>CM074722.1:271521590-272721590 GCA_037306005.1 Rhinophrynus dorsalis | reverse complement strand
TAGTACCAGCACAGTTACAGAGCAGGGGCTGGCTGACCTATTGTGTGGGTGGCACTGCTGGCAGACTAGCTTCATTCCGGGATTGTTTATTGTCCCGCTTCATTCCGGGGTTGTTTATTGTCCCGGTGTGTGTGGGGGGGAGGCAGGACGCGGGACCCTGACTTCAGTTAAGGGATTGTCCCAGGCATTCTGGGACATGTGGTCACCTTACTTGTATATCCTTACCTGGAACCTTCACATTGTGCTGACCATGATTTTGTTGAAATATTAACCCTTAAAGTTCCTGAGAACATAGGTTCTTTGCAATATTAGTTGCTCTAACCCAGTGAAGTTCAGTCAGCCCACAAGGAAGCCTTAACATACTACAACATAGCTATATCACTACCTGGACACACAAACAAAGACAAGCAGGACTTCTTCTTCCTTCCTGGTACAAATGGCACCAGTTTTGAAATTAAACAAGCAGGTAGTTGGTTCGGATCAAATATCAGGAAACACTTCACCTTGAGAATTGGGACTTTCACCCTGAGTCACTGAAATTTGGTTCAAAACCTTGAGTTTCTGGGTCAGACCCTAGAGTTCCCAGGTATGTATATATCATTATCCAAAAGACCACCTGATAAAGAATTTAGAAGAAAGAAACATTGGGGGAGATTCAATAAGTGGTGATAAAGAGGAGATGACTTATCCAGTACCTATGTTATTCTATGTAGCCTATTCACTAAGATCTCTAAAGTTGAAGAAATCTTAGTGCATAGGCTCCATAGTGGAGCTATCACGGAAATTGAAAGGTTTTTTTTGTAAATCAAGTTTTATTGGTTTTAAGAGAACAGCAATAATAAAAGGGGGGGGGCAGAAGTCAAAAGGGGGGGGACACAATCTGAAAGCACAGTTCAGTACAGCAGTAACACCAGGAACAAAATAATTACATACAGCCCTATGCATAAATGTATAAGGTCAACATTGCAGGGCCCCAGGAGGGGAAGAGGAAAAAAGGGGGGAGGCAAAAAGGAAGAGAAGGTGCACGGGAGGAGAAGAAAGCAAAGAAGGGAAGGGAGAAGGAAAGGGAAGGAATAGAAGCGAATAAGAAAAAAGGAAGCGGGTACTCCAACACTGGAAGTCCCCGAGCCAGGAGAACACAAGGCCATGCAGTCCACTCTAGGAGCAAGCCATAGCTAGAAGAGGTTGCATCTGCGGGTCCTCCAGGAACTGCATCCAAGCAGATCAGGTACCAAGGTACATTTCTCTGTGATTATCAGATATCAAAACAAGTTCCTCCATACAGCTCGCGTCTCTACCCACTCACGTATAGTCGGAGGGGAGGTTTTACCCCAGTGTAAGGGGATTAGTGCTTTGGCCTCGTTCAACAGATGTTTAATGACAGACTTATTGTATCTTGGAACAGGCACAGAGGTATGATGCAACAAAAGGGGAGCAGGGAGAAAAAGAAGGGGAGCGTCAGTAAATTTATGAAGGAGGGAATGAATTTGCGATCAAAATGGAGATATAAGGGGGCAATCCCACCAAATGTGGAGCAGGGTACCAGAAGCAGCCTCACATCTCCAACAAACATCAGGCACACCCAGAGAAAAACTTTGTAGCACAGCAGGAGTCCGGTACCAGTAGATGAGCAATTAATATGACATCTCTTGGATCTGTTTATTCAGGGAGCATTTATGTGTCAGCTGGAAAATCTTTTCCCATTTCGGTTCACTCAAAGAAATTTGAAGAGCAGTCTCCCATTTCCCCACAAAGGCCAGCAAGGAAGTGTCGCCCTGAGTGAGAAGCATGCGATATAAGAGAGATATGCAGTGGGGAGGTAGTGCCTCGCCACAACAAAGATCTTCAAGGGAAGTAGCAGGTCGGACCAGATTATGTTTCTGAGGCAGAGAGCGAAAGAAATATCCCAACTGGATATAATGGAAGCTATCGAGAGCATTCAGGGATCAGTGGAGCAAGAAATCCAATAGAGGTTTAATCGTAACATCAGGGGCTATAAGGTCTGAATGGAGGGACCATGCAGTGAGGTGGCAAGAAAGTCACAGGGATTTTGTCCCGGAGGAAAATCTGGATTATGTCGCACAGGTGTCAGAGGAGACGGGTAACAGGTGAGTTGGTACTGTCTAGAGGCAGCATGGAAAACAGAGAGCGTTGCAGACGTCAATGGGTGGTGAGCAGAAAGCCACTTGGCCTGATGGGGACTTAGCCAAGGAAGCAAATGCAGCAGAACAGTCATCTCCCTTGCCTCTATGTCAATACAGGATTTATGGGGAGGTCGAAAGGTCCACTCCAGAAAGGGGAGTAGGTGAGAGGCCCGATAATACATCCGTGGACACGGCAAAGCCAGACCGCCACGTAATTTGGATCGCTTTCATAGATCAAATTGGAGTCTGGGTTTCCTCCAAGCTAAGGTGACCAGATTTTTAAAATGAAATCCGGGGACTTTTTTTTTTGTCCATACCCTATCCACCTCCACACTGCCCACACTTCAGCTGCCTCCACACCTTTTCCACACACTGCCCACATTCTGGCTGCCTCCACACCCTGTCCACACTTGGACTACCTCCACACTCTGTCCGCACACTGCCCACATTGTGTCCACCCTCACACCCTGTCCACACACTGTCCACCCTCACCACACCCTGCCCACAACGTCCACCACTGCCTACCCTTTCCTGCTCTCCACACACTGCGCACCCTGTCCTCCTCCCCAACCTGTCCACTCCAACACTGCCCATCTCCACAAACTATCCAGCCTGTCCTCCTCCACACACTGCTCACCCTGTCCTCCTCCACACACTGTTCACCTCAGCACTGTCCATCCCTACATTACCCACACCATCCAACTTCACATTGTATACCTCCACACTGCCCACCTCCACAAACTTTCCACCCCGTCCTCCTCCACACACCGCCCACCCTGTCCTCCTCCAAACACTGCCCACTTCCACACTGCTCTGTCCAACCCACATTGCCCACCCTGTACAACTTCACATTGTCCACCTCCACACTGCCCACCCTGTCCCCCTCCACATATTGTCCACTCCCATAATGCCCACATTGTCCACCTCCATCATCCCGCACCCCTGCGGCCCATGATTACATCAATGCACATGATACACATGCTCAGTATTCAACTAGCTTCACTTCACTGAGTCTAATAGACTCAATGATAGAAGCAGAATGTCAGTGCCAGGCACTGAGATCCGGGGACAGATTCTCTCTGGGGACAGTGAGATGAATCCGGAGACTGTCCCCGGAGACAAGGGACATCTGGTCACCCTACTCCAAGCCCAGACTAAGCCCAGTAGCATAGTACGGAAAGAGGTAAAAAACCGCTGGAGAACATTCATCTTCAGCGTATTAACTCTACCTGTATAGAGGGGCCCATGCCATGAAGTCACGTTGTAGCATTGTTAGGAACGGAGGAAAGTTACGTTGGTAAAGCTGCGCAGGATCTCCAGTCAACCATATCCCAAGATATTTAAGCCCATTCCTGAACCACTTAAAGGGGAATGAGGCAGACAGGTGCACTACCTCCCCCAAAGTTAAGTTGATATTCAAAATCTCCGATTTTGACGTATTGATCTTCAGATTTGCAAGAGAACCATACAATTCAAACTCCCGAAGAAGGAACAGAAGAGAAACTCTAGGGTTAGTAATCATAAATAGGAGATCATCTGCAAAGCCAAGTATCTTGTGTTGCACCCCATGAACAGTCAAACCTCTAATGTCCTGGTTCTGTCTAACTGCTTCCATAAAAGGCTCCAAAGAAAGGATAAAAATCAGTGGGGACAGGGGGCAGCCCTGTCTCGTACCATTAGAAATCATGAAGGATTCTGAAAGGGAACCATTAATCCTAATCCTAGCTGAGGGGTGGGAGTACAGAGAGGAAATCCATGATAGCAGATGCAGGCCAAAGCCTACATGTCTCAGGACTTCCATCAAGAAGGTCCAATCGAGGTGGTCAAACGCCTTTTCAGCAGAAAATTGAAAGTTTACTTTACATTATGTTTTATATTTTTTCACCTTTTCAAGTCCTCCTCTGAGTGGGAGCTTCTATATTTAAAGAATGTGCATAATTGTTCCTTCTTAAGAATGTATTCCAGTCCTCTGGAGAGAAGGTGGAGAGAGGTAATTTTCTGGACCTGTGAGTAATTAATTATGTAGTTTTATATGACCAAGTCAGAGAACAAAGCTCTGGGGAGATTAGATTTCCCAGCTACTTAATAAAAAATCTCTAAAATATTAACCTGTTTGCAAACAAAAAGCACAAGTTAAAGGTAGTATAAACAGATATATTTAATAAGACTAAAATATGTGTTGGTACAGGTCTACTTTAAGCCATGCAAAGATTAATACTTTGAAGAGAATAAGCAATATGTGACAAGGATTTCACAGCTTTATTTTCTTTAAGATTTCTCCATATTCCACATGACAGTAAAAAAGCATTGCAAACAGCCATTCTGCTATCTCATTGTAGCAGAATGGCCTTTTCAAACTTCTCTTCTCTAGCTGGTTAAACCTTGCCTGACTCAGCAGGTCAGGGCTGCCAAGCCTGGGAAAATGGCATATTCAGTCTCAAAATGCTATGACCACCACAGCTGACCCCCAATGTCCCCATGTGCTCCCAACAACCCTCCCCATACTCACACAACTGTCTGGCATTAGAGGAATTAACTATCCAACAAATGAACATACACTACCCAAGCACCACCCCCCCAATAGCCAAACTGAGTCCACCAGTAACTTCTCCATCGTGGTTTTAGCTGAGAACGCATTGTAATCAATGTGTTGTTGCTGGCCTGAAAAATGAGGGGTTAAACTTGTTAAACATTAATTATTAATTGAATATAAGGCCCAAATGGCCTTGAATAAATATTTGGGGAGATAACATTATCCCCCCCATCACTCCATCCTAAGCAGATCAGTATGGAAATGGATAATGGTTTCATTTAATTGTTTTGGTTACTGATGTCAAGGTCCAGAGCACTGCAGACACCGCTGGACCTCATGAAGGAGAATATAGATTTACGTCATATGAACCATACTGGGGGGGGATGGGTACAGATTTATTTTATTTTTTACATTAAAGGGATAGTAATGTTTCATAATAAAAGCAGCTCTAATTAATCATCATAGTATTTGGACTTTGGAGAGTGTTATTTCAATTCTGTCAGAGTTGTAGTTCCAGAGTAATTCAATGACAAAGTGTCCCCCTCCCACCCCTTTTACTGATATAACACTGTTCAGCCAGATCAGAAGGGAGGTGCCCAGGTAGACTGCAGAGAGGGACAATCTTCAATTAAGATAAGGGAAAAACTTGTCAAGGGGGGCAGGGATTTCATTGTTTTCATAGGAATAAGAGTGTCCCCTTCTGTTATCTGTCTGGTCTATGAACTGGATTCCACATCTGAGAAGAGATGGCTTACACTAGGTAAAAGGGGTGGGATGGGGAAACTTTGCTTGTGAATATCTCATAAACCATAAAGGTTTGAGAGATAAGACTTATATCATTCTTCGTGTTTTTTTAATGCCTACAAAATAAAATAAAGTTAAAACGAAGTATTACTATCCCTTTAATAAGAGGGCTTCAGACCCCATGTTTATTTTTTTTAACATTCTTGCACTGAAAAATATTATGGCGTAACTGAACCCCATATTTTTTTCAATCACTAACCCCTCCATTGCCAGTGAGGCTAATTGTAGCCACCATGGCAATGGAGGGGATAATCATGCATTTGAATGGCGGGGGCAGGGTTAACTCCTCTACTGACACAGAAGTGAGTTTGCTGCAGTCTGGTGATGAAGAGGTTAACCCACAACTCTCAACATTTCATATAGCCGAAGAGGTACACTTTTGTTTTTTGTAGCATTTCTGGGAGTGTGGCTGGTGGGTGGGGCATTGCTGAGAATTTTCATGACCTAGTGACACCTCTTTGACCAACTTATTTACACAGACTCATTTATAAATACAAGTAGAAAAGCAGAAACAGCGCAACAGTGCCTCTAAGAGCAATGTCTCTCAACAATTGAAATACTTTTTGCTTTGCAATATGCCCCCCTCCCTTCTATGGGTACTCACAGGATATGAAGGCTCAACCAGCCTCTGGGTTCAAAAGCACATCAATATTAGTAGCATCTCTGTGCCCACTCTTTATATTTGACCTTCAACTCTTCACTGGTGTTATAAAGAAGAGTAGTACTCCACCACCTGGGCTATCTAAAAGCCTCCATTTATTAGTAGTTTGAGAGCAAAAAGAATATATACAATAGTATAATAAAAAACACTGAAAATATTGTATTTCAAACAATAGGGTGTTTGTAATTGAATATTTTAAGTGTTTTTTGCTACTTCTACTACTGATGTGCTTTTGAACCCAGAGGCTGGTTAAGCCTCCATCTTATATGAGTCCCCTTCGAAGAGGGGGCCATATTGCAGAGAAAAAGTATTTCAATTGTCGAGAGAGAGATTGCTCTTAGAGGCGCTGTTTCTGCTTTTCTTTTTGTTTCTGAGGCCGACTGGCCCGAAATGGCCATGTGACCAAATGGCCATGAAACAGTAGCACACAACTACAAAAGCGGTGAACCCAAAAGAAGGACATAAGAGTCTAAATGATTAATATAGGGCCTTCCCTCAAATAATATTCTCACTTTATTACTCAAAAGCATATAGCAGCACATCTGTGTATTGGGATTACTGTATGGTGGCGGTTAATCCAACACTAGCTTTAATCTATTGTCTTGTATATTAATTTATAAATACATAGACTGACGTTTAAACAAATATTAATGCGATTTTTATTGCTGTGGAGCTGGAGCAATGTGATACACTTAGACAAACCACACACTCTGATCTCCTAAAAAGATGGACGCCAGGATGGGAAAGAGGGGTTTAAGTCTAAAAGAGGGATTGCTCCTCCTAAAGAGGTACACTTGGGAGGTTTGATAACCATTTATGTGGGTGGGGAGTATATGTGTGTGTGGGGGTAGTGGGGGGTTGTATATGTTCTTTATATTTTGTGGCTAACACCTCCATTGTTGAAGCAGCAAAATCTATGCAATCCATCAATTGAGGGGTGACCACGAGTTGGACATGGGGGGAAATCTGTCTGCTTTTCTTGAGCTTTTCTTGAGCCTCCTAGCCTTGCCTTGGGGTCATTTTAGAGTGTTTTTTCAGCTCTTCATAATGATTTCAAAGAGGTATTTTTTTAATGCATTTCAACAATCCAGTTCTGACCTGGCACCTGAGGGGTTTACCAGGTTGGCCGAGATGTGGGAATAGTCTTGGGCACATGGACTATTGCCCCCTTCCCACCAGTTTCCCTTGCCTAACACAGTCCAAGGAAGGTGGCAAACATCCAGACACATTCTTTCAAATTCCCATAGCCTTGCTTTAGGATTGTTTTGGGCTGTTTTTCAGCTCTCCGAAAGAGTTCTAAATAAAAATGTAATTCAACAATCTAAGTCTGACTCTGTCAAAATGTGATTGCAGAATTGACCAGCTGGAAATCACTGCTGAACTGAAAAATAGCCATTCAGCAAATATTTCTGCAATAGAATCATAGCCTATTATGCTTAATCAGGGAAATCCTTAAATCCTGTACTTTTGGTGGCCCTTGAGGACTGAACTTTGACAACCCTGCTCTAGGGGGTGAGGGAGGCTTAGAAAGTACAGTGAACTAAAAGAATGTATTGTCTCCAGCCAAATATCTATGTTGTTAATAAAATGTGCATTGGTTTACCTCCTCTTACCTCCAGTCACTTCTTTCCAGTCAAACACCCCCACTGTTTAAAATATATTAATTGTTTTACCTTCTATTGCCCCCAGACATTTCTCTCTAGACAAATAAACCTATGGTTCAGAGCATAAGCGCTGCTTTACTTTTTTTTACCTCCAGCAACTTCCCTCTAATTCCCCTGAGCAGGTGTTGCCTTTGAGCAACTCTCCCACCTAGGGTTAGCCCTGTTGTTGATAAGATAAAGACACGGTTGCTTGACCTTTTAATGTAAAGAAAAAAGCATGTTGTAGGGGAGATGCATGCAGATTTACACACACACACACACACACACACACACACACACACACACACACACACACACACACACACACACACATATATATTTGGCCCTGTGGCAGATGTGTCCCCTAGGATGATGGGCCCTGTTGAAACTGCACTACATGTAGTTATGCCCTTGACAACAAAAGAGGGAGGGAAATGGAGGGGGAGAGAGAGAAGATGGTACAGTAGGGGAGAGGGGAGAGGACATGAGGCAGCAAACGAGAGAGAGAGAAAGAGAGAGATGAGAAGGAACACCTGTAGAAAGAGAATATTAGGAGAGATGAAAAGGGAGAAAAGTAGGCCAAGAGAAAGAACAGGACAACAGAGCAGGGCAAAGGAGAGAAGGACAATGCTAACAAAAAAGAAGGGATGCACAAGGGAGAGGAGTGTCAATGCAGGCACATGATGAAACACATAAGTGAGGTGGCACAGTTGTGTTGCAAGATTGTTTTCACTGCAAAGTCCTAAGGAATAAAAGGCAGAGTTCCCCAGGTGGGTAATTCTTGTCTCGAGGGCCCTGTATTCTACCCCAGGGATCTGGCGGCTTTACAAATACCAACTAACTAAAGTAAACAGTGTAAAAAAACAGCAGTAGCCATGAAACTGGGAGCAGGAGGAGGGCTGTAAATGAACCTGTTTTATATACACAGAGGGCTCTGTATGGTTATATACAGTGTTGTACATGTACAAACACATGCAATGAGAGGTTTCTAGGTGAAAAGTGGGTCTCCGCCTGCTTTTCTGCTTTTTATTAGAATGGCTTGTTTGTGTTGTGTGTACAGAGGGGTGGGAAATATGAGACTGTGTGGGCTTGCTAGAAGCCTACATCATCTCCAGTGGAGTGTTGGGCAGCTATATGTAATACTATATGCCTGTTCATGAGCAGAGATCCAGACTCTCATTTTGAGTACAAACCACAATATAGGGGTATAGTGTATACTGCACCCATGTTGCATACATATCCCTCAGTGTGTAGCACTGATTCTGATGCACTAAGCCGAACTGGAGCAACTCTGGAGCAAATCAGCTACACCATAGTATACAAATAAAATCTTCCATTTATTTCAATTGAACTTTTAACATCTTGAATGTTAGAGAAGTCTCCAACGCACTGAGAAGCTATGCAATAGAGACATCTCTAGTACTGAAGGGGTTAAACACTCCATTCACCCTTTCAGTGCCAGAGGGGTATGTAACGCATTGCTGTTGCATACCTCTCTGGCACTGAAAGGGCTAAAATCAATAAGACTTTAATGGGTGTTTATTTGTGCCCTATAGTGCAGCTTATCTGCTCCAGTTCTTCTTAGTAAATCAGCCTCACTGACACAGCTGGACCAAAGGACATAATAACCAGCAAGTCAGTAAAATTCTCATATCTTTGTATTAGTTAAAATCACTACATCACGTGTATCTGACATGTGGCCTGTGAGTCAGATGTGCACCACCTGAGCCCAAGGTGCTGTTTTCTGAGATTAATGGCCTAACTACCTGTTCACCACGACCATTGTGTAACTGATACACTACAGTTCTTGAGAATAATTTACTCTATTTAATACCAGTATTCTCTTTGATTTGATCAAAACTGATCAGTGACTAGGCCTGTAACTGTGCACTTTTTGTATGAATAAAGTTGTTTAAACTTTTTTGGACCACTTTTGTATTACTGCTAAAAATGCGCAGGACACCCCTCTGCAGTGGGGGCTCTAAGCAGAGAATTCACACGGGTCCCCCTTCCCTCCCTCATTGGTATTTCTAATAAGACATTGGCATCTTATTTTGTTTACATGTGATGGCACCGCTGTATATGCTTTGAGGGGCCCTATGACCAAGTGGATGCCCTAAGCCACTGCTTATTCTGCTTCTATTGTTGCGACATCACAGCCCCTCTGGCGCTCAAAAGGTTAACACAAAGGGCCACATGTAGAAATAAAAAGGTGAACACTTTTAGGGCTAATCAACTTCCATATAGGAAAATAAAATTTTCCTAAAATTTCCCTTGATTTAAGCAAGACTATTAACCAATTAAATGCTAGAAAGGTCTCCAATGCGTTGGAAGCCTCACTAGCATTCAAGGAGCTCAAAACACTCATTTAAATGAACAGGAATTGTATTCCCTTATCAATGGTACAGAAGGTTTGCACCAGAATTGCTCATGTTTCTTTCTGCATTAGACCCAACATTGCGTATGTACAATTAGAAGTCCAGGTAGGCTGTATGTACAATTAGAAGTCCAGGTAGGCTGTATGTACAATTAGAAGTCCAGGTAGGCTGATATATATGTGCTGGTGGAAGGAGGCAGTATGGATGGAGTCTTGCATGATGAAATGAGTGATTATGAGAGACGAGGAGAGACGTAAGTCATGGATGAAATGGATGTACCATCAATGACAGTTCTTGGAAACCAGAGCTAAGATGTACAAAGGGAAGCATGGACAAATTCCTTGTAATATGAACTATTTTTCATTTGATTCTGGAGGAAATGGGAAGTCAGTGGCAATGAATTACTAAGAAAAGATTGTACAATGCTGGGAGCAAACCAACTGCACCATAGGTAACAAAAATTTCCAAATCCCCTCTGATTTAAATGGGATTTTTAACACCTCAGATGCTAGTAAGATTTCTAATACATTGCAAATCTTTGCATTGGAGACCTCTCAAGCATTCTGTGGGTGAATAACCCATTTAAGTCCGTCTTGTGTTGTTCTTCTCTATGGCACAGGTGGTTTGCCCCAAAATTGTACCACTTTTGTTTTAGTACCTCAGCCCCAGAGAAAAGATGTATATAGGAGAGTGGCAGACAAAGTGAAGTGGGTTGAATCTGGAAGTCATATTTTTTGTCGATTGGACCTGGGACAGACAGATTAAAGGTATTTAAATTAAGAGACTGTTGCAGTAGTTGAGGTGGGATATGAAGAGGAATTGTACTTTTAACATATTGTGTAAGAAATTAAAATAATCTAGAGCTGTTCTGAAGGTGAAGGCACCAGGCTTTAGTGAGAGATTGATGTCAGGATTGAAAGAGAATACAAACGGACTGTTTTTAATCAGTTTATGCCATCGATGTTTTTATGATACTACTTCTAGTCAAACAAGGTGTAAGTACTGGAACAATAGCACTTGAGGAAAATAATTGGAATATTTGTGTAACACTGAGAAAGAGATGGTAGTCAAAGTCACAAGCTCAAGGAGAGAAAAGATTGGACAAACCATAAGACTGGTCTTGGTGAGCCATGGGGGTATATGATCAATTATGATGATTTTGTTTCAGGAATGAAGGAAGGAAAGTTTAAATGTGGACCAGCTACACAGTTTGTTCCAGTAAAGAGAATGAGTGAACTAAGGATTCAGGGGATCAGCTTATTTTTGTGAACAGGTGTATTATAAGGGTGTTTTTGAAATATAGTAACCCAAAGAAGTGCTTGATATTTTTTGCATGGTAGTGTGTTTCATAGCTGAGTTACAGACCAGGGATGTCTCGTAAGCATGAATGACAGGGGGTTATGCAGTGATTTGCAAATGGGCAGCTGATGAGTATATATGGCTTAGGTAGATGAGTCTTGAGGTAGTATTTTGTAGTGGAGAAAGATGAGTTTTGTGGGAGTATGAGGTAACATTATTGTGGAGCAAAATAATTACTGAGGGAATGAGAGTTGTGGCAGCATCTTGAGTGAGGAAAGAGTGTATATGGGTAATGTATTTGAGACTGAAACATTTTGATATGGACTAAATGTGGGATATAAAGCAAAAGGCAGAACTGAACATGTCTGCTGGAATTATTCACTGTGCTCAAAAGAGAAGGGTGAGGAATGTGCAAGATGGGGGGGAGAGAATTGTTCAATGTTGAATATACTGAGTATCACTTAGAGAAGGGACATCCAAGAGAAGATAGACTTTTGGAGACGTGGGCCATGAATAAGAGTGAGATCTGGGTAAGAAAAGTGTAGGAATAATAGTGAAAGCCATAAGAGTATATAGGATTACAAGGGATAAGGGGGCCAAGAACAGAGTATTGTGGAACCCCACTTGAAGGTGGGAGGGATTAGCAGGTATAAAAAAATAGAACCAGAGAAGGAACAGTAGACGTGTGATATAAACCATAGAAGGGCAGTTTAATATATGCTGCTATTGGATGAGTTGATGAGCAACAATATTTAAAATAGAGAAGTACTCTTCAGATATATGTAACAGTCGGTCATTACACATTTTGGTCAGTGCTGTCTATGTAGATATAGAGAGCAGAAACCTGCTGGAGATCAGAGAGTTTGAAGAAAGGAAATGGATTAACCTTTTAAGGACAAAAGGTGTTCAACACATTGTAAATAAAAAGTCTTGTATATCCCTCTGTCCGTTATAGTGTAAAGCAGCTATATATATAAAATGCACAGAAAGCTCTTATGCACTCATAGCACCAAATACAACCCTCCGTCTACATTAATTTGTCTGACACTATTTGGGCTGTTCACATCATACACTTATGTTTTAATACCCCAGCTCTAAACCACAGGGCAGAGCAACCAGGTGAAATTTGCTGTTGAAGATCCACTTATCAGGTCATCTAGCTTTGATTTTTTTTTCTAATTTACACATTGCTACACAGCAGTATTTGTCATATAGAGTGAAGGAGGGGACTGACCGGCTACCTTCCTAAACTGGCCATTTATGCCTACTGGAGCACTAGGCATCATTAAGTATTCCTGGAGGAGACACTGATAATGGGGTGAATATACCATTGAGTTTCTGTGATACATCAAACACTGGTATTCTTATTGTCCCTACTCCTGCCTAATGTTAATGTAATAAGTTATGTACGCCAAGATCCCTCGTCTTTACGCCACCAGTGCCAAGCGGAGGACAACAGGAAGTATGCGGACATTTCAGGGCATTCCTTTTCTCTACTCTTATACACCTACACAGCTATGAAGTAAAGGAAATAATGTGAGTGTACACCATGCATACTACTGGGCTTTTACATGGGGCTTTCTGGCATTAATGTTATAGCAACTGCATTAATTGTCTGCTGGTATGCACTATGGCAAACAGACACTGTATTACATACCATGAAGTGCAGCCACTGGCAATACAGGCTAACACAGTGGAGCTGCACTGACCATTTAGTATGTTTGCCCTATTGCCACATACTAGTACAAGTCCAAGGACAAGTGGTTGAAATACACTGTCCACATTGGTTCTCTTTCAGAATGAAAGCTAATAACATCCTACAGTTTCATCTAAATACTTTTGGACTTCGGTTATGTTATTTTGTCCATTTGCACCTGTGTAATTAGGTCCACTCATTTACTGCTCTCCTAATTGCCTTTGCAAGGATTCAGTGTCTCTTATCTTAGGGTCATATGTCCAAAGAAAGTGGGGCAACGCTGGAGCAAACAAACTGCACAGAGGACAAATAAACATTTTCTTTGCTATAAACTTGGCTTTTAACCCAATCAGTGTTAGATAGGACTCCAACACATACTTCATAATGTATTGGAGACATCTCTAGCAATTTAAGATTTTAACCCATTGAATGCTAGAGAGGTCTCTCTAGCATTAATGGTGTTTAAAGCTAAATCAAAATCAACAGCAATTTGGGGAATTTATATTTTTATTATGGTGCAGTTGAATTGCCCTACATTTCTCAAAATGTATTTATACATGAGACCCTACACATTTTATAAAGCCTAGATCAGGATTAGTCAGTTGTTGGACTATCAGCTATTGGAAACTGCTACTCCCATCATACCCAACAGGGGGTGGATGGTTGTAGTCCCCAATAGCTGGATGTCCCACAACTGACTAGCCCTGGATTAGATATATAAGAAGTCTGTCCATGCACACATACACATTTAGGAGACTTTACTGCCCCCCTCTGGTTATGTCAGGAAAAACTGTGATATCCCTGTCATTGAAACTGATGGAAACACTGTAATGGGTATGTTCTAATGTAATGTAACCAGAAGAGAAAATGAGACTGATGTACTAAGATGAATCAGAGCAATTCTGGAGCAAACCAACTACACCATAGAGGGCAGATAGATAATCCCCAAATTCCCATTGGTATAAATGAGCCTTTCAACCCTTTGTATATTAGAGAGGTCTTCAACACACTGTTTCAAAATGCATATAGATCTCTTGGAAATTCAAGGGGCTAGAATCCTCATTTAAACCAGTGGGAATGTTTATTTGACCCCTATGGTACAGATGGGATGGTCTGGTCCAGAATTGCTCCAGCTTTCTTTGTATATCAGCTTCAGTGGGGTGAATACATGATGGTGATTCAGTGCTAAATCAGGTGCTGCAATTGAATTTTAGCCTCTGCACCTGCCTAATGTAAATTTGCTAAGCTATGCACACAAGGATTCCTCCTCTTAATACTGCTTGTGCCATGGGAAAGACAGTGTGGCAGTCTGTAGGCATTTCAGCGTGTTCCTTTCCTGTATATCAATGAATTAAGGAGCAGAGGAAATGATGTAGGTGTACTCTATTCCCATGCACATACTAGGAACCTGGAGGTCTGGGGCTTGCTGACATTAAAGTCCAATGCTGTAATACCGTCTGCGGTATGCAGTACAGTGCTCATTTACTGTAGTACATACCCTTAAATGCAGCCACTGGCATAAGAGGCTAACACCAGTTTCCTGGAACAAAACACATGCACAATTTAAGTAAAATGAACTGCTCGAAAGATAACGAGGGCTCCATTTTATAACAAAGCAAAGTGATGAAAACATTTCTATCAACCAAGGGGGTTAAATCCTTACTGAAATCAATGTGACTTACTATGCATCACATAAGGTGCACATGCTTTGTTCCACTTTTGCATGTATATGTTTGTCCTATTGTCACTCTGATTTAAAGTGGGGTTCTTAAATACTTACACACTAGGCGGCCAAATATCTTTGGATGAACTGAGTTCATATACAAAGGTGGAAGGAAAGAATCATTAAAAATCAGCTCTGCATACAAGGACACTACACAAGGGGACAATTCCTCTTATGTTGTCCCTTCCATGTACAAGTTTACAAAGTGGTGTCTTGAACCTTAAAGGAGCAGTAAATTTTTTTTTTATGAAAACCTATATGTTAATGAGCTTTTCCTGCTGTGTAAAACAAGGGTAATCCCACTGCTGTCAGTTGTTTTATTCAAAAGTTATAAAAGTTAAAATAATCAGTAAGTGAATTTATTGTGCATTTACTTCCTGGAAGTTCTGACAGGAAGTGATTCAGCAGTTTCCATCATATTTTATGGAGAGCTGTATGTCACTGACTTTCCTATCCATTAGAAAGTAACAGAATACTAATTGTAATTTGACCACTAGAGGGCACTAATAATGTAAAAAAAAAAAACAAAAAAACAACAACAACAACACAGGTTTAAACTGTAATAACCTTGTAAAAATGTCTCTCTCAGTAGTGGGTGTATTCTTATTTTACTCAATAGGAAATGCCCTACAATATATATTTTTTCATTAAAAAAATGTACTGCTTCTTTAAGTATTCCTTGTTTTTTGAAGCATGGTTACTCAGGTTGGATTTACAGGTCATATAATAAATGCAGGGATTTTATTTTTGGCACAGCTTTTCTAGTGACATGTTTAGTAAGATACCAGTGCCAGCTTTTTATCAGGCTATAACTCCTCCTTTGTCAGGTGGTGTTACACTATCTGAGTAGTGAAGTTAGGTGGTCTCCTGATAAGCATACAATGAGAAGCTCATTTTGGCGTTCCACGTGGACAAATATTACACTTTAATCACGTTATACATTGTCCGTCCAGATGGGCTTTTTTTCTGTTTATTTCAGTTCCTTAGACTTCTGGATAAAGGCGGTGATTTTATGGGAATGTTTCATACAGTTATAAGAACGTACCATTTTCAGATTTTCTTGATGAACGGTAAATAGTCACTCTTGGTGTTACTTTATAGTTGTTGAAGATCCCGTGTACATGGGACACAGTGCCACCCAGCAATGGCTGTGGTGCAGTCATGCACAGTAAAGACTGCCCACGCCATGGCTGATACGGAGCGGGGTGCTCCGAATTCAGACCGTAGTCCTCTCTGACTACGGTCTGGATTCGGAGCCCTGCTCCGTTATCAGCCGCGGAGCAGACAGTCTGTAGTGCGCATGACTGCAGCGCACGCAGCCGTCTCGCATGATGGCTTCCGACAAACATGCATTTCGCGAATTATTATATAGGATATATGTAAATAGCTTAAATTATTATTTTTTACACTTTATGTAAAATGAGATTTGGAGTTTATTTTTTAAGAGGTAATGTTATTTAATTTTTCACATGTTTAAAAGGACTAATGACTAATACCATATATAGTTGATATTAAAACCTATTTCAAAATCACAAAAGTTGATTTTAGGTGACAGTGTTCCTTTAAATAAAAACAAAATATACACTAAGGGAACAGGCTGCACAACAGCAAGCACTAATAATCCCAGTACAGAGTATGATGGCAGGTTATCAAACACATGACTTCATATCCACCAAACTCAATGACCTCATGTTTCTTCTCTCTGGGTTCCTTGAGTTTACATCTCAGAAGTAAAGACGATATTTAACCCTCTGTGTGTAACTGCTTTGCCACAGAATTTAGTACAGCGACCTCTGTAAGGCAGAGCAAAATACAGAGAAAATGACAGAGGGCTGGATTCCATTCAGGTGATAACTAAGAAATGTCAAAACAAATAACAAATGTCATCATAGACTTTAATAAGAATCTGTGAGACAAACAACAGTGATAACATGTATCACCTGGAATGGAATCCAGCTTACTGTGAGAGCAAGTAATCCTTTTGTTAGGCAATGATACTTTTGTGAATTCTTTGAAAGATGCTTTAATCCCTTAAGGACCAGATGAAGTGCTAAGACCGTCACGGTCGTTATACTCTTAAGGACCGGTGACGGTCATAGCACGTCACATACTTTTTACTTACAGCGCTCTACCGGGAGCGCTGTAAGTATAAATGGGGCCTAAAATTGACCGCTCCAAGACTGGAGCAATCTCTCTTAGGCCCCAAAGATGTGCACCGGTACGTGTAACAGGTCACGTGTACCGGCTCGTCGGCAAGGATCAAAGTGTTTCTTAAGGGAAGGTAAATTCCCTGGACCGCTTGTCCTTAAGGGGTTAGGTACTTCAAATATGGCTGCTGAGAAATGCCTTTCTCTCAAGACTACAACATTTAGTGTATAATATATATTATTATATTAATACAAAAGAAAAAAAGGAAAAAGCAGGGTTACGCAGTTGACATTTCTATCCACAATGGGCCCCTTCTCACGTCTTGAGAAAGGTCCCAGTGTGGACTGATGCGTTGATTGCATATCCCTGCTTTTTCATTTTTTCTTTTGTATTAATATAATTTTGCAATCCTATATAATAATTCGCTAAGGATGTTTGTCAGAAGCCGTCATGCTCAGTAGAGACTGCCTGCGCCGCGGCTGATATGGAGCAGGGCGCTCCAAATTCAGACAGGAGTCCTCTCTGTGCACCTTCCTGGGACCGCCACTGTGGTATAAACGGGCTTTTCACTAGTCTATAATAAACAGTATTTTTTGTTAAAGGAATAGTAATACTTGAAATGTAAATATATATATATATTGTAGGGTTTATTCTCCAGAGTACAACAATGGCACTCCCATTGCTGAGAGATGTTTTATTCAAAAGTTATTACAGCTCAAACTTGATTTGCTTAGGTGCAGTATCTCAGTGCCTGAAATTGTACAGTGGGGCTCTTGCTATACCATCCTGTGGACAGCTCTGGTCAGTTGACCATAAATCTCCATAGGATGGAGTAGCAACAGCCCCACTGTACAATTTCAGGCCACTTTGATGCTGCACCTAAAAATTCAAGTTTGAACTGTAATAACATTTGAATAAAATGGTTTTCAGCAGTGGTAGTATCCTTCTTGTACTCAGCGGGATAACTCCTACATCATATTTTTTTTCACACCGTAAATATTACTGTCCCTTTAAGTCATGTGAGTACAGTGTAACTGAGTAGTTGTATTTTCCCTCACTAGCATCCAGGCAGAAGATATATATTCATATTTTTATTTGCAGTCTGGCTATTTGACCTCCTTCCCACTCTTCCCTATTATCATTGTTTGTTATATTGGAATTGAGACTGCATTATTTGAGCAAACTGTGTTTCATTATTACTGGACCTGAAGAGGGGAATTGATCTTTGGGAAGCTTGTCTGATTTTATAAACTGTTAATCCATATAAAAAAGGTATCACCAAATACCAAAGTTCTCCATGGAATAAATGTTAGTAATAGCGCACAGGTAGACATGGCTGAAGTGGCAGACAACAAATGTATGGAGTAAAGATACTGGAATTTCTATAACTTTAGTCTAATTTGGTTTTGAGTAATTAGTACTAAAAAGCCTTCAAATACATTTGACTATGAGTATAGATTAATATCTTGTATGCAAAGCAATGCATTGGACACCTTTCTAGCATATAAGGGGTTAATAGTTTTCAGTATTAGGATTTTACATAGATTGCAAATGAAACTCAAGAATTTCACCACAGCAAAAAGTTTGAGAACCACTGTTGTAGAGAAGTGGATCCAGGGCTGGATTTCCCAATAATCAAAGTAGGCAACTGCCTAGAGCTCCATATTTTGAGGAGAGCCTCAGCTGTTTTGGTCACACTCACATTCTGACTTGTAAGTGAGGTTGGATCCAACTAAATGTCCCTCCATCACTTTTATACCCAGTCACAGGCAGGACTGGATTTATCAATAGGCTGACTAGGCACTGGCCTAGGGTGCCCGATTTTCTGGGGTGCACCACAGTGCCCAGTGACGCCCACCAGCCCCCCTATTTGCAAATGTACGTAAAAGAAATGGTGGCACTGGTCATGGTGTGTTTTATTATGCGGCTGCTGGTGTGCACCTAAGAGGGCGCCACTGATTGGTTTGTAACTGCTCAGCGTCGGCCCTTACATGGGTCCAGTGCAGACGGCCCTTTGACAGAGGTATATTCTTCCAAGCGCCAGTAAGGGTTAAACTGTGTTTATGGTAACTCCATCTGGGAAGGCCTCCAGAAGTGCGCATGCTCAGGGCTTTCCATCACCATAGCAACAAGAACCGGTCAAGGAAATGTTAACCCAGCATGAGGTTGTCTGAAGAAGGTTCAGGGTGAATCGTGCGATCTTAGGTGAGTGTGTAATGGACAGTACCGGGTAAGCGTCACATGACCATCACGTCATTTACCGGCGGACAGTACCTCACGAGGGGAGCTGGAAATCTTATACTACTGGAACAACACTACGAGCACTGCTACTAGCACAGCATCATACGGAACAAACCAGACCTGCCTGAGCAACCGGTGGCTCTTAAGTTGTTGGATCATAACTTCCATCATCCTTAGCCGACAGACTAAGGGTGATGATAGTTGTAGGTTCAGTAAATGACATTCTCTTCCTTTTGCAAACCTCTCTCTACGAGAAAGGCAGCATTCTGAAAAACAAGGAACAGAAATCTGTGAACAATAAACCTGATTTTAATGATGAAATCCAGCTAACTGAGCAGACTGAAATTCCAATTAAGAAACTAAAGCTGCTATAACCACTTAGCATATTCACCATGCTAGTTTGATATAAATTATTGCAGATCATATTACAGAAAAACTACTGTAACGGGAGCCTAAGTCCCTGGGCTGACTTAGACCGTTGTTCCGGATCTCTCCCTCCTGAGGTCGGCTACAGAGTGGCAGCTATGCCGGTACTGCTGAGTTGTTTCTTCCTAGAATAGGGAGCAAGAGACGCTCCTTTACACCATTCTGCCATGAAACAACAGGACACCTACTTGTTCCAAAATGAACTCAGCTTTATTTGGCAAATACAGCTCTTTTGATACAGTTTTCACACAGGGTTATAAAAAGCACACAATGGGGTGTACACAAGATAACACAATCAATGGAACATGATACAAAGAGCCAGACATGATTAACTTAACTATACAAAGGGATTGGGAGAGGGTAAACAACAGTACAAAGGCGTGAGGAGCTGGAATACATAATTTAATCAAAGGCCACTGGGTTTGAAGCATCTTTTACAAGGTTTGAATATTCTGCTTCAAACCCTGGCCAATCGGAGCCGAGAATTTGGTGGCCAATCCTGGCCACGAACGTCATAGCCACCTCAGCCTATCAGCCCCTGTGGGTGGGAAGCTGGCCGACCAATCCCTGGGTCACCTACTTTCTCCCATGTTAAGTCTATGGGGGACCTTTAAACAAGGCACCCAGGGCTTTGGCCAATCAGGAGGCTGCCTACCTGCCCAGCAACATAATGCATTGAAACAATCGACCCATAATTCATCAGAACCTTCAACATTATGTTACTGTGCAGGGAGACACCTACTGGTCGACCCTGGTATTACTTGTAGACACAGCTTCGAACTGTGTCGACACACAACTTCCCATAAAGGGTAGGTGACCAATCAGATGGCTGTCTACTTTTCCCCCATACAAAGTCCATAAAGTCCCTTTAAACCCATCACGGGTTTGGTAGCCAGTCTGTGTTTTGTCTACTTTTAAAGATGTGGCGCCAGTTTCAGGGTATCCGACAACAGGGGAAAACATATTCTTTGGTTTCAAGCCTTTTAGTCTTTTGTTCCTTAAGGCCTTAAAAGGCCTCCCAGTAGCGGCCTATGGCCCGTTACCACCTGGGTATTTCAGTCTTCCCCATTAAGTTTCAGGGCATTTTGGGGTTTGTTTTTTCTCTGCTCTCTAACATCATGTACTAAATAAGTGAAAACATTTTATTGTTTTCTTATCACTGCTATAGAAATGTGTGTGTTGTATGATGGACTCCTTCCTAAATAAGTTCTTCTATTGCATACAATTACAGCCATTTACTCTATATAGGAATAGCTCCTAATATATACCCCATTCCATGGGTTTGGCTATAAAAGGGGGTGTCATTAAATGTGTGTGGCTATGGGTGGGGTGAAGGCAAGGCTAGGGGCACCAGAAGGTGTTAAGCCTAGCGGCTCTTGAGGTGTAAATCCGGCCCTGGTCACAGGCTATTATTTAACCCCTTGAGTGCTAGAGAGATTGCAAGACACTGAGAAGCAATGCACTAGAGATATCTCTAGTGACCATTGGGTTCAAGCTTTTTTATTTGTTGCTTGTTACAGGCCAAGGGTATTTTCTGTGCCAGGAAACAGTAGATGAGACTTGGAGAGGGGATAATGTAAGGAGTGAGGGTGTGTCTATAGACGGATATAAGGGGGCCTAGAGTGCCTTGCCTAGGCCCAACAGGGATGTAAATCCAGGCCAGAGTGGATCTAAGGCTGTGTTCTGTAGAACCCCATGGTTCCTTGAAGAAGTACAAGAGGTTTCACAGTGCAAATTTTTGTAATGGTGGACAGTGGATTAAGGCTGAGGTGGCAGAGAGTGGATGCGTGGTTCTGTTACTGCCTATGGATGTATGGTAAAAACTGAAAACAAAACTGTTGAATTTTGTCTTTTAAAACTGCAGCCCACTCTATAAATAATGAGATGCAGTTACCTGGTAGCACTTACCCACATTTTAGTCTAATAATTTATACTTAATTTTCCAGTAACAACCCGTATTTAAATATGTGTTATAAGGATTGATAATATGTTAATCATTTCAGTGCCAGAGGGGCACGCAACACATTACTTTGCAATGTGTTGTGTATCCCTCTGGCACTGAAAGGGTTAAAGTCTTGAAGGCTAGAGAGAAAACTTTCTAGCATACAAAGGTTTAAAGAATTTCATAGCTAGGGTTCTACACAGGGCCACATTTACATCTCAGGCAACGCTAGATAAAGCATCCTAGAAGCTCTTAGCACCGCCCACAGGCACACCCTCTCTCCTCACATTACCTCTCCCCTAGCCTCATCCACTGTTTCTTGACACAAAAAAAACATCCCTAGCCTATATGACAAAAATGCTTTTAACCTCCATGTTGCTTGATATATCTCCAACACAATTCAATGGTTTGGAGACCTATCTAATATCTAAGGGGTTAAATGATAGCAATTAAAGGGATGTATAAACTGGTAAATAAAACAGCAACCATAAACCTGAAGAGAGTAGGGTGACCACATTTCCCTTCTGCCATTCCGGGACGTGGTCACCCTATTGCCTTACCTTGAGTCCCTGGTGGTCTAGCGGCGTGGAAAGTGCTCTGTGCCTCCTCCGGCACAGAGCTGAAGCTCCCGCGCGCTGTGCTCAGTAATGCAGAGCGCTGGGAGATGATGTCATCTCCCAGCGCTCTGTATTACTAGAGCGCTTACCTCAGGAGATCAGGTAAGCTGCATTGCCGCCCTGGATGTCAGCCTGCAAGCGGCGTCCATGATGTGACACACCGCTTGCAGGCTGACATCCAGGGCGGCTTGGCTTCATTCCGGGACACTTCATTGTCCCGGTTGAAGGGGACCCGGGACGCGGGACATAGCCCTGAAATAAGGGACAGTCCCGGACGTTCCGGGACCCGTGGTCACCCTAGAAGAGAGTGTCTGGTACAGGGACAGTAGGATTCTATTGGCCACAAGGTTCAGAATGTGGGTGTGGTAAGTCCAGTTGAATGGAGCTCTAGGCAGTTGCCTGCTATGTCTAATGGGAGGTCTGACCATGATTCAGTATCGATTTGTATGAAACTAACCTGTTCTACCACAACAAAAAATGTGAGAACCACTGGTCTAGAATACATGCGACTTGACTGATTGCTGTTATATAATGCATAGGCTGTGGCAATAGCATCTGCAGCTGTAGAGAATCTCTAGGAGAATAGCCTTCACTGATCTGCTTCCAGGCTCCAGCTGAGTTCCATAATGCTTCTCTCCGCAAGATGAAATTAATTGCATTGAGGGGCACATCATTACTAAGCTGAGAAAGGATTGAGGACGGTTTAAATGAAATCAGGAATTCTATACAGATATTTGCGTTAAGCTACCACAGACTAGAAAATAAAAGAATATATATAAATGTAGGCTGGAATCCAGACAGCTTGCTGGAGTCATGTCAGCTTCATCATCCACCATACAGACAAACGGGCAAGCAGGGGTACACATGTTATTTTTAGGGTCATATTTACAAAGAGAAGAGTAAATATTCTGGGGCAAACCAACTACACCATAACTCCCAATGATTTAAAAGGGTCTCTCACGCATTGCCTACTAAAATCAAGGGGAATTTTAATTTCATCCCACTGGTGCACTTGGTTTGCTCCAGAATTGCTCATCTGTTCATCTAGCTCTAATACACAGAGGAGGAGTCATTGTGCACCATAGGGGCAAAAGCTCCATTGCTTTAAGTACTGGTTTTTTTTTAACTAGAAAGGCCTCTAACTCATTGCGATGGAGCAGTTATTGCAATTGGTTTGCTCCAGAATTCCTTCTTTTGTATTGCACATAAAGACCTAATTCACAACATGTTTAGGGTATATTGCTCTTCATCTACGTTTAAGTGCAACATTGCTCAAAACATATTGGGGTGACTATAAGAACTCTCCAGTGCAGCTCCATTAGCATTAGACTCCAACCTGGCTGCTCTTCAGGGTATGTACTACAGTGATTACCAGAGGATATACCTCACCATCATCAGGACGCTGATGCAGTATTCCTCTTACATCTGCCCCATTGCATATTCAGGAAAATGGCAACAAATCAATTCACTACACCCTATGTATCACATCTCCAGTTCCTATGTTATTCTATACAGCCTATGCATAAGATCTTCAAAGCTGGAGAAATCTTAATGCATTGGCTCCCTAAAATAACACAGGAACTGGAGAAGTGATATCACTGGAGAAGTCATCTCCACTTTATCACCTCTTTATCACGCCTTTGTGCATACCACCCCTGGTATCACTATTTTTAGGAGATCAGAATGTGTATTGTGTATATAAGAGTATCACTTTGGTCACAGCAATAAATCTCATATTAACCCTTTGAATGCCAGAGGGCAATGCGTTGCATACCCCTCTGGCACTCAAAGGGTTAATTAATGTTTGTTTACATTTCAGTATATGTGTTTATAAATTAGTCAGTTTAAATAAAATTATTTTGCCTTTTTTAATCATTTATTCTGTTAGAAAAAGAGCTGTCAGTAGGTCATGAAGTAATCAATAAAATCTCAGTAATGCCCCGCCCACCAGCCACGCCCCCAGCAATAGCACCTAAAACAGATGTGTCCCTCTTTGGCCATTTGAAATGTCGGGAGGTATGCAGATGCTAGCTGGAAGTACATGCTATTTAAAATTATATAACCCTGCTAAATTTTTACATGTTAGTGTTCCTTAAATTGACACCATAGTTCATACGGTTGTTTTTCTATTTTGGGAAGGGGGTAATTATTGCATTGAATCCACAGAGGTCTATTATCCACTGGGTATTACAAAGGCTCCTGAAAGAACTGTTTACTCAACCAGACGAATAACTGTGACCATAGTATTGCATATCCTAAATACATCTACAGGTCAGGAACCAGTT
The DNA here is from genome assembly GCA_037306005.1 of Rhinophrynus dorsalis. Lineage (NCBI taxonomy): Eukaryota > Metazoa > Chordata > Amphibia > Anura > Rhinophrynidae > Rhinophrynus > Rhinophrynus dorsalis. The sequence continues at coordinate 272,697,050 of CM074722.1, read as the reverse complement.
TAGGAACACATTAACCCCTTAAGGACCATTGTTTCACTATGCATTGCCCACGCCTCTGGTCCTTAACACCTTAACATCCTTATGGTCATTAACAGGTTAAACTGAAGTACAGATATTTATTTTATTTATAACTGTTTATATAGAAACAGGAATTTACCCATCTCTCATCATATTAGACAGTACAAAAGACAGTAAGTACATTAGAACCCTTGGATTCTTAAGATGTCTTCACACAGTGCTCTGCAATATATGAGGAACGTTTCTAGAATATAAGTTAAATACCCCATATAGATAAAGTACTATAACCATACTATAACCATATAGACCAGTGGTTCCCAACCTTTCTTAATGTGTAAAGGTACTCTATGACCTAAAACAACTTTAATTATATGTTTTATTTGCCATGCCTTATTTAATTAACCTGTTTTTGAGTTATTTAGATGTATTGATTATGCTAATAAAGGCACTCAAAATGGTTATTAACCCTTTGAGTGCCAGATGGGTACGGAATCCATTCCTTACCCCTATGGCACTCAAAGGGTTAACTCACTGGGCGTTACCAGTCTACCTAATGCATTGCTGCACAATACACTGGAAGCATCTCTTCCATCCAAGAGCTAAAAAGAAACAGTGAGCGAATGGTGTGGGACATATTTACGAAGTCAAATTCTGGGGCAAAAATGTCCACAAAATATATCAAATAAAAAGCAGCACTTTCTCCGCTCTTATGCTCACAAAGCCTTTGTATGGCGGGGGATGTGGGAATTGTAGTCCCCAACAACTTCAGGTCCCACAATTGACCACCCCATATCTAGGCTGATATGAACAAAGTGTTTGGGGAGGTTCAAGGAGTGAGAGTTTGAGGATCAGTGGGATGTGGAATATGAGCTCTGGCATCAGAAGGAAGTGGAGTGAGAGTTTTGGGCTCAGGGGGATGTGGAGTATAGGCTTTATAATCACAAGGAAGTGGAGTAAAAGTTTGGGGTTGAGCTCTGGACTTAGGGGGGCGGAGGTGGAGTATGAGCTCTGAGTTCAGAAGGATGTGGAGAATGAGCTCCAGGCTCAAACAGATGTGGAATAAGTCAGGAGTTTGAAAGTATGCAGCATGTGAGCTCCTGGTTTATTGATTTATATTTCTTTTTTATATTGCTATAAATAAAAGTATGAACACAGAGTATACAAGTGTGAGCTCTGACTTTAGAGGAATGTGGAGTCTGAGCTCTGAGCTGAGAAAGATTGAAGTGTGAGCTCTGAGTATAGAAGGATATGGAGTGTGAGCTCTGAGTTTAGCAGGATATGGAATGTGAGTTCTGTGTTTAGAAGGATATGAATTGTGAGCTCTGAGGTTAGAGCAACGTGGAGCGTGAGCTCTGAGTTTAGAGTGTTGTGGAGTGTGAGCTCTGAGTTTAGAAGGATATGGAGTGTTATCTCTGCATTTAGAAGGATGTGGAGTGTGAGCTCAGAGTTTAGAGGGATGTGCAGTGTGAGCTCTGAGTTTAGAAGGCTGTGGAGTGGGAGCTCAGATGTTAGAGGGATGCGCAGTGTGAGCTCTGAGTTTAGAGTGATGTGAAGTGTGAGCTCTGAGTTTAGAGGGATGTAGGATGTGAGTCCTTAGTTTAGAGGGATGCGGAGCGTGAGCTCTGAGTTTACAGGGATGCAGAGTGTGAACTCTGAGTTTAGAGTGATGTAGAGTATGAGTTATGAGTTTAGGGGGCTGTGGAGTGTGAGCTCTGAGTTTCAGAGGGGTGAGAAGTACGAGTTTCAGTGATGTTGCTGGGGAGCTCCAGGTCAGAGGAATGTTGTAGTTTGAGCTCGAGGTTTCAGAGGGATACACATTGTTAGCTACGATTTCAGTGAGATGTGGAGTGTGATTTCAGGGATTTTAGATGTGGTGTGCAAGCTCCAGGCTCAGGGAGATGTGGAATATGAGATCTGGGTTCTGTGGACTGTGCAGTATGAGCTCCTGGTTCAGGCAGATGTGTGATCTGGGTTTTGGGAGATGTGGACTGTGAATTCATGGATTTTAGAGGCATGTGTAGTGTGAGCTTCTGGTTCAGGCTTCGGAGTGTGACCTACAGTGTCAGAGAAATGTGAAATATCAACTCCAGTAATGTGTATTTGAGCACAGGTTCAGAGGAATGGGAGTGTGAGCTCTGGGCTATAATGTTGGTAGATGTGAGCTATAGTTGGAATGTGGAGTATTAGCTCCAGTGATGTGGAGAATGAGCCCAAGTTGAGAGGAATGTGGACTGTGAGTTCATGGTTTAGAGAGATGTGGAGTGGGAGCTCTGGTTTCAGAGTGATATGGAGTGTGAGCTCCTGCATCAGAGGGATGTCTAGTGTAAATAGTGGGTTTAGAGGGATATTAAGTGTAAGCATCAGTATTAGATTGATGCTGAATGAGAGCTCTGGGTTCAAAATTTTGGGCAGTATGATTTTGGAGTTCAGAGTGATGTGGAGTATGTGCCTTGGGTTCAAAGGGGATGCTAAGTGTGAACATCAAATTCAGGGTGATGGTAAGGGTGAATTTTGAGTTCAACATGTTGTAGAATGTGATATCTCTGTTCAGAGGATGTGATCAGGGTGAAAGGGTGACTTTGGAGGTCAGAGTCTGGTGGAGTGTGAGCTCAGTGTTTAGGTAAAGGTATGGATTTTGGTCAGTTTGAGAATGTGCACCGGGTTTAGAACTTTAGATTAACATGGATTTGAAGTTGAGTTCTGATGTTTGGGATGCTAATGTCTGTCAGGGCTCTGTGTCCAGGTTGATGGGGTTTATAAGCTCAGAAGTAATGCATGCTGAATATTTGGGGTGATGGGGTAAATATAGTGTGTTCTCAAGGTAATGTGCTATAGAGTGCAAGTTAGGGAGGAGGATGAGGATAATTATGGTAGAAGTACGAATGTCCCTCAATTCTTACCGTCAGAGTCATAATGTTTCCATATATCCAGGAACTGTGAAGCTGTGAGCTCAGCCAGGTGCAGGTACAGAGGCTGCTGTTTGAGAGCCATGCTAAATCCCAAGTGAGCACTACAAGTTAGTGTACGTCTCTCCCTTTCTCTCCAATGATTCTTCTTCGCTCTGCGCTCTGTCTTTTTATATGTTCCCAAGAGCTTGCAGTACTCACATGTGAACCATTGAGGGCAGTGGGGAGCTAAATGTGCTCAAGTTTTTCACAGAAACTGTGATCGTCAAATTCTCTTTTCTGAACAGAAGGATGAAGGTGAGATTTTCTCAAATTATTAATCCTTTGAGTGCCAGAGGGGTGCGCAAAGCATTGCTTTGCAATGCGTTGCGTACCCAACTGGCACTCAAAGGGTTAACCTTTTGTTCATTTTATGGAGAGTCTTAGAATACGTTTTGAAGGGTTGTTAAAACATGCAAAATGAATGAAGTCATAATCATAATACAGCATGTTGTAGTGTACAAGGTGTGCTTACTGGTAACAGTTGAGAGTTGTGTCATGCTTAACACTTTGAATGCCAGAGGTAAGGTTTTCAAAGGGTTAACACGTATTACAACCATGCACAACAGTACTTCTAGCTTGGAATGACTGGATTCCATTGCAGGTGATAAATACAGCACTGGATTTATCTCCAGAATTACCCATAAACCCCAGTAGGAAAAAGTGACGCAGTTCACCTGCACTAGGGGCGTTAGTCACAGATGAAAAAGAGAAGGAATTCTGGAGCAAACCAACTGCACTGTAGGGGAGAAATAAAACATCACATTGAAATGTTAGAGAGGTCTCCATCACATTGCTTCATAATGTATTGGAGACCACTTTTGTATTAAAGGGGTTAACCCTTGGAATGCTACAGAGGTTTCCAACGTATACCTCGCTGGCCTAAAAGGGTTAAGCCCCATTAGAGCAAAGCCCGCTTGAAGTTGGTGTGTTTCAGAATTGTGCCTCTTGTCTTTTGTGAATAAGGCCCAGGGGGTGCCAGTATTAACACTTTGATTACCAATGCGTTGCGTACCCCTCTGACACTCAAAGGGTTAAACTGGACCTGTCACCCTAAGCTACTTCCTATATGTTATTCTAGCCTTTTTTCTGTAAAATAAAACATTTTAGAAAAATTAACCTTTTTGTTTTGGTGGCAAAAGTCTGGCAGTATATTCTAATTCTGTGTGTAGTGTGCTAGTTTGTTGTGTTTGAGGCCAAACTTCTAGTTTTCTATGCTATTACAACTGACCCCAGTGTGTGGGCTCCTTCTACAATCCCTTATTGGTAGTGTGTGGGAACATTAGCATAAAGGGTCACAATGTGTCACCAACAAATGAATGTTCATTTCTCAGAAACTATTTATATTACAAACAAATGGCTGGCACAACATAGAGACAGATTTTAATTCTAAAACTAACTACACTTATCTTAGGGTGATGGGTCCACGTTAACTGAACAGTCATTTGCACAAAGAAGAAATATTTACCCAGAGACACTGGTTCATATGGGCAAGGAAGAGGAACAAATCCAGGGCAACTGCATTTTATATTGCAATGAGGGATAATATTGTGTCAGTATAAGGAAAACCCTGCTCCCCTTTGTCAAAGGAGGAGGGGGCAGGGTTTTCCTTATACAGACATAGGCAATATTGTCCCCTATTGTGATCTGTCCAGACCAGCCTTCAGATCTGAGGAGACTCTGCATGACGTAGGGAAAAGGGGCAGCAGGGGGAACCTTAAAATACAGTTACAAGAAGAATACAACATTATTTCATATCCTGACATTACTATCTCTTTAAATGGGGCTTTTAAACCCTTGTATACTAGAGAGGTGTCCAGCTCATTGCTAAGTAATAAAGATTTTAAATGAATGGGGACATTACAAACATATATTTCTTCTTTGGTGCAGTTGGTTTGCCCTGGATTTGCTCTTCTTTCTTTGTGCATATGAACCAGTGTCTCTGGGTAAAACAGAAAGAAAACTTCTGCTACCAAAGCAACTATGTTAACCCTGGCTAAAGATAACATTGTACAGTGGAGAACAATGTGAGGCCCTCCAGCCGCTGCCAGACAACAACTCCTATCATTACCCACCTGCCATTGGCTAGCAGGGAATGATGGGAGTTGTAGTCTAGCAGCAGCTGGAGGGACTCCCATAGTCTTTCCCTGGAAGGCAGCAGCTTTTATAGGAACACTATCACCGACAAATGAAATTTGGTTATATAAATTTTATATCATATACTGACAGCTATATATTTTTATTTTATATTATTTAATTATATATAATTTATTATTATTTTATAGTTATTTTATGTTTGATCAAATCTAACCCTAAACTTGGATTTTTAACACTGTAGACTGACCTATATAGACAGCATTTAGTTCCCAGTAATTTTGTTTGTGCAGTTTGACACGCGACTAGTGCTAATACAGTTACTGTATTGAGATTAGTACCCACTTCTTTTCTATTCAGAAAGGCTGTTACCTTAAAGAGATAGTAATACTTCGTTTTATCTTTATTTTATTTTGTAGGTATTAAAAAAACATGAAGAACGATATAAGTCTTATCGCTCAAACCTTTATGGTTTGAGAGATATTCACAAGCAAAGTTTCCCTCACAATCTTCTTCCTATGAGAACAATGAAAGCCCTGCCCCCCTTGACAAGTTTTTCAGGTTTTTCCTTTATCTTAATTGAAGATTGTCCCTCTCTGCAGTCTACCTGGGCATCTCCCTTCTGCTCTGGCTGAGCAGTGTTACATCAGTAAAAGGGGCAGGAGGGGTATACTTTATCATTCAATTACTCTTGAACTTCAACTCTGACAGTACTGAAATAACACTCTCCAAGGCCCAAATAATATGATAATTTATTAGAGCTGCTTTTATTATGAAACATTACTATCCCTTTAATTCAGATGGGGGGAGATGCACTAAAGCATCATAAAGAGGTGATAAAGTGGAGATAACTTCTCCAGTTTATCACTTCTCCAGTTCCTGTGTTGTTCTTTGGAGCCAATGCACTAAGATGCCTCCAACTTTGGAGATCTTAGGCTTTATAGAATAACATAGGAACTGGAGAAGTGATGTGACTGGAGACGTTATATCCTCCTTATCACCTGTTTATCACGCCTTAGTACTTAATCTCCAATGTGTCACAGTTCTGAGACACCAGCTAAGACTTCTACAGGAATGGGAGTCAAGGGGCCCTAGAAAAGGAAAGAAAGACTGCCTTTATTGCACCAGAGAGGTATCCAACACAGGGTTAAAAGCTTCATTTATATCAAAGGGACAGGGTTAAAGGGATACTAATACTTAAAATTTAAAAAATATATGTTGTAGGGTTTACCCCGCTAAGTACAAGGGTACTCCCATTGCTAAGAGATATTTTATTAAATAATTATAACAGCTCAAACTTTAATTTTTTAGGTGCAATATCACAGTGGCCTAAAACTTACAGTGGCGCTGTTGCTACACCATCCTATGGACTGCTCTGCTCTGTAGATCATAAATCTCCATATGATGGTGTAAGTCATTCATCTAAACACTACATCCTATATAATAAGTCGCTAGAAAGTTTGTAACTAAGCAGTCATGCGCAGCAGAGACTGCTGTGCGTGATGCAGTCATGCACAGTAGAGACTGTCTGTGACGAGGCTGATACAAAGCGGGGCTGCGCCGTGATCGACTGGCACTGCATCAGCCGCCTCATGGGCAGTCTCTACTGTGCATGACTGCCCCGTGACAGGCTGGCAGTGGCACTGTGGCCCGTGTAACGGGCTCTTCAACTAGTAATCATGATAATGTAACCCCGAGGAAGATCCATGCTTTCAATATATGTTTTTTTGGGTGTCCTAGATGAAAAATAGGTGTGGCTGAAAAGGGTGGGCACTACTGTGCGTGAACCGGAGTTATATTGATCAAACACAGTTGGTCAGAGTCAGAGGTTGGACAGCTCAAGGCCCTGTAGTTGTTGTGGATTGAAAACTCCCATCGTCCATTCTGGAGAATGATGAGAATTATAATCTGCAACAACAGCTGGAGGACCTCAAGTTGCCTACCCTATCAATAGATACTTTTGGTGTTTACATGTGGAAAAATATGAATATTTAATGGCAAAAAACTTTACAAACAGTAAACTTGCTATAAAAACTGTTGAAATTAAAAGGCAGATCACATTTTATTTGCAATGATATTAATGTTATTATGCCATTGCTTGTGATGTAATCATCAATATAATTTATGTCAGTTGTGACGTTATATAAAATGTCTTCAATAAGAAACAGAGAGGTCACTGAGTCAATTTCACTTAACCTCAACCCCTAATTTCCTGGCTTTCTGAGTGGGAACATAATAAAGGTTTAACACAAGTATTTTGCCTTTTAGTATAATAATAATGTGTACTTCAGAGAAAATGGTACCTGTAAACTACTATACAACCCATAGGTCATTATTTACAGAGAATTGCTGCTTTACTTTTCATGCAGGACGTTTCTTTAATTATTTTATTATACTATTTACTAATGGGACTACACTACTAGGCTGAGCCATTTTCACTTATTTTTATACTTCCCAACCATTAATGTAATCACAGACATTTAATGAATGAGTAAAGCAGCTTTTCATGTGTATTTTTCACATTCATTTTTTTACTTGCACATATTTTCTTATTCTTTTTTCTGTAAACTCCCATTTTGGGTGTGGAGCCATGAAGTCAGCATCATGATGGATTTTGTGGCCTAGTAAACATAGGCCATAGTGTGGAATTAAAAACATTTGTATAGAAATACAATCAGATGTGCGCCGAATATTGTCTGGCACCAAATATAGTGGATAGGATTGAACTGTTGACTTTCCACGGTCTTATCAGGGGCTTGTTGCCATTTAGTCACTGCAAAGTTGTACTCACTTTGGGTGAATCTGGCAAAAGCAAATGCCTCTGGTTACCAGAATTTTCTGCTATTGGCCATCCTGAAGTTGAACCCAAATGTTACGTTTCTCTCCATTATCCTGGTCCTACTTACATCTCTTTTCTGTCTGTACTACACAGTGTATCTTTATGGCCTTCATTGTGGGGTGGTATCCTGCCTACAATGCTCCCTATTCATTGACTTCTGCGTGAGATTATAAGAAGTAACACACAGTGTTTCATGTGCCTCACAGTATTGGCTGTTCCTTGAATTCACGTCTTGTATTACATCCATTAAACATAAATTTTATGATCGCAAATTTTATTCAGGCTACATCATGAAAATAAAAAAAAATAAAAATAACCCTTGCAATGCACTGTGTGCATTCTGGTGCTCAAAGGGTTCATTATAAATGGTGCTAACTAGTCAATCTTGATAAAGATTATATCCCACTAGGGAAATAAAACAATCCACTTGTACCCCTGTGTTCAAAAGAAAGCTGTAGTAATTCTGGGGCAAACCAACTGCACCATAGGGGACAAATTCACAAAATCACCATTGTTTTAAATGGGGTTTTGAACCCATTGAATGCTAGTGAGGTCTTGCATTGTATTAAGAACTTCATTTATTTCAATGGGAATTGTTATTTGTCCCATATGATGCGGTTGTTTAACCCCAGAATTACTCCAGGTTTGTCTTGAGCATAGGGGTATAAGTGAATTAATTTTTAGGCTAAACAACATATTTAGTTATTTGTTTACAGGTAAAGGGTGCTACTGTGTTAGCAGTGGACAAAGCAGGAGACTAGCAAAGTAAAAGTGATACCTTTATTGGCTAACTGGGTTGCTTTAGAATGCAAACTTCCCAGACCACTTAGGTCTCATCAAGCATGTTATAGCTTTCAGCTTAATTTGTGTGTAGTACATTGTGGTATTTTCCACTGTCATATAGGTAAAAGGTGGTAGGTATTGTGTTAGCCATGGAACAGTAGGAGACTGTATGCAAGCTTTCAAGACAGCTTAGATCTCTTAGACAATCTTGGACTCTAAAGCTACTCAGTTAGCCAATAAAGGTATTACTTTTACTCTGCCAGTTTCCTGCTTATTTGTTTACCTAATTCATATCATTCAGTGTTCTTATCACTTGTGTAAACATAGGGATTTAATGATCATTCACAGCTTCCGTCACATCAATAGGAAATGCACGTTTATAAAATGTTTTGGGGTTTATTCACCTGTTTTAATGCAGGCTAGGAGTACATTATATTCAAAAGGGTATGACCGCTACTCATTTTAAGGTGATATGTCCTTTTAATGGAGCTTTTAACCCCCTAAATGCTAGAGAGGTCTCCAATGCATTACTTTGCAATGTGCCAGAGAGTTCTCTAGCAATGAAGGTCCCCCAGTTAGGTAAATGGGATTTTTTTTTTTTTTGCTATATATGCAAAAGTAAACAAACAAATCTGTGCATCAAATCTGGACCCCACCAACAAAGAACCCATGAGCCACCATAGGCAATAAACTGTGCGGCTCGGTGACGTGCCTGTGGCCAAAGCCATGCCAAACACGCCTGCCCCGCCCCAAATCCGAAGTGAACATACACCTAGTACAATGCAACCAGTGTCACCATCCAACCCCACCATTTTCACAGCACAGGTGTAATGTTAACATTGCCTTTCAATTGAACAACACCAAATACATGTTCACTTCATACTTGGTAATGGGAATGGGAATTTTTATTTTCCCCTATGGTACAGTTAGGGTTGCCACCTTTTCTTCAAAAAAATACCGGCCATGGCATTCCCTCCATAGACTTAACATTAGACAGAAGCCAATTTTTTACCGGCCTGCCGGTAAAATACCAGCTGGGTGGCAACCCTATGTACAGTTAGTTTGCTCCAGAATTGCTTCTTTGGGCTTTATGAGCAAAAGGAAATAAGTACAATTCTAGAGCAAACCAATTGCACCAGAGAGGAGAAATAAATATCTCCAAAACTTCAGCTGATTTCAAATGGGCTTTTATATAGTGAGCTTTCTAGTAGTTAAAGGGTTAAAAGCCTATATGGTACAGTTGGTTTACACAGTTGCTCCTCTGTTCTCTTGTGCATAAAGCCACTATGTCACTATTCCTGACTGAGTGCTGTGGGCTTTACAAATGAACAGCTAACACAGTCAGTGGGGGCCTGATGTCAGGGGAGGGCTGGCCTGGGGGGCAGGGGGGCAATTGCCCACTGGGCCATTCATATGTCTGGGCTGGTGGGCCACTCCCACTTGTTCTGTAAATGTAGCTACACTAGTGATGCCACAGAGCTTACAGTTGAAATGGAGCTACAATCCAAGTGGACCTACACTATTAGCTATAACCCATTTCTCTTATATGTTCTATGGTATCACTAGTGTAGCTTTACTTAAACTGTAAGCACTGTAGTTGCACCAGTGTAATCCCATTTCAGTTGTAAGCTTCGTGGTATTTCTTGCCTTACGCCACAACACTAACCCTTTGAGTGCCAGAGGTGTATGCATACCCCTCTGGTACTCAAAGGGTTAATGACAATTTCAAAATTAATAAAAGGGTGTGGGCTGGGACAGTGGGCTGGAACAACAGTAAAATGGGGCCACTTGATCGTTGTTGCCCTCCAGGCCACAAGCTGCCAGTCCTCCCCTGCCTGATGTATTATGGAGCAAACCAACTGCACCCTAGGGAACAATAAAAGCATTTCCTAAAATTTGAATGCAAATCAATATGTTAGAGACATTTCTAGTATTCAAAGGGGTTAAAGATGACATTTTAATCAATAGATATGTTAGTTTGTTCTCTACGATGCAGTTGGTTTCTCCTAAAATTGTCCCTCCTTTTTTCTTAGCACATGAGATTCAGAACTGGAGTTATTCTGGAGTAAACCAATTGCACCATAGGGGAGATATAAAAAAAACCTTGTTAAATGAAATTGGGCCTTTAATCCCTTGAATGATAGAGAGGTCTCCAATGCATTGTGAAGCAATGCATTGGAGACCTCTCTAGCAATCAAGTAGTTAATTTCTATTTAAGTCTATGGGAATTTGTGATTTTTTTAGTTATCCCCTATGGTGCAAATGGTTTATTCCAGAATAACTCCGGTTTGCTTTTATAGGTATGGACCAATAACACCAAAAGTGATCGTAGGTTATATTCACATAAATACCATGTACTCCATGGTAGCCTCTATAGCAATTCTAATTCTAAAACAATTTTCTGAGGCCTACAATCTAGTCTTACATAACCTCTCTGGGGACTTCCATTTCTGCTTTTTACAGAGCGCCAGGGCTCCCATTGCCATATCAGTCAGAAGTGATATTGTTTTGTTATCTGTAACTGGGCCAAGTTACTGTACCAGCTTTTTCTGAATATACTAACAGCATTAGCGCTGCACAAAATCAAGTAACTAAATTGTGTCTATATACAATAGTGCACTACACGTTCATTAACCCCTTAACGACATGTGCCGTACTATGACCGTCACGGTCCTTGAAATACTTAAGGACCGATGACGGTCATAGTATGTCACGTATTTTTTACTTACAGCGCTCTACCGGGAGCTATGTAAGTAACAATAGGGCCTGAAATTGACCGCTCCAAGATCAGAGCGATCTCTATCAGGCCCCAAAGTGACACGCCGATACACGCAACAGGTCACGTGTACTGGCTCGTCAACGTGGTTCAATGCGGTCCTTATGGGACGGAAACATCCCAGGACCGCTGGTCGCTAAGGGGTTAAAATGCAAGTCTGGGATTAGATTTTAGGGATCTAACATAAAATAACTACATTTTATAGATGCTAGCTGGAAGCACATGTTTAAAATTATTGTTGATATTGGTGTTATTTTACATTAGTGTCCATTAAGTTGGCAAATTCATCATAGAAGTATGGATGCTGTTATATTGTGTCTGCAGGCATCTGTACTTTTCTTCTAGGTTGCCAAGTAACTGATACATAGTATAATAATAATAGTGATATGATATTGTGATTACATAGATGCAGCCACATAGCAACAATGCTAAAAATTATCGTAATTAAGTACAAATTTAATTCAGGTGTTGCAATCTAACGTTCTTGAAGTCTTTTCACATTGTTACTGAATGTATGGGAAACAGTTTAATAAACTTTGAAGCTGATGTATTAACTGAGAAGTATGCCTTTCAATATAATTAAAGGGGAACTATCACCCCAAATAAAGTCCCCCCCATAATTAGCCACCTAGCGAAAAGCTTACCAATTGTACAGTGGGTTTTGTCCAGCAAACCCTGGCATGTTAATGTGGGCTTTGTAAGCATTATATCCCATACAAATACTCAGAGCTGAGTTCCCAGTGTTACAATAAGTCTCAGTCACTTAAAGGGATAGTAATACTTCGTTTTATCTTTATTTTATTTTGTAGGCATTAAAAAAACATGAAGAACAATATAAGTCTTATCTCTCAAACCTTTGTGGTTTGAGAGATATTCACAAGCAAAGTTTCCCCTCCTGTCCCTTTTACCTAGTGCAAGCCATCTCTTCTCAGATGTGGAATCTGGTTGTAAGACCAGACAGATAACAGAAGGGGACAATCTTCTTCCTATGAGAACAATGAATGCCCTGTCCCCCTTGATAAGTTTTTCAGCTTTTTCCCTTATCTAAATTGAAGATTGTCCCTTTCTGCAGTCTACCTGGGCACCTCCCTTCTGATCTGTCCGAGCAGTGTTACATCAGTAAAAAGGGCGTGAGGGGGGGCGTGGCCTGACCGTGGAGAGAGATGGACGCTCTGTAAGCCTGCTCCGTGCCCTATTTGCCTCTAACTGGCTTTAAAGCTTTCATTAGCAGTGTATTTGGACTTTGATTTTTACCCCACACCCTGGGAGTGCTTTGTCATGCGAGGGAGACGCTCCAAGTCCCAGAAGATAACGGGATTCCTTAAAGAAAACGCCATCCCCCGTCCACTGGCTTCGACGCGCCATTCTGATCTCAAGATGGCGGACCTACCTGTAACCGGTGAAGACTCGACAGCCAGAGATCCTCTACGAGTAATGGACATTAGATCTCTTAACAGGGAGATTGATCCCCGTTCCTTTGCTACGAAAGACGACATTCGCTCTCTGCCGACGAGAACCGATTTGGAAGCACTGATGGACAAGCTTCGCGACTCTCTTCGGAGTGATATTGCTGATCTCCGTACTGATGTGCGGCATATTGGGGACCGGGTGGCGGACCTGGAAGAGGCACACACTGCGGTTATCGCAGATCAGCGTGACCTGACCAAGCGCTTGGTTGATCAGGAGGAGGAGATCGCGAAACTACGCTTCCACTTGGATGATATCGAGAACCAGGGCAGACGCAACAATGTCAGGATCAGGGGCCTTACCGAATCGGTTCTACCCCAAGACCTGCGGGACACTGCTGTGAAGATCTTTGCCTCTATTTTGAAAACTGACCCTGCACAGATTCATATTGAAAGGATCCACCGGGCCTTGAGGCCTAGGGCCCAGAATGGTGAACGACCCAGAGACGTCATTTGCTGTCTGGCGTCGTTTCGCCAAAAGGATGAGCTTATGCGCTTGGCCCGCCAGATGCACTCTCTGCGGTGGGAGGACTCGGACTTACAATTATATAATGACCTTTCTGCTTATACTCTCCAACTTCGTAGGGCCTTCAAACCCCTAACGGACGCTCTCCGGAACAATCATATTGCCTACAGGTGGGGTTTTCCTTTTGCTCTCCTAGTGACTCATGAGGGCTCCACTTTTACTGTGAAAGACTCTGAGGATGCAGCAAAATTGTGCAACCAGTTGAATTTTGCTGCGGTCCAACTTTGGGACCCCATTATCCACAAGAAGCAGAATCTGTCTAGAGCCCTGCAGCCCCAGTCTTGGGCTGAAGTGACTCCCAGGAAAAGACGGGCAGATAGGATCCGTGCTGGAGGTTCTTCCCCTGGAATGGACTAAGGACTTATTTACGCCCTTCACCTGTGGTTTGTTTCATCTGGGGTTTATACCGTACCCCCTCGGGTCCCTCTCCTATGGGGGGGGTGCCGACGGGGGAGATCGAGGTCGGGGTGCCGCCGGTTTGGGATTAGTTCCCCGTTCGGGGTTCGCTCTTGGCATACTAGTTGGGGGGGTATTCTTTTCCCTTTTAGAGGGGTATTCGTTTTTTAAGCCTTCTATGCCCCTCATGGTGGTTGTGGGTTTTGATATGTTACTTAGGAGGGGGGTGGGTGGGTGGAAGAGTGGCGTGGACCACGGGGGGTTTCCTTTGTTTTTTATGTCGGAGACCTGTCCCTGTTGTCCACGTATCCTCTTTGGGGGGAAGTCGGTTGGATTTGTTGGGGGGGAATGTTTTAGTGTAACTTGCTCTATTGTATTATGTTTTGCTCCTTCATTGTTCTGTGGAACTTGTCTACTCCTGTCACATTTTTTCCTTTATACTACCCTTCTGTCTCCTCAGGGATATCCCGGGGGGGTGGGGGTTGGGTCTTTTTTTCTTTTATATTAGTGTTGGTATCCAATATTTGTTACTGTTTCTCTCTTTTATATTAGCTTGGAATCGGCCGCACTCTGCTTAGTCTTATTCTACCATCTGTGACTAACGGTCTGCCCTCCCGATTGAGGAGGGCCGTCCGATAGCCTGGGTGCTCTGGGGAGTGCTATGCTCCCTTGGGAGTTCTGGGGTGCCTGTGTGGTTCGATTCTAGGCTGGTATATGCTGGAGGGGGGTGGGGTTTGGAGGTTCTTATCTTGATATGCCTTCACTACATAATGCTTTAGGAACATGCATGTTTTTGATTTGTTTCTTTTTTTATGAGCTAGCCAGTTGGTCTTTGGCGGAGTGGAATTCTGCTTCCCCTGGGTCATTTTGATTGCCCTCATGAGTTTTTTGGGAGGTACGGGAGCGGGGTGGAGTGCATTTGTTCTCTACTGTCTGCTCCATTGACCTGGGGGGGGGTATTCTGCTCTTTTTTTTTAAGTACTACTTAGAGGGCCAAGGTGTTACGTTATTCGTTTATGTACTGTTGTATTCTACATGCCCCAATTTTTTACCGCTTTAAGCTAAATTGGGCCTTATTCTTTCTGCGATATGCGGTTATTATATTTTTGTTTGGTTGGTTCCTCAGTCTTACCGTGGGGAGAGGCATGCTTTTTCTTGCACTACAGGCTTCTTTATTTCTTCCTTTTCGCTTTCATACTCTCACTTTTATCTTCCCCTTTTCTTCTTTTTACCTTCCCTTTTTATTGTCCCTATATTGTTTCCTTCCCCTTGTGTGTTGCGTACTTCCCTTGGGGGGGGGGGGGCGCTAGCTTTCCCTATTTGGGTTGTCCAGTTGTTCCTATACAATGGCTAACGTGTTTAAACTTAATACTCTCTCTATGAATGTTAAGGGGTTGAACTCCCCCCATAAGCGTAGCCTAGTATTTCAAGAATGCAGGCGCTATCATGCCCATATTTGTTTCCTCCAGGAGACTCATTTTATGGCCTCCGCACCTCCGAGATTGTCCCATAGGAATTATCCCACCCAACATTTTAGCTCGGCACCTTGTAAGAAGCGTGGTGTGGGTATCTTATTTCAGAGCTCGGTTCCATTCATTCTCCTTGACGTTCTTAAAGATAACGATGGGCGCTTCCTTTTCCTTAAGGGTAAAGTGGGTGATCTGACGATTACGGTAGCCTCAATCTATGCCCCTAATGAGGGTCAGCGGGATTTTTTGGTGGACGCTTTAGCCAGGTTGGGTGACTTCCAATCTGGGTTAGTGATAGTTGGTGGGGACTTGAATGTCCCTCTGTGCCCAGCGGTGGATTGTTCGTCCTCTAGATCTTCCCTTCCCCATTCCCACCTCTCCGCTATTGTTAAGTCTATTCATCTGCTTTCCTTAGTTGACACTTGGAGGTTGTCCAACCCTACTGTACGTGGTTATTCTTTTTTCTCTCATCCGGCTAATTCTTACTCTAGGATTGATTATCTTTTTCTGTCGCAAGCGCATCTTTCCTATCTGTCCTCTGCTCGACTCCTGCCTATCACCTGGTCGGACCACGCTCCGGTGCTCCTGATGTTGGAGATTCCGATGGTTGTCCCCAGACCTTCAGTGTGGCGTTTGGATACCTCCTTACTGGAGGACCCTCAGGTGTGTGAGGAGATACGTTCCCTGATTGTCGAATTTTTGAACGTAAATTTGCATTCGGTCCCTGAGGTGTTGGGCGTGTGGGAGTCCCTGAAGTGCTATCTGAGAGGGATTTTTATTAGCCTTTCGGCTAGGAGAAAGAAACGCAGTGAGGCGGAAATCCGCGACTTGCTTGCTTCCATACGGTCTTTGGAAACTTCTCATATGCTTTCTTTGGATCCAGTGATGTTACGGTCGTTGAATGACCTGAGGGACCGGGTTACACATCTCATGCGCTCCAGGATCACCCGCTCTATGGAATGGGCTCGTAGTGAATTTTATGAATATAATAACAAATCGGTTAGGTTACTCTCCCAGTTGGTGAGGGGTCCGCGTGCTCAGGCTCCCATCACTCAGATAGAGGATGCTGTGGGACGTACTCATCGGGATGTCCCTGGGATAGTGGAGTCTTTTCGTTGTTTTTACGCAGATCTATATAACCTTCCTCCGTCTTCTGCTCAAAATGCAGAGGAAGCTGCCACATCCTATTTAAGGGCATCTGGAATGCCTAAACTGTCTGGAAGCCAGGTTGATAGCTTGGAGTTGGATATACGACCTAAGGATATAGCGGATGGGGTTAAACAACTCGCTGCTAATCGCAGCCCAGGGCCGGATGGCTTCCCTGCGCTGTTTTATCGGACATTTCTCCCGGAGCTTTCCCCTATTTTGACAGAAGTATTCGATTGTCTACCAGAACAGATTGCATCTTACCTGGCTTTTTCGGAGGCTCATATTGTTTTGATCCCTAAAGAGGGCAAGGATCCTAAATTGCCTGGGAGTTACAGACCTATATCGTTACTCAACACAGATATTAAGTTATATGCTAAGATTCTGGCTAATCGGCTACGTCCCCTTTTGCCCTCTGTGGTTGATCGGGACCAAACGGGATTCGTGCCGGGTAGAGAAGCTAGGGACAATACCATTAGGATTATTCAGCTGATCGAGATGGCTCAGCAGAAACAAATCCCTGCTTTATTGCTCTCTGTCGATGCGGAAAAGGCCTTCGACAGGGTGTCCTGGACCTTTATTGAAAGTTGCCTATGCCATCTGGGTCTTGGTCCTCGCTTTCGTACGTTCGTACGCGCCCTGTATACCATTCCTTCTGCTCGGGTCCCGATTTCGGGTGGTCTATCCGAGCCCTTCCCTCTACAAAACGGTACCAGACAGGGTTGCCCCCTTTTCCCTCTTATTTTTATTTTGACCATGGAAGCCTTGGCTTGCTCCCTACGTCGCAATCCTGGGTTTCAAGGGCTATGCTCCGGATCCATGGAGCACAAATTGGCGTTATTCGCTGATGACCTTTTATTGGTGGTCACGGACCCTATCAATTCCCTCCCGGTGGTCTTGGAGGAGCTTCGGACATTTGGCATCTTGTCGAACTTCAAACCTAACATTTCTAAATCTGAGCTTTTGGCTATATCCATCCCTACTGAACTCAAAGATGCAATCTCACGGATCTCCACTTTTCGCTGGGCTCCGGGTAGGCTGAAATATTTAGGGGTCTACCTTTCTTCCCGTTCCCGAGACTTGTTTTCTTTGAATTATTCCCCTCTCCTGGTAAGGGTTCAGCGGGATCTTCAGAAATGGCGTCCTCTATATGTTTCATGGTTGGGCCGCATTAACCTAGTTAAGATGTCAGTTATCCCTAAACTGCTCTATCTATTGCAAACGGTACCCATATCTTTATCGATGGCGTTTCTGAAGGCCTTTCAACGGGTCCTCAATACATTTATTTGGGCGGATAAACCTGCTAGAATCAATTCTCGTATGCTTGCTTTGACTAGGTGGGAGGGAGGATTGGGTCTTCCCTTGGTGCTTAAGTATTACCAGGCAGTGCACCTGTCCATGATGGCCCATTGGTTTCATTCGGGGGAGGAGAAGCTTTGGGTGCGCCTACTTACGGACTTGGTTTCACCATGGCCCTTGACGGGGCTACCATGGCTTCCTAGGGATGTCTTGGCGAAGAGTGGACCGGCAACGCCCATACTTACCCCCTCTTTACGAATCTTTGATTCCCTGTGTTCCTCACTTCCCGATTTTTCTTCTCAGCCTTCCCCGCTTACTCCTCTGTTGGGGAATCCGGCCTTTCCTCCGGGTATGGATTCTTCTGCTTTTACCCCCTGGCTTGTCCAGGGTTGGCTGTTGCCCATGCATTTATCCTCCCGGGGAAAATTGATGGACTTTGCGGACCTGCAACCTAAGTTGGATTTGCCTTCGGGCGAGTGGTGGCGATTTAGACAACTTCGCAGTTTTCTGTTGAGCCACTCGGATACAAATGCTTTATTTCGGGATCTTCGACCTTTTGAGAAGCTTCTCATGTCCCACCCTCCTCGCTCCCGTAATATTTCCGCGTTCTATCGTTTGCTGAGTTCTGCTACCTCTATTCGCCCCTCACAACCCTGTCGTTCTAGGTGGGAATCAGATTTGGGATTGTCCTTTTCAGACGTGGAATGGAGCAGATTAGTGAGATCCACTGCTTTCTGTTCTAGAAATGTGGCTATACTTGAGCTCAATTATAAACTTCTGAATCGGTGGTATAGGACTCCCGATGTGTTACATAAATATTACCCTTCAGTTAGCCAGGACTGTTGGAGGTGTGGGGAGGACCGCGGGACTCTCTTTCACATTTGGTGGGCTTGTTCGAAATTGAGAGCCTACTGGAGGGATGTAGAGAGGACCATGTCGAAGGTCCTCTCGTCGCCTATTTCTTTGTCACCATTGACTGTGTTCTTGAATGTGGTACCTGATACCTTGGGTGCTGGGCGTCCTCGTAGGCGTTTATTCACCCATTTACTCAATGCAGCTAAGACATGCATACCTAGGCATTGGCGTACGGTCTATGTACCGTCCCATGCGGATTGGCTAGCGGAAGTCTCCAGGACTATGCTGATGGAGAGACTAATGGCTATCAGGCATACCTCTGGCCGCGCTTTTGGGGAGGTCTGGTCCCCCTGGATCACGTTTAGTGAGTCCACTTAAGTGACCTGACATATTTGGTCTGTGGTATTTTTGATGGGTTGGTGGTCCCCCCTCTACCTCTACCCCTTCTACCCCTCCTCCCCCCTTTCCTCTGTTCTTACGTTCTTTCTTCCTTACTCTCTCTTTCTTCTTTCTTCTGTAGTCTCTCTGGTTTTTTTTCTTTTTTTTTCTCTCTGCTTATTTTTCCACATGGCCTCTAATCAGTTGTGCTCATGGTTACACTGAGGACAGTGGTCTTTATGCTATTTGTCTGGACCTTTGGTCCAGCTTTTACTATGAGTTCATTTTTTGAATATTGTCAACTTCAAATGATATCTATGCACCCAGTGTTGATGCATCTTATGTACTTACTCTCATGTTGATTCTGGACCTTGCATGGTCCACTCTTTATGTAATCGCTTTTTATATACTTCAATAAAGCTTTTTAAAAAAAAAAAAAAAAAAAAAGGGCGGGAGGGGGATACTTTGTCATTGAATTATTCTTGAACTACGACTCTGACAAAACTGAAATAACATTCTCCATGGCCCAAATACTATGATGATTAATTAGAGCTGCTTTCATTATGAAACATTACTATCCTTTTAAAGAGAATGCTCTTCTAGAAAATGACCTGATCTGAGCCATCAGCTGTCCACGGAGAATATCTTCTCACATTTACATCTCATTACATTATTTAGATACATAGGATATATAGACTATATGGTGACCTTTAGATACATAATAATATTTCCTCTTTACAACTTCAGAATACTGAAAGTAAAAGCTACTGAGCAGTCATGCGACCTCGACCTCTGTCACCTGACTAAATAGCAACAGAAATATAATTACTGAATCTATATGTTTAGCAAAACTATACAGCCATAAAAGTGAAGCAGTTATGATGCAAATCAGCTTTGTCGCATGGAACAAACTGAACTCCCCAATGATTGGGGGGACCACGTGTCCCAGTTTGCCCAGAACTGTTTTGGGATTTTGAATATGTGTCCCTCACTGCCCCCCCCCCGGCATCCCCCTACTGGGACAATACTCTGTTCCAGGAATGAAAACTCCAGAGAACATGCAAGAGCTGCCCATTGACCACTGTAATATAAAGGAACACCAGCTGGGCAGCAGGTACATTGGCTACCAACAGCTCAGGCCTTAGGACAAGATCAAAAGAAAAAACAATCCTGCGCTAATCCATACAGATTACCCATAAATTATAAACCCTGAGTAAAGTATATATTATACCTATGTATTAATTTATTTCAAACAAATGAGGGTTTTGAAGCATAGTTTGGCCAAAGTATGTTTAAGATCACTAAACACACCAAGCTACCCCTTTTCAAGCGAGTCCTAGCTAATACATATAAATATAATATAACTGTAAAGTTAAAAATAAAAACAAAAAAACACTTGATAAAGCTCTTTTGTGGAAATGTGCAGCTTGTGGTCAATTAAAACCTCATGAAAAACCTAGTTAAAATCACCCAACCCACCACTCAAAAATCTAATATTTTCTTGATAAGACTGGCTCGCTTTTAAGCAGCAAAGATTTGCTGTAGGCGGGTGGGGACCCAAAAGGACTGAATATTACATCAGCCTCTTTATACAGGTGTATCCCATCCACCATTACAAACCACATGATACCTGTATATATCATTAAAGGCACACCCAAGCAGGCAAGCTAATAAGCATATATCCACATTCTATACTGTTTAAAACACACCTTTGTGTAAACTAGAAGTGCATTCGAATTCTATATGTGCAAAAAAGAAACAAAAACTCACAGTGCTAAGACACAGTAAATATACATATATAATATAAATCCATGTCATGCCTACCTCTAACAAAAAAAAAAAAAAAAAAATATATATATATATATATATATATATATATATATATATACTAGTTTTAAAGCCCGTGTACACAGGTCAACGCTGCAGTCATGCTCAGTACTGACTGCGCGAGAGCGCCGTGGCTGATATGGAGCAGGGCGCGTCGAATTCAGACCGTAGTCCTCTGAGCACCTTCCTGGGATCAAGCAGAGAGGACTCCAGTCTGAATTTGGAGAGCCCTGCTCCCTAGCAGCCATGGTGCAGGCAGTCTGTACTGCGCATGACGACTTCTGACAAACATCCTTAGCGAATTATTATATAGGATATATAACATTCCCTCACAGTGAAAAAGCAACCAGACACAAAGCATTATGATACACATCCCCAAAGACATCAGTTAGACCAGTGGCTTGACCACTACTCACACATACACCAAGGCTATGAAGCCTTAGTGTAGACTTATTCTACAACAGATTGTTGCTGCAGGAGGTACTATTTGACACGAGTAGTAGGGCTTAGTTCTCCATCTAGTTTTTAACATTTTTCGTGAAGGCCATTTTTGTGTACAAGGGGTCACTTTCTTTCACAACAATCAATGGACACATTTTCCAATACCTTATTATGTGGCCCCCAAAAAGTGCAAGTTGCTCAATGACATCACAATAGGGTCAATAAGCTGCACTTTAGACAATAAATAATCTGTCTTGGCAGTGTCCCTGACTGGCAGAAAGGAAATGTAGTAGAGATCTTCAACGTGTTACAAAGCATTGGAGTCTTCTTAAGCATTTAAGGCTTTAAAGCCATATCAATGGGAATTTTAGTGGTGCAGCTGCTTTGCTACAGAACTGCTCAACTTTTCTTTGCAAATATGGCCCATAGCTGGTTCTGAGATGTATTCACCTGGAGTTACCTGAACTCTGTTACAATGAGTAGAGCTGCCTATGGTGAATATGATACAGCAAATGAGACAATGGAAGGACAGTGTTATAGGAACATGTAGTGGTAGGCAGTTTTACAAGCAAAATGCTTACTGAGAAGATGGAGTGACCTTCATAAGGATGAAATCTCCCTTGCATACACAAGCACTGTTTTCCACTCAGATTTCCAAACAGTTTAACAGCATGTGCTTGTTCTTCAGACTTAAAAGAGAATCTGTATAAGTAATGTCCAGAAAACCAAAACATTTTGTGTAAAGTGCTGTATAGCAAAACCATTACCAAAGCTGTAACCTCAGAATGACAGTGATGCAGATGTACTAAGAAGAACTACAGTCATTTTTGGACCAAACCATCTGTGTCACCATGTGAGGGGTGATCCATATATCAATTTATTTAAATGGGGTGGCTTTTAACCCCTGTCATGCTAAAGAGGTCTCCAATGCATTAACCCCATGTGTGTCATGGGGGAATATGGGGGATTTTTATTTGAGTCCTGTGGTATAGTTAGTTTGTACCAAAATTAATTCAGTTCTTAATATATCAGCCTTGTTACATGCTGTCTTCACAGTATCAATACACTGGAAGCAGAGGGTATATGCAGTATAAAGCATGTTTATGATTACCTGGAGCAATTCAGCAGCGAACCAACTGCACCATAGGGGACCAAAAAATCCCCCAAATTCCCATTCATTCTCAAGATTCTCATTGTTTAAGAGTGGGACTTGTTATTCCCCGAAAAGTCTCTTTTAGCATTATTTATTAATATGAACTGGATCAATTCTGAAGTAAACTATATACATCATTGAGACAAATAAAAACTTCCCAAATGCCTATTGATTTAAATGAATCCATTGAGTTGCATTGAATTGGAGACCTCGCAAACATTCAAATTGTTAAAATCCCCATTTAAAAGGCCAGCTATAATGCAATAGTTACCCCACTGTCGGATGTGCTCCCCTTGAAGTAGACCTGCCGATAAAGCCAGGATTTCATTGTAAACCCTGGTATAACAAAGACGAAAGCAGAATGGGAAACTGAAAAGAGGCCCCTGATGTACCCCTGAAAGAGACTGAACTGCACTGGGCAGGACAATTTCCTTTCATGCTCAATGCAGGTTCCCAGAGACCCACTGTATCAGGTTTGAAAGGCAGGCACACTGTGTAGAGAATGTGCAAGCAAGCCAGGAGTATGTGTCTGAGACATCTATTTGTGTTCGAACCGAGGGGCACTTTTCTGTCCCAACAAACAACTGACAGGATCCATTTTTGGGGCTGCACAGTGTGGCAACTAGGCTTTTAAGTCTGCTCCTATTGGACTTAGTAAAAAGTGATAATCGCCACAGAGATTTTTATTTGACCCTCATGATGCAGTTGGTTTGCCTCGGAATTAATCCAAATTTTTCATTTTACCTCACTCTTGGTGCGGCCCAAAGCAGATTATACCAGGCCTTAATTCAGGTGTGTTACAACGACCACATTATGCGTCCTATATACCTGGTATGTATTATTTAGTTAATACAAGTAGGGATGAACCTGATCCAGAATATGGAGAGGGGGTTGATATTTGGATTTGGATAAATCCTCATCATCTACCCTAATTCTAGATTAAAGTATGGGACCACAAAATTTAGCAATTCTAGTGAACTGAAAGTAAATGCTACCTGTACCATTATCATTTTGTGTTGAACTTTTATGTACGTATGTATGTATTAATTTATTTTTGTAACTCTGTTAAAGTGGAACTTTCACTTAGTATAAAGTCGCCCTCCAATAATTAAACATATAGCGACTAGCTTCATAATAGTTCTATTACCTCTCAGAAGTACCAGATTCTAAATCCTTACTCATCAGAGACTGATGGCCAGGTTAGTGCCGTCTGTGCGCATGTGCTGACAGTCCCTTATGGTTACCTTAATGTAACAGGAAATGCCTCCTAGAAGAGACCGGGACTGACTGGTGCCTGGCTTCTGGTCTCCGTAGATTAAGGACTACTTCAGAATCGGGTACTTCTGAGAGGTGATAGAACTATTATGAAGCTAGTCGGCATATGCTTAATTATTGGATGGCGACTTTATACTAAGTGAAAGTTCATCTTTAAAAGGATTCAATTAATTATACAGATTAGTATTTTGCTAAGATGTAGTAGTTATCCACATCCTAAAAACTGGATGTAATATGTGCCTAAATAAATTAAATGGTGTTCACTTCAGGCCAGAGGGCACCAATTTACAGCCCTGGTATAAAGAACAATACTTAAAGTGTAACTGTTACCTTAAAACAAGTTAGGAAATTTTAAAACATCTTGCAAAGTTTTTGAAAGCAGCTACAGTATCTGCAAACACAGCATTCTGAGGCAAAGGATTCCACAAACGTACTGCCCTTACTGTAAAAAAAATCAGTGTCTTTTTTAGTTGAACAAGCCTTTCCTCTAACCTTAATGGATGATCTCTTGGTTTTTTTTTCAGTTCTTTGAGTAAACAGTTTCTTGCAGAGTTCTTTGTATTGACCTCAAATATATTATAAATTATGAACTTTATATGTCTCGTCTCTAATCTAAATAAACCCCATTTGGCTAGTCTCTTTTTATAACTTAGATGCTCCAATCTTTTTATCAGTTTTGTTGGACACCTCGGCATGTTTTCCACTCCAGTAATGTATTTTTTAAGAACCGGTGCCCCAAACTGTACTCCATATTCTAGATGAGGCCTTACCAAGATTTGTGTAGAGGTAGAATTATATCCCCATCCTGACATTTTATACCCCTTTTTATACAGGAGTGTACCCTATTGGCTTTTTGCAGCTAAGTAACACTGCACACTTCTGTGAAGTCTATTGTCTATCAGTACTCATAAATCATTCTCCAACACGGATTGGCCATGTAGTTTCCCATTCAGTGTAAATGGAGCATGTTTGTTTACTGCGAACCAAATGTATAACCTTACATTTATCTATATTAAACCTTTTCTGTGAGTTTTCCACCCATTTGTTCAGTGTATCCAAATCTTTCTGCAGAGAAAAAAACATCCTGCTCTGTATTATGTGCTTTCTTATAGAGCTTAGTGTCATCAGCAAACATTGATCCCACGCATGATGCATCAAAATTGCAAATGTTATATGCAGGCAGTTAAGGTACATCATGCAAACTAGGGATACAGGTTAACATTTTGAGTTATTCTGTAACTTTTCCAAAACATTTTTAGCTACATTAATTTTTGTTCTGGTCACTGTGCATTCCAAACTGAAAAAAGACAGAAGCCTTGCAAGCCCATTTATTAATTCACCCATAAGAATTCTTGCATTAATCACAAAAAAATCATGCAAGGTATAGCTGAAGAAATGGGGCATTCTGTGATTTGGCTATGTGGGAAACTTAATGGTTCAAGTAAAATACATAAAATTTAGGGATATTTCCTACATATACTGTACTCTTATGTCTTCTAATCTGGGCAGTTCGATGCACAGAGGAAGGTCACACAATGCTACAAAGATTAAACACTTAAGTTATACGCTTTTCACATGTGTTCAGCGTTTCAAATATTCTAACACTCTAATCTATCTAATTTATTAGTTGAGAGCTCTGTTGAGCTTTCATCCTTTTATTTAAAAGGATTAATACTATCAACCACTCATATACTTTATGGAAGCTGGATAGACACATACGTGTTAGCAGAGTATATAAATCCCATTAGAGATTTCCAACAGAACTGGGAACATACAGTCGGTATTATCTGATTGTATATCCTATCTGTCACATCCCTACAAATGCTTTTAACTATGGTACACTTTAAGTTCTGATCCTCGACTACTCATTCATACACTATCCTTTACTGTTGTGCAGAATTGATTTGTTTGAGGAGTGACAGCACCCAGTGATACAGTTATTAAGCTGAGATTGATATACACGTTTATCTATAATAACACTGTTCCTGAGTTTAATGTGATTGTATAAAGACTTAACATAGAGAATATCCATACTTAGAACCCTATGTACAGAGAAAAAAGTGAAGAATACTGGAGCGAACCAGCTGCACCATAGGATTGTTTATAACTATAAATTCCCCGAATTACAATTGATTTAAATGGTGGTTTTAGCCACCTGAATGCTAGAGAGGTCTCCAACTATAAGCACCATAGCAAATATTTCTACTGTTTGTCAGCATTTCAGTCTAGTTAAGTGCTTGCTACTGTTTGACCTTAGTCTTATAAAAGGACAATGTTTAAGGGTGGGTCCTGTTCAAGATCTGGCCCAGGTGGATATTTTTGAAAATCAGTCCTGGGTGACCACATTCATTTTATCTGTCCCTTTCCTGGCATTTTATCTCCCTTTTTCTTTCCCTTAGACCCCTATTGAAGCTAGACTAGTGATTCCACAGAGCTTACAATTTATGTAGAACTACAGTAATTATACCACAGAAGTTACAGTTGATATAAAATTACACTAATGATACTACAGAGCTTAAAGTTGATATACAAATAGACAAATGATACCAAAGAGCTTACAGTTGAAATGTTGCTACACTAGTGATATCACAGAGCCATTAACTCTTTGATCAGTTTAATTAGTGTCCCACTCAGCTTCCCAGCATCCCCATGTAAGAAGCTTACTACAGGTGGCTAGGAACTGGACACCAGATCTACTGGTTGTTCCATATGAATTCCCTTCTATGCCCAGTGGGTTCAATAGCCTAACTTAGCTAGTCACTTATAACTTTTATGAATATGCTATGAATGTAGACCCCACAGACGTTATTAAAGTAGTACAACAAAAAGGAGCAGCTCTGGGTCAGCACTCTGTACAGATTAGAAATTTAGACAGTATTGCTATATTACTACAACATAAAATAATTTCCCCTGTTTCTCCCAAGGCGATTGCATCCAATCATGCTGATTCTTTGCTTTGTTGCATTAATGAAACAGCAAAGTATACTTGCCATTTGTCATGCCTTTGATTACCTCTGTCTGGGAGCGGCTTCCGATGCTCTCCTCTCTGCCGCTTGTCGCTTCCTCTGGTCCATCATGCAATCCTCTGTGCCCCCTGCCAGTCTCTTCCTCTCTATGGTTTTGTCGGCATCCACCCTTGCTTTGGCTCCTGCTTCTGGGTAAGACGCATGGTTATAGCGTCTTGTGCCTGAGTTATTGTCTGTCCTGTACTTGTCTATTTGCCCGTGTTTGACCTGGATACTGCCTGACCATCCCTTTTGCCTGTTCCTTTGCTGCGTTGCTGCCAGTCTGTGGATGACCTGGATACTGCCTGACCATTCTCCTTGCCAGCTCCTTAAACTGTCAGTCTGTGTATGACCTGGATACTGCCTGACCATTCTCCTTGCCAGCTCCTTAAACTGTCAGCCTGTGTATGACCTAGATAACTGCATGACCATTCTTCTGTCTGCTCCTTTAGTACTCTGAACTGTCTGCCTTTGTATGACCCGGATCGTTCCTTAACTTCCCATCTGTCTGTTCCTGTCTACCCAGCTGTTCTCCAGCCAGTGGCATTCCGGTCTAGCTTCCGTCATCGGCATCGAGGATCCTGAGTAAGTGCCTTTTGTTCATTATTTTTATATTGGAGTACTAGTCTTCTCCCTGGGGATAGCTTAGTATAATTTGTATAGGTAGAGGTTATTCTGGGTTACCCTTCAGCTCCTCTGTTGGGGACCACAACATCTGGCTTCGCGGCCAGCACCTTTAGGCAGCTCAGCCGCAGCAAAACCCCATCCTAGGCAACCTTCGCTCGCTAGCACCGTACCCAAGCGTCACTCCCCAGCTTCTTGCTCGGTTATCCCTTGTTGGAGGAGCCTTCTATCTCCTTGGTACCTTCATCTTTGTTAAAGGCTTCTAGGCTCAGCATTGCATCATTATAATATGATAGTAATCCTAAAGAGTTAAGAGGATTTATAAACCAATGAACTTTACATTTCAGAAATTACCAGAGACTTTCAGTTCACATCAGTTATGAATAACATTTAATAATACCTCTCCTTAAAGGCCAAACCTCACTTGGGTGACTGCTTTCCTGGAATGTCAGTGCTCCCTACTGAATAGACCTTTATATCCGCTATGAGATTTGTATTTGAAACATCCTGTCATCAAGCTGTTGCTAAAGCCTTTATACAGAACAGTTTAAGAACTAAAGCATGATATGCTTTTGGTTTCAGGACCGAGATCTATGGTGCAAATTGGGGAAAAGTGCCTGAAGACTGCCTTCCAGAAATGGCTTAATGACCAGAAAAAGTGAGCTTGCAGCCAACCTGCAGCCTGATTACTTTATGTTCTGCCTTCCACAAATAATCTGTGAGGGAAAGAAGGAAAGGAAAAGCGAGAGTAACAAGAAGCCCCTACAGTAATATGCCACTGCACCTCATTACCAACCCACCAGTTGACAAGATGTTGAAGCCTCCTCTGTATTCAAGGATCTTCACATGGGTTATAATTTTATTCAGATGAGAGAAGGGGATGAATGGGAAAATAGGCTCCAACGCCAGATCTGGACTTTATGAGTACCTTTGGGTTGTGTAATGCCTCAGCAGTGTTTCAGTCATTCTTTCATAACATATTTCATGACTTTCTCCACACCTGTGAAGTTCTTTATCTGGATGACATTCTGAGTCATTGCAGGAGCATGGTCGTCAAGCATTTCAAGTCTTAGGCTAGCTGCACACCTATGGGCTCTATGCCAAGCTTCAAAAATGTGAACTTGCAAAGACCTTACACCTTCCTTGGCTATATCATTTCAGCCAGTAGCATGGACATGAATCTAGGGAAGGTTGATGCTTTCTGCCACTGGCCACTCCCTCAAGGCCTCACAGCTATACAACATTTAATTGGTTTTGGTAACTATTACACAAGAGTAATGAAAAAATTATCTAAAATGTTTTCCCAGTAAGTAAGTAGACCTGCAAGGGACACATCATCACAACTGACTGCCAGAAGCCATCAAGGCTTTTGAAACCTTAAAAGAAGCCTTTGTCTCTACACCAGTCACCATGCACTCTAATCCACACAGGGCCTTTATCATCAAAGTGGATTACTCAAAGCTGGCTGCTGGTGCAGAACTTTCTCTATGTTATCCACAGACTGGTAATATTATCCATTCATGTTTCAACAAGTTTTTGCAGAGGAAATTAATTACAATGGTGGCAGTCTGGAGCGCCTTACCATTAAACTGATCTGAAAAAAGGTAAAAAATTAAATAGACTCCATTTGAATAAAATTATGAATGTTAAAAACCATACAGTTTTCTTGAACTAATCTGTTCAGGTTATCTAATTTTAGCTAATAATAAATCACGATAAGGTAATGAGTTCCATTGTGATCAATAGCTCAAAAGAAGAAATATTAAACCAAATTACCACTTTAATCACAAGTACCCAAATGTGGATAAAAATTGCCTATATATATTGTACTAACCATATGGATTTCCAAAATACCACTCTTTCCTATGATTCTGAAGCCACCAAACATGTACTGTATGAGTACATGTCTGTATATTAGGAAATAGAAATAGAATCCACTCATTTATATATGCTATAATGCATAATTTAAACTAACAAAAAACAGAGTACCATATATTTTCTTGGGAAAACAGGTTCCCTCATCTTTCCCTCCTTTCACATTGTTCCCTCTCAGTCTCCTGTATTAGTCTTACAGGGTTCACTGTGTTTGCTTGATTGGTGAGATAGGATTGGAGACCTCAGTGTACAGGTCCTCTCCAGAGCTGGTGCTTAACCCTTCTGTTCTGTGGGTCTGATAACCTAGCTTGGCCAGTCACTCTGTGTCACCATGTATTGCAAAGCAATACACTGGAGAAATCTCTTGCACCCACTAATGGAATCTGGATGCAGGGAGACCTAGACATGTGGTGTTGGTAGGGATTCCATAATTAAGAAGAATGACAGGGTAATCTGTTTCCAGGATTGCTACAGTTGAACAGTGTGCTGTTGCCCCGGTAACCAGATTTGTTAGAAAGTTCATTGGGTTGACAGATTCTTAGGAGGGGATGGGCATCAACTGGCTGTCATGGGGCATGTCAGTAGCGAAGACAAAGTCAGTGGCAAGATAGAATTCTGTTAAGAATTATTTCAGGGATTTAGGTTACAAGCTTAAGCAAATTACCTCTAAGGTAGTATATTCTAAAATGCTACCTGTGCCACAAACTACAACAGGAAGGCAATAGTAGATTAGGAAGTTAAATGTGTTGCTAAAGGCTTAGTGAAAGCAGGAGAGGTTTGGGTTTCAAGAGAACTGGACTGTCTTTTCCAGTGGGGGCAATCTTTATAGTAGAGATGGATTGCACCTTAGTGGAAGGGAGGATGCTGTGCTAGGAGTTTGGATGGTTAAAGGGTTGGAGGCGACATTAAAATAGGAAAGCGGGAGAGATGGGTAGACAGTATAGCACATGAACTGGGATTAGTAAAACAGGCATGGGGTGAGCGGTGGAAATATTGCTAATTCAGCTAACAGGGAAGTGTCTATGCTATAGCCTGATAAAAAGCTAATAATATTTCAAACAATATTCATCTTCAGCATGGTGGAAACATAAAATGCATACTTACAAATGCTTGTAGTCTGACTGGTAAGATGGGGGTTATTGGAACTCATTGCCATGAATGAGCAGTACGATCTAGGTATTACATGAAGCCTGGCTGGATAATACACATGACTGGCTGGTCAACCTATAAGGATATTCACTTTTTATGAGAAATAGGGTAAATAAAAAGCTTTAAGCACTCCTTAACCCCTTAACGACCTTTGATGGTCATAGTACATCATGGGTCGATCTGAGTTAATGACCCAAGATGTACCATGACTGTCATGGAATTCCGGTCTCCCCCCGTGGCTGCACGCCGTTCAGGGAGTCTGAAATTGAAAGAAAAAAAAAGCTCTGTGGTCCTTTAGTGACCACCGCGTGCCTGCGTGGTCAGTCATTAAGGGGTTAAAACCTAGTATAA
The DNA here is from genome assembly GCA_037306005.1 of Rhinophrynus dorsalis. Taxonomy (NCBI): domain Eukaryota; kingdom Metazoa; phylum Chordata; class Amphibia; order Anura; family Rhinophrynidae; genus Rhinophrynus; species Rhinophrynus dorsalis. Next base: position 272,666,360 of record CM074722.1, on the reverse strand, counting down.
GGGAAGGTATTAATGAAGGGTCCAGTGAGAAAGAGCAATCTCTTAGTTGGCATACATATTGGGGGGCATAGATAATAAAAATGTGTTGATTGGCATTTGCTACAAGCCACCTAATATTGGGGAGACTGAAAAAAACCCAACTGCTCCTGCAAATAGAAAAGGCAGGTTAGGAACTGTAATAATAATGAGAGATTTTAACTACCTAAAATTGACTGGGCGTCCAGCACTAAGAAGGGAAATCATTTTCTAAGTATGCTTAATGACAGTGTCACGTCCCAACTATTTGCGTCAAGCAGAAATGAGGCCTTGCTAGACCTAGCGGTCTCAGACAGTTCTGAAATGGTATACGATATATATGTAAGACAGCATTTGGACAGCAGTAACTATAATATCAATATATACCACTGATGAATAAATACAAGAGGAACAAACTAAATCTGTTGTGGCTCAACAAAGAGGATCACAGGAAAATGAGGAATAAAAAAGAAGGCTTTTAAAGTATTTAACCCCTTCATGCTGAATAATGGACCAGGACCATCAAACATTTCTGACCATTAAGGAAGGGTGGCAATCCTGGTCCGTCATGAATTTCATGATCTCAGGGCTCCTCAGGGTGAAATATGTTCATGCAGGAGAGGCGGTGACTGACTGCTCCAGGACTGGAGCAGTGAGTTTCATTCTTTTCTCACTGAGCTGTTACATGTAATCACTCTTACAGTGATCACATGAGCCGGTTGAGCCTCTCGTCCCCAAGTGCCAAAAAGCCCTCGACACTAATAGGTTAAGTCAAAGGTGTCAGATGCCCCAGATAAAAATGTAAAAGCAGAAATGTATTGTCAAAGACAGCAGGAAAGATCATATACATTTCTACTAACATATAAATGACAAAAAAATGATGGCTGATACTGACCACCTAAAAACTGAGACAGTTGAATTATTAGGGAGCATGACAACTGGGTACACAAACAAACCAACAATAACATGTTTCGGGCAAACAGGCAAAATGCACAGACTTCCCTCCATCATTTACATTACTTACTGAGGACAAATTCCAAAAGAGTTTGGAAAAGGCTATGGTGTATAAAGCATCTGTACCAGATGGCATACATTCAAGGGCATTAAAGGAACTTAGTAACAGCCATTATACTTAATATTTATTGATTCACTCTCATCAAGCATAGCTCCCTGTGACTGGAGAAAAGCAGATGTAGTACCCCATCATTCAAATATGGGGCAAGATTTGAAGCATAAAATTTTAAACTTGCGAGTTTAACTTATGTAGTGTGTATATCAGAAGGATTTCTAACTGACAGTATTCTGGACTGTGTAATGATCAAAGACATTATTAATCAGCATGGCTTTATGAAGAATAGTTTATGTCAAACTAATTTACTTGAACTGTATGAAAGGGTAAGTGGTAACCTGAACAAGGGTGTTGCTGTTGATGCAGTATTTTTTTTTTACAAAAGCCAATGATACTATGCTCCACAACAGATTACTAAATACATTTAAAAGTTTTGACTTGGGAGGTGCAATCTGCATGGATAAAGAACGGATTAGATAATGCAATACAGAGAGTTGCTGTAAAGTGGAGTGCCTCAGGGTTCAGTCCTGGGTCCAGTGCTTTTTAATTTGTTAATTAATGATCTTGAAGTGGGTACTGAAAGCAGTGTCTCAATCTTTGCTGATGACACTAAACCGTGTAAGTAAATACGTGTGGATCAGGATGTTTTTTCTCTGCAGAAAGATGTGGATAAACTGAGAGATTTATTAGAAATGTTCCAGATGAGGTTTAACATAGATAAATGTAAGGTTGTGGATTTGAAATGCAGACATGAGCATTCCACATATAAACTAAATGGGAAACTACTTGGGGAACCCTTGCTAAGGAAAGATTTAGTGCAGTAGGGTACTAGCATGTATAAAAAGAGCTATATATGCACTGGATGGAAACATAATTTAAAAATCCTTGGTAAGGCATTCTGTAGGGTATGGAGTACAGCTTTAGGCATCAGTTCTTGAAAAAGTACAGAGATGTGCAACAAAATGTAAAAATGGATTGGAAGATTGTAGTTACCTGTATAAAGAGAGACCAGCCAAACTGGATTTGTTTACATTAGAGTTGTCTAAGGCGTCTTATTACTGCCATTTACGAATATATTTGAGGCCAATACAAAAAACTCTTTCAGTAACTATTTACTCAAAGTACTGAGAAAAAAACAAGGGGTCATCTATTAAGACTCGAGAAAAGGCACATCCAACTAAAACAAATGTAGTTTTTTTATTGCAGTGGCAGTAAGGATGTGGAATGAATTACCTCAAGAGATTGTGTTTTTAGATACTGTAGATGCTTCTAGTAAAGAAATGACAGTTGGTTTCAAAGCAGATAGGATGGTAATCCAAGGAAATATCCAACTGACATTTGGAGGGAGGATATTTTGTTTACCCACTTGGGGTTTAATTAGAAATGACATCAACAGGTTCAGCAACGACTGAACTTGAAGGACACATCATTTTTCAGCCTTATTAACTATGTAACTTTGTAACCCAATGGAAATGTTTATTTGTCCCCCATAGTGCAGTTAGTTTGCTCCAGAATTGGTCCACTTTCTTTTGAACACAAGACTCATACAGTATAATGCATTAACAAGCTAAACTGACTTATAAAACATTACATTCCAGCATTTTTATTTTAATCAATGCTTTTATGGTTACAGCTGATGTCTATTATTTATCAATAAAGGTATTATTGTGGTATGGATACTGTTCATGAGTACGCCTTTATCTGGTAGAGTGCCAGGCCCTTAAAATGCATGAACATGGCCAGATGTATCTGCTGTGTCAAGCCCATACATCGTAAAACCAGCATGCAGGGCCGCATTAAAAAAAAAATTAAGACCTTGTGGGGGGGCATCAGGACCAGTCCTGTTGTCTCACCAGTTATTAATATGCCAGCCAATTTGGCAACATGACTCCCCCGCTTCCTTTCCAAGTAAGAGTGAACAGGACATGATATTTGTGATGCTTAAGGCTTTCTCCAATCCTGTCCACTTCTACTCATTACTTCAGATAGAATGGACACAAGGGAGCAGAGCTGCTCCCTTGTGTCACCTTCGTTGATTTCCCAGCCAAATCAGATCAGTAGCTGTGGGGACATCAGGAGTGGTTCTGAATTAACGCTTCGACCCTTTAACCCTTTCTGGCACTCAAAGGGTTCAAATATATATATATATATATATATATATATATATATATACTGTATATATATTTTTTTTACACAATTTAAAAAATAAATGTTTATTAAGAAGAAGAAAAAAAAAAAAAAAAAAAAAAAAAAGCTGTGCCTGAAGGGTGAAGCAATGCATTGGCGACCTCTCTAGCTTCAGTAAGTTAAAAAGCTCTATTCAGGTTTGTGGGAATTTAGGAATTTTTATTTGTACTCTATGGTGGATTTGGTTTACTCCAGAATAACTACTACTGCTTATATAAGCACGGGCCTATGATACGACACATGACTATGAATGAATAAAGACAGAGCCCAGGTCACTATGGACAATAAGTTTGACCTTGAAAATGACTAACTAGCATACTGTACAGGGAATTAGCATAACATGCCACACTGTCACCAACATTTAAAGGTTAATTTAGGAAAAAGTATTTGTACGTCTCTGTGAAACAAACTAATCTTATCTTAGGGTGAATGGTCGGCTTTAAGATTTTATCAGTTTAGCAAGCCTGTGATGGAATGGTTGTCACCCTGAAAATGAACCCTGTCTGTTTCAGTGATCTCCATTGTTTCACATGTGCTCCCATTCTTGAAAACATTAATGTCCCCTGTGTGTGCATAAATGTTGGCCATTTACCAGCATTGAATGGGTTGGTTAGTGTGTATGATGTACAGAGGGATGGTGCCATCCAATCTAGCTGACCACAGAGATTGTGTTATGAGAGAGCCCAGTTTTGGTCAGATAGAGGGGGGTAGGGCAAAAATCTGTGAGTGGAATGTGTGTCCCTTCCCCCTTATATCAGGCCAAGTAGAACAGACCTGGTAAATGGTACCTGTGACATTAGGTCCTGCAGGGGGTGGGTAGAAAAAGCCTAAGAGGAAGAGAGAGAGGAGAGATGGAAATGTAGGAACAGGAGAGAAGGCCTCTCCATAATGGTGGGAGGCCTAGGGTCCATGCTTCTAAAGGAGTACTGGGGAAACTGGGACTGGTGAGTACCCTCACCAGAAGAGTTAGAGTGAGCGGGCACTGCAGTGGCCAGGTGCCCCTTTCAGTTCTGGGCTGTAAGTCAAGGCGGTTAAAGCCAAAAGCACCCTGATGTTCCCATCACAATGCTTGTGGCCAGGAAGCTAAACTTTGGTGGCTATGGCCCAAGACTAAGGAAAGTGGCTGGGAGTAATCTCTTAGGATGCCTTCCAACTCTTGCCTCTAGTGGGACTATGTGTAAGCTCCAGCATAAAGCTAAAATGAACTGTGAGTATTACATGTAACCCCTGGCAACCTGTGCAAATTTCCTGATACACCAAGAAGAGAACCGCAGAATTGTTTAGTTTTTATGCTTTACCCCTGTTTTGTTTACCTGTAATTGTTGTCCTATATTTGTGTGCTGTGACCTCTCTAATAAATGCAATTTATTATTTTTTTGTCTAGCTAGATAAATTGCTTAACCCTCAGTCTACCAAGCAGTAACCCATGTACCCCATCACAAAGCCTAATAGCAAATGTGGTGAGTATACCACTGGTGATGCATGTGCTATAACCAGGTTCTATGGTTCATGAAGGAATACACTGGAGACCTCGTTAGCATTTAAGCCCATTATAAATCAGTAGGAATTTAGGGCATTTCTATTTGTCCCCTATGGTGTAGTCTATTTGCCCCAGAATTGTTCCATTGTTTTTAGTACATCAACTTTAGAGTGTGGCCTCTAGGGGGACCGAAGCCAGTGATTAGGGGCAGTAAAGTAGAACAGGGGGCAATGCTAGAAATTAGTGATTACCTGTCATGGGGCTATGATATAGACCTGTGCTTTTGGGACAGTTGAGGATGTCTTCATTTGGAAATATAATTTTATCTGCAAGCATGTCTGCAATGTTCTTCTCTCAGCCAATTTACAGATAATCCTTAGCCAATTTACAGATAATCATCGGGAGGCATGGGAAAGGTGGGAATGTCTGCTCCTTCCAAACATATATAAAACAGCATTTTATGCCTCAGAAGACAAATATAGAACTTTTATAAATACTAGCATAAATTACAGGTTATTTATATAACAACTATTTATGTTTAGAGGTCAGTGTGTTCCTTTAAAGAGTAATTTTGAGAACCAGTCGATGCATAATGGGTTTGTGGTAACCATTATAATGTTCTTGTCAGATAAGCTAAGTGTGTGTCTGTTTGTGTGTGCGTATCATTATGTGGATATGTCAGTCTTCATTTAACATGACTGCTGTGATCTAGAGCAGGGGTGGGCAACCTGAGGCCCTCTAGCTGTGTGAATACTATGTGCTCATTACAGGGTTAGGCAATCTGCATCTCTCCAAATGTTGGTGTACTTCAGTTCTCATCGTCCTCTACTGTCATTAGCCAGCAGAGGATGATGGGCATTGACGTCCAACATTATCTGGCGTGGAGCAGGTAGCTTATCACAGTATTCATAAATTATTGTTTCTTCCGTCTCTTTGGTTGTTTAATATCCTTCTACTAGAATCTTTATGCTCTCATTCTGCAAAGCCTTTCAGGAAATCTTAATAAGTATTGTTCACAGATACCCACTGGGTCAGAGGTACCCTTCTAGATTAAAACAGAACACAAAAAAAATTAAAATCAAAAGTATGGTGCTTGTTTTATGCACTCTGAGACACCATTCAGTACAGCATAGTTCTTCACACATCCATTTAGCTTTCATATTCCTTTACTATATACCTAGGGCCCTGGTTATATGAGGGATAAGGATGTGTTAGAGTAGAGTTCAAAGCTGTTGAGTGAGCTAGTTTCATACTATTTTTTATGCCTCTCCCACAACCCTACTGTATTTATTTATTTTCCATTGTGATGTTTTATAACACCATTTTTTTCATAAACTTCTCAAATTCATTGGGCCTGGTATCACTGGCCCTACTCTCAATAGGATAAATGATCTTTAGTCTAGAAGTATACCTCTAATTCGGCAGTCTTTTATGAACAGTATCTATTGTTTCTTGTAATCAATTGATCAGATTACCTTGAGAAGAACTGTCTGTGTTATTATTAATCTTCATATGTAAGTGAATTAAAACTGAATGAATATGAAAAACGTATGCTGCAGAGCTTCAATATATGCTACAAAGCTGTAAATACTCATAATATAGCCCTGCAGCATGCATTTCCATATGTGTTTGTTGACATGGCATCCCTATCTGCCAGCAAATCACAAAATATAAATATCATTGTCCTATTATAAGATCAATGATCACATTTTGTTTCATACTGTAAGCAAAGGAAACAGGAATGCTAAAAGCACTTAATCAAATTGAATGATCGGATAAAAAAATGGATTTATTTAGAAAGTATTTTACCAGGCAACATTGAGGTTTATTTTCTTTTCAAGTATGTCCTGTGAGCTTTTACTGCATAAAGGTATCTATGAACACAAATAATCTGTTATTTGTAGGGATTTTAGACTAAGAGAACTAATTTTTGTGTTAGGTTATCCCAGACTTTCGGTGCACTGAAGGTACAGGAAGATAAACCAGCTTTTTTCTTGTAGTATGGAATATTCAGGGAGTTATTAGCAGTGGAGCAGAGGTTATAGATAGAAGGGAGAGCTAGAGTTGGCATAATGCTCAGGTATTCTGGTAGATTTCCAAAGAAGTGGTTATAAACTAGGCAACAATGGTGACAGGTATAACAGGCCATATACCAAATATGTGACTTTGTGATTATAGTTAAATGAGTATTTTGGATTTTAGTAATTTGTTCTTTGTACCAAATAGCATGTGACTATTTTGCCAGTGTTTAACCCCTTAAAGACCCTTGACGGTCCTGGTACGTCATGGCTGGATTTGCGTTAAGGACCAATGACGTACCAGGACAGTCATGGCTTAAATGATAGCAGCGTGCCTCCGTGCATGCTGCTATCATTAATGCCAGGCTAAGACTGAGCGCTCCGAGACTGGGGCGTTCAGTCTCAGCCCTTCTTGCTTGTGCCGGTTCATGTGATCGCTGTAGCAGCGATCACATGTATCGGCATAGTGAGAGACAGAGGCAGCACAGAAAGCATGCTGTCTGTGTCGTCTGCCTCTGTCTCCCTTGCTATCAAAGTAAGGGAAACAGAAGTAGACGGGAGACACCTAGTGGCAAATGAAAATACAGCAGCTGGGGATATTAACCCCTTCACTGCTGGTGCCAGAGGCTTGCTAAATGCAGGTCAATTTCTGACCTGCAATGATACTTTTTTTTTTTTTTTACAAAAATATTTTATAAAAAAAAAACAAAAAAAAAACATCATTAAACAATTTTGGAAGTGTGATTGTGGTGGAGCTATGTAATACACTTATACACACCGCCAAATGTCAGGGATAAAAAAAGTGCCAAAATAGGGTGGGAAAAAGGGACATGGGGATTTTCACCCGGGGGGACAGTGGCCACTTTACACTGCACATTTTGTAGGTATGACTGACCGGTCATAACTTTCATGCAGTTGCCATAAAAATGTAACCCTTTGTGCCCAACTGATCCCAAGGGAAAAAACAAAAATTGTGTTTTTTTTTATTTTTTTTTTAAATTTTAATAAAGTAAATGGTGGGTTATCCATATAAGTAGGGTATCAAATGAAAGCCCTATTTGTGCTTAAAAAAACAGTATATAATTTATGGGTGTGGGATAAACGACTTAGAGTGAAAACACTGTTGAACAAAGACATAGTCAAAAAGGTCAGAATTGCTCCAGTTCTTAAGGGAAATCCACCTCAGATTTTCCCGGTCATTAAGGGGTTAAGAACAGTTTGGTTTTAGAGAGCCACCTTTCACAGAAATTGTCTTTGTAAGCTCAAGAGCTGCCGTGAAATAGAAAAAAAAGTTAGAAAATCAGGACCACTATTCCCAGATTGCAGTAAATCTTCCCGACTACCACCCCTGGGTGTGTTCAGCTCAGAAGCAGGAACCATTACATTTTGAGGTAAACTCTTGTTATTTTGTTTTATTATTGTATTGTTAACATCAGGCCTCGTGGTGGGGCACCCTTCCTGATTCCTACCCAGCTACTGATCTCCCAGCTGACTCAGCTGGCAGATCAATATAGGTGACACAGGGGAGCAACAGGGAAATATATTTACACGTAAAATCCAAAGGCGCTTATGTTTGCTGGGCCAATATGATACTTTACAATAAGTGACTTTATATATACACAATAGTAATGGATAATATTAAATTGTATCCATTAATACCAAGGAGAAAGATATAAATGAATATATATGAAAAGAATTGGAAAAATAATAAAAGGCAGATAAAAAATAGATGAAAGATACTATCCTTCACAACACAGTCTTGATTCTGATACTATATAATAGTGAGACTGATTTTGAGGTATTAGCCTGAATATTTTATGACATGTCTTATGCATGGGTTATTGGTTCAAGAAAAACACAGGCCACCTAATATGGGTTTACTCAGGCCACAGCTTTATTTAGTAATACATGTTAACCATTTTGTAACATAACGTTCTCTTTAACTTTAAGCCCTTGCCAATAACCAATTTTAATAGGCCAACACCTGCCTATCCTCCCTTTTGAGCCTTAGGCTCAAACCCTAAACTTGTCTCAACTTACCACGCCCCGTTAGCTGGTCAATGCAGCTCAATGAGGCCGGTGTCTAAACCCGCGACACAGTCCGGGTGTCATTACCCCTAGGCCGCTGGCCTACCATCTTCATGTAACATATCCAATTTAATGACCTTCTAATCATTGGCAAGGGCCCAAAGCGCCCACAAAGCTGTGACATAACAAAAAACAACACCCACCCTGAGAAAAACCTGGAATGGACAAACCACACCTCAAACAAATGCACCCCCCGTAAAACAAGAACAAGGGGAGGGAGGGCGGGATGCTGTGGAGTTCTTCATAAACTCTTTAGCAATCTCTGCTAAAGAGGAAACGCATCATCTTACATTTATTCCCAAAGACCACCCACTACCACCTCACTTCCTGTCCCATCTACCACCTATTTTCTTGCCACCCCCAGCTCAGACATGCCTCCCCTTCTAATTCTCAGGGAGTTCTTGTCTTATGCATGGGGTATTGGTTCAAGAAAAACACAGACCACCTAATATGGGTTTACTCAGGCCACAGCTTTATTTAGTAATACATGTTAACCATTTTGTAACATAACGTTCCCTTTAACTTTAAGCCCTTGCCAATTACCAATTTTAATAGGCCACACCTGCCTATCCTCCCTTTTGAGCCTTAGGTTCAAACACCAAACTTGTCTCACCTTACCGCGCCCCATTAGCTGGTCAATGCAGCTCAATGAGGCCGGTGTCTAAACCCGCAACACAGTCCGGGTGTCATTACCCCTAGCCGCTGGCCTACCATCTTCATGTAACATATCCAATTTAATGACCTCCCAATCATTAGCAAGGGCCCAAAGCTCCACTAGGGGCTAATGCGTTCACCTACACATTAGACCCTACCCCACCTAAGCTGCGGCCTGTTCCAACGCCCCCACCAACTCCAGGTTGAAGAAATCCAACCTCAACTCATTGGGTTGAACCCCATCAGCCCTGAACAAACTAAGCGATATGTCCTCAAAAACCCTGTGCCGAATGGCCAAACCCCCCCGTTCCACTACAAACCTGCCGCCGATTTAGCCGAATCCGACTCCAATCCAGAGGTCGCGAATCACGGGCACTAGTTATCACGGTGCCTGTGCTTTCTGCAGCAGGCGGCGACGTTCTGACTGCTAGTTTGCATTGCTGGTTATTGATTGGCTAACACCTTTTGTCACCACCCAGTGATGGCTTTTATATACCCTGTCATTTCCACAGGATGGTGCCCTTTCGTGGTGTATTTGTTCCTGCATTCTGATCCATTATTATTGACTGTGTATGACCTGGCCTGCCTGACGACGTTCCTGATTCTGCGCCGCTTGCTGACTGTATCCAGTTGAGAACCTGCTCCGTTGCTGACCTGGCCTGGCTGAGAACCCACTTCCGTTACCGAAGGCATCTGGCTGAGGACCCGTTCCCGTTACCGACTGTATCCGGCTGAGTACTCGCTCCGTTGCTGACCTGGCCTGGTGGAGAACACACTTCCCTTACTGACTGTATCTGGCTGAGAACTCGCTCCATTGCTGACCTGGCCTGGCTGGGAACCCACTTCCGTTACCGAGTGTATCTGGCTGCACCTCTTCCATTTCCCGGTGCTGGTCCGTGCACCAGTCCTGATCTGACCCTTTGGGCTGCCAGTTGCCCTGTGCGCTTCCTTGTGTCTGGTACCGTGCATTCACAGCTTACCACTGTGGCCTCGCTGTTGCCTCCGTTACGTTCAGTGGTGCTGTATGTTAACCCGTTGCGCTGCGAGGCGCTGTATCTTGTCGACCGTTAGCTAGGCTTGTGCCTAGTCTCTCTCTATACCACTTTTGCGGAGTGTACAAGTGAAGTACCGCTGCAGTGTTCTATCACTGGCTGTGTTACTCTGATCTCTCTGTGTCCACCTCTCATACCTCGCTGGGCTCACTCCCTCTGGGAGTTGCAGTATTCTGGGCGTTACCATTTGACCCTTGGTGTACCTGGACGTTCCAGGTAGAGTTTGCTATTCTTAACTGCAGAAGCCTCCGGCTCAAGAGCCAGCATTACGTTGCACCATCCTCATAGAGGGGACATTGGTTGTTTCCACCACTATACGTGCTGTGCTGCAATCCACCCCTAGGGCTCTAGGGATATTCTGGGAGAGTTACCTCTGTCTGTTGCCATCTGGTGCCATGGTCAGTGCTGCCTTGATCCTTGGGTTCTATACCACCCAGGAGTCTGGGTTGTGCCAGTAGTGTTGCCTTACTCCTTGGGTTCTGTGCCTCCCAGGCATCTGGGTGTGCCAACACAGTTGCCTCGCTCCTCTGGGTTGAGCCAGTAACCCTCATCTGGACCACCTCGATCTAGGTCCTGTGGTCAGTCCGCTGCCTACCGATTCTGCCAGCTGTCCTGATCCTTGCCAGGTTCTCTACTGTCTAGTGATTGTTATTTTCATTACATGTAATTCCCGTATTGGCATATAATGTTATATTCACGTGCCTATATATCTACTTCGTTGTATGGGCCATAGGCCTATCTATGTCTTTGAACTTTTCTCTAATAAAGTTATTTTAACCATACCAAAATGTTCTGAGTGTTCATAAAAAACCGTGACACCTACAGCTTCATCCGATTACCAGCATAAGACCTCATCTTGTCTTGACCTTCCTGTTCATCCGAATCCCGGCTTATGACCACGGCTTGTATCGACCTTCCTGTTCATCCAACTCTAAGCATACAACCTCAGCTTCTCTTCAACCTTCCTATTCATCCGACTCATGGTATACAACCTCGGATTGTCTTCTACCTTCCTGTTCATCCAACTACCACTACCAGCATACAACCTCAGCTTGTCTTCTACCGTCCTATTTATCCAACTCCCAGCATACAACCTCGGCTTGTCTTCTATCTTCCTGTTCATCCGACTCCCGGGATACGACCTCAGCTTGTCTTCAACCTTCCTTTTCATCTCACTCCTGCTACATGACCTCTGCTAGTCTTTGACCTTCCTGGTCATCCAATTCCCAGCATTTGTCCTCAGCTTCTATTAGACTATCCTGCTTATCTGACTCCAGGTATTCAACCTTAGCTTGTTCCTGCCATCTCTCCTGTTTCAGCACCACTACTACTACAGGTCATCTGCTGGATTCCTATCCTCTACAATCTGAGTGTTGGGTGTACTCGTCCCACTATCTGTCACGGTTTTTTAAGACACTCAGACCATTGGGTGAATAAGAACACAGTTTTATTAAAATAAGATAAGGCAATAACACGCCCTCTAGTGGTGGTAAATATACACAGTGGTAATATATAGATACAATGGTAAATGCACAAATGACGTATAAGTACAATTACACAGTAATAGAATAGCGAGTACCCCTCAGGGGTTAAGTCCTTGATAACAGTCAGTCTCAGATGTGGATGTTTGGAACGCCCAGGGTGTTATAAGGCTGTGCTGGAGACCAAGACTATCACCGGCTGGATACTGGACTGCCTCGCCACGGTGTACAGTAAGAAGCACAAGAGTCCACATAGCCCCCTCGGGCGTACCTACTGGTACTGCTTCAACTAGTGCAAGTGCAAAAGGCCCCCACGGGCGTGATTGGAACCGGCCTTCAATGCGAGAACTGCCAAGCCTCCTCAGACTTAACCGGACAACGAGATAGCACACGCTAGAGCCGACAGCCCCCACGGGCGTGATTACCGGAATTCGAATGCTGATGCCTGTGCCTGCCACCACTCGGTAAAGCGGAATCGCTCAATGAACAAGAGAGAGAGTCTCAGGCACCCAAACGGATGTAAACACTCTGCAAGGATGTGTGGAGCTGCCGACGACGAGCGGCCAGCTCAGCAGTAGTATTCACCGAGAAAGAGACTCTTACAGGAGTAGCGATAGAGTGGAACCCAGCGGCACTGCTAGGGTTAATTAGCACATTTACTCGAGGCTTTTCAGCGGTATAGCAAGGCTCTGCAGTCTGAGGGAGGCGCGTATACGCACAACTCTGCAAAGGAAAATGCACTGCACTGATCGGAGTACACCAGGCAAGGCAGTCACACCAAAAGCTGGAACAGCAGATAGCAATGTCGCGGCGGCGACAACTGGAACACAGGTCACTGTAGAAAGCAGGAGTCGTTCTTCGGAGCGGGAAGTCAGCCAGGCCGGGTCGGAGCACGTAGAAGGCAGTCATACAAGCCGGGTCGTACACAAGCAGGAACGTCAGCCAAACCGGGTCAGGATCCGAAGGTGGTAGTCAGACGGGCCGGGTCATACACGAGCAGGAACACAGGAGAATAGTCAAGACAAGCCAAGTCGGTACACAGGAATCCCGAACACAGGAACACAGCAACGATAACTGGCACAGAAACACCACGAAAGGGCGCCTGACAGTTGTGCTAGCCAGGTATAAAAAGGTCACCAGGGGGCGGGCCAAACCAACACAGCAAATCAGTATCTGTCTAGATGAGACTGACAGTAATCACAGGCACTGTGATACTATCAGGCTTCATGGCCTGCGCCTTTAACTTTGGCATTAGCCACAGCAAGGGTACACTCTACACTGCCACCAGTCTCTAGCTATGCTCCCCATCCTGCTCTCTCCATCGTCTCATAGATCACTCAAGTGGCCTTTACCAGTTCTGTTCTTCACAGTTTGTGCATTACAATGAAATGTATTTAAACAAAAAAGTGCTGTCGCTGAGTGAAAGCATATACAGATTACTTAAGATACAATGTCCAATGCATGGGACACCTTAATGGAGTAAATGTAGCCCTCTATACTTCACTCATGCAAATAAACCAGGGGGCAAGAAAAGGGGTTCCCTCATTAGCAGGCAGTCTGAAAGATGACACACTGCTCATGATACAAAGTTTGGAAAGGAACTAGGAGAGTGATGTGCCTTTTCCCTTCCCACCTAATTCAGGAAGGCAGAACGGGCAAGAGCAGTGGGTACATTAGCCATTCCAGTCCTCTGCTTTAATACCAGCATAAATCTCCCACTTACACTAATCAAACACGTTGTAGATCAGGGTAAGAAGGGAAAGCAGTAACATTTTATTCCTTTTGAAGAAACCATAGGAAGAGTCAGAAGTAGATAAAGAAACCTTAATGTCCAAAGCTGTAAGTTTAACCTGAACAAACATTCTCAAAATAAATTTCAGGACTATCAGCCATATCTGGCAAGTCAGAATTGTTCCATTACCTGGCCTTGCTCCCCAGTGAGACTATATGAATTCTCATCAGAATCAGGAGTGACCAGTGAGGAATTGTCATCATCCTCTACAGGAGAATGTGGCCTCTTTTTGTGATGTTAAAGGGTAGCCTAGTGTGACTTCACCTTTTCCAAAGAACGTAATATACATCTCACTCATTCAGGCTCTGAAGAACAAAAAGCCAGATCAGGAGTCACAACAGATGCTGTAGACTGTTCCAATGTCTCAGTAGCTATAGTTGTAGAAACTGAAGGCTGCTTGGAAAAATAGGATCGGCACAAAGGAGCAATAGCAGGAGAGGGCTTGTTATCTCATAACTTGCAAGAACCAAAGGGAAAAAAGGACAGCAGTCACTGCATGAGCAAGGAAAATGAGCTTCCTAATTGGACAGATGACTCTAGTTAAAGTGAGAAAAGAGACCTACCCCTTAAAGAAGTGATGCAGTTCAAAAATAGACTGACAGCCAAGTAGCCCCATAAAGTGGTGGATGAGCATTTAAGAACATTGTCATCCATAAAAATATCAATAAGGCAGTGGCAGGCAAAGAAGGGGTCAGACCCGGACAAATAAATGTTTGCATACAGGTGATATATTGACATGAACTATCATGGCATTGAGAGACCTATCTCTAGAAAACTTGGTGAATCATTCCAATGACATCTGCAGTACATAAGGGGGGAATTACAGTGATCCCAAACAGAAGAGATGAGACCACCATATACCGATGCATAAAATAAATAAATGTGAAGTTGTAGCCTGGTATATGGAAAATCTCACATAGACCTACCAAACACTGCCATACTGCACAGCAATATAAGACACAATGGGGGCATTGCACAGCAGTCCTTTGCTAGGATGATAGGTGCCTGTCCGAGCGACAGTTTGAGTATATTGCAATACTGCACACACACAGATCCAGATATAAAGATCGGATTATAGTACATTTTTGATATCAGATTTATTATTTTTTTATTGGTAATTTGAACACAACATGTTTTTGATAATTTGATATTTTATCAATGTGTACTGATCATTGAGCAAATTAACTCTGGAATGAATTAATTCCATTCCTTTTTGTGTAGAGCTTAGAATATTTTACATAAAACAAGTGCGCCCCACTTTGGCCATTTGAAATGTTGGGAGATATGCAATTTTTTTTTCCCCCTCTCATGGGTCGAGATTCACTAAAGGTCAAAGTGGGCTCAAAATGTCAATGTCTTGTCGGAGCAGTGTTGAAAGCACAACAGTTTTCACTGGTGTCACCATGAATCCAACATAAATCTGTCCACATCAACATCCATTCAACAGGATTACGAATTTTCACTTATCACATCGACAATGGCCTATTTCCATATGGAAATGAAGCATAATGACTAATTTTCATATAGAACTGCAGGATATGCAAGTAAATGTGTGTTGATATGTTAATATGGCACTTCGACACATTCACTAAACTCTGAAAGCAGCCTCTGCTGTTGGAGTTCAGTCTCAGCTTCGCCTACCCTCAATCAGTCACAAGCAGGGAAGGTTGTGAACTGCTGTCAATGTGGAAGGGATGCTCTCCCTCACACATTACCAGCTCTACAACAGTCCTGAAGTCTGAAAGCATTGTCTCTGATCCCCCACCTGGCCAGCAGGGGAGGGGAAAGAATGCATTCAGCACCACGGACATCATCACTTCCTTATGCCTTGGAGTGCCATAGGGATATGCATTACTCACCCTTGTGCCCCTCAAAGGGTTAAAAGTACAACAAGCACTACACAATTATCCCCTCAGCTCTGTATTATATTTATTTCATGCATTATATTTATTTCATACATGTTGTGCACTCCCAAGGGAACAAGGCTTATATTGGATCTGTTCCACTGCTAGAATTTATTTGCAAAAGCATAAATCTTGGCAAACCTGAGGTGCTGCGGCAATAGAAAACCTAACATGAATTCTTAGCTGATTATTTACATCAGTATCTATTTGGCAAACTGGAGATGCCCCTGTAGGAGTTAGCGAACTATTGATGCTATATTAATCAGGATGTACCTGTTAAAAATCTTGTGATCTTGGCAAACTGAAGATACCCCGGTATTAGAATTCTACTACAATGCTAGCAATTCCATGAAAGATGTGTAGCTTTTGATCTCAGTTTTCACAACATTATCTTTGTTCATAATAATAAGAGCTTATCAGTACTCGTAGGGTCTTTGTTCTCTTTACAGTTGTATTATCATCATTATTTTAATAATCCTACTTAGAGTTAATCTAGTACACGTAGGCAAACTTGAGATGCCCCGGCACTTTGGTTATCGGAGCTGAACTAGAGCACTTTAAGCGTGTATTCAGGCATGGCAAACCAGAGATGCTCCGGTATTTTGCCTCTCAATTAATACCTAATCCAGATATGCTCTTTGGCAAGCCGGAAACAGCCCTGGCAGTACACCTTGTATCTCCCTATATGACATTTGAATATTTTGATCTCTCCACATTAACAAGTTATCATTTTGTCTTATTTAGATGATTTCTGTACATCAATGGTATTATAATTGTGTGCTTCTTGATTATTTTTTTTTCTCAAAAGCTTTATTGATAGAAAGGCAAATAACGATATAAGATACAAAGTGACAAAAATGAGCGAGACAGAACACAAGTGCTGGGCCCCGCCCAGAGATCAAGATATTAAGAATAAAGCTGTCATAGCTGGAAAATAACAACTCATCCAGCACATTCGCAAAGGAGAATAACGACAGCACAAGTCTTAAACTAAGTATTTGAGCTGTAGTGGTAGATAAGAGAGGAAAGAAAGAGAAGATAAAAGAATGAAAAGAAGAATAAAAGTAAGAGAAAGTAGATAAGTAGTATGAATAGCAGATAGAGAGAAAGAGGGGGGAGGGGGAAGGTGAAGTGTGCGACCTGAGAGTCACATGTGGGTATCGCAAGCCACAGTCCACTTGTATCTCCCAAGAGTCTATAAATGGGAAAGTAATGCACTGGTCATATCGAGATATTGTGTTAAAGGCACCAAGGAGCCAAAATATCAGTAAAGGTGGGATTACCACCGGATAGGAGGAGAGTAAGCCTCTCCTGGGTCAGTATGTCATTGACTTTCTGCAGCCAAAAAGCTAAGGAGGGTGGGGTATTAGATTTCCATAATAAAGGAACACACATCCTAGCCGCAGTAAGGAGATAGGAGTGGAAGATTACTCATGCCTAGATTTAGCTAAATCGGGAAGGCCTATAGAGAATAAGAATAATTGAGTGAGGGGGATAGTAAGGCCTAAGGATGATGAGATTTCCTTATGCACTGCTTCCCAATAGAGAGCTAAAAGCAGACAAGACCACCAAATATGACCAAGAGTACCCATACTGGAAGCATATCTCCAACAGACAGAAGAGATACCAGGGTAATAACTATGAATGGTCAAGGGGTCTCTATACCATTGCATCAGGATCTTATAGTTAGTCTCAGCCACGGTGACATTCCTAGACGAAATGCAGGAGCGACGAATAACCAAGTCCCAGGAGGCCTGGGGAAATGCAAACACACAAATCTGCTTCCAAGGAGCACCGCTGAGAGTTCCAGTTGCCTCTTTCTAACAAAAGAAACTTGTGAATCTTTGCCACTGGTCTAAGGGACAGGCGGTGGGAAGGTAATGAGGACTGGCAAAGGGATTTAAAAGGAGCGAGCTTGTGGAGCAATCAGGATTTATGAGGGTGAGAAGATTGGAAGCTATGCAGCTGAATGTACGTCCAGTATTCACTGGAATGTAGGTCCCAATGTTCTTGCAGGATAGGGAAGGAGGCAAGCACTCCATCCCTAGAGACATCAATAACCCTAAGGTCTGGCTGACCAGACCATTGCGTCAGGGGAGATCCAGAGCAACCCGGAGGAAAATCATTACAGTGAAGCACCAACATCATCTGGGAGGGAGAGCTGGATAATGAACCCACTTCGGATTCCCACAGACATAGAAGCGGGGATAGGAATGAAGCCTGTGTGGATGCGTCAAAGGGGAATGCCAAGGAACAGATGTGAGAGGTAGTGGGGTAACAAAGGGATTGCTGCATACAGATCCAGGACTTGTTAGAGGAGGAATTAAACCAATGTGGAATAGCACTAAGAACAACCTATTTATAATATAACCACAAATCAGAAGCTCCAAGGCCACCCAAATGGCGGTGGAGCGAGATATTAGAGAAGTGCATGCGAGCTGGATCCCCCCCCCACACACACACACAATAAAGGAATTAATGAAGTGTTGGAGAGATTTCAAATAGGCTCAGGGGAGTGAAATAGGGAGGGACTGAAACAGATATAGAATTTTGGAAAGAAACACCTAATTCAGTAGGTTAACTCACCCAGACCAGAAGACATGGGGAGACGAGACATGTTTAAGACCTTCAACGATGGATTTGGACACAGGTACATAATTCTGAGAGAAAAGGTCATGGACTGAAGGGTCCAGCTGTATACCCAGGTAGGAAATCAATGTTTTTGGCCAGAAGGGGACTACAGCACAGAGCAAGCAGACTTCCAAGGCAGGGACAGTAAGGTTAAAAACTTCAGATTTAAACATATTGGCCTTGAAATTGCTGACCAGACTAAAGAAATTGAGTTCAAAGATGATAGCTGGTAAGGAAGAAGAGGTGTTAGAGTTAGAGGTAGTGAAGATTAAGTCGTCCACAAATAGAGCCAATTTGTAGTCGCGATCACCTAAAGGTATCCAGAGATGATCAGGTTGTTGCGAACATGGCATGCCAGGGTCTCCATCACCAGTATAAAAATGATCGGAGATAAGGGGCAGCCCTGTCTTGTACCATTACTGATCAAAAATTTGTCTGGCAAGGCACCACTGACACATACGAGGGCTGAAGGATTATAATAGAGAGCAGAGACAAAAGAGAGGATACGGGGACCCAAGCCGAAGCCATCCAAAGAAGCTCTGAGAAATCCCCAGTCCACTCTGTCCAATGCTTTCTCGACAGAAAACAGGAGGGAGGAAGGTAGAATAGAATGGGATTGGTGGATCAAGTGAACCAATTTCAGAATATTATCCCCAGACTCTGGACCAGGTACAAAGCCAGCCTAATCCGCATGTACATTGTTAGTAGAGGATTAAGGCGACTGATCAACACCTTGGTGTTAATCTTAACATCAACGTTTAGAAGCAATTGGCCGATAGCTTGCACATGCAGAGGGGTCTTTACCTGGCTTTGCAATTAGAGTGATATGGACTTCAGAAAGAATTGGGTGTGAGGTCATTGTTATGAGTAATTTATTTAACATGGCGTGAGAGAAGAGATCAATGAAAGAGTGGTAAAATAATAAGGGCTTCGGGACCCGCAAATTCAAAAACAGACATCCGCTTAATTGCAATTCTAACCTCATCTTGAATTTTGTCATTATCCAAGCACTTAGATTCCAAAGGAGTAAGTTTAGCAAGAGAGGCCTCTGATAAATAGCATCAATGCTCATGAGAGAATCCCTCTGAAGATGGAGAATCTAAGTTATAGAGAGAGTGAAAGAAGTTACAAAACTCTGAAGCCATTGCTCAGTTGGATGGGTGTATCAATAAACATTTGATTACATACCTCCCAACATTTCACATGGCCAAAGAGGGACACTTTACTTTTAGGTGATATTGTTGGGGGCATGGCTGGTGGGCAGGGCATTAGTAAGAATTTTTAGGTTATTTCATGACCTATTACTGGCTATTTATGTAACTGAATAAATGATTTAGTGCAAGACCAAAGTATTTTATTTGCACAGACTAATGTATAAACACATATACTGACGTTTAAAAAAATATTTATATGAGCTTTATTGCTGTAGAGCAAGTAATACACACCACACAGTCTGACCTCCTGAAAAGAGGGACAACAGGGTGGGAAAGAGGGACAGAGGGATTTGGCCCTCAAAGAGGCACTGTCCCTCTTAAAGAGGGACACTTGGGATGTATGTGATTAGCAGAGGGTGAGCAACAAGCTGCTTTGTAACCCAATAAAACGTTTAAGAATGATTTTGTTATACATCATAATAGACTATAAAGTAACTATATTTCAAATATAATTTAAGAGTTTGATGCCTTCTGGCACTAAAATGGTTAATACCAGTTTCGAGACAAACGAAATAGTTAATTCGTGCAGAAAGTTCAGTGGGTAACAACTCTTAAAATATGGAAACGACCATGCTGCATCCAAAATGTATTACTCTATGGACTTGCAGCTCCTGTCTAACTACAGATCAACACAGTTAAAAATGATTAACACTGCAGCCAAACAATAACTTAAATACGTTAACAAACGCCTCGTACAGTAGCACTAAACCAGCGTTTACTGTTTCAAAAGGTCGTGCGTTACGTCACCGTCACGTGATTGTAAACGTTTTAAATGTCACGTGGGAGGACTGGCTTCCGGGTTTCACGACATTTTTCCACATAGGTACAATGAAACGGGGGAAATGGAAGGTTAAATGTTGATATGTGGTATTAAGAGAGGCAGAAAACAGTGTGGCTGCTAGTATTGGGGCAGTGACAAGGGTCTAAGTGGGAGACAGCGAGAAGGAGCATCGCCTGTTGCTGGAAGCGATAATAAGGGGGGAATTACGTCAGTACCTGATAGCCTACAGTTGAGATCCAGTAGAAGTAGTCTACCAATTGCAGGGCCTATTTAAACGTGCAGTGAAAAATCAAATCCGTGCAGTGATAATGTCACGGGTTTAATTTTTCATAAGTAGTATTACTACTGTGTGTGTAGAAGCGCATTCTTGGATCAGGTGTCGCCTAGGAGTAGGACTGGAGTCAAACTCCCTGACGGCTCATGCTGTCCTGATGTGGTGTGTGCAGGCGCCGGGGAGGATGCGGAGTTGCACAGTGCAGTGTGAGTAAGACGCTGCTGTGTATGACATCACCCACTGTCCATGCACGGGAAAGGATGTGCAGACGCAGAACCAGCACTAGGAGCAGCCATCCAGGAGCACTGGAGTCAGGGGCGGTCGGAGCAGTACCTGAGCAAAGCACTTACCACTAGGTATGGTGCCGTGGAGTCAGGCGGAGCACTGGCAATCAAAGGCTTAGCTTGTATTCTGTTACTAAAAACAAATTAGAGGATAGACAAGAGCAGGATGTCACACTCACTTTGCAAAGCACCTTCTCAGACACTTGGATACAAACAGGATAAAAATGAAATAGCACTGCAGGGGTAACCTTGCCCTCAAAGGGTTAATGTTTCCTGTGATTAAAGGGATAGTAATGTTTCATAATAAAAGCAGCTCTAATTATTCATCATAGTATTTGGACTTTGGAGAGTGTTATTTCAATTCTGTCAGAGTTGTATGTAACACTGTTCAGCCAGATCAGAAGGGAGGTACCCAGGTAGACTGCAGAGAGGGACAATCTTCAATTAAGATAAGGGAAAAACCTGAAAAGCTTGTCAAGGGGGCAGGGCTTTCCTTGTTCTCATAGGAAGATTGTCCCCTTCTGTTATCTGTCTGGTCTATGGACTGCATTCCACATCTGAGAAGAGATGGCTTACACTAGGTAAAAGGGGCAGGAGGGGAAACTTTGCTTGTGAATACATCTCGAACCATAAAGGTTTGAGAGATAAGACTTATATCGTTCTTCATGTTTTTTTTTTAATGCCTACAAAATAAAATAAAGATAAAACTAAGTATTACTATCCCTTTAAAGACAAATGAGAGGAGAGAAGGGCCCGGTGTCTGACCGACTTGCTTTACATTCCATCGACACAGAGCCCTTCTCCTCCTCATCCGTCTTTAATCACAGGAAACAGTAACCTTTTAAGGGCCAGATTAACCCTTCTGTGCCACTTCATTTGAAGTCTGTTTGACTCTTAAGTGTCTGAGAAGGGGCTGAATGTAAAGTTAGACACCCAGTCCTTCACTCTCCTCCTTGTGTCTTTAATGACAGAAACAGCTTAACCCAATAAGAGCTAGATTAACACTGTGAGGTTCTCATGGGGCTTTTTTAAAACTCCTATAATGCTTCTCAGTGTGTTAAAGGGATAGTAATACTTCGTTTTATCTTTATTTTATTTTGTAGGCATTTAAAAAACATGAATAACAATATAAGTCTTATCTCTCAAACATATATGGTTTGAGAGATATTCACAAGCAAAGTTTCCACTCCCGCTCCTTTTACCTAGTGTAAGCCATCTCTTCTCAGATGTGGAATGCAGTCCATAGACCAGACAGATAACAGCAGGGGACAATCTTATTTCTATTAGAACAATGAAGGCCCTGCCCCCCTTGACAAGTTTTTCAGGTTTTTCCCTTATCTTAAAAAGATTGTCCCTCTCTGCAGTCTACCTGGGCACCTCCCTTCTGCTCTGGCTGAACAGTGTGACATCAGTAAAAGGGGAGGGAGGGGGACACTTTGTCATTGAATTACTCCTGAACTATAACTCTGATAGAATTGAAATAACACTCTCCAAAGTCCAAATACTATGATGATTAATTAGAGCTGCTTTTATTATGAAACATTACTATCCCTTTAAAGACTAGAATGAGAAAACATCTTCAAATTGTTTTGCACATGAGTTTGGAGGTCTTTGAGAAACTTCTGGGATGATCTAATCTGGAATGAATAGTGGATAAACAGGATGAAAGGGGGACAGAGAGGACGGGGTAAAATATTGTGTGAGGGCAAGAATGGGGAAGTGTGGGACAGTGAGATGGCGGTGAGAGATGGGGGCCAGGGCAGTGTTGAAAGCAAGCTGGCACATAGGAGAATGTGAGGTGTTGGAGTACTGAAAAGATAGATGGACTGGGGAGCAGAAACAGTTATACTTCAGAGCACAAGAGAGTGAGGGGACAGAGAGCTAGCGTGAAATGGACCCAAGCATGGGATAGAGTGAGGGACTCGAGCATGGGGCAGAGGAAGCCTTGCAGATAGCTCGTGTTAGTGGTGTCAGCCTGCTAGTGTGACCGTGGCTGTGTAACAAAACCAGTCTCCATCCTACGAAGAGCAGAAGCTGTCCAGCCTACCTTCCATTTTGTGTGGCTCTGTGACACACGTACACTGCTCTGCTCTGGCTGAGGGGTCACTGAGTGAGGTTCTTTTTTCCCTCCACTCTGCTAAGCTGCCTGCCTGCCTGATATGGTTAAGTCATATAAAGCACAGCAGTCATTTATGTTTAATACAAGTAGACCCTGGACATTGTCGGTGATTAATAAATTATAAAATATTAAATTCCATACTTTCGCTCGGAGAGCAACTTTGGTTTTGACGTGCAGTGACAATTGTTCCTTAACATAGGCCCTGGCCAGTTATATAATGAGAAGAGTCTTTTTAACCTATCCAATGTGATAGGTTTGACCTATATAACATTCAAGAGGTTAAAAGTACAATTTAAATTGACTGGAACTTTGTGGCATTATAGCGCACCCCTATGATGCTGTAATGTGGGCTGTTTTTTCAGTATAGTACGCTTGGTTCCGCTTGGCTTTTTATATGTATGGTCATTGTAGGTGCATTTCTGGGGAAAACCAACTGCATGGAATTTATACAACTTTCTAAAATCCCCACTAATTTGAATGGGGCTTTTAACCATTTGATTTCTGAAGAGGGCTCAATGCGTTGGAGATCTGTCTTGTATTCAAGCCCAGTTGACATCAACTGGATTATTCTCCCATCCAGTGATTTACTCCAGCACTGCATCTTTTGTATGCCAAAGGAGAGTGAACAAGTGAAAATGGGAGAGGCAGGTGTGCAGATCCAGGGTCTTTTAGTATTGTGAAGCATATAATAGTGAAATGAGATTGCCCCAAACAGATTTAGGGGTAAATTAGTGAGAGATGGGAATAGGGGGTAATTGAGCAAATAATTTGTAGCAGCAAGCTAGTGAGATAGATCTAAAACTAGAGTTGGTAACGTGTATTTTTGAAGGGAAACTAATGTTAAAATACACGTGAAAGGGAGTGGCATAACGTTTCTTCCTATACCAGTACCATATTTTATGCTGCTGATAGAGTTTAAAGGTTTTATATTTCTTCACATATGTTAGAGCCATTCCTGCTGAGTTTAACAGGGGTACTCCCACAGCTGGGATTTATTCAGTTCAAAGTTATTGATGCTCAAATATATATAAACTGCATCATCTGGTCTCCAAACGGCACCTTTTTTATTATTGTAATTAACCCCTTAACGACAGATGACTTACCAGGTACGTCCCGCAGAAACTGTCACTTAGTGACAGAGGACGTACCTGGTAAGTCACGGAAGTCCGCGTCTCCGTGCGGCTGCACGCCGCTCGGAGACTCAGGACTTCTTTGGAAAAAAAAAAAAAAAAAATGTTCGGCGGGCGTTAAGGTGACAGCCGCGTACAAACGCGGCTGTCACTAAGGGGTTAAATAATGCATTATAATCATTGACAAAAACTCTTAACATTAAGTCACAGGATCAGCACAATCTGGTAATCACATATGAAAATTGCAGTTTGTGGGGGAGGCTTGTTTTGACTTTGGAATGACAAATATCCGATAATGTACTGTTTTTTTCAGAGTAGGAAAAATGTGTTTTCTCAGAAAGTGTATTGCACATTTTACTGTTTGCAGTCTTGTGATGGTTTTAAGTAGGCTCAGGGCTGTACTCCTCACCAGATACTACTCAATCCAAGACCTAACAGGGCATGAGGCATAAGAATAATTACTTCCCTCTAACATACTGAAAAGCTACATACAAAATCCATAATTTTATCAGTCTATGGAAACGTGCATGCATCTGTAAATACATTTTGAATGTGTATATATATATATATATATATATATATATATATATATATATATATATATAATGTGTGTGTGTAATATATATGTGAATGACATAAAGGTGGAGGTGTCCACTGAGATGTTGGCCATTTTTAAATAAACATTTTTTTTTTACACCTTATTTGCCTCTTGAGAAGTCCGGTGAGTGCACTTCATAGACTGTCTGCATTCAAATTTAACCAGCACCCTGGCCAGTTCTATTACTGTTGCAAGTGCATCCTTAACATGTTGTTGGTATATAAATATACACATACAGTTATATATTTTTATCAATAAAAATACAAGGGTAAATTGTATTTTATTTTTCTAGAAAGTGTTTACCATGAAGAATAAATTGCTCAATTTTCTAAGTAATGAATTTTATTTTAATACATTATTTTGCTCTAAATCTTTCAGTAACTGTCTTTTTTTATTCTGTATGTTTTATCTTCAATCATTTCAGTTTTTTTCTCTTCCTTCTACTTAGTGATATGAAAGGCCTTATACCTACAGTCTGCAATAGATGTTGGAGACTAGGTTGTATCTGCAGGATCGTAAGAGCGCTGTTGGTGTCTCACTCTATTGATTTTCTTTCTCTCTGTGTCTGTTTAACGTAAAGCATTAATATTCCTTTAAAGGGCATTTATGTTTTATGGAGTTTACATCTATGGGACTGTACACAAAATGTATGGGTTGGGCAAGCTTTCAAGCCTGAAGAAGAGGGCCTATGGGGAATGAATTGTGCAGGATAAGAGACGGAACTGTGAAACTTCAGTCTTGACGTTCAGTCTCTTCTCAAGGTCTGCTGGGGATCACAGTGCAGGACCAGCTTAAAGGGATAGTAATACTTAAAATGTAAAAAAAAATGTTGTAGGGTTTATCCCCCTGAGTAAAACAAGGGTACTCACACTGCTGAGAGATATTTTATTAAAAATTATAACAGGTCAAACTTGAATTTTTTAGGTGCAATATCAGTGGCCTGAAAATTTACAGTGGCGCAGTTGCTACACCATTCTATGGACTGCTCTGGTCCATAGATCATAAATCTCCATAGGATGGTGTAGCAACAGCACCACTGTAAATTTTCAGGCCACTGTGATATTGCACATATAATGGTAGTTCTCTTGTTTTATTCGGGGACATAAACCCTACAACATATATATTTTTTTTACATCTTAAGTATTACTATCCCTTTAATCGCTTCATCTGCTTCCAGGGAAACAAATATGCAGATGGGACGGTATTAGAAATGATAGTTATAGGTCGGTAGTAGGTGTTTTGTACAATTTGGGGGTAGTGATGCCAGAAAATATTTCAATATTACACTTGTCAGCATACATTAGTCTTGACACAAACCTCACAACATTTGATTTTCTAGGGAACCTTAATGTAATTGGTGTGTGGTGGGCCATAGTGGATGTAGTTTTATTAGTGTGCCCCAAAAGTTGTGGATTTTTTTTAATGCCCACTCGTTTATGTCCAACAGAACTTGCAATACACAGGGAAACTGACAATCAGAAAGGGAAAGCAAAAAAAAAACTTGGAACTAGGACATCATGATATACACCTGAATTTTTGTTCAAGCACTATGACATTTACATAACTATTTTGCATAGACAATCAGCGTTGAGATAATACCAAGGAGACAGTGATGGACAAATTAGTGCAAAAAGTGATCTGAAAATTGTGGCAGAATTGGACATTTTCATACATTTGGTTGTGACAGAATTCTTACTAACCAGACAAAGATTGCATCAGGAAGTATGAAATCATGTTGACCATCTTCCAACGTACATACACCGGGTGGGGAGGTGGATAGGTTTGTGCTGTTCATTATCGTTTAAACAACCATGATAAGTATTCCTTGTAATTTAACAGGTCTTTGCTGAGTTTCATTGAGTATCTCCTGACACAAAATTACTTCCTGTTTGAAGGTTTTTGCTGTCTCCAGAGATGTGGAACCTCAAAGGGAGCAAAATTTGCCCCTGCTTATGCCAACCTCTTTATGGGTTGGTGGGAGGAGCTCCACGTCTTTGGGTTTAGTAACCCATTCAGACATGATGTTCTTTTGTTCAGGAGATAAATCAATGACATCGTACTTATTTGGAAGGGTATTCCGGATTCTATCGATTGTTTTAAATGGTATGTTAACCAAACCTGATCTTAATCTAAAATTTATTTTAGTGTGTGATCCCGAGAGAACTGTTTTCTTGGATACTGAGCTCGTATCATTACCTGGAGATGGATGTGTGATCACTAATGTATATTGCAAACCCACTGCTATAAATTCTTTACTGCTGGCAGATAGCTGCCATCTTGTGCATACAGTTAGGGGGGTGCTAGTTGGACAGTTTCTCAGACTCAAGAGGAACTGTTCAACCAACAAACTCTTCTTGGAGGCCTCTAAAGATCTGCGTCTCCAACTGGTGGCAAGGGGTTACCCTCTCTGGATGATAGATAGGGCAGAACATTTATCTAAGGGACGACCGAGGGTAGAATGAATTAAGGATAAGATCAAGACGATGGATTCAGTTATAGAAGCTGGTCTTTAGTACCCCATATAGTCTTGAATTTAATCCCATTAAACGTATAGTATAAAATAGTTTACCAATATTGGTGGCTGACAAGGGTTTACACCCTGTATTTAAGTGATGGTTGTTTGTTTCCAAAAAGGCTCTTTAGTGACACGATTGTCCCCAAGTATGTATTTAGGTGACAGGGAGAGATATAAATGTTCCTGGTTACACACGATTGGTATGTGTAGGTATGGAAGCCAAAAATGTGGTACATGCCAACATGTACCACAGGATAAAAGGTTCTACTCTGCAGTTCAGAATAAATATTTTATGATTAAACAATATATTAATTGTGCCAGCAAAAATATTATTTACTTGATTACTTGTGAAATATGCAATGTACAGTATGTAGGGAAAACTAGCTGCACCCTGAGAGAGCGGACTAGAGTACTTTTAAGTAACATTGCGTGTAAACTGCATAAAACTGGTGTAGCACAACATTTGTTTATAGCACAATTCAGATGTCTTCTTTTAAGAAAGAAGGTATTGAACGCTTTGAGAAGAGGAGATACTTCATTGAGATTGTCCCAAAGAGAGGTGTTTTGTATATTTACTCTCGATACTAGGATGCCAAAAGGACTTAATCAAACTTATGATGTACTGTTGTACACTTAGAGGTGGTAACTTACTTCTGTTTTAAGTGGTGCAATAAGGGGAATTAATTTGTCCCTTTAATTTTTTGGATATATCTGGTATATTTATGTACGTATAATTATGTTATTGGTTACTTGTGAGCTCTATTTGTGCTTTATTACAAGTTTGAGCTCTTCCTATATTTTATTATATGTTTGAGGTATGATGTTCATGCAGTTGTTTATCGGGTTAACAATCGCATATGAATGTATCCTTTTATTTGTTTAGAAGATCTGGGCCCATTACGATTCGTTGTACTGTTTATGAATGATTCTTTTTACCTTGTCCATATACCTCTCTTGTTCCAATTGTGATACAATGTTAGCTTTGTGTTTTTATACATTGCATAATGCTTTGTGAAACAACCAATGTTTCAAATGCCACTGTGCACTAAAAACTTATTAGGATGTTGTACATTCTATCTTTGACATTTCCTTTGATGGGTGGTCATGGCGTAACCAAGATCGAGCTGGTGGATTTCTCCAGTTGGCCTCGGGTGCACTGTATTGTCATCACTGTTGAATTTAAACTTGTGTCTTGGTGTGCATCTGTTATGAGACTACCCTTCTCCCCACCCAGTGCCTGTCTGTATGTTGGAAGATTAATAAAAACTTGATTTTATACTTTCTGATGCGACTTTGGAGTGCAATCTTTGTCTAGTTTTTGTTGTCCTAAAGGTGTCCACCCCCTGATCAGCACCAGAAGTCCAGTCGCTTGGATCAGTGCATTTATTTTCACCTTCGTTGTATGTTGCCACCATTGTTTTTCTTCAGTTTATGAAATTCTTATTAGCCATACCTACAAACTGTTGTAAAACATACTTTGAGCAGAGAAGTGATTTTAATAAATTCCTCTATACATATGTGCAGTAATCTTTACTTTTTTGTAAAGGTAACATATTTTTGTTTAATATGTGGGTATTATGGCAGTGCTATGTATGCAATACACCAGTTCACATTTAAGCAATCATTTGTATGAAGTCGCACAATAAAATTCTTTTGATTTGGAGATTTTCAAGGCTCTACTCGGGTAACCTTTTTTCACATGAGTATTCTCTCTTAGCACTGAGGATTTTCTTTGAGTTGCAAATATTTTATCCTCATTCTAGCAATATTTCTGTATATATTTCACTATAACAAGACTATAATGATTGTTGGCACTAAATGTATTTTACATGTGTACAATTATTGGTTACTGCAGGAGAAGTTTTTAAATGCAAAGAATATGGCATTATTCTAATGCACTTTTCTTGGCCATATTGGCCTGTAAATAGTCCAAGACACTTTAGAAACTGGAAAGCTGTATTCGGGGTTTACGCAGTAAACTGTAGTGGGTGGGGTAGACCTATGTGTATAGATTGTTTTCTAATGAGGTTGACTCATCCCAGGTTTTGAGGTCCCTCTCCTCTCACTGCAGGTGTTTTTCTGTCAGTCCATTGTAAGACTATAATGATGTAGTTGGAGCTTCTAACATGGAGCAGTTTGTAAACCAAATAATATTGTAGGTAAGACTTTCCTAAATTGATGTGCCTTGATGGTAGGCAAGTGCCAACATATTTTAATCCAACTATGCGGCCAAAACTTCAGCTTGAAAAAAGTGAGTTGATATGTGGTTATTGAGCACGGTAATGTATACTGTGCACAAGTTCACATTTAAACAAACTGGCAATCACTTCTTGCAATCCGTAACATAGTTGATGAGGCTAAAAAAAACACATACGTCAATCAAGTCCAGCTCATGGAAAAAACCCTTTGAGCACAAAAAAAAAAAAAAAAAAAAAATGATGTGCCCACTTAAGCACGACGGGGGTGAAAAAAAATTCCATTCTGACTCAAAATAGCAGTCAGATATTTCCCTGGATCAACATCTTATCTGATTTTGAAGCCAACTGTCATAATTCTCAATAGTGTTTTGTGCTAGTTTGGTATATATTACCACTGAAATCTGTTACAGTATGTGGAAGCACAGCATCCTGAGGCAAAGAATTCCATATCTTTACTGCCATTACTGTAAAAAACAAAAAAAAACCCTGCCTTTTTGTTTTTTTGTTGAAAGCACGCCTTTCCTCTAGTCTTAATGGATGACATCTCATTCTTAGCTCAGTTCTTTGAGTAAATGGTTAATTGGAGAGTTCTTGGTATTTACCTCAAATATATATGTAAATGGTAATCCTATCACCCCTTAGACATCACTTCTTTAATGTAAATAGACCCAGTTTCACTAGTGTCTCTTTATAACTGAGATTCTCCAATCACTTTATTTGTTTTCCTGCATGTCTGCACTTTTTTCAGTTCAATAACTTATTTTTTTAAGAACTGGTGTCCAAAACTGTACTCCATGTACTAGATGAGGTCTTACCAAGGATTTATATAGTGCTAGAATTATATTTACATCCAATGCATCTATACCCCTTTTTTTGCAGCATAGTACCCTATGTGCTCTTACAGCAGCTGAGTGACTCTGCACGCTGCTGTGAAGTCTATCGTCTATCAGTACTCCTAAATCTTTCTCTAATGAGGATTCACCAAGTTGTTTCCCATTTAGTGTAAATATGTAGCATGATTGTTTCTACAGCCCAAATGCATAACTTTAAATTTATCTACATTAAATGTCATCTGCCACTTTTCTGCCCATTCACTTAGTTTATCTAAATCCTTCTGCAGAGAAAAAACATCCAGCTTTGTAAGTATTTCTTCACATGGCTTAGTGTTATCAGCAAAGATTAATACCCTACTTTCAATGGCCATTTCTAGATCATTAATAAATTAAAAGCATTGGCCGTCCTCACAATGGAAGCCTTTGCACAACATGTTAGATCCAACACATCCATTATAGGACCCCCTTGTTCACCTCCACTTGCAAACTTTCTGTGTTTGCAGAGGGTGTATTATTGTTGTCTACCTGTGATCCTGGTATGGCCCTACCTGTTTTCATGTTGGAATTAGATCACATTTCGTCACTTTCGGATTTTAAAGTGGAGCTTTCAGTTCATACTTAGTTGCCATGCATTCATTAAACAAATGGCGACTAGCTTTGAAATGGATGTCTTACCTTTAAAAAATAGCCCAGTGTAAATGAATCCTTCCCGTTTGGGGACTGACGGGCAGGTAAGTGCAGTCCGGGCACCTGCACCATCAGTCCCTTCCGGTAACCATATGGTGCACTAGAGTGCTACTCAATGGAGACAGGGACTGACAGCGCAGGCTCGCGGACAAGATGGCTGCGCTGTAGCCTGGGTTCCGGTCTTCAAACGGGAGGGATTCCTTTACACTGGGCTATTTTTTAAAGGTAAGACATCTATTCCAAAGCTAGTCACCATGCGTTTAATGAAATCCTGGCTGAAAGTATGAACTGAAAGTTCCACTTTAAAGTTAATAGTAGGCTTTTTTACCTATCTATAAATGACAGTTTATCATTCGGTTCTCATTACCCCTTTGGATGGTCCTTTAAATCCATGTCTTATCTGGGGAGTTCTCTACCAACTCTCTTGACCTCCGCCTATGATTTGAACTTTCCCAATCTTTTTAGGGCTATCTGAAAGGATATTTTCAATTGGAATAAACTATATATCGCTTGGCTAGGCAGAATCCATGTAATCAAGATGAGTATCTTCCACACTTCCTCTATTAATTTCAAACATTCCTGGTCTATATAAACCCTAGTCTTCCTTCATTAAAGCCAACCAAATCCTCTCATCTTCTATAGGGAACTAAGAATCCCGGTGTGGGTTCCAGTACTCTTCACAGGCATAAATTAGTTGGGGGCCCAGATCTAAAATTGTATTATCAAGCCACACTCCTAGCTTCAATTCTAGAATGGAAACAATGAACATGACAAGCTCGGGGCCCAAATAGAGAGAAGTAACGCCTCTCTTGATCCACTACACGAAATGTTAACTGCTTCAAACAACAAGTCAAGAATAACTTTACTTAACCCCATTATTAGAAATGTTTTATCTTGCTGGCCCTAAACCAATAAGTCAAGAACCCTTTTACACCCCTCTAGAATCTTCTTTACCAGTCCTACACCTTACTCCCTCCCATCTCCCCAATTTCCTAATTGGAATATCGTTCCAAACCTGGAGGTCAGAAACCTCTGGGACACAAACTGGCTAATGGAATTTGGAGCTATACAACTCCGTCACAATATCCCTTCAGGGGAGATTTGTAGGTACTTACCCCTCAAATATCACACCTCAGCCAGCATTCAGACATTGCCTCACCAGACCTCTGGAGGCCTTTGAATAAATAATAGGCACTACTACGAAAGTTTCTCGAGGATTTATAGGCAAAGTCCATAACATTTAACGGGTAATAAGGCGGAAAAGCCCAGATATGCCTTGGCATGGAAGAAGGAGATGGGAGATACTTTACCAATC
Source organism: Rhinophrynus dorsalis (assembly GCA_037306005.1). Classification (NCBI taxonomy): domain Eukaryota; kingdom Metazoa; phylum Chordata; class Amphibia; order Anura; family Rhinophrynidae; genus Rhinophrynus; species Rhinophrynus dorsalis. The sequence goes on along the minus strand of CM074722.1, from coordinate 272,634,041 downwards.
TCACACTGGAAGAAGATCTGGAAGCACACCCACTCTTCATCCATCTCCAACCAATTTGTTGAGATGAACTATAGAGTACGATTTCCTCCAAACTATGTTCTTTTGATCAGAGTCTCCGTTCTATTCTGGAGATGTAATTCTCATGCAGGCACTCTAGAGCATTTATGGTGGTCATGGATGGCCACTGATCACAAAATTCTGGTCTACTTGCTTGTCACATATCAAAAATGTTCTAGGCCTTTCCCTTTCAAGAGACCCATGGCAGGCCCTTTTGTTCAAGGATCTGCCACCCACCTCTCTTGCTAAGAAATTGTTCTTATTCGCAATACTGAATCCGGCAACAGCTCTTATACAACTCAGCTGGAAATCCTCCTCTCTTCCCACTTTGGATCTTGGTCTGCTAAAGTGGAGGAACAGATCTTTTTACACTCTTAACCAAGTGGCATGCCCTCCGGAGCTGAGACTACTGTTTTTTTTTTTTTTTTTTTTTTTTCTCTAGTACTCTGTAATCCCGGATCTGTGGTTCCTCCCCTTACCCTCTCCTCCTCCTGATTTTCTTCTTTCCAGCCTCTTCTAAATTCCTCTTAAGATCCTGATGTAATGTCCCTCTACTTCTCCCCTTTCCTTTTCTTCTTTTCCTTATAACACTTACCAACCAGTATTTTACATGTCGAGATGAAAATGTTATTTGACATCTGAATCATCACTCTCATGGTAATGAGCTAGGTGGCGTGGTTTATCAAAACACAATGCAGTCCACTCTATTTGCAATGAAACTAATTTGTATGTTACAATCTTATGTACTGTACAAGATTGTATTGCTCTATTCTGTATCATTTCACCTTCTCCAACCTTTAATAAAAACATATTTAAATAAAAAAAACATTTGGCCCAGGACTGAACCCACAACTTTATATCAACTTGAAAAGGTTCCGTTTACAACTCCCTGCTATCAGTTATTTAACCATGCACAGATATCTGCTCCCAAACCAAAGCCATTTAACTTGTGCAGTAACCTGTTGTGAGGCACTGTATCAAAGGGTTTTGTGAAATCCAAATATACTGCATAAACAGCAATTCCCTTGTCCAAATTACTATTTACCCTGATGTAAAATGTATGCAAATTATTTGATCTGATCTATTCCTCCTAAAACCATACTGGCCCCTACTAATAAAATTGTTCTTCACATAGTTCTGTCAATTATTCCTTCTAATATCTTACCCACTCTGGAAGTCAAGCTAGCAGGCCTATAATATCAAAGTTTGGATTTTGTACTATTGTTCAAAAAGGGGGCATCATCCAATCCTCCAGTCACAGGGCACTATGCCTGATGAAAGTGATTCAATAAATATTAAGTGTAATGGTCTTGCTTTTTACTGCAGAACTGACAAAGAGTTCAGCATTTCTGTAGAAGCAGAGATCACCAAAATGTGCATTTCTGTGCACTTTAGGAATGCAGTTGGTCATCCCTGCATGAGAATATCCTAAAACCTTCTTTTCCTTCAAATGATTGGAAATGTTGACCAGACTTCATTTACCAGATTGCTGGCACTTTCTGTATTAATCAGCATCCTAGTTATAATTGTCATAGACTAAAAGGGATTTCCAACCCTGTTTAATGCCAAATTATGCATCAAAAGCAAATGGTGTATAAAGATTTAGCATCTGTATTCTCCCAGATTTTCCCTCCCCATAAGTCCTGTTTTTAGTATAGGTTATATGTGCATAACAGCTACAAATATGTATCAAAATGAGGCTAAGAAGAAGAAAAAAGATTGCCCAGTGGAGTTTAAAATCTAAAGGCTGTAATAGAGGTGGCAAATTGACTCTAAAATAATGGTTAAAAAATTCAGGGAAGTCGTGCATTTTTGTAGTAGGGCTATGATTTATGCCAGTGGTAACTAAACCTGGTCCACCAGAGCTACCAACATTACACATATTAAGGGTATAACTGAATGCGAGTAGGTAGACCAATTGACTGAACCACCTGTGTTTCCGTTGTCACCCTGAGAGCATGCGCTGTTGGTAGATCTTGGCAGGGGTTGGCTACCCCTGCTTTTGCTGCTGAACTATAATCCAGAGTATTAGTTGACACTTCCACCATCAAAAATGTGTTTATCTTTTTCCTAATAAGGAATAGTGAGGCTGATGTACTAAGAGAATTGGATCAATTCTGAAGTAAACCATAAGTGACAAATGAAAGTTCCCTAAATGTGTTGGAGACCTCTCCAGCATTCAAGGGTTTGAAACTCCACTTAAATCATGAGGATTTTTTCTGCCAGAGAACAGTTGTTTTGTTCCAGAATTGCAACACATTTCTTATTACATCGTCCTCTGAGAATCACTGTTAGGAAGTCCTTGTTTTAAATGTGACAGAGATGGAAATAATTCTTGTTCTTGGTATTGTTATGGTTGCAGAATGCTATATTAAAGGGACAGTAATGTCCCATAAAAAATTATTCTCGTTTTTGTAGAGGTTAAAAAAATTGTGACATAAATCCTATCTCTCAAACCTTTATGGTTTGAGAGATATTCGCCTGTAGAGTCGGCCAACTCGAGGAGAGAGCGTGTTTTTTAAAAAGAACTACTTCAATGGAACTGTCTACAAAGTGTGCTTGCAAACCAGGCCCACTTTGTAGACCTTTCCAATGACGTTATTCTTTTTAATTAACGCAATTTCGTTACTGCTGCAGACCCTCTGGCTGGTTCCCAGACTGGGATCTCCTTCTGTCAGCACAGCGCTGACGTCAGAAGAGGAGGGAGGGAGGGAGGAACTTTACAGGCCAATATCTCTCAAACCATAAGGGTTTGAGAGAGAGGAATTTGTGACACGTCATTTATTTTTTTTAATCTCTACAAAACAAGAATAATTTTTTTATGTGACATTAGTGTCCCTTTAATGATGTTGGTGATTTGTTTATGGAAACATAAATTATATATATACTTTTTCCTTTTTGTTTAGAAATATTTGAGCCTTCCCAACAGACAAAAGGGCACTGGTACAGTAGACATCTGGCTGTGGATTCCACCATGTATGGATGTGATATTACAACTGAGATCCACAATCTTTTCTGTAAGCAATACCAATATGCAAAGACACCCGAGTGGCATCTTCCCAGTGTAGCAGAGGTCTTCAGTGCTGAGCACGAAGAATCTGATGAACTTCAGTTCCTAAAAGAGTCTTTGAACAAAACAAAAAACCTTCTAAGTGACAAGAAGCTTGATGACTGGCACAGGCATACATCTTTCACAAACAAAGCCGGGAAGATTGTGCCTGAAGTTCGCAGAAGTGCGAATGCTGAACTGTGCACACAAGCTTGGTGCAAGTTCCATGAGATAATATGGAGTTACCCTCTTTTACCCGAAAATGCTTTTTGGAATAATGAGTTAAATACAATTCACCTCTGTGAAGCACCGGGAGCTTTCATTACTAGCCTGAACCATTACTTAAAAACTCAAAATGTGCACTGTGATTGGACCTGGGTGGCCAACACTCTTAATCCTTACCATGAGACCAATGATGGAGTAGTGATGATTGCTGATGATCGTTTAATAGCCAACACTTTACAGTGGTGGTATTTTGGTCCAGACAACACTGGGGACATAATGACTTATAATTATCTCACTGGATTACAGCAGTTCATCAGCAATATGTCTGCTGTACATTTAGTCACAGCAGATGGGAGTTTTGACTGTCAGGGTAATCCAGGTGAGCAAGAGTCTCTTGTCTCTCCACTGCATTATTGTGAAGTTGTCACTTGTCTTTTGACACTAAGTCAGGGTGGGTCTTTTGTCTTAAAAATGTTCACCCTTTTTGAACATACTTCTGTAAACCTTATGTATCTCCTGAACTGTTGCTTTGACCAGGTACATGTCATTAAACCGGGAACCAGCAAAGCTGGGAACTCGGAAGTCTATGTCGTATGCCTAGGTTACTTGGGCAAAGAATCTATTCAAGATCTTCTTAAGAAAATGATTCAAAACTTTGGGACAGAGATTGTAAACAAGTCCTTATTCCCTCGTAGGTGCCTACCAATATCATTTTTGAAATGCCACCTGGAATGTTGTACTTTCTTCTACAAGCATCAGACAGACACAATTAATGAAAATCTGCAACTCTTTTCACATATGGGAATCGAAGAAAAATCAAGGCTAAATGCCTTACGAAATTTAGCAGTTTCCTATTACATTGAAAAGTACCAGGTGAGACGTATTCAAAGAAAAGACTGGTTGGTGAGAGAGCCACAAGCTGGATGTAGTTTAAACCCACGGTGGATTGGAATCCGTAATCGTCGCTCAGACACCTACAATGAGAGGAAGCAACTGGAAGCTCTGACGTGGGATGAGAAAGTGGCTTGTGGTTACTTTAGTCCGTGGTTGAAAGAACATGTTCAAAGTAATATGGGAGCTAGTTGTGTCCTCCAAAGGTCATACTGCGATTTAAAGTACATTGAATGGTACTTTCTGGAGGGTAAACAGTTGACAAGAGTCCAGAGCTCTCCTTTCTGTGAAAGTGAACTGCTTAAGATTTTAAATGAAACCATTGAGGGATGTTATAAAGGATTAGCAATCAACTCTCTTACACTGCCAACTTGCTCATCTTGTTGTACTCTTACTGAAGAGGCCATTGTCTCTGAGTTATTGGCAATGACAAAGGGTGACCAGCGCATCCTAATTAGTGGTTCTCATTCACTATATCAAATGCTGTCTAAAAGACATGTATCCTCATCTTTCCTTGAAACATCGATTTGTAAATTCATGTCTCTCCTCCATGATGGAGATCCAACATATCAGCATCAGCTACTTTCCTTGGTTCTGAATGCCTTGCAGCAGCTGCAGTCTGGTGATTCAATGGTGCTTCCAATCCTCTCTTGCTTCAGCCGATTTGTAGCCTGTATTGTCTACATACTTCATCATTGTTTTGAAATTATCACTTTTGCATGCCCCACAACCAGTTTAACACCAGGAACAGATGCCATGCTTCTCTGCTGTGGATTTGTTCCTCTCCCGATTCCAGTTCTTCAATACATTCAGCAGCTAAAACAGCAGATAGAGTACTTGGTGAGTTCAGGTTCTTCTCAGCAGGTATTAAAGTTTGTGCCCATGGAGGATCTGCTGAAAGGACCTTTTCTAGAGTTTTTATGGGACCTAAACTCTGCCATCATCAAATACAAACTGCACTTGATTGGACTTTCTCAAAATCAGAAAGGGTTGGCTTGCAAAGGAAAAGTTTCTGATTAGACCATAAAAGTTGATATCCCAGTAAGCAGCAAACTATGTGAAATAAGTGAACAATGTTTAACTAAACCAGTGTTTCGCTATGTGGGCATGCCAACAGGTCTTTTTTTTTTTTCCCAAGTTCCTGCTTATTCATAGGTAAATCAGTGACTCGAGTATTCTGAGTTGCATGTGCATATAATTTAAAAATGCTGTCCCACGTAACTGAACCACCTCATTTCATGGTTTTATCATTTGTAAAAAATGTTAAACATTGGCACACTTTAGTGTATAATGATTTATGTATTTGCACCATTACGCTGTACCATAAGGGTATGTGTGTGTATATGTCTTTGTTTTTTTTTTTTTTTCTTCAGCTGGTAATTGCTGATTTCAAATTGTTTATTTGAAATGCTTATATGGCCCTGTGGGCTTTTTAAAAGCAATAGCTTAAAAATACTAATTTCTTTTTGAAGGTAAAACTGTTGAGCTCTTTCAGCAACTGCTACTATTTTTTTTATATTATTTTTTTTATGCTCCATTGAAAGGAAATTCCCCTTGTTTATCCACAAGCCATTTCTTTATACAAGTTTATTGTGACAGAATTAAAGATATTTTTGTTGAAGTCAAGCACCTATAACAGTGGGCTTGAGTAATGTGAAGCAGCAGTAGTAGTGTAAAATGTTTATTTCCAAAGCAGCATAAATATTAAAGCACTCTATGTAGACTTCATAATGTGTTTTTTTTATATTTACTTTTTAAAAGGGATACTCCTCCTACACACCAAGCATTACATACCATGTTATGCTTTTTAACCTATTTATTGATCTTGGCTGTGTCAGCAGTTGCATGTACTTGAATGGGAGTGGCAGGCTGGAAGGCAGCAGAGCACTACTGTGACATTGCGCACAATGCTCACATCGAGCAACCATGTATGTCATCTAATTAACAAATTTGAACACTTTGAATGTAGTGTAGGACTGGGAGAAATGCCTAAGCTTCACACTAAGTTAAAATCTGGTTAAATCTGATTGCAAACACCATTGCTCCGGTTGGAATCTGGTGTGTGTGACATCACATGGGAGATAGGTCAGTACATTGAGAAGACACCTGTGAGTGTATTGAAGTTGTACCCACATTATTGTTGAGGGAGTTTCAGGGAAATTCAGCTCTAACATCTCCATGAAGCTCTGAAAGTTATTGCCTCCTGAATAGGAAGCTTTTTTTTTTCTGTAGGTGGTGAACCTTACTGATTGCCAGCTTTGGGCACAGTGTTAAAATCACATATGTGGACTTTAATTTGAGACTACATTATGTGGATTCTTTGGAATCACACTAAACTTGGCTTAGTGTGACAAGCATACTTTAAAAGTAAGTTCATGTTAGTTATACTTTTGAACAGGCACAGTTAATGAGCATGCATAGATCTAAATGGGCAAAGTGTGGTACCTTGTTAGCCATTGGAAATGCAGGAGACTGGGAGAATAAAGATTATTTATTGGCTGAGTGGCTTTGGATGCTAGCTTTCAAAACAACTAGGAATCGTCTTGAGGCTAAATCTACCTACCCATGTAACAGCTTAATGAAGTGGACTAAAAAAAATGCAAACAAGAGTTAATGACCTTTTTAACATCTCCAGTGGAATTGACCAGAGTTAGCTTAGAAGCTAACCCTCTAAACACCAGAGGGGGTGCACAACCCATCTCTTACAATTATTATTATTCTTTATTTATATAGCGCCAACTAATTCCCCAGTGTTATACAATAGGGACGAGAAGGCCAATGAAACATGCAGCCCCCTAGCATCCAAAGGGACCAAAAATATTATCTTTTGGGATAATGTGACATAAGTTCCTTGTCATGGTTCAGGTCATAGTTCAGCATGTTTAAACTTGGTTATCAGTTTATACTCCCAGATTTGTCTGTCTGTGTCTTAAAAATTCTCATCAGTGCAGTCCCTTTGAGATAATCCTTTGTTGCTCACACTGGACCTATGAGAATTCATCCTTTTTCTCTGTCCTGTCTTACTCATATACAGTCCTGTTTCTGGATATTTCACACACATTATGAGGTAAACAACATTAGATGAGTCACAAGGAGAATTTGCCCTTGATATTGTGGTTTCTATGAGAATGTGTCATTTTTATTCTACAAGAGCTAACTTGTGGCTCACTGATCTCTTTCTTGAATACAGTGCACATTAGATCAATTAAATAAGATGTTGATCAACCAAAAAAAAAAACACAAAACAAAAAAAAACCTACCCACCAAAAAATAACACTCAAACAGGCAAAGGAAGGACCACATATTCTGGGTATTTTTAGTTTATTTCAAAAGCACTAAAAGCAAGTTTTTGGTTTTCTTATTAGAATATGGGGTTGTATAATCTCCCATTAGGTGGGCTCCCACTGTCTTCTCTAGTGTTGGATTGATGAGTTCACAGGTGTTTTTCAGGACCTTTGCCCATATAAATGGGAGTCTGAAGATTGGTAAATTAACCAACTGAGTTCTATGGCCCTATCTTTTATATCCCTACTTCAGTCTGGCACCATTTGTTATGTGGTGGTCTTGCCTATCAAGTACTCCATTAATGTTGAGACTGCTCATCTGTGCTGCTTGTTCCCTCCTCCTGACTGGTCACAGTTGCTTTTTTTTTTTTTAATATCTTTTGTCTCCTGATTCTACTATGACTGATCCCGTGGCCTACAACCCGGCTTGTCTCGACTCTGTTACCACCTCCTAATTCATACTCCTACCTGGCTTATCTTGACACAGCAACTGTCTCCTGAGTCGGACTTCGAGTGTTCCTCTTACTTCTGGCCTAGCCTCAACTCAGCTTCCGTCTTCTGATTCAGATCCAGACAGGCTACTAGTTAGGCTACTAGCTAGTTCCAGCTCTGGGTCTGTTAGTCTTTAACCCGACTCCAGGTAGGATAGCTTTCAACTCATCAGTTTTTGTCCTGCTCCATCTCCAGGTCGGATAGACTTCCGTTGCTCAGTTCTGGTCCTGCTTCAACTCGTAAAAATAAATGTGTGTGTGTATATATGTATCTGTGTGTATGTATATGTGTGTGTATATATATAATATAAAATGTTTTCAGCCTCCTCTATATTTTTAGTATTTTATTTGAAGTGGCTCCTTTAAAGGGATAGTAAACGCGAAAAAAAGTACAGGCGAATTTATAGGTACAATTAAAACATACTTACTGCCTTAATTCCCATCTCTCAAACCGTTATGGTTTGAGGGATGTAAATAAAATAAAGGTCTCCGTTCCTTCCCCTTTCTGCCTGATGAGCTGTAAAGCTGTCAGAGGCAGAATCCAGTCGCCTGACTTTAGGCAGCTCTTCAGGAGTGCTGACATCGGGATATCTAACTATAGTTACTTCATTGGAATGGTCTGAAATAATTATAGTTATATATCGCGATGACAGTGCTCCTGAAGAGCCACTTTCTGGTCCCGGAAGAACAAACTCATGACGACTGCTATACAGTGGACACATGAGAAGTGGGAGGGAGCAGAGACCTTTATTTTATTACATCTCTCAAACCATAATGGTTTGATAGATGGGAATGAGGGCAGTAAGTGTTTTAATTGTACCTATAAATTCGCCTGTACGTCTTTTTTTTTTTTTTTTTTTTGTTTACTTTCCCTTTAAGGACAGAGTACCACGGTGGCCATTTTTGTTGCATTCAATTATTCTTGGGGACATATCTCTGCACTGTTGCGCCTAAGCTGGTCAGAGAGGGCTCAAAAAGATTCGCTAGACCTGCTCTATTTCCTGGTCTGCAAGAGGTCAATGTCCAGAGCACTAAAAATAGCTGTTTTTAAATGGTTAGAGGGTCACTGTTTGCTGGACAAGGGTAGTGAGAAGCTATATGTCCCACCATCCCCCATTTCCTGTACTTTCAGGATTGGACAGAGGGGCTTTGGCAGCCATCTTTCTCATTGTAGAGGCTGATCTCTCCTCTCTGCCTTAACGGTTGAACCCCTTGTAGTCAGTTAAGTACCTTTGTTGGGGGGTATTTCTGAGTATTTTCTCATACTTTACAACTACTTGGAAGAGGGGGTTCTCTGAACACGTCAGTGAAACATGGGGACACATGGGGAAATCCAAGCCTAAGGATTTATAGCACATTGCTTTAATGCCAAACTGAGCTTCCACTGGAATATTCAGGTACCCTATGTCCCTCTTGCACTTTGAACCTCTACAGTACCCTTGGGGCCATCCACTGCAGAACAAGAGCCAGTTTTGAGTTCTTCAGTTGCTTCTAACCTTTCTATTCCAGGGGTCCTACTTTCTTGGCACCCCATACCCCCTGTCAGACACATTGATTCTGTCTTTAGGGGACATTCTCTGTTGTATATTCCTCTGAGTAAGAAGTGGACACAGATGGGGAGGTTTATGGATTCATTCTTGTCCTTTGATGATTTTTCCTCTCCATTTTTCCTCTACATCTTTCTCTGGATCAGGTTCCACTGGAAGACTCCTAATAAGAGACTCTTCATTAACAGTTGCATCTCCAATCTCTATCACTTTTCTGCTGATGTTTTGTCACAGTGGGCTGCTGAACCATTTTTGCAATCACTTGGGTCATTAGGGCTATGGCTGCCTGGGAGTGAACAACTCTCAGATGCCATCTGTGGATATTCCTAAAGGAGAACTATTGGTTAGTCTGGCCAATTTCCTGGAGACCAATACATACCTCATAGAGGCGGCTTATGGTGCTGTTAGGTTCTCTGATTAAGCATCATTGTTCTCGTTTCCTCATGTTGCACTTTGTGGCTTAAGATTTGGTTGGATGACCAACCTTCTAACAAGTTTGGTTCCCTTTCCCTTTTTGGGCAAACAACTCTTTGGATCTGATCTGGATAAGGACATTAGTAACCCTACTGGAGGCAAAAGCATACTTTTGCCTCAGACTTCTCCTAAGTGTACCTTTTTCCCAAAGAAGATGTATGGCTTCAGTTGCCTCCAAGTTTTGGGGCACTTAGGGTTAAACCCCTCAGGTCTTTCAGACCTTCCACACCCCAAAGCCCAGAAAGGCTTGGCAGGACAAGGAGTCTGCTCAGCAGCCTAAGACTGACAAACCCACCTCCTATATGACTCGTGGGGTCCTGTCCTGTCTCCATTAGTCTCTTACATGATTTTCAAAACCCATGGGAGACTTTAGTGGCAGGCCAGTGGGTTTTGCGGGTCATTTAGGAAAGGTACTGCATAGACCTAATGCCTCTTCCACATCCCCATTTAACTTTTGTCCAGAGTTCTTCTATATTCAACTCCTCTTCTATGCACAGGGTCTCTGGACCAGAGAATAGAGTCGTCTTCCAATAAATATTTTGGATATACTGTCCATTTGCTTAGCACTTTTCCACTGGACCCATGTCCTGATGGGAACACCGGTAAGAGTCCAGTTGGACTATACTAGAGTTGTTGAATAAATCTGTTTCTAAGGGGAAAGAAGTGGGCCTGCTTGGATGGAGATTCTGGAGCTTCTTCGATAGACCGAGGCTCATGCGCCAGTGATATCGGTGGTTCGCATTGCAGTCATAGAAACCGTGGTTGCAGACTTTATAAATAATCCACATCTAGATCCTGGAAACTGGAAACTCAACCTATGTGAAACACAGGAGAATGAAAAGGTGCCCAATAGTGTAATACTGTATGTTAAAACCTATTGGAACACTGAATAGGTTGTCAGGTACTAGCACATCTGATAAGCAATGCAGTCAGAGAGAAATATCCTTCTCTGCTCAGGTCACCCAGGAATGCAGATCAGAGGATGATAATCTGATGCTGATTCCACAGAATGAAAGAAGGTAAATGGTGGCATATAAAAATATAACATAAAAATGTGTAACAGCTATAAATTACAACCTATATTAACTAACTAAAAAGTTTAATGCATTTCTCAGTGTAAACCACTGCTTTATCAAAGAATAGACTACAATCAAACAAGTGCCACCATAAAAATATACACATTTAAATATTAATCAACCAGATTGCCAGCTGTTGGGGACTACAATCAGTGGACAACATGGCTCTTCATGAGAGCCAGAAAGTTCCTCTGTTTTCTACCAAGCTAAAAGACACTCTAGCATTTAACATAGATGCAATGTCCATACAGTGGAATTTTCATCTGGCATATGGGTTTCCCCTGATTCCCAGGATATTGAGAAAGATCAGGATAGAAAGTGCTCAGGTTATCTTCATGGCCCCATTGGACCTAGTTCTCTGGTGTTTTCAATCCGTTGAAGAATCACTTCACCTTTCCCTGCGACCAGATCTCCTAACCCTGGGCCTGCCTTGTCCTCCTTAGCTGGAAAGGATGGCTTTGCGTGCATGGCTTTTGAAGCCAACATCTCTACTATATTCTAAGCTAGGAAGCTTGTTTTATCCAAGGCCTATGCTAGAACTTGGTCCTGATACTACCAGTGGTGTGCTGATTGAGATGCTTTCTCACAGCCTTTGTCTTCCTATGATTCTGGCCTTTCTTGAAGAAGGTGTCAATAAGGTTCTCCTCCTGAGTTCTGTCAAAGTTCAGATCTCGGCTCTGTTTTTCAGAAGCTTATTGCTTTTCTCTCTTATATCAAGACCTTTGTTTGGGCGTAGCCCATGCCTACTGTTTACAGTGATCCCACTCCTACATGGCATTAGAATTTGGGGTTAGGTTCAAAACAAGGCTTCGGGAGAACTTTCAGTTGCTGCTTTGTGTCTTCTGACGCTTAAGATTGCCTTCCTTCTGGTCATTGAATCCATTTGCAAAGTTGCCAAATTGCACTTTTGTCTTGTAAATCCCCTTTCCTGGATTTTCATCAGGACAAGGTAGTTCTTCTTACTCCCAGAGGCTTTCTGTCCAAGATAGTCTTAGATTTTCACATCAAGCAGGAATATTTTTTTTTTTGACCAGATCCTTCTAGAAAGCTGGAGCAGGCACTTCATTTTGATGTTGTACTCAGTCTCAAGTACTGCTTTTACCACACACAGCCTTTTTATGAAATTGGACTCCCTTTTTGTCCTTCCCTAGGACCCCCACGTGGGCCAGGCTGCATCCAAGGTTACCATTGGTTCCTGCATCAAGATCACAGTCTGACAGGTGTATGTGCTCGGAAAGACTCCTGTTCTGTTCAGTCACTGAGCACTCAAAACAGCTCAGTGGGAACCTTTTGGGCCTATAAGAATTTGGCCTTTGCTGAACAGCTTGTAAGGTGGCTACATGGTAGTCCTTCATCAAACATTAACATTTAAATGTCCTGTCCACAGCTGGGGGCTGCTTTGGTCGGAAGGTCCTTCAGGAGGTAGTGCCTGTGTAAAGATCCTTCTACACCTTTTCAGAGTTCTGAACCATGTTTCTTCCTGTCTTTTGTTCAGTTGCTTGGTGTACAAGTTCCGTGTCTGTTAACACCTGGTATTTATATGGTGCCAGTTAATCCTGTGGAATACTGGTCTTCAGTAGAGGGTTTTTTTTTTTTTTTGTTTTTTTTTTTTTTTGTTTTTTTAATTCCCTCCAAGGGATCTTGATGGATGCTTTGGTATATCACCATGGTTTCTGTGGTCCACATTGGACATAAGAAAATAGAGTTTTAGTGAACTTGCCATTAAGTCTTTTTCTACTAGTACATGTGGAACACAGGACCCCCACCTGGACAAGCAAACATGTGGTTTAACACTCAAAGGGTTAAGTCACAGAGCAGAGGAGGTCCTCTTGGCTTCTATGTTTTTCTTTCTTCTGCTTTGCTGTACTTTGACAATAAGGAGGCAAGGGGAAGCTGGATGTATAGATTCTTTATAGAAACTCTTCAGAAGCCCTGGCTTTTTTTGAAGTGCCCTGCCATCCGGGAAACTTTACCCCATGGTTCCTGCGGTTCACATGGACTAAGAAGGATTTAATGGTACATTCACTAAAATCCTCTTGTTTAATGCAAGACTTGCTCTTTAATGAAAAACATCTGATTTAACTCTAGGAAGAGACTGAACCCCCACACGTCTGTCTAATCTTTCCAACAAACGTACTATTTTTACTACTGTGGAGGCTCAGTCTCTACCTACAGTGTGGCCAGATGTTGGATTTAAAGGACCGGTTAAAATCACCCACACAGTCACAAACCAAGCTTTGAAAAGTACTTAAACATTCCAGTGCGCTCCAGTGAAAAGGAAGTTGACCTGAGTGTGAGGACAGTACATATTCACTAGCGTTACAGTCAAGCCCAAAATCTTGCCTTTACCCAATAAATACCTTCCTTCCTGATCCTCAAACTATTCAGTGTATCACAAGGTAATGGAGTATGGCCCCCCACTTGGTCTTTTCTGTAGAGGAAGCCAGCTAAATATGAGGTAATGTGTAGAGTGTAGTAACGACTGATTATAAATAAGTGTTTCTTGTAGGAAGATATAAGCCTTAAGGTGATGAACCTCATTCAATATAATCTGCCTTCTTCCTGGGCTTATAAGTCTTTTGATGTTATAAGACAGGGCTGTCCAAGTTCAGTCCTTAAGCGCAACCAACAGGCCAAGATTTAATGATTTGCAAGTTTGAGCACAGGTGGACAATCAAAATGAACGAGCCACTGATGAACTCACGTGCTTAATTAGGGAAATCCTTAAATCCTGGCCTGTTGAGGATTGAACGTGGACAGTCCTGTTTATAAGAGGTCATTTCTGTAGGAAGGAATGTTTCCGAAGCAGTCATGTTATATGAAATAATGGGCAATGGTAGTAAGTAGTCCACGAATGAGAAGGGAGATCCTCTCTCTCGCATTGAGTGGTAGAAGGAAGAAAAGGCTAGGTGAAAATTAAGGAAAGTAGATGATTGAAAATGTGAACAAGGGTGAACATTAAAAAAAAAAAAGTCTGGGTGGCTGTGTCCCATATTGCTTGCAGTGTCCCTACAAGGTATATGGATTGGTGGATGAACTGTTACAAGGCTGGGGGTGAACAATAGGGCAAATGCATCACATCCAAGAACTCAATGTACATGCCCCATTAAAACCTACTCCTTAGTAAAGGTCAGTTAAACATTCTTCATGGCGTACAGTTGGAATAACCTAAAAAAAAGTAAAAATGGGCTCCAATAGTGTGGATGGCTCACTGCCACATTAGGAGAGGTGATAGGGAACGAGATCCACAATCTTGACTCCTCCCATCATAGGGATATCATTGGAGGTATGGAGCAAGACAGGGCCACTGACACTCAAGGTTGTCTAAGTGGTACTGACAAATAAAAGAACTTTGAATAATACCTTGTGGCATGATCAACCAAACCACCAATACACAGGATGCAGAATTAATAGTGGTGACTTTTCAGTTCTATTTGTTTCATTTGTCCCAGGGGACAGGAGTGAGGGAGGAGGGTGCCCATAAAAGGTACAGTAATCCAGCGCTCCCACTCATAGCAAGACACGTGATAATATTTAATATTATTGAAACATCAACTAATCATTATGAAGAGTTAATAATATCCTACAGCTTTACATGTCACACAAGCCCAACTGTCCTAGGTGGAGAAGGGGTGCAGACTGGGATACTCACAGAGGCACAGCAGCCCATGCCTCCAACCCCACCAGCCAGGCATCACCCACTACCCCAGATGTAATGTAAGATTTTTGTAATTTGATTTGAATGGAAGTCAGTAGGGAAAGATGCTATTACATATGCCTTTTTTATATTTCTGTCTTTATTCATGCCGAATACTAAGGATGCAACTCAAATACATTGGTAACATGCATTACATTTCAGACCAGGGAGTCAGCAGGTGTGCTTGAAAAAAGGATAAATTACATTATGATAGCAATAACTACTGAAAACATTTAAGGACAAAAACAAGATTGAGTTGAATAGTGATCTTTAAATGGATATGCAGTTTTAAAGTAAACATTTTTAGTTAGTCTGCTTTAAGTTTTACACGTTTGAAAACTTAATGCAGAACTGCATATGCATCATGCTAACTATAAAAGACCAGCAAATACATAATTTATTTTAATTTTGCAAAGTATTATACTTTTTTAAACTGTGTCCTGAGAGCTTAATTTGAATACCATAATGCACTGAAAGAGAGAACTTTATAAAAATAAGTTTCACTGTCGTCCAATACAGGTTACTGGTACAGTGGGAGGTGATCCGCCCCTTTAAGTAGGCAGGAACATTTCTCTAAATGTATGCAGGGGGTGGAGCCTCCCCTCCCTCTTAAGCTGCCCTCAGCCAGAACAAGCCAGAATGATTTGTTCCTGCGTGCTGTGCACATCAGGTGGTGAACATCTCTCAATCAACTTTAGTTTTTTTATTGTTTTATTCAAATATGGAATACCACCATTAGGCGGGTGACCATGGCTGACAATTGCCCTCTCCAAAGTGGCTAGTGCAGCTTCCAGGGATTTTCTGTTGGACCTTATGCCCTGAAGAGGGAACAACTTGAGTCAAGTAGCTTCCCTGGTGGGGATTTTCCTTTGGTTAATTCCCTTTTCACATGGTTACCTGAAGACAGAAGTCCTGCAGAAAGGTGAGCCACCCTTTGAGTGCTGAAGGTCCACTTGTCCCACAGTGTCCCTTCATTGGGCTTGTATTTGGGAGTTCTCATTATGCACGCCAGCACTCATTGGGTGTTTTTCTTTATATTGCACTGTATTTATACAATGCCTGTGTGTATTCTCTGGGTTTTGGAGCAGTTTATGGGGGTTTTAACCTTTTCCCTGCTGTTTTCCTCATTGGGGTATTGTTTTATTATGTTTTACATGTGTTTTATATGTGTTTGGTAACTTTTTCATGTCAGGGTAACTTTATTAAAAGTTTATGTTCCGCGCCTTTAAGCACGCTTTTCCCGCATAGACGCCATTGCTCCTTTACTCTCTATGGGTTTACACAGTGTGGGACATATCTCTGGAACCGCTTGTCACAGCGACTTCAGAGTAGGCTCATTTTGTTGGTCTTCCCTTGCTCTATCATCCAGTTGCATGATTCGGTGTGTTGGGGGTCTTGGGGGGCTTCGGGCACTGTTTTGGGGTACTTCTGAGAAAAACTACGTTTCCCATGAGCGCTTGTTTCGCGCCCGTTTTCTGATTGGCTCCCGTCGCGGCAGCCATTTTGTGAGTTCTTCTCAGCGAGTATACTACGCAGGGACCGAGCCTTCTCTCTCTCCTCCGCAGATTAACCCTTCGCTTGCCAGATAAGTTTAATTTTAAGCATTTCTGGGGTGAATATTTAATCTTTCACACTTCAATTGGGTGATTCTTATCAGTGGAGTATATCTGACTCTGTGAGCATGTCTACTCCACTGGAGTCAGGGGCTAGACCCAAGACTAAGGAGGCTGGGGTGTCAGTTTCCCCCATTGCGTTTTGCTCCTCTTGTCACTCTGGGCTGCCCAGAGAATTTTCTGGTCATTTATGCCCAAAATGTGCGGAAGGCCATGACAGCAACCCTGGGCTTTCCAGTCACGCCATTGAGCCAACATGGGTGAAAGAGTTCAAGGCTGCCACTAGGGATCTCAGATCCACTCTTCAGCTCTTTCCCTCTCAGGTTCAGGGGGCTCTTCAGGTTTGGCATACCCCCTCCACTGTCAGGACCACCCTGCCCAAGCCACAGGGTGCTCCTGATGTGTCTGATTCTTCTGAGGAAGAATTATTGCAGGATTCTGATGTTGAGGAGGGCACTGTTATTGAGTCTACCAGGTCCATTGGTGACCCTTTTGACTGTGACCCTGAACTCTCTGCTGAGGGTTTAATCAGGGCTGTGCTAACCACCCTCAACCTTCCCTTGAGTCAGGAATCTACTCATGACCCAACGGATGTGTTTCAGAAACCCTCTAAGGCTGTTATATGTTTTCCTACTATTGCACGTTTAGTCTCTGATGCGTGGAGAAATCCTGATAAATCCTCTTCTGTATCAAAAAGTTTGCTAAACTTTATCCCTTTCCTGAGACTGAACTGGCTAAATTGGTTTATCCTCCTAAGGTGGATGCTGCAGTTTCTAGGTTGTCTAAATCTACTGCTTTGGCTGTCTCTGATGCTTCTGCCCTACAAGATTGGACGGATAAAAAGTTAGAAACTTGTCTTAAGTCTATTTTTGCCTCTATTGGCACTGCCATGCGTCCAACCTTTGCAGTGGCGTGGGTTAACCGGGCCATTGCGGTCTGGACTGAACAGCTTACTGAGGCGGTTCGCCAGGATGCGCCAGTGTCTGAGCAGTTACAACTTCTTGCTAATATATCTGAAGCTCAGAATTATGTTTCTGACGCTGCTTTTGATGCTGTGCGCATGATGGCGAGGGCCTCCACTTCCTCTGTGGTGGCTAGACGCGCTCTTTGGCTAAAAATTTGGTCTGCTGACACCGCTTCTAAGAAAGCGTTGCTTTCTTTGCCCTTCCAAGGGACTTCACTTTTGGATCTGAACTTAAGGAGATGATTAGTGAGGCTACTGGCGGTAAAAGTACTCTTCTACCATCAGTCTTCAAAAAGAAGTTTCCAGCCAAACGCAATCGGTCCTTTCGTTCCTTCCAAACTGAGACACGCTCTACATCCCAGGCGGGTCCATCCTCTGCGCGCTCCTCCTCCAAGCCCAAACAGTCCTGGAAACCCAAAGTTGCCCCCAAGGCCAAAACCTCCAAGACTGCTTCGGCATGACTCACCGAACCCGGCTCCGCATCCAGCTGTAGGTGGACGTCTCCACATCTTTCGCCGGGTTTGGGGGGAGTCAGTGGCGGACCCTTGGGTTATTCAGGCGGTATCAGAGGGATACAGGATCCCTTTCTCTTGCCTTCCTCCCTTTCAGTTCCATTTTACTCGTCCTTCTCAGGAGCCTACAAAAAGACGTCTGTTCGACGACGCTATTCAGGATCTTTTGGACAAAGAAGTCCTGGAATTGGTTCCTTCAGAGGACACAGGTTCAGGATTTTATTCCAACCTGTTCGTTGTGGCCAAAAAGGATGGGGGCGCCCATCCTATTCTGGACCTCAAGGATCTCAATTCCTTTGTTGTGAGTTCCCACTATCGTCAGGAATCACTGCGTACTGTGATAGCTGCAATGTCTCCAGGGGAGTTCCTTGCTTCCCTGGACCTCCAGGATGCTTATCTACACATCCCTATTCATCCAGAAAGCAGGCGGTATCTCAGGTTTGCCTGCCACAGGGGCCACTTTCAATTTTCAGCTCTTCCCTTTGGACTGACTTCAGCTCCTCAGGTTTTTCAGAGAGTCTTGGGGGCTTTGATAGCTGTGCTTCATCGGGATGGTATCAGGGTGACTCCCTACATGGACGATCTGCTACTGAAAGCTTCATCTGCGGAGATTCTTCACCAGCAGGTTCAGACGGCATCCAGACACTCAATCGCAACGGGTGGATTGTGAATCTGGACAAGTCAGACTTGATCCCATCTCAACAGATCCTTTTCTTGGGTCTCCTGTTCGACACTTAGCAGTTCATGGTGTTTTTACTGGAAGAAGTGGCTCATCAGATTGCTCTCCGTGTATCCAAAATCCTGGATCTTGAGAGGGTTCCGGTGCCGAAGTTGACTTCTCTGGTGGGAAAATTCATTTCCACAATAGAGGCAGTTCCATTTGCCATGGCACACACCAGGGAACTTCAGAGGTTTGTGATCCAGACGTGCAGGAATCATCCAGATCATCTGCATCTGTCAGTCTCTCTGCCTCCTCATGTCGAGCTGAGCTTGGAATGGTGGTTGGACCTGTCTCCTCTCCTGAAAGGGAGGTCCTTTCGGGTTACCTATTGGACCACAGTCACGACGGATGCCAGCCTCCGGGGATGGGGGGCAGTGTTGGGTCGTTTCAGTGCTCAGGGGAAATGGGGACTGGAAGAATCTCTCCTCTCCATAAATGTTCTGGAACTTCGTGCCATCTTTCTTGCCCTGAGACACTGGGAATCTCAGCTGGAGGGTTGTCCAGTCAGAGTGGAGTCTGACAACGCCACCGCAGTGGCCTACATCAACATACAAGGCGGCACAAGAAGTCTCATCGCATGGTTAGAAGTCAAGGCCATTTTATCTTGGGCGGAAGCACATGTTTCTGTCATTTCAGCGGTTCACATTCCAGGCGTAGACAACGTCATGGCAGACTTTCTCAGTCGTCACAGTGTCGACAGCGGAGAGTGGGCGCTTCATCCAGAGGTGTTTCACCTTCTAACCCAGATGTGGGGGGTACCTGTAGTGGATCTGATGGCTACCAGACACAACAGGAAGGTTCCAGTGTTTTGCTCTCAGTGGAGGGACCCTCTTGCTCTAGCAGTGGACGCATTGTCAATCCCTTGGGAGTTCTCCCTAGCCTACATCTTCCCTCCTCTCCCTCTGTTGATCAGAGTCATCCAGAATCTGAAGATGGAGCTTTGTCCTGTCATCCTAATCACTCCGAATTGGCCTCGTCAGTCCTGGTATCCGGACCTACTGGCCATGTCAGTGACGGATCCCTTCCCGCTCCCTGCCCGTCCAGATCTGCTGCTTCAAGGCTACCTGTGGAAGGAGGATGTTCAGCATCTCCATTTGATGGCTTGGAGGTTGAATCCTCAATTTTGAAGAAGAAAGGGTTTTCCTCTTCTGTGGTGTCTACGATGCTTAGGGCTCGTAAGCCTGTGTCCTCCAAGATCTATCATCGAATTTGGTCAACTTTTGTTGCATGGTGTGCTGATAAAGATTTGTCGCTCGATTTCCATCTTCCCACGGTCCTGGCCTTTTTGCAGGATGGTGTTGAGAAGGGACTCAGCCTGAGTTCTCTCAAGGTTCAGACTTCAGCTCTGTCTGTATTTTTCCAGGAACGGATTGCTATTCTTCCTGATAAGGTTTTCTTCCAAGGTGTGGCTCATGTTCGGCCTGCCTTCAAGAGTCCAGCTCCCCAGTGGGACCTCAATTTGGTGCTGGGGGTTCTTCAGTGACCCCCGTTTGAATCTTTGGCTTCCATTCCTTTACGTCTTTTGACCTGGAAAATGGCCTTTCTTTTGGCTATTGTATCAGTTCGCCGGGTAGCGGAGTTACAAGCCCTGTCTTGTAAACCTCCTTACCTGGTGTTCCACAAGGATAAGGCTGTGCTCCGCACTTCCAAGGAGTTTTTACCCAAGGTTGTCTCCAAGTTTCACATCAATCAGGAGATTGTGGTGCCCTCTTTCTGCCCTAACCCTTCCTCTGACAAGCAGAGGGATCTTCATTTGTTGGATGTAGTGCGTTGTCCCAAATTTTATGTTCATCGCACTGAGTCTATCAGGAAGTCTGACGCTCTGTTTGTCATTCCTGAGGGGCCTAGGGCAGGGAGACCAGCATCCAAGGTGACTATTGCATCTTGGATAAAATCTACCATTGGTGAAGCCTACAAGTTGCAGAATAAGCACGTTCCCTTCAGGGTTACTGCTCATTCCACCAGATCAATTGGGGCCTCTTGGGCCTATAAAAATCAAGCGTCTGCTGATCAACTGTGCTGGGCGGCCACTTGGTCCTCTGTGCACACATTCTCGAAGCACTATCGTGTGGATGTACTGGCCTTGGCTGATGCCAGTTTTGAGAGAGAGGTCCTGGAGGCAGTCTTGCCTGTATAGGATTTTCTTCTTCTGTGGTTCTCAGTGCTTCCTTACTGTTGAGCCCTGTTGGCTCTAGTTCAGCGTGCTGTGTTAGTTCAGGGGGTTCGTTTTTAACCCTGGTTGGTGTCCGTTGACACTTCTGTAGTTGGGCTCTATGATTAATTGGTTCATAGGAGTTCTGGTGACTTTGGGGCCTTGCGCTTGGTCCTTGCCTTCTTCCCACCTCTGGGAAAGCTCAATGTTTGTACATCCCACTGTACCAGTAACCTGTATTGGACGACAGTGAAAATAGGATTTTAGTCTTACCTGTTAAATCCTTTTCACTTAGTCCATACAGGTTACTGGACTCCCACCCTGTCAAGGGACCATGCTTGGCTGTCCTGTGGCATTCAGTGGGAGACCTTTGGGGCATGCTCACAGGAGTCTTCCTTTTCCTTCTTATCTCTGGTCAATATCCATGTCTCAAATCATTGTGGCTTGTTCTGGCTGAGGGCAGCTTAAGAGGGAGGGGAGGCTCCACCCCCTGCATACATTTAGAGAAATGTTCCTGCCTACTTAAAGGGCGGATCGCTTCCCACTGTACCAGTAACCTGTATGGACTAAGTGAAAAGGATTTAACAGGTAAGACTAAAATCCTATTATCACTATCTCAGAAATCAGCATGCCTACTTCTGCTACTGCAATTCTGGCTTCCTAATCACTCCCCCTCTCAGCATCCCTCTGTCAGAGTGTTTTTATGGAAATTCCAAGAGGCTGAGTGTATTCTTGAACCATTGTGCCTTACATTTCAGAAACCAACATTGGAACTTCAGCTCTCATTAAGCAAGGACCACTTTTATGATTACCTTTTCCGAAGGCTCAGGCTCTAGCATTGGCTTTCTCGCTCTTACAATTGTTAGTCCTCTATTCTGGACAACTGGCACAGTCCACCTTTGTTCTGAGATATGTCTTTGATGTGCATGGTAACCAAGCAACTGTAGAGGCTTCTCTTCTCAATCTCCAGCAAGGCCAGAATACTGTCCCAATATGCACTGAAATTTAGTTGTGGTGTACGATATTCACTTTTTGAAAGGGCCTTTCTGGAAGGTCAAATGAAGCTGTTGTATCATGAACTCCATAGAACATTGATCTCCCTTTGCATTACCCTGGAGAATCAGACATTTAGAATGTAAAAGAGACTGGGCCCTAGGAACCCTTCAGCACCTTTCCATTTGCATGGTTCACTTGTTTCAACCTACTAACCCTTTGAGTGTCAGGTGTCACGCTTTGCAACATAATGCATTGGATACCTTTCTGACACTCAGAGGGTTAAAGTTGAGTTTGAAGTAATTCCTAAACTAAGGAGTTGGAGTGTCTGATAGAAACAGGAGACCTACCGGACACCTGTACTTTTGCGTTTAGGGGAGCTTCTCTAAGTATGTCACTATTCCCACAATATACACAACTGTTTTCTTTTGGTCCTATCAATGTCTGGAAAGAATATCTCTACCAAACCCTGTGTTCATTCTGGAGCTACTAGGCTATTTATAGCTTTTTTTTTTTTTTTTTTTTTTCCTCCCAGCATGGAGTAGCCTTAGTTCCTAATTAATTTCCATTCAGAATTACTTCAGAGGATGAATCCTGTCTGGAAGCAGGAATAACTGCCCTTACCAATATTCCCCTCTCAATCCTAGTGGGGTCCCTGCAGCAGCAGTCTGTTAACTTTTGAAGTAATCATTTCTCCTCATCCTTTCATTCTTGCCTATCCATGGTTTGTTAACCATAGCCTTCCTATAGATTGGCATTCTGATCAGATTGTTTCCTGGGTGTCTTCTTGGTAAGACCATCATTTCTAAAATACTTCCTTGCCAAGTACCATTATTCTTTCGAGACTAACTCCCCATCAGACACAAACGCAAGCAATGGAGGAATATATTCAGGACAACCTGGCTGGGGTTTATATAATCTCTCCTTTTCTACAGGGACAGGATGTTTCTTAGTACAGAAGAAAGATGGGCCTTTCAGACCTTGCATTTATCAGGGATTGAACAAGATCACAATAGTTATCCGCTTCTTCTAATTTATGGACTACAAAGTTTCAGTATTTTTACAAACTAGATCCAGGTAAGAGACCAGTGGAAGACTGCTTTTAATACACTCTCCAGCACAATGAATATGGGCTGTGCAGTTCCCCGCATGTTATCTGTGTTTTGCTGACAACACCTTCATGGAAATTTAGAACTGCATGGTAGTATACTTGGATGGCATCTTAACTTTTTTCACAAAGACTTTACAAGAACTCAGGGGAGATTCACTAAGGCGTAATAAAATGGAGATAACTTCTCAAGTGATATCACTTCTCCAGTTCCTATGTTGCTTGACGGAGCCAATTCACAAAGATTTCTAGAACTTTGGAGATCTTAGTGCATAGGCTCCATAAAATAGAGGAACTGGAGAGGTGATGTCACTGGAGAAGTCATCTCTGCTTTATCATCTCTTTTTCATGCTTTAGTGCATAACTCCCCTTGTGCAGTCTAGGTACTGGACTGGTTGTAAAACCATGGACTATGTGATATAGAAAGGTATGACTTTTAAAAGACTTGTCTTACTTTTCTCTTATCATCTCTGCTGAAGGACTTGATTTGGATGCTGCGAACATTGTTCAACAATGGTCTCTTCTCTACAGTCTTAAACCCATATAGTGTTTGCCAATTCCTACCAAAGACTGATGAATGATTTCTTCAAGGGCATAGTCCCCAGCACTGAAATGGCATGAACAAAGGCTGACTATAATTAGACTTTTATATCCTTAAAAACCTCTGTTTTCATCCTGGCCTTCTGATAGCTTTTATCATTGAAGAGGACTGGTGATTTGTTCTCAGGGATTACCATAATTTGGATTACTGTGGAAGACAATGTGACTAAAGTCACATCAGGCATACTAGGCTCTCTCTCAGTCAATTTAAATTCAACATTTCATAAATTCTAGGCTAAAAAAATTAAACATACACAATTTCTAGTCCGCTTAAAAAATATCCACCTTCAAATTAACCCATTTTTGCTCCAACTTGGATTATTGCCTCCATCTCCACTTTCCTGCTCTAGAGACTTAATGCTGCTCATCAGCATATCCTCCCAGACTTCGAGATTCATGCAGTACATGAGCAGTGTGATCTGATTGGAGTGTCTGAAACCTGGTTAGATGATACGTATGACTTGGCAGTCAATCTAGAGGGTTATTCACTTTTTAGGAGGGACAGGGTTAATAAAAGGGGAGTAGGGGTATGCCTATATGTAAAGCAGGCCTTAAAACCTAGTTTAAGGGAAGATATAAATGAAGGGTCCAATGAAAAGGTAGAGGCCTTGTGGGTTGAAATACACACTGGGGGCACACATAATAAAAAGATATTGGTGGGGATTTGCTACAAGCCACCTAATGTTGGGGAGTTGGAGGAAGCCCAACTTTTACTGCAAATGGAAAAGGATGCTAGGTCAGCAAAGGTAATTATAATGGGAGATTTCAACTACCCTGAAATTGACTGGAGCAATATGACTTCAGGCACAACAAAGGGAAATATTTTTCTAAGTATGATAAATGATAATTTTATGTCCCAACTAATAGAGGAGCCAACTAGAAAAGAGGCCTTGCTTGACCTAGTGCTCTCAAACGATTCTGACATTGTAAACAATGTGCAGGTAAGGGAACATTTGGGCAGCAGTGACCACAATATTGTATCCTTTGAAGTTTGTTATGAGAAACCCAATAGCAAGAGTTTAACCAAAACATTCAATTTCAAAAAGGCTAATTTTACAAAGTTAAAAGAAGCTTTAAAGGATATCCAGTGGGATGTAATTTTCAAAGATAAAAATGCACCAGAATCATGGAATGTATTTTAAATGCTCTTGGGCAAATATACACATCAATATATACCATTGGGGAATAAGCACAAGAGAAGTAAAGCAAAACCAATGTGGATTAATAATGTGGTTAGCAGGGAAATGAGAAATATAAAGCAGGCTTTTAAGGTGTTTAAGTCAAACGGGTCAGATGCATCATTTAAAAAATATAAAGAATGTAATAAAATCTGCAAACAAGCAATTAAGCTAGCTAAAATAGAAAATGAGTGAAACATTGCAAATGAAAGCAAGAAAAACCCTAAACAATTCTACAAGTATATGAACAACAAAAAAGTTAAGGTTGATATTGGTCCTCTTAGGACTGAAACAGGTGAATTGATTAGTGAGGATAAAGCTATGGCTGACACCCTTAATACGTTCTTTGCTTCAGTATGTACAAAGGAAGCAGCAATGACAAGCTGTGGGCAAACAGACAAAACCATGGAATTTCCTCCAACATCTACATGGCCTACTGAGGACAAGGTCCAAAAGATATTGTAAAGGGTTATAGTGAATAAAGCGCCTGGACCGGACGGTATACACCCAAGGGTACTTAAGGAACTTAGTTCAGTAATAGCAAAATCATTATACTTAATATTTATTGATTCACTTTCATCAGGCATAGTGCCCTGTGATTGGAGGAAAGCTGATGTAGTTCCATTGTTTAAAAAGGGAGCAAGATCCAAACCAGGAAATTATAGACCTGTCAGCTTGACTTCCATAGTGGGTAAGATACTAGAAGGGTTATTAACTGACAGTATTCAGAACTATGTGAAGACAAACAATATCATTAGTAGGAATCAGCATGGTTTCATGAAGAACAGATCATGTCAGACTAATTTACTTGCCTTTTATGAAAGAGTGAGTAGTAATTTGGACAGGGGAATTGCTGTTGATGTAGTATACTTGGATTTTGCAAAAGCCTTTGACACAGTGCCTCACAACAGGTTACTGCATAAATTAAAAGGCTTCGGTTTGGGTGGTGTTATCTGTACATGGATTGAGAACTGGTTAAAAGATAGATGGCAGAGAGTTGTTGTAAATTGAACTTTTTCTAATTGGTCTAGGGTTATAAGTGGGGTGCCGCAGGGTTCAGTCCTGGGCCCAATGCTTTTTAATTTGTTTATTAATGATCTAGAAGTGGAAATTGAAAGTAGCATCTCAATCTTTGCTGATGACACTAAGCTATGTAAGGAAATACATACAGAGCTGGATGTTTTTTCCCTACAAAAGGATTTAGATAAACTAAGTGAATGGGCAGAAAAGTGGCAGATGTCATTTAATGTAGATAAATGTAAGGTTATGCATTTGGGTTGTAGAAACAAACTTGCTACATACACTCTAAATGGGAAACAACTTGGGAAATCCTCATTAGAGAAAGATTTAGGCGTACTGATAGACAATAGACTTTTCACAGCAGTGTGCAGAGTCACTCAGCTGCTGCAAGAGCAAATAGAGTACTAGCCTGCATAAAAAGAGGTGTAGAAGCAAGGGATGCTAATAGTATCCTACCTCTGTATAAATCCTTGGTTAGGCCTCATCTAGAATATGGAGTACAATTTTGGGCGCCTTTTCTAAAAAAAAAAGACATTACTGATCTGGAAAAGGTGCAGAGACGTGCAACAAAACTGATAAAGGGATTGGAGGATCTGAGTTACAAAGAGAGACTAGCCAAACTGGGTTTGTTTACATTAGAAAAGAGACGTCTAAGTGGTGATATGATTACCATTTACAAATACATTCAAGGTCAATACAAAGAACTATCCAATGAATTATTTATGCAAAGAGCTGAGCTAAGAACAAGAGTTCATCCATTAAGACTTGAGGAAAGGCACTTTCAACTAAAACACAGGCAGGGATTCTTTACAGTAAGGGCGGTAAGGCTATGGAATTCTTTGCCTCGGGATGTTGTGCTTGCAGATAATGTAACTGCATTCAAAAAAGCAATGGATGCCTATCTAGCACAGAACAATATTGACAGTTGTGACAGATGGCTTCAAAGCAAATAGGATATTGATCCGGACACACACACACACACACACACACACACACACACACACACACACACACACACACACACACACACACACCCCTACACACCCCTACACACACACACACACACACACCCCTACACACCTACATTGGAAATTGCTCCAGAGGGCTTTTTTGTTGCCTTCCTCTGGATCAACAGGGGTGTTATTGGCATGGGCTGGACTTGATGGACGCATGTCTTTTTTCAGCCTTATCTACTATGTTACTATGAGATTCTTTGAGGAAGGTTGTGCCTGTGGCTAAAGTCTCTTCACTAGGCAGGACGCCTTGGGGTCATGTGTACTATGAATCTTTTGTCCTGCAATTTTTTGGTGTCTTGAACTTTTGTTGGATATCCAGAAATCTATGGCTGCCTTCTCTGTGCACAAACACAGATTCCTTTTATTGGACCTGGGAGTGTTCTTCAGCCTTTACGTGTCCTAGCCATGCCCTGAACCCATATGACCATGTTCCTTATTTTCAAAGCAGAGCTGTCCAAGTTCCATCCTCAAGGGCCATCAACAGTCCAAGATGTAAGGATTTCCCTGATTAAGCACAGGTGAGCTAATCAGTGGCTCATTCATTTTGACTGACTCACTATCACGGTGCCTGTGATTGCATTTAGCGACGCTGTGCTTGCAGGCGACATTGCTGTACTTCCTGGTTGTCACGCTGAAGCACATTCACTATTCTTATTGGCCACCACTAATTGACAGATTGAGTCTCCACCTACTTGCTAGGTCTTATAGGCCTCAGCCTGACTTTACTCATTTGCCCTTTCGTGGTGTACCTGTGTGCTATAGCTCTTGTGATTCCGATGCTCGATTTCCTGTGTATGACTCCTGGCTCGTGTTGACTTCAGCTCCGTTTGATCCCTGACTGCTTACCACTCCGGTTTTACTACTGGCTCTGGCTGACTACTCGCTCCAGTTTGACTCCTGCCTCCAGCTGACTACTCTCTTCGGTTTGACTCCTGCCTCCGGCTGACTACCCGCACCGGTTTGACCACTGACTCTGGCTGACTACCCGCTCTGGCTTGACTCCTGGCTTTGGTTGACTATCCACTTTGTTCTGACTCCGCTCCGGCTGACTTTGATCCTATATACCCGTGGCCTACTGTCTCCACTTGCGCTTCTTCTTCTAGCGGTACTAAGTTTGTGTCAGTCCATGTCACTGGCATTCTCGTTATCTCCGCTCTGCACCACTGGGTACCCTAGCTTGCTAGGGCCTCACAGTTACCGCTGCCTGTTCAGTTACACTAGCGTTCTAGGGAGCCTCAGTTACCACTGCCTGTTCAGATACCCTAGCGTTCTGGGGTATAGCAGTCTCCACTGCCTGTTCTGTTACCCTAGAGTACTAGGGAGCCTCAGTCACCATTGCCTGCTTGGTTGCCCTAGAGTTCTAGGGATTCCTATTCTCTGTTGCCTGCTTGTTACCCTAGCATTCTAGGGAGTTTGGTCTCTGAGCTCAACCACCCTAACTTATTTGGGATTTTTCCCTCTATTTCCAAGGTTTTTACACCTGCTCCTGTACTAGTAGCTAATACCATCACTGCTACTAGTGTATGCCTTCAGTCAGAGTGGTATTTACATCCTTTCAGTCGGGGATACTGTACTTGACCCTTACCTGCCTAGTGAGGGTTGGGGAAGTGGCCAGATGCTGTCCTTACACCTGGTCCAGTGAGGGTTGGGGAAGTATGATCTATTTTATGCTGTTCTATTTCTCATGAAAGATATTCATTTGTACTGTATCTGTACTTGTCAGTGTTATTCCAAGTCACTCCATGACACTCACCTGTGCTTAAGCAGGGAAATCCTTATATCATGCGCTGTTGGTGGCCCCTGACGACTGAACTTGGAAAGCCCTGGTCAAAGTACTACTTTCTCAGCTCTTTACAGTAACCTGTGTTGTGGTGTTTTTCTAAGCAGGGTCACTTCATAACTGAAATCCCTTCTCCCAAAGAGATGAATGACCTGTTTATTAAAGAAATCTGACTTAAATAGCATCTCTGAACAGGCCCTCTCAGGTAGGAGCTCCCAGGTTGTGTGAGAATTCTGGAGAACATTTTGTCTTTGTCTTGGCATTAACCAAAAGTATGTATATCATCCTCAAACTAATAAGACTCCGTGGCTCAATTAAAACAGGGCCAGAAATGCACTACCTTTTATAAGGGAGAATTCCTCATTCGATTTACAAATGAGGGGACTTATTCGCAGAAGGGGAGTGTCAGGTTTTTATGTTTTGTTTTGTTTTTTTTACCTGTGATCTGCAGATTGGAGAGGGCAATTTGTTCTATTTATCATCAAGTTCTATGTTTAACTCTTCGAATGCCAGAGGCAGGTTAATGTACATTTTTGGCATTATGTTCCCATTATACAGCAATGAAAATTGTAAATAGTAAGGATGCAAAGATATGGTGATAACATTTTACTTGTGCATCCAAGCTACACCATTACATTTATACTTGTAATTTCCAGTTAGGCAGCTGTCCCTGTTTTCTGTGTGTAATGAAGTGGTCTTCACTGTACAGTTTTTCCCATTCCCTTGGTAAACTCATTACTAAGCATATGTTCTATTTGTGATGATATGCTTTCTACTGTACAGTTGTTTATCCCCAGCTGCTGTTCCACAGCTCTAACCTTAAGCAATTTTTGCTGAAGGCACCTAATGCAAAGAACAGTCAAAAGTACAGTTAAAGGAAGACTAATGCCTAATAACTACCCAGTTATCATATTTTAACCACTAAATTCTAATGCTCCTAAAAAGTCTGCCCTGTTGTGCTGTTTTTCAAGAGATAGCCTTTTCAATCAGCCCTGCATGTCACGTCCAGACAGCAGCTAGCCAAACCACAGGACCTCAGTCTAGGCTTACTGCACATGGTAATCATATATAGGTTCATGCGCTTTGCCTGCCTTAGTATGGGGAAAAAACACTGTCCACAACCTCCCTGTCTACCTTCATGGACATACCATTGAGGTCAGAGTGAAATTATCACCACCCAAGGAGCAAGGGCGAAATTCACCACAGTCATTAGGACTATATTAAGTTAAATAGGGTGAGTTATTACAGAATGACAGGGTACTTTATTAACTCATCACCCCCTACCTCTGCCTAAGTTTGCCACTGTGTAGTTTTCTGGCATCTGTTCCTTTGAATGCAAGAAAGGTATCCAATGCATTGTAAAAAAAAAAATGCATTGGACTCCCGCCTAGCATTCATTGAGTTAAAAGCCCTATTAAAAGCAGAGGACATGTTTAGTTGCATACAGTGCAACTATTCTGTGAATGTCCCAGTATTACACTACCAGAGTGACAAGGCTGAGGAAGCAAGCAGTGTTTGGATGGTTCTGTGGATGCCAGTGGAGAGTGGAACTAGGATGGGGAAAAAAGGCTGTAATGTCAGACAGTGTATCACAGATCCCATGTTTCTCTAGACATGGTAGAAGTCAGGCCTCACAATCTGCTTTGTTCCTTCTTCCTAGTTCCCATGTTAGAATAAATTAAATTAATTCCATTTCAAATGTCTGATTTCATGACGCCAGACATTTGTAGCTGTTTATTCTCCATGTGGGAGATATACAAAAGGTCGATAAGGGGCCTGTTTGGCAATCTTGTATTGTATTTGTGTCAATGGCATATCAACAGTATGCATGAAGTCCTATTCCTCATCATAATTGTGTTGTATTCCACAGGGATATGCTGACGTTATGAATCCGCCATGCCTTCAGCAGGTTTTTCCACTGACTTAGTTCCATGTTGAAATGCAGTTTAATAAGCCACTGGGTGTGTTTATATGTTAATGTGGCAGATTGTCACATGCACTACACTCCAATAGCTGTGTTTGCTGTCCGAGTTCAGTCCCAATATTGCCAAACAGAGGTTGGAGATTTTGAGATCTTTCCATACCTCACTATGGAGCCATAGGACAGTTTGATGTCTCTGCTAAAGAGAAAAGACAGCAGATGCCCTCCTGTAACCCTTTCAGTGCCATAGGTATGTGCATTGCACACCCCTGTGGCAGTGAAAGGGTTATGATTAGGCTCCCTCTATGCCATGGAAGATTGACAGGATCATATACTGCAGAGCTGTAAGCATGATCATCATCGATTGACCTAGCACTTCGCAAGAGGAAAATCCCTTCTTGAAAGTGTGCGCGTCAATTATAAGGAATCAATCATAAAGAAATCAAAAACCCTTTAACCCCTTGTTGACGAGGGATTTTTACTTCAATGGAACGGTCTACAAAGTGTGCTTGGTTTGTAAGCACATTATGTAGACCGTTTAATGAAGTAGTTATTTTTCTCTCTCGCAATCTCTGCTCTGCTGAAGAGCCTTCAATGGTCCCTGGACCGGATTCCCCTGCAGTCAGCTAGAGCCCCGAAGTCAGGGAAAGGGGAGTGAGGGGGGAACTTTACTGCTGAATATCTCTCAGACCATAAAGGTTTGAGAGGTGGAACTGGGGGCATTTAACTTAATTTTTAAATAGCTACAATATTCATTTGTTTAAAAGTTGACAATACTATCCCTTTAAGTAAGGAAATTCCTAACCCTGTGGTGAGTTAGAGGTACAAAGCGATAGTAATGTTTCACAATAAAAGCAGCTCCAATTAATCTTCATAGTATTTGGGACATGGAGAGTGTTATTTCAATACTGTCAGACTTGTAGTTCAAGAGTAATTAAATAATAAAGTATCCCCCTCCCACCCCTTTTACTGATGTAACACTGCTCACCTCAGAGCAGCAAGACTGTCCAGATGGATCTCAGAGAAAGACAATCTTCAATTAGCATAAGGGAAAAACCTGTCAAAGAGGGCAGGATTTTCCTTATGTTCACAGTAAGAAGATTGTCCCTTGCTGTGAGCTGTCTGGTGTCAAGACCAGATTCCACATCTGAGGGGAGGTGGCTTACACTAAGTAAAAGGGATGGGGGGATTCTTTATCATTCAAATACTCTTGAACAACAACTCTGACAGTATTGAAATAACACTCTCTATGACTCAAATACTAAGAAGATTAATCAGAGCTGCTGTTTTTGTGAAACATTACTATCCCTTCAAGATGAGAGATTCTACTTCAAAATAATTAACTTTAATTCCTGTGCCCTTCTATGGAGCCTGTTCATTAACCCCTTAGAGTCCGGTGACGTACCCGGACCATCACGCTGGTCCGGCACTTAAGGACCAGTGACGGTCCTGGTACGTCACGTACTATTACTCACCGCGCTCCTGCAGGAGCACGGTGAGTAATACCGGGGACTGAATTTGATCGCTCCAAGACCGGAGCGATGTCTTTCAGTCCCTCAGTTCGGCGTGCCGCCCCACGTGATCAGTCATGTGGGGCGGCACGCCGAAATTCTCTATCTGGTCCTTAAAGGACCACTCACCCTGTGACCGCTGGTCGTTAAGGGGTTAACATTCCTCCAACTTTAGATATCTTGGCACATAGACCTCATAGAATAATACAGGTAAAGGATGGTTTATCACAATAAAATCTCTTCTTTACCACACATTTATCTCACCTTAAAGGATAGTAATACTTCGTTTTAACTTTATTTTATTTTGTAGGCATTAAAAAACATGAATGATATAAGTCTTATCTCTCAAACCTTTATGGTTTATGAGATATTCACAAGCAAAGTTTCCCCCTCCCGCCCCTTTTACCTACTGTAAGCCATCTCTTCTCAGATGTGGAATGCAGTCCATAGACTGGACAGATAACAGAAGGGGACACTCTTATTCCTATGAAAACAATGAAAGCCCTGCCCCCCTTGACAAGTTTTTCAGGTTTTTCCCTTATCTTAATTGAAGATTGTGCCTCTCTGCAGTCTACCTGGCACCTCCCTTCTGATCTGGCTGAGCATGTGTTACATCAGTAAAAGGGGCGGGAGGGGGATACTTTGTCATTGAATTACTCTGGAACTACAGCTCTGACAGAATTGAAATAACACTCTCCAAAGTCCAAATACTATGATGAT
Source organism: Rhinophrynus dorsalis (assembly GCA_037306005.1). Lineage (NCBI taxonomy): Eukaryota > Metazoa > Chordata > Amphibia > Anura > Rhinophrynidae > Rhinophrynus > Rhinophrynus dorsalis. The sequence continues at coordinate 272,601,441 of CM074722.1, read as the reverse complement.
TAATTAGAGCTGTTTTTATTATGAAACATTACTATCCCTTTAAAAGGGATCTATCTCTCCTATACATGTTGATCTAAATAGTTTATGTAATGACTAGATGTTATAAGGTTTTCATTTTTTTTAATAAAATTGCTATTTTGCTGAATTTAAAGAAGTAAATATTGCCCTGCACCCTACTTCCAGACAGACTGCGATTACCAGCTCTGTACCGCAGTCTGTCACTCTGCCTCTTTTCCCCTCCATCAATCCAGCCTCCTCTGATGACGGAGGCTTTCTGCATGTAAGTTGGAGCGCACTCATTGGCCAGAGAGCTCTCCAGCTTACATGCAGAAAGCCTCCATCATCGGAGGAGACTGGATCGAGGGAGGCGAGCAGTGGCAGAGTGACAGACTGCGGTACAGAGTTAACTGCAGTCTCTAGGAAGTAGGGTGCAGGGCAATATTTACTTGTTTAAATTCAGCAAAATAGAAATTGTATTAAAAAAAATGAAAACCTTATAACATCTAGTAGCTACATAAACTATTTAGACCAACATGTATAGGGGCAATAGATCCCCTTTAATGCAGCTGTTGGCTGATTGGGGAAGATGAGAATTATAGTCTTCAACAGCTGGACTTCCAAAGGTTGCCTACCCTCACCTAAGGCATCTCCTCCTGGTTTGTTTGTGCAATGAGAGTACAGATTTGAGAACCACTGGAATGACACAGCAGGCTCTTCCTGCTAGATTATTGGTCTTTGTGTTGATACATCAAGTGCTGATACATCAAGATAAGCTGTACAAGCACTAAAGTTTTAACAAAATGTACAAAAAAATGCAGACCCTTCTCTCTTTTTTTTTTTTTTTTTTTTTGTTACATGAAAATGGTTAAACATATATGACAATCACAAGAGAGAAAAAGAGATTGAAGAAAATTGCATCACCTGCAATATCATGTAGTTCACAGTCTAAATTTAGATTTTGTAACCTGCCCTAAGAGCCTTGAAGAAAGAATTTATATAGTGTTTGATTTAATGTCTGTATATGTTGTTGTATATTCTATTATTGTACTTGATCTAACTATTTCCATTGCTGCCCACATATCTAGTGTCAAAGGCCATATTCAGTGTCCCTGGAAACCTCTTTCAGCCCACAGACTGTCCAATTAACCAGTAGGAGGAAACACATCATTATGGAAAATGGCATGTTAATTTTCAGGTTGCAGTGGAAAATATATATTTTTATTGGTACTTGAAATGCTTTTTTATGTCTCTTTTAATTATTAAAATAAAACCTATATATTCTGCTCCATTTAATACAGTTTTCATTCTTGTTTCTTGTGGTGCAATTTCTTTGCTCCAGAATTGCTCTGCTTTTGTTTTTATACATATGCCTCCATGACCAAGAAGTATTAAAGATGAATTATGCCCTAGGAATAAGTTTATCAGATGTTACCTAGGTGGGTGTCTATTTCCTGTTTTGCATTCGATCTCTGTCTACTGCTAGTGGTCTTAGTTTACAGTCCGATAATGACTATTGCCATGAGTCATTGAGGTCTATTGATGCCCATCATTTACTTTAAGGAGGTGTGAACTAATAGAGGTCTTCAAAAGAGATCTATCCTTATATATAGAAAACTGCAGATATCCTATATAATAATTCGCTAAATGTGTGTTTGTCAGAAGCCGTCATGCTCAGTAGAGACAGCTGTGTGCGCTGCAGTCATGCGCACTACAGACTGCCCGCTCCGCGGCTGGTAATGGAGCGGGGCTCTGAATTCAGACCGTAGTCCTCTCTGCCCACCGAAGGTGGGCAGAGAGGTCTACGGCCTGAATTCAGAGGGCGGCCATTGCTGGGTGGTACTGTGGCCTGTGTACACAGGCTCTTCAACTAGTAATTTAATAAATGGATATACCTCACTGCTGTATGGAGGACACCTATCTAGGTAACTGAATACACTAACTACAACTGGAGTCACAACACATAACTGACTGCTGTAGATTTTGACCACTACTGATGGTTCAATAAAGCGTGTGACACATCTGATCAATAAAGGTTTTTCTGTGTTCATTGCTGATCCCAGCCCATTTATGAAAGTGAGACAATATGTATATTTTCATATGGAAATCCCACATGTCCTCAGTGACAAACACTGTCAGTTAAAATAAACATGGACTGCTGTTTTTTTCAGGAGCATTAGCAAGATACATGGGTCAGAAAAGCTTTTGTGCCAGCTGGTTGCTTAACATCTCTGTCAAGACATTGCTTGCAAATATACAGTAATGTAATGTTCTGCCAATCTACACTAACATGGACAGACTGCCTTCCCCTGGTCTATGTTGCAGAGTAATGGTTCTGCATGCTTCCACAGCAGGAAAACAATAAGACAGAGTAACAAATCGGGTATCTGAGAGATGAGCAATATACTACATAGAGGCTGATGTATAGAGCATAACTGGAGTAATTATGTAGCAAACCATTTGAACAAAAGAGCATAATTACAAATTCCCATTAAGGTAAATGGGGGTTTAACCCCATGAACATTAGAAAGGCCTCCAACACATTGATTCCCAATGCATAGCATTCAGTGGGTTAAAAATCCCATGTAAATCTGTGGGACTTTCTATGTTGTCTAACTATGGCCAACACAGTACTACCTTTTACTTATGTGTTGACTATGGTAAGTCGGTTTGTTCCAGAATTACTTAAGTTCTTCTTAATACAGCAGCCAAGGTTCTGAGATCATATAAGTATTCGTGCACTGTGGATGAAGCATACACCTCTTGGATGCTATCGCTGCCTCTAACACATTGTGACTTAGTGAGCTGAAGGCATCTCTAACATCCTGTAAGGAATGGTTTTTGGTGTTCTCCTCACGGTCAGTTGGGGGTTAATGCTCTGCATTAGGTTTCGCAACAGCAGAGGGGCAGGCACTGTAAGACGTAGTGTTTACCAGTATCATTGAGAGATGTCTCTATAATCAGCACATACGCATGCGTAGTTTTAGACATCTTATGGCGTAGTCTGTATTTTAACCTGTAACCAAGACAGCAGTGGTCAGAGCCATTTTTGTGGAAAGCCATTTGGGACGTCTGGTCTGTCGGGCTATTCACCTGTATGTGATCCTAGGAGTTAGTGTGTAGGGCTCTCACACACTGATGTTTTGTGCTCCGGGGGATTAGAGATAAGTAACTTGTTTACTGATTGTATGTTTGTTCTGTATGTCTACCATAAGTAACTTGTTTACTTATTGTATGTTTGTTGTGTATGTCACCCATAAGTAACTTGTTTACTTATTGTATGTTTGTTTTGTATGTCTCTCTTATGTCTGTGTCTGTTTATCCTACAGAGTTAGGGGATGAGATAAGTAACTTGTTTACTTATTGTATGTTTGTTTTGTATGTCTCTCTTATGTCTGTGTCTGTTACGATTCCAGGGTCGGGTATGTCTCCCATATTCCTGTGAACTCTGGCCATAACCTGTTTAATCATTGCATATTTCAATAAACTACGTTTCACTTCAGTGTGTGTTTTCAGTCTGAAATTCCAAGCAACTAATTGAAACACATCCAAATGGTTAACTTGTACTGTAATAATGAAAAGATACTATGATATATCTCTGTGTACAAAAAATACAAATATATTGATCCTAAAAGGTTAATCCTTTGAGTGCCAATGCATTGAGTATGCCTCTGGCATTCAAAGTGTTAAAACAACTTAATCATAGGTACAGTACAAATCCATATAGATATAATACAATAGCAGTGCAAAGTCTTTGAAGATGATGCACCACGAACAGTAACAGCCCAAATGTACAGTAGGAATTAAATGAAAATTCCTAGTGATTTCAAACCCGTTGAGCGCCAGAGAGCTATCCAGTGCTTTGCAACAGATTGGAGACCTTTTTTGCATTCAAAGGGTTAAAAAGCACATTCAAAATGAATGGGAAGAGAGGAGAATGTTTCTGTCCCCTATGGTGCTGCACCCATGCAGTTGTTTGTATATCATCTACATGTAGTCTGACTTGTATATATTTTATGTTATCTTGTTCTGCTAAGCAAAATCCATTGCTTTGCATAAGTATTTTTGTTTAATAAGACACCATGTCTGGGTAATTCCCAATGGTAAGTCTGGCTACATCTGTACTACTCTCTACATTGCAAGATTTTCTGTGCAAGGACGTCACTGCCTTTTGTTTTTGTCTGTCACAATAGTTGTTGTCTTTATTGTTTTTTTACCCCATTGTACAACGATAAGAATAAAGTGATGAATAATCAATGCTAGTAATCAACGTCTGAGGTTTTGATGCTGTGAATGCATTGCTTCCTTCACAATACAGAAGTACATATTTGAGAGACCCCAGAATCCCACTTCTAGTCTTATTTTCTCTGAAGGATAAATTGAAGAAGACCTGTGGTGAACTGCCCTTGGGACTAATGTTATATGGACTTCACTGGTACCCATGACAACTGAATTATTGGACATTTTTATGCTACACTCAGATCACTTGTTGCACTGTCTATCTATTTTTTATTTGTAAGCATCTTATGTTTCTTGTGTGCTTGGTCTTTGATTTATTCATATCCATGAATGCATAACCCCCTGATGTTGAAATAAACCTAGTGGAGCCAGTTCTGAGTGTGTAAAAGTGAAGATGAATGAGAAATATCACTGTCTTTTTCACATTTTTATTTAAATCAACCTTGATACTGCATTCATTACTATATTAGTTATTACATACCTGCACACACCACCCATGTAAGACTTGCCCATCAGGCATACACACAAAATGCAAAGGAGCACAGCTCTCTGCCCATCTTTCTCTTGAACAAGCTCAATTATAAAGCAGATGAGAGCTCAGCGCTAGGAGGAATACATTAGTGTTTCCAGTCCAATGCCCTTTCACTGTTGCTAATGGGGGAAGGAGGAAAAAGCAGCCTCGTCCCTTTTAGTGTTTAAATAATGATTTAAATTCATTGACCTTAATTTACCTAACAGCTGTGAACCAGAACAGCAAACAGCTGTTCTACTATTTCTGTAATGGAAGTGAAATATTAAAGGGAAGGCATCTCCTTGTTCTTAGTAATCATAAAACACATCTAAATATATTTAATGTGCATATTTTTCTTAAAATGAGTTATATTTATTCTTTTTGAGCTACGTGTTATAATCATTTGTCGATATAAGCTGCACCCCACATTTATCTTTGTGCATATAAATGTTGAGTAATTCTGGGCACACTAACGAACTTGGGGAACAATAAAATGCTAGAAAGGTCACCAACACATCCCATTTAAAGGAGTGTGAATTTAGGAATGTTTATGTTACTTTTAGACATATGTTCCTTGTTGCACTCCATGGTTACTGCACTAAGCACTCCTCCCCCTCAACGTGAACATCTGTGACCAGAATTCAACAGGGTGCAGGAAGAGCAGAGTAGCCAATATTCTGCTCATTGCTGCAGTCATTGACATATGCCTTAAAATATCCATCAATGCTTGTATTTCCCTGCTTTATGCATGCGTTTTAAAATTATTATGTAAATGCCATGATTCCGTCAGTGCACTCCCATATGCATACAGTATATGTGTATATGTTTGTTCATGAGGCAGAAATTTAGTAAAGTTGATACCTTTATTGGCTAACTAAACAGATTTAAAATGCAAGCTTTCAAGACCTCTTAGGTCTCTTCTTCAGGCAAGTTATACAGAAATATATGAAAACATCTCTCTTAAATACAAGTACACGTTACATTGTTTATAATGGAAATCAGATAAGAAAGCTCAAGAATCAGTATCTGGACTGATCTTTCTTATCTGATTTCAGTTATAAACAATGTACTTTGTACTTGTATATAAGATATATTTTTTCATATATTTCTGTATAACATGCCTGAGGAAGAGACCTAAGAGGTCTTGAAAGCTTGCATTTTAAATCTGTTTAGTTAGCCAATAAAGGTATCAACTTTACTAAATTTATTTCTAGGGCTAACACGGTACCAACTCTCATCTATTATGTTTGTTCATCACATCGATTTCGGTGGGATCCTAGTACTCCCTCACTGATGAATCGGCCTCAGAACTATACTTCTGGATATGGTAATAGTAACTTGATGAATGTCCTTTTAATTATTAAAGGGACACATACCCTCACAAAACCTGGTGTGTGCTTTAATACTTTGTCTACCTGACAGGGTACACTTTCTCTTTCTTAAGATATGTGTCAAGGATTCCTGGAGATGCAGAAGCTGAACTTGCCTTACTTTGACATAAGAGAAGGTATAGCCTCTATACCTCACTAGTGGCTCTTATAAAGGTATATCATCTCCCAGCAAGACCTCAAGCACCATTCTGCAACTAAATGGCAGCGCATGTCTTCTAACCCAGATTTAATGTAGTTATGATGCTAAAGCAGGCTGCCCCAACCTCACACTATGTTCACAGATGCCTAGAGAAGACAGCTGCACCTCAACATAAGGCCCAAGAGGAGGAACAAAGCATACATCGGGGTCAGCCTGGCACTTCATGGTGGAGTTGCCATCTGCACAGGACCAGTATGTTGCGCTTTAGCATATTTCTGCATTGTGTACAGCACTAGTGAGTTAAAAGAGACTGAAACCCTGGGTAGGAGACCAGTCCTCTACAGCCTGACCTTTTATTTGCATATATATTGTACTAGCCATTTTTTTGTAAACTAAATATTTTATGCAAAATTAACCTTTATGTTTTGGAGGCACAGTGTGACTCTATGCTAATTTCCTGCAAAGTGTGCGAATAAATTCTGTTTGAGGTATCTCTCACTGTGCTATTAGACATGTTCCCAGTGTGTGGGCTGTCTAGATTAAGACATGGCATGGCATGTAATCATATTGGCCCAGCACAAAAGCTAATTAGCATAAATTGTCACCAATTGTTAATTCTCTTTAAAATTAATTAGGGGGCTTGGGCCATTTCCTAGACTCTGGAGGACATATTTTCAACAGTTTTGCTATCCACTTCTTTAGGTACGATTCCCATAAGTAGCTTTCTAGTTACACATTTGGTGGGTGGTAGATACAATGTTAAACAAAAATTTGACATACCAGTCAAGCCATAAGACTTGCTTTTCCCACAGAAATCTCACATGTGCAGTGTTGTTACTACTGCAAGGGATTCTGGGTAGGCATATGCAAATAAGTTTAACAAAAATCCCTTGCAGTAGTAACAACACTGCACATGTGAGATTTATGTGGGATAAGCAAGTCTTATGGCTTGACTGGTGTGTCAAATTTTTGTTTAACATTGTATCTACCACCCACCAAATTCAGGTGGAAGGGGTTTTCATTCACTTTTTTCCCCACCATAACCTTTTCAGTTTGTGCTCCACATGTACACCAAGCCTCAATAGCAAGCCAGTAAAACCAACCTCATGCTGACGAGTTGCATTGACAACGAAACGGCCGTCCATGAGTGGTTCACTGGCTTTGCATCTCTTCCTGAGTTGTCTTTAAGCTTTTACTCAGCATACACATACTCTAAGGAATCCATGTATAAAGTTGAGTCTGAGGCAAAAAGGTGATTCCTTGTTAAACTTATTTGCATATGCCTACCCAGAATCCCTTGCAGTAGTAACAACACTGCACATGTGAGATTTCTGTGGGAAAAGCAAGTCTTATGGCTTGACTGGTGTGTCAAATTTTTGTTTAACATTGTATCTACCACCCACCAAATTCAGGTGAAAGGGGTTTTTATTCACTTTTTCCACACCATAACCTTTTCAGTTTGTGCTCTAGTTACAAATGAAATATATATATATAATCTCCGCAAAAAATCAACAAATACTAAAATGAGCGGAAACATTTTTCCCAAATCTTTAGAAGGATAAAGGACAACAACTGAACGCAGTGCCAGAAATTTTGGTAGAAGATGTAGAAGCTGCGGTAAAATCCTGACCTGATAAAGTTACTATTGTAATGTTGAAAGCTGGAGGTCAACCCTTATTCAAAGTCTAGTAAACTTTTTTCAAAATGCTGCTACTCAGTAAAGTGCCTAAAACATGGAAAAATGCAGGTGTCATCCTACTGCACAAAAAAGGTGAAAAGGCAGGTCTAAACAACTATTGCCAGTGGTGTGCAAGGTTTTCACAAAGGTACTAATAAGAAGAAAGGATACAATACTTAACGAGGCTCAAGTAAGTGTAGCGTAACATAAAGTATAAAATATGAATTACACATATCTCCTGAGTACACTGATATACACACACACGAGATGTGGAAATCACTCACTCTTAACCAATGTCTCAGGGCCCAGGAGCACATTCCCAGATGAAAATGCAAACAGGAGAAGTGAGGGGCAGCACCCGTGGGTCTTTTCAATGGCAAAAATGGTTGAGCAAGAATTAAAAGGTCAACGTTTCTGTCCGCACAGGGAACTTTTTCAAGATTTGCCATTGAAAGACACATGGGTGCTGCCCTGTGTGCACAAATGTGTGTCCTTCCCTGTGAACCCAAATTGGTAACATCACATAACACACATTCAAGTGGCATTTTCATGGAGATAACCAAAATGCACTAAACATAGTTTGAAGGCATAATTACCCCATAACATCCAAATAATCCTTTAAAAGCAGCCATTTTCTAAAATTAGATATCCCACTGCATCAAACTAGGGGTAACTTGTCTTTGTACCACTAATCTGGTATGCAAAAAATATTTCCAGAAGGTGCTGTTAAATAAAAATAGGCTTTATTTTATATTTCCTTCCTATATAATAATTCGCTAATGATGTCTGTCAGAAGCCATCATGCGCAGTAGAGACGGCTGCACGCACTGCAGTCATGTGCTATAGAGACTGCCCGCACTTCGGCTGACAGGGAGTGGGGCGCTCCAAATTCAGACTGGAGTCCTCTCTGCGCACCTTCCTGGGACCAAGTGAGTGCCCCACTCCCTATCATCCGCGGCACCTTCCAGCAGTCAGTACTGCACATGACTGCAGCGCCGCCAGTGTTGGCCCATGTACACTGGCTTTAAAACTAGTCTTTAATAACTATGTAATTTACCACTGTATGCATTAGCTACAGCTCTTAAAAGGAAAATGGCACCCAACTGGTATGAATTGACATTCTGTGAAGAATGAAAACAGTGAGGTGTTGGATTGATGTAGTTTGTATGATTTTTCTTTGTTTTTCAAACATGACTTGCCTGTACTAAAATGGTTATAAAAACTAAAGAATGAAGAAAAGGTAGACAAAGCATAACATTTTAAGAAGGAGAGAACCCGCCACATTAAGAGAGGGGTCACTTATCTTTCTACTCTGATGTACACAAATATTTCCAGAAAGTAGAAAAAAAAAAAACATTTTCATTTCCATCCCTTCAAATGCACTGAAATCTTTGAGAACTATAGAATTTCTTACTGTATTTATTATCTACTCCTTTTCTGGGAAAATTGTATCTCGTGCTGGAAAGAAGGCATTCACCCGCATCAACTGAGGGACTGTTTGTCTTACTATCTTTAAACTGTTGCGCACAAATATGTGGTACCCCATTTGTATGGGATGGCATACCAGATGGGGTGCCAGGAGCACTAACCTACACCTGCCCCTTGTCTTCTCTGAAATTACCTGCCTGCAATACAACAGTTATAACCATTACAGATTTGAAGAAAAAGTAAACATTCACCTGTATAAAATTAGATTTCAATTGCCTTTTTACCCCATGTTGGTTAGCACGAATGTTTCCAGGTGGTGGCGTTATAGGAAAATAACAGAGCTATTTTACATTTCTATACCATAAAAGAAACATATTCCTATGAAAACCATGTAATATCCTACTGTAATCATTAGCTACTGCTCTTCAAAGAAAAATGGTACCCTATTGGTATGAGTTGACATATTGTAGATGTGTTGGAAGTACAAAATTATGGCAAATAAAATCTCTAGTTTTTCATACATTTTTCAGATATGTCTTGTTTGTACTAAAATGGTTGGAACAACTAAAAAAACAAAGACACTGTACAAAAATCATACCATTTTGGAAAGTAGACAACCAGCTACATCAAATGATTTTTTTATTTTTTTAGAAAATGTTTTACCAGGAAGAATACATTGAGATTTCTCTCGTTTTCAAGTATGTCCTGGATAGTTTTCAGTAAAGGGTTGCATATTTACACAGATTGAGAAACATTATATATTGCATGTTATTATATATACATACACATATGAATATACATACATATGGAATATTAAAATTATATACAGGTACACTCTGTTTTTAGATATAGAGAAGCATTTACTTTTAAGGATTTTAGACTGGGAGCAGATTTGATTTCAGGCAGATTGTTCCAGGCCTTTGGAGCTCTGAAGGAGAAAGCAGCTCTTCCTGCTTCTTTCTTGTATTGTGGTATATGCAGTGAGTTGTTAGCAGTGGAGCGGAGGTTATAGTTAGTATGGAGAACAGGAGTGAGCATACTGCTCAGGTAGTCTGGTAGTTTTCCAGAGAAGGGGTTGTATACTAAACAAGAAAGGTGAAGGGTATGTCTAGATTTGAGTGTTTACCAATTTAGTTCTTTTAGCATATCACAGTGATGAGTAGTGTAATTACATTGGAGGCTAAAGCAGCATATTGAATTATACAGGGTAACATAGTAACATAGTAGATAAGGCTGAAGAAAGACATGCGTCCATCAAGTCCAGCCCATACCAATAACACCCCTGTTGATCCAGAGGAAGGCAACAAAAAAGCCCTCTGGAGCAATTTCCAGTGTAGGTGTGTGTGTGTGTGTGTCAAATAGTTCCCCGGCTCAATATCCTATTTGCTTTGAAGCCATCTGTCATAACTGTCAATATTGTTCTGTGCTAGATATGCATCCATTGCTTTTTTGAATGCAGTTACATTATCTGCAAGCACAACATCCCGAGGCAAAGAATTCCATAGCCTTACTGCCCTTACTGTAAAGAATCCCTGCCTGTGTTTTAGTCGAAAGCGCCTTTCCTCAAGTCTTAATGGATGACCTCTTGTTCTTAGCTCAGCTCTTTGCATAAATAATTCATTGGATAGTTCTTTGTATTGACCTTGAATGTATTTGTAAATGGTAATCATATCACCCCTTAGACATCTCTTTTCTAATGTAAACAAACCCAGTTTGGCTAGTCTCTCTTTGTAACTCAGATCCTCCAATCCCTTTATCAGTTTTGTTGCACGTCTCTGCACCTTTTCCAGTTCAGTAATGTCTTTTTTTAGAACAGGTGCCCAAAATTGTACTCCATATTCTAGATGAGGCCTAACCAAGGATTTATACAGAGGTAGGATAATATTAGCATCCCTTGCTTCTACACCTCTTTTTATGCAGGCTAGTACTCTATTTGCTCTTGCAGCAGCTGAGTGACTCTGCACACTGCTGTGAAGACTATTGTCTATCAGTACACAGTACATCAGTACACATCAGGGTGTCAAGTTTACTAACATGGATTTCTTGCGCTGGATCATAAACTATATCACCATAGTCTATGACAGGTAGCAACATCTGTTGCACAATATGTTTTCTAACTAGGGGACACTTGCCTTTCTACCTCTAGACTGGTATGCACAAATGTTTACAAAATGTGGTGCTATAGGAAAAACGTATTTTTACAATTAAATCACTTCTGAGATACTAAAATCTTTCAATTCCTTGGAATTTCCTAGTTAATTCAGTACCTAGTGCATGTCTGAGAAAAATGGTACCTTATTAGTATGGGTTGACATACTGTAGTGAGTGTCAAGAGCATCAATACCAGTGAAAAAAGGCTGGGGAAGCAGTCAGTATATGTGTAATTTAAGTTGTGTTGTCAAAACATGTATGTGTGATTCTGAAGTAACTTTTTGGCCTGTTTTTGGGTCTGAGTTGGTTTGCAAAAAACCCAAACATGATTAAAATATTTGACATCTCCCTTGCAATTTATTTAATTACAAACAATTAAATAAGCTTGCAAAGGAAGTTGCAATGGGATGCATGGCTAGCCTGTTTTCCAAACCTTTGGATATTTCCAGTAGGGGTGATTCTGAAGCAGGAACTGGGGAAATACTGGATTATTCATAATTTATTGTACTCCTTCGGGGTTCTGTAACTGATGACTTCCTATGTGTGTGATTCCTAGGAGTCATTTGATAAGGCAATATATGGTATTATGGGCTGATAGGGGTACATGAATGGCCACTGCAGACATAGCCTTCTGACTGTAGCTGGAGCACCCAAATAGCCCCCACTTGCTGGGTTGTCATTTTGAGTGGAGGTACTAGATCTTGGCCTCAAAGTGGAAACAGGGAAAAACACAGACCATGTGTTTTGTGAGTATAACTTGAAGTCTGGATTATAGAATATGCCTACATTTTCAAGGCCAGGAAGCTAGCAGCTGTACGCAAGAATGGTCACCAGTTAAAGTCTGACAGTTTTAGGCTGCTGGTATCTTGGATTGGGTGCAAGGGGAATAAATAGGATAGTCTTTTTTTCTTATGTGGTTGGTATAGTCGAGCTGCTGTGGACTATGCCTTGCATCATAGTAATTCATTTTGGGGGAAATTATTTGGATATATGTCCAGTCTGGAGCCTTGGGGAAAGGATCATGGGGTATATGGATTGTCCGTTTGTCCTCAGTTATGACAGTCATTATTTGACCCAAAATAATTCGTAGATGGGTCTGGGGATATGTGTCAAATTTGTCTGAAGAGATAAATCTTGAATTTGGCATAGGGAATTTAAGGTTAGTAATCATAGTCTTTTTTGTGGTGATTGAGTCTATCCTAATGATATGGGCCTTGCCTTCTTCATTCTGGAATCATTGGGGCTATAGAACAGGCCATTCTATACAAGGTGTGAAGGACCTGCTAATCAATGGTCCTATGGTGGGTTATTCGTTGCCTAGTGGGTTTGTTGGATGCTGAAAACATTAAATTGCAAGAGTTATGTGGTGATTCCTGGGGCAAACACCTTATGGAACTATACCTGGGAAGTAAGTCACAAGTTACAGCATTACCCATTGAGTCTGGTGCCAATGGCTGATGCTGTACTTCTTCTGTTGATAAGTTATACCAGTAATTTGAGTGAGGTATTTCATATAAGTCCTGTATATTTGCAGTGCTCAGCGGTACAGTTATTTTGGGCAAGCACTAAGGATATGTGGATATTTACATGTTTGATAGCCATTAAGTTGAACAAATTGTTAATGTGTTAATCATAATAATGTTTTGGCCTGTTTTCCCTAAATTGTTTTGTATGGGTTCTACCACATGCTCCAAATCACACATTTTGTTCATACTTTTATTCCCATTGAAGAATATAAGGAAGAAAAAGATGTTTTCTTACAGTGTAGAAAAACTATATTGGAGAAAAAGTGAATAAACTTTCAAGTGACCTCTACAAACTAAGATGTTGATGTATCTCTGTGCCAATGAAGAAGACACTGCTGATGTATCCTTTTTTGTGTGGCAGTGCTAAAGAATGTTTTCCTCTAGAGCTGTACTATGATGTTAAATAAAATATGTCATCTAATTTGTAAAATTATTCAATGCCCCAATGAGCTGCAGTGTTGTGCCTGCTGCTGATTTTCAGTGTCTAACTGTATCACTCCCAACATGCTACAGTACGGACAGGCAATGCGAGGCTCTCAAGCTGCTGCCAGACCTCAACTCCTCTCATTCGGTGAGGCATTATTGGAATTGTAGTCTGGCAGCAGCTGGAGTGACACACGTTGCCTACCATTATGCTACAGGGCTGTATAGAGGGGTGCTAAATGAGAATTCATTTTCTTGATAGATTCTCATTCCTAACAAAAATAACCCACAAACAGGTGTATAGCAAGAACATATGTGTGGGAAATTAACAGAAACAGAAAACAATAGGCCATATGCACAAAGTATATGCGGAGTAATTCAGAAGCAAAACAATTCAGGGATGGATTTCCCCAAAAGGCAGAGTAGGCAACTGCCTAGTGCTCCAAATTTTGAGGAGTGCCTCAGCTGTGTTGGCCACACCCACATTCTGAATTGTGGGTGTAGCAAGGGCAATCTCACTGTTCCTGCACCAGTCTATAGAACCCTTTATAGGCTATTATTTAACCCCTTGGATGCTAAAGAGATCTCCAATGCACTGCATTGTGAAGCAGTGAATTGGAGATCTCTCTAGAAACCAAGGTGTTAGAGCTTTTTTCGTGTCCAGAAGTAAGTAGTTGGGACTCGTTCAGGGTCATGTGAGGAGAAAGGTTGTGGCCACTGGAGGAGCTAAGGCCACCTAGAGTGCCTTGCCTAGGGGAGTCTGAGATGTAAATCCATCACTGAAATAAGTGCATCCGAAGGAGCATCCCGCTCTGTATCAGCCGCGGCATGGGCAGTCTCTACTGTGCATGACTGCTCTGCGACCAGCTGGCAGTGGCACTCTGGCCCGTGTAACGGGCTCTTCAACTAGTCTGAATTAAAATACAATTTTCCATTTATCTACATTATAATTGAAGACCTTCAGAAACCACAATTTAAAGCAACTGAAATTGTTATATTTCCCTGTGTTGCAGCTGGTTTATATCAATACTGCCCCACTTTTCTTTGTACATATGGTACAGTAAGATATGTGCTAACATCTTCAGAACACAATAACAGCCTGAAAACATGGAATAATAGGTCATAAACCAACAAAGAAACCACAGGAATTTCGGAGGCAAGCAAATTGCACCATGGTGGACAAATAAAAATGTCCTTTTAGTTAAAGAGATAGTAATGTGTGGATAATAAGGCATGGTTGATTATTCAATATACCTTTTTTTAATGACGTGTACCTTTCTAAGTGTCCATAACATTGTAGTATTTGTGTTATTTTATTTTAAAGTGTCCCCCTCCGGCCCCTTTCCCATATATCATGTTGCCTTTCCTCAGATCTGAAAGCCGGCGCTTGATTGGATAGATCGCAAAGAGGGACAAAATTGTGTTTATCAGTATAAGGAAAATCCTGCCCCCCTTGACAAAGGAGGGCAGGTTTTTCCTTAATCTGACACAAGATTGTCCCTTGTTGCTATCCATCCGCACTGGCTTTCTGCTCTGAGGGAAGTCAGCGTGATGTATGGAAAAGGGGAGGGGGGGAGACACTTTAAAATAATAACACTAAGACTACAACATTATGGATACTTAGAAAGGTACACTTCGTTATAAAGTATATTGAATAATTGACCTTGCCTTAATATCCACACATTACTATCTCTCTAAGTGGGGCTTTGAACCCTAGAATGGTAGAAAGATCTTCAACACATTGCAAATCAATGCGTTGGTGACAACTCTAGCATTAATTAATAGGATTTTTTATTTATCCACAGAAGTGATCCAACTTTCTTAGGATATCAGCCTCAGTTAGTGTGTTTGCAAGACAATGGGGGTTGTACCAGTCCAGGAGGGGTATTTATAAGTGAGTGTTTAACAAATTAAAGACAGAGCCATCCTGAGGTGGGTGACTCTAGAGGACCACGTCACTTTTATTTTCTTATCATAATGCATTCTGGGATTGCAGAGTGATGTGCAGTCACGATGAAATCCCAGAATTCCGTGACGTGTCAGGACCATCACTGGTCCTTAACGCACATTCACCTATGATGGTCCTGGTACGTCATCAGTCGTTAAGGGGTGAATTTATTCACTGTTAATCCTGATGAAGGCATTTTTCCACAGTGCCGAAATGTTGATATACTGTAATAAAATTGTGTACCCCCTCGGGCACTCAAAAGGTTAATACCAGCAAGCCTCTGATGCCTCTCCTCTAGCATGATAGCAAGAAAATGTAGTAAAGTTATGCCGGTTTTCCACTGCACCTAGTTAGTACATAGTGTTTTATAAAACACTGAGGAACAGAATGCTGCAAAAGGGCCATACACTTTTTCACAGCTCACCCCTTGGCACACAGTAGCTTACTAAGGCATTTACAATGAAAACTGACCTCTTTTCACAGCTTGTACCAAGGAAAAGGAATTGGGGGAGTGTATTTGCTTTTCTGGGTGTCCTGTAATTCTGTAACTTGTTTATTACCATGTACTAACAGTTTCAGATTAAATTGGCATAAAATGCTTTCTTTTCCTGCATATGCTATGGAGGAGTTGTGTACACCAATATGCACTAACAAATTAATAAATATACATAGGTGCAGGAACAAGAGTTTTAAGCCAACATGTAAGTGCAGCAAATATGCATGACAATGTGTGCATCTGCAGGACAGTGTGCCTCTGCTATAATTCGAGTCTGTGAGACTGTGAATGTGTGTACTTCTGAAACTATGGTTCATAGGTTGTCACTCCTGTGAGCACCACTCTGTTTGTCTTACGATTGTTTGGTCATCTGACATCTTAGTAGCATTGCTGGGCTATCAGTACATAATTCCCTAAAACGTGTAATGACGCAGTCATGCTCAGTAGAGACTGCTGTGCGTGCTGCAGTCATGCGTGGCGCGGGCAGTCTCTACTATGCATGACGACCCCGTGACTGGCTGGCAGTGGCATTGTGGCCCATGTAACGGGCTTTTCAACTAGTGTAATAATGAAGAGATTATAAAAGTCGCAATAAAGTGTGTATATGTCCAATTAAATAGGTTTTCTTCCAGATGATTTTATATATATATATATATATATATATATATATATATATGTATATATATATATATATATATATATATATATATATGCAACAATGTAGCACTTGTATATATTCTCATCCAGTAGGAACACATTTGGGCACAGAGGAATTAGATATAGTTTTAACTGAAATCAGTACTGAAATGAAAAATGTAGGACTGATATAGTAATGTCCAATCTTAATTAAAACATGTGAGATTCTGGAACATATACAGTCTTTTCCAACAAGTTTCTTATAATATATTAAGTTCAGGGAAGACTAAATAAGGTGAATGACTTTGGTGTGGGTTTAAATAACACCCCAAGTAGTTAGTAACCAACAGGATCAGTGAATGAATTGGACTAATAGTTAACTATTTAAAACTTTAACCCCTAAGTATCCATTCAGTCTTCCAATTTACACATTTAATTGTAGTATGAAATAAGTGCAATACGTATCTGACCTTATAGAGCATTAGTGGCGTTTTGTAAATTAAAATAAACAGTTAATTTTTTTTAGCTATTTATTTTAATGTACCTGCTTATAGCAAAGTAGCAAAGTCCTCTGTTCAGTATGGGCTAAGAGAAAAGTATTTAACTGTAAGTATCTCTAAAATCCAATTTTCTCTTACAACCTGCATGGAACACAGGAACCATGGGGATATACCAAAGCACCCACAGAAGACCAATATTCCACAGGACTAAACTGGCATCATGTAAACCTCAGGGGTCAGGTGTCAATGGACACTAAACTAACACAGCAAACAAACAAACAAGAAAAAAATCATTCAAAAACTCTGACTAGGCTAGAAAACTAAAAAAAGAGTTGTTAGACAGGCACAACAGCCTGAAGGAACTTCTGGCCAAAGCTGCCCTTGGACAAGGCCAGGACCCTGACGCTGTAGTGTTTGATGAATGTGTTCAATGTATAGAGGCACCCAAAGATCCGTTGGAGTGCGCCTTTACACAGAAAAGAACTGATTTCTTTCTGGTTACATACATAGATTTGATCCAAGAAGCAATAGTGACTTTGAATACAGCCTGACCCACTCTAGGCCCTTCAGGAATGAGAAAAAGGCAATGTGCCTTTCAGAAAGCCTGTGTGCTATGTACATAGAACTTAAGATATTATTACACATCCAAAAGGTGAAGATCCTGCTCCTACTTGATAGAAGGATCAGGGCAAAAAGAAAGAAGAAAAATTTCTTGGTTAATGGTGAAACTCTGAAACAACTTTGGGCAAGAAACCTCTAGGAGTACTAAGGACCACCTTATCCTGGTTAAAGACCAGGAAAGGGATTTACAAGACAAAGCTTGTAACTCAACAACTCTTTGTGTAAAAAAAATGGCCAAAAGTAAGGCCATCTTAAATGTCAAAAAACAGGACCGATGAAAGAGATTTAAAAGGAGTTCTCTGAAGAATGCCCAACACCAGGTTAAGGTCCCAGGTAGGAGTGGGATCCCTAAAAGAGGGAAAGGCGTGAGCCAGCTCCTGGCCAAATGTCTTAGCATCAGGAAGAAAGGCAATACTCTCCTGAAATAGAACCGAGACTGCTGAGATCTGGACCTTAACAGAGTTCAAACTGAAGCCTTTGTTAACACCATCTTGAAGGAAAGCCAAAATCATAGAAAAGCTGAAGGGTTGTGGAGTCATGTCCTTATCAGCCTACCACTGGTAGAAAAAAAGAGGCCATATGGTATGATAGGTCTTAGAAGATATGGGTTTTCTATCCTGAATCATGGTAGAGATGAAGGCATCCAAAAAACACTTCCTCTTCAAGATGTCGGCATGAAGACCCATGTCATCAAGACCAATCTTTCTACCTTTTGCTAACATACAGGAGCCTGGGGGAGACTAAATGACTCAGCAATGGACATATGGAGAAGGGCAGAGAGCCAGGTCGACATGGCCAAAAGGGTGCAGTCAAGAGGATCTGAGCATTCTCCATCTTGATCTTCCACAACACCCTGGGAGTGAGGCAAATTGGTGGGAATACATAGGCCAGATGAATGTTCTGTGGGAGGGCCATGACATCCAGTGTGAAAGCTGGGGTATTCTTCATCTGCAGAACAGGAAATCTTTCCTGTTCTCGTGGGATGTCATGAGGTGCACTGATAGAAGACCCAAGAGGTGGAACATCTGCTCAAATACCTCCTGGTTGAGATTCCAGTTTCTGGGTCTCTCAGCTCTTGATGACTTAAGAAGTTTGCAACTACGTTTTCTATGGGATGTGGACCTGTGAGATGGCTGACACATGGGCTTCCACCCATTGAAGGAGCTCCAAACCAATTCACTTTGGGTTCCTTCTTGATGGTTGATGCGTGCAACTGCTGTTGTATTGTCTTACTGGATCCTCACTGGAGTTTCCATCAGTACCTGGGACCAGTGATGAAGCTCCAGGCATATGGCCCGCCCACATCCCATAGAAAACATAGTTGCAGAGTCATCAAGAGCTAGGGCCCAGAAACTGGAATCTCAACCAGGAGGTATTTGAGCAGATTTTTCACCTCTTGGGTCCATCAGTGGACCTCATTGCATCCCGCGAGAACAGAAAAGATTTCCTGTTCCACATCAAGATGATGAATGACTCGTCTCCCCAGTCCAATGTCCTTTTGCTGTTAGGGGACCTAGCGTCACTCCCCAGCCTGATAGGCTGGCATCCTTGATGACCATTGGCCATTTTATTATTGTGAAAGGGTGTTCCAGAGTAATATCGGGATGGTGAAGTCACCAGCAGGGATTTTCCATTGTCCAATGGAAAAGAGACATGGCATGAATCAGATGAGAGCGCTGCCTTGACTAGTTCCTGAGAATGTCCAGCTGTAGTTCCCTTATGCAGATTTCAGCATAGGGAACCAATTCCAAAGAGGAAACTAGTCATCCCAGGACTCTCATGCAATCCCTTTTTATCACTGATGGCCAGGACACTGCTTAAAACACATGCAGGAATACAGCCTGAATCTAGCCATCTGACAGAAACACACTTCCTTGGTGGGTATCATGTCTCATGCCTAGGAAGTACAGAGTATAAGAAGGCACCGGAGAGGGCTTCTTGAGAACCTAACCATGATGCTCCAGGATTCAAACTCATTCTTGAACATGTGTGGTCAGAATAGCCACTGAAGGAACCTTGATCAAAATGTTGTAAGTAAGGGGTTAAGGAAATCACATGATAAAGGATATAGACCCATTTCAAAGGGAAAAATTTGCACCACATTCTTTAACCTCTTCAATGCCAAGAAGTAATCAGTCAACCAGACTGCACATAAAAACAATTTTATTGTAGAATCTACATACCTGCTTAGCATAATCACAAATCGTACAGAGGCAACATTAGCATAGTGGGAAAAAACTAGCGGGTCTACAGCTCCTCAGATAAATGCGTTTCATACCTTATGGTGCTTACGCATGAACAAAGACAACTGACTCTTTCATGATCACGATAGTTTATAACCTAAGTGAACCATGACCACCTAGCTCTAAAACGGAAATTTGAAAATTCAAATTGACCAATGCGATAATTATTCACTGACTCCATCAGCTTCTTAAAGGTAAAATAAACAGGAATCCAGCTTACAGACCATTATGCATAAGGTAGAGTGTCCGAAAAGTAACTTTAAATCCCACGGCTGTTGGGTCGCTCTATGTGGAAGCAAAGTTAACCCTCCTTTCAATTAAACAAAATGCCATGTTCAGTCCGGTTAGCTAAGCCAACCACATATTCATTCGCAAACCCCACGGAAAGCAAGCACTTAAAGGGACACTCTAAAAACCCTTTCATATCGCCGTTATAGCTAGATCCCTCTAGAAACACCTGAGAGCATAGGGTCTTCACATCACCAAGGTTCAAATCAACCATAATATAGTCACAAAAAGGTTACATTTTAAAAACATAATAAAAACACTAATATGTTTCTAAAGAGAGATGCAAAGGAAATGTTACATCATATGAAGAAATGCAGGATTAGAATGTAAATATAGAAAGATCACAAATATCAAATAAGATCTCTATTTAAATGGATCTCTCAAACCACAGTATACAGATCTACATCTTCAAATTTTTACTCTTAGATTAAAACCAAAGGCTCAAAGCATCTCATTGAAAAAATCTCCTTGCATGGGACTAAATATAGCATATTACATCGTATTCTTTATTGAAGCCCTTTGGGTTTCTAGTTTCCAATTTAAAGATCCAATAAACCTCTCTTCTTAGAAGGAGTGTATCCAAATCCCCTCCTTGCAATTCACGTTTAACCCATTCAATCCCTTGTATTTTCAGGGTATCCGTATTAACAGAATGTACATTCTTAAAATGCGAGGAGACATTAGATCTAAAAATCTCACTCCTAATGTCACTTAGATGTCCATTTAAGCTTTCTCGAATCGTTCTCAAGGTCTTGCCAACATACTGCATTTTGCAGACTATGCAACTAATGACATACACCACTCCTTTGGTGGAACAATTAGTATACTGTTTCATCTTATATTTTTCATCCATCACGGATGAAGCAAACTCCTTTGATGTAATCATGAATTTGCAACATTCGCAACGGGAACTGCCACATCTAAATGATCCTACTGTTGTTAACTAATGGGTGTAGTCCCTCCTATTTCTGATGAAAAGGCTAGGTGATACTAAATTAGATATAGTGGAAGCTTTTGATTGGAACAAATTTAAAACCTTTTGATACTACTTTCTGTAGCCTCTTATCCCCACTTAGTACTGGTATATATTTATTTATAATTTTCACTATTTCATTATATTCCGCACTATATGGGGTAGAGAACACCACAGTATCACTCATATCCTCCCTAGGTTTATAATCTGTCCGCTCTCTCTTATATTGTAGGAGATCTTCTCTCATTTTCTTCATAGCTAAGTTATAAGCTCTATTTATCATCCACTCAGGGTATCTTCTTAGCTTTAATCTATTTCTTAGGAGTTCAGACTGGGATATAAACCTATCGTCAGTAGAACATATCCTACGCAAGCGGATAAACTGACCAGTATGAATACCCTTTATGGTGTGGAGGGTATGGCAGCTATCTGCCCTTAAAAGAGAATTCCCTGCAATCTATTTCCTGAATACATCTGTCATTATGGTCCCATCCATTGGGTTCCCCTCAATCCTTAAATCCAAAAAGGAGATCTCAGTTGGATGACAATCGCTCGTGGACACAAGGTTCAAAGTATTGTCATTTAAATACTCCACAAATGGAACAATATCTTCTCTACTTCCCCTCCACCCCATCAAGAGATCATCAATATATCTACCAAAACACAAAATAGAAGATCTATAGGGGTTTGTATCTCCAAAGATGCAGGACTTCCTATAAAGGTTGGCATATGAGGGCACAAATTTCAGCCCCATTGAAGTCCCGCATCTTTGGAGATAAAAACCCCCATCAAACTTAAAAAAATTATGCATAAGGAGATACTCAACAAACGATAGCAAATATTCCCTAAGCTCCAAAGAATAGTCACTATATCTAGTGAGTGTCACGGTTTCCAAAGAATAATTCAGGATTCAGACCGGTATAGTAAAAATAACAATATTTTATTAAATAAATAAAAACAGAATATAACAATGAATAGGAATAACAATCAGGCAATAATCACGGAAAGCAGTAGAGGTCACACTAGAGGTCAGCAACTCTATCAGGAATAGGAGTCCGCCTACAAGCGGGAACTTCTACCAGTGACAGGCACACGCCCCTGTAGTCTCTGTATACGGGAATGCACGTAGGAAACGCAGCTAGAGACAACCTGACTCATGCCTGCAGTCAGTGGGTAGGCCGAGGGATCTCCCAAAGGTGATAGTGATAGGGAGATACTACTGCCGCACGCCTTCCGTCAGTTCCAAGGAATAAACCTCCCGTAGGGAACGCAATGGGTAAGAGAATCCAGTCTCAATCTGTTAAATTGAAATGTAAGTCTTAACCAGAGGCACAGGTCCACACCAGATTGGGTGTCTACTATGTACAGGGAGTCGTCAGGAGAATAGTCAGACAGAGCCACAGGTCAGCACCAGGTTGGATTGTCAGATAAGCTGGGTCATGCACAGTATAGGTAGTCAGCCAGAGCCACAGGTCTGCACCAGATTGGGTGTCCGCTATAAACAGGGAGTATGCAGGAGAATAGTCAGACAGACCCACAGGTCAGAACCAGGATGGATGGACAGACAAGCCAGGTCACACACAGAGCCCATGGGAAATGAACTGTGATGAACAACAACGCAAGGGCAACTGAGAATAGCTCAGTTCCCCTTTTAAAACCCAGCCCAGGAAGCAGATGGGAGGAGAATACCACTAAACAGCATAAAAGAGGAGCCTGCATCATACTGCCGCTTCTCGCCCCTGAATGATGCATCTCACTGTGATGCGCCAATTCTGTGGCTTGCCACCTCGTCAATCAGAGCGACAAGACCGACTAGCCAGAGAACACGGATGCCCCATAGTGCCTCAAAGCGTGCCCAGGCCAGGCACCATCAGCGATGCTTGGGAGGAAGCCTCTGCGACATTTCGACGTATCCTGCATCGTTACAGACAGCATTGCTGGAACTAGGTACTGTAACAGTGAGATGGTATTCTAATGCCTTCAGACCTAGATGGTTAGGAATACTGGCGTAAAGAGCCTTGACATCACATGTGATCCAAGTCATACCAGATGACCACTTGATCTTTTCTAGATGTTGCATCACATGTGTACTGTCTTTGAGATAGCTATATAGTCTCTACACTAGAAGTTGTAAATAATGGTCAACCCATTCTCCCAGAGATTAGTTCAAAGAGCCAGTTCCAGATACAATAGGCTTGCCCTCTGGACTCTCATTGGATTTATGTACCTTGGGGAGAGAATGGAAAATCAGTGTAATAGGAAATTTGGTGTTGATAATATCAACCTCTCTCTTACTAAGAATCCCCAAGGAAAAACCCCTAGCAACCAGAGAGTCCAGAAGGCAGGCATATTCCCTCTTAGGATCCGCTGATAACTTCACATAAGCATCATCATTACTTAGCTGTCTCATAGCTTCCGCATAATAATAAGCTGCATCTAAAGTAACAACAGACCCCCCTTTATCTGCTCCTTTTATAACAATCTGGGTAGTCTCCCTCAAATAATCCAAAGCTTTCCGTTCCACCATAGTTAAGTTAGAAGCATTCTTTCTCTCTTTATTCTTTTTTATTAAGATCAGATCTTCTTCTATTAGTTTTTGAAAACTATCCAAGACTCTGCCTCTACAACCTATCAGACAGAAATTAGAGTTCTGGACCCTATTGAAGGCAACCTGTCTATTCACAGACACTGACTCTAAAGGAGAACCATCACCATCTTGTTTCATATTGACTAGGTCCATCAGAACCCCCATATCCGCAAAAGACATATTAGAGATGTTAAAATTGACATTGTCAAGCTCTTCTCTAATAGATATATCATCTGTATTCATCGCTTCAATTTATCCTCATAAATTTATTAATATCAAAAAGAGTATTGAAGAGATCAAAATGTCTTAAGGGGGCAAAATTAAGTCCTTTTTCAAGGACCCTAATCTCTTCAGGATTGAGCTCACAAGTGGAGAGATTAATTACTGAGAACGTCTCTTGTTTTTCTTCTTTTTTAGAGCTTTCTTTCTTTCTCTCTATCTGTGTGTGTGTGGACAAGGTTATATCACTTATTTCATCCTCTGTTTCATCAAAGTCTGTATTAGAGACTCTGGGTGTCTTCAAGATCGATTTATATCTTCTGTTATAAATGTATTTATTCCATTTGTAAATATCTCCTTTTTCATAATCAGCTTTATCTCTCAAAAACTTTTTCTTTTTTAAGTCCATAACTGACTTTCTGAATTTCTCCAAAAAGTTAGACAATTTAGCATTCAAAATATCGAAATCTTCATGGTTTCTCTCAATAATCACCAAATCTTGTTTCTTCTTTATTTCAGTCTGAAGTTGTTGAAGAACTTTTTCTTTATGTTCAATGATGAGATTCATCAATGTATTAGAACATTTAGTCAGTACTTCATTCCATTTCTGTGATAAAACAGGATCTTCTGAGACAAATGTTGGGGATTTCTTTATTCTGAGACCCCTGGGTATTCTACCCACTTTAAGATATTGCTGTAGGGCTATGATTTCCCACCATATACGTGTCTCACTCGCCATAAATTTCTCAAGTTATTGGAACAAATCTATAATATCAACAAATTTTTCTGTATCCACATCTTGCATAGACTCTTCAAACAATTTGGTCACATTCGTTTGTCTTAAAGCAACATCCTCTACAGCTCTAAGACTCCTGCTAGTTCCCACTGCATCTTCTACCTCTTGTAGCATATTTGTATTTTCCATCTTCTTTACATTAATTACTCCAATGAATATCAAATGTCAACAAGATCTATGTCAATTAATTCTTTTTTTTATGATATACAATCATTTGAGAAAAACCTTTAACGTTTCAAAAGGTAGCCCTTTAAATCAATAGTACAGACATATTATACACTGATATAAAGGATATAGGCTACCAGGGTTGAATGATCTTAGGGACATTCCTTGGAGCTGATGCTAGACCAAAATGAAGAGCAATGAACTGTGACTCGTGAAGTAGAAACATGTAACAAAAAAACACACAGGAGGTCCCCAATAGTGCAATAATGTCAAGAGATTGAAATCAAATGTAAATAAAATACTATTGCACTCACATGTAGCAATGGTCAGCAGGCTGGTATCAGACTGTCTGACAGAAGTGCTTGTGGGGAAAACATCCTTCCCATCTGGGTCCCATTGAGCTCTGGACAAAAAAAAAATGGTGAGGTTGGATTGACTTGAAATCTATGTGGTACTATTCCAAAATGACACTCAAAACTCACTGATCCACCACTGAAGACTTCTGTGCATCTTGAAAATGACAGAAATGACCCCCTACAGGCAGAGATGGACCAGAACCCTGTTAGTCATGTGGTGGACTTGTCAGCTTTAGGCTTCTGAGCAGATGTCTTGTTCTGCCAAGCCTGCTTGGGCTTTAGGGGGACAGGCCTGGGAGGTCTGAGGGGGTTGATACCAAGAAGGGACAGCAAAGATCTCTTGGAAGATTGGTCAACAACCAAATCTGGAGCCACAGAGTGAGACACACGGCATCAGATAGAGATGAGGACTTATCGGAAAATCTGGCGGCATGAAAGGCCTCTTTGATGAGATATGTATTGGCCTCCAAAATATTGGCCAGCATAACTAGACGTTCCTCCTTAGGGTTAGCTTCTGAAGTTGACAACTATGGCTCTGGTGACAAAAACTCTAGCAAAGATGTGTCTCAGAGCAACCCACTAGGTTCCTTTTAAAAGGAATCTAGGCATTTATCAGTCCAGTCCTTAAGGGCTGCAGCTTTTGCCAATGGTAAAGCAGTGTTTTTGGATAGTTGAGATATTGGGGGATCAACTGCAGGTGGGGAAGTCCACTGTACTAAGGCCTCAGCAGAAAATAGATATAGGTTAGAAATATGTTTATTAAGGAAAAGCCTCTTATCTGTTATCTTCCATTCGTCCAGCAAAACCTGATCCAAAGGAGTGACTGGGATGAAAAATGCAAGAGATGAGGAGGATCTTGCATCAGAGGCCTCAGAAACCTGAAGGGTCTCTGAAACTGCTCTGATGAACACCTCCTCTGAGGGGCAATGGTCCACTTTATAAAAATCCCCTAAGGACAAGGAAGAATCCTTGTCTTCTCCATATGTATCTACTTCCTCTTCAAATGAATAATCAACCGAGAGTGGCCCCTAAAGACCAGTTTGTCTAATCGGGGGTATGTAGTGCGATGAATGGAGAACCCCTTGAATAGATGAAGGGATAGAAGTAAGAGAGTTTTGACCTAAAACCAGCTCTTGTTCAGCAGTTGGGAGCCCTGGGGGAGTAAGTAGGGGCCACTGTGCAAGACTGACATAGGGTGCCAGAATATTCCAGTGTAAGCCCAGTTTTACATAAGGAATAATGAGCTAAAGGGGTTAAGTGGATCCCTGAATCCTTAGGTTTGGATTTCCCATGTGTCCCTTGGGATCAGATATGTTCAGACTAAAAAAACTCCAAAACTAGGACAAAGGTCCAAAGTATTGTTAAAATAAGTACACAGAGATACCCAAAAAGGTACTTAATTGACTGCAAGAGCGTAAAATGGTAAGAAAGAGAAGAGAGACATCCTCTGCATAGCCTATGCAATGTGTGGACTAAGATTTTTTTGCATTGCCTGTGCTCTGCAAACAGCTCTCCAGCCATGAAAAAGCAACAAAATAGAAATTATCTGAAAATGTTGCACAAGCTGACCATGTCATAGAGCATGGCCTGTAGTTTAATTTGAGCTTACTCTGCCTATTGTATGTCAAACAGATGCAGACTTATGTCCCAGAGAAAATTTCACATTAATCTCTATGTAACAAAGATGGCCACCGCACAGGCTCCCCATTGTGACAATGCACCTTAAAATAAAACATACAGAAATTAAAGAATGCATTCTAAAACTAAATACACAGTGAACTATAACCCATAAAGTAAATAAAGGAGAAGGATAAAACCCAGTAAAGACACAGGCACAGATTAGCACTGAAAGGGTTAATAAAACCTTCAATAGAATAGCAGCCACCTTTATATCATAGGATTCAATGAGATAAAGAAGGATTGAGTGCAAATTAAGCAGAAACACTGATGAGTGTCAAGAATGAAGTGGGACATTTAGAAATAGGACCATAGTACTTAAATAGTTAACTTACCAGTATTCTTTCTTCAGGCTCCCATTATAAAGTACAGAACCTCAGCAAAGAGGAAGAAACTCATAATAAAGTCAAGCTAAACAGAGAAATGGTACAGAAATATGAACTGGGTAATCCAAGAAAATAAAAAAACAAGTCTAAAATCTGAGAACAGTGCCAGCTTGCTCCTCATCTTCAGGGAGGTCACGTGAAACTGGGGGGGGGGGTGAAGCTGGATAAAGAGAGGGGGTGTCTGCCTAAAATGCCCTGCCTTTTTTAAACGACCTGCCCTTCCTGAGCCTTAAGAGGGCTTTAGATTTTCCTTATATCCATCTAGTAGGGAAACAGATTTATTAAGTCAAGAAGTCAAGAATTTAGATACTTTATTGGGAGTTATTTAAGCTAGAGGAGAGCAGCCAATTAATGTATGCTAAAGCCACCTGCCCCACATAGGGTGACAAGAATTACATAAATTGCTTGTCTGATGATGCAGCCAAGGCGTATTAAACCAACTTTAAGGTATATGAAACTGCCAGGGTAAAACAATAGAAGTGTTCTTAATGCTATATGTCCAAATGCACCTTTGTTTAGGAAATTAACTACATTCAATGACTAGGAATAATGGATTTGATGGCTGTAACTGAATCTTGGTACTATGAATTTCATAACTGGGTCATAGTTATACATGGGTATGGTTTTTACAGAGAAGACAGACAAGGAAATAAGGGAGGAGGAGTTGCCATTTATGTGAAGAACTACATAAAGTTTACTTTAGAAATGGGAACTGAGGAAAAATTAGAATGTATTTGTGTATGAATAATTTATAGACTTCCAGGAGAGGATGTAGTACTGGATAAAGCAATGGTGAAAGGAAGAAGAAAACTGTCAGTGAGGGTTGATGACATAGTTATGGGAGACTCTAATGTGCCAGATGCATACTAACAGGTTCCTGTTTCTTTAACAACAAAGAGTAGAGACATCCTAGATTCCTTGCTAGGAGTTTCATTTATACAGCTGGTGAATGAGCCAACTGAAAAGTTAGTAATACTAGATTTCTGTCACGCTCTGTATTCTAGTGTGCCTCTTCTATCTTTTTGATCCTCGATCTGGATGGGACCTCTAACACCTCCTTGGGTTCTGTAGGTTTTATTAGGAGGGAGTGCCCTTCTATCCCTGTCCGATTATTGAGCTAGTTTGTGATTCCACTTGTTGTTGACCTCCTCTGCTTTGTATTAGATTCCTGCTGGCATTTATGGTAATCTGGCTTTTGGACTGACAACTCTCTTGTCTACCCTCCTATGTATTTGATACCCCTGGTGACCTTGGCTTGTTTGCCTGCCCTATTTGGTTCCTGACAGTCGCGATCAACCTGGCCTATCTGACCTTGTTCCTTGCTTGTTGTCTGATGGAGTGTAGATTCTCCAAGGGGTTTCCCCTTTCTGTCTGGAGGTTCCTGATCTGGTAACTTGCTGGTTCTGGGAAGGTTTCCCTGTTGCTAGTAACCTCTATCTGGGTGGAAGCAGTGTTTATCGTTGTCTTGTAGTCTGGGACCTCAGTGACAGAATGTTTGTGTTGCTGCTGAGTAGCTCTAGACTCGGTGGGTGTGCACTACTGCACCTTACTAGTCGAGAAGTCGAGTTCAGCAGACACGATGCTGAGGCAACAGCAACTCTCAGGATCACGGCACGTGGATTGAGCATCCATCTGGCAGTTAGATTAGGCAGAGGTGGCCAATTAGAAACTGTGGTAGGCAGAACCACAGGTAAGGAGGTGTAACATTATCAAAATTAAAAGTAGACAAATCAATTGGTACAGATAAGTCATTCAACAGTATTAAAAAAAAAGCTTAGATCTGTTTTTGAAGAACCCTTAGCTAAGTTTTTTTAACCACTGTTGATAGGATTGATTTTGGATGACTGGAAAATTGCCAGTATAGTACCCCTTCAGAAAAAAAGGCAGTAGGGAGGACTGTGGTAACTACAGATCTGTAGGGGCAATAGATGAAGCGTATTTGGATTTTGGTAAAGCTCCCTGTCCCACACAATCAGTTGATTCTTGAGCAGACAAGTTTACAATTCAGCTAAAGGGGATAGTATACTTAATAAGAAATTGGCTAATATGCCATAGATTGAAAGAGAGGAAAAAGGGGATATGACAGAAACCTTTAAATATATTAAAGGATTTAATAAAGTTCTGGAGGGGCTTTTTCAGAATAAGCAAAATACTAGAACACGACCTACAGTTAGAAGGTGGAAAACTCAGACGTAATATGCATAAGTGGAAAGCTGGTGAGATAGCTCAATGGAAAATGCCCTGACTGTAGACCCTGCTCAAACTGCAAGGTTACAGATTTGATTCCCGGCAGGGTCAACTCAGTCTTTCATCCTTCCGAGGTTGATAAATGAGTACTATTGATTGGGTAATAATAACACCTATTATTCAGCTACCGATTTGGTTAATTCCAAGATCATGTGCTGACAGCGCTTTGAATGCCTCTGGGAGAAAGGCACTATATAAATACTAGTTATTATTATTATAGGTACTACTTTTTGGAAAGGGTGATATGTTCATGGAATAGCTTCCCAGCTGAAGTGATTTTGGCTAATAGAGAAAAAAAATTGCCTATGATAGGCATAAATCTATTTTGAGATCTGTGTAAGACTGCATTTTATGGGCAGAGTGGACAGGCCATTTGGTTTGTATTTGTCATCAAAATCTATGTATCTATGTTTTTTATACATCCCCCCCATGTACCTAGTTCTGACACACAAAGACTTGATCTGTGAGCTTGTGCAAGCATAGCTTCTGGATGCCAGAAAGTCACAGATGAAAAGGGAAATAAAGCTAAGTTTATGATGAAAGCATAAAGCCCAAACACAGCAGTTGAACCTGAAGACTTAAAACCTTAATTATAATTCACTCAAAGAGGAACTTTCACTATGTACATAGTCACCCTGCAATAATTAAGCATACGGCAACAAGCTGCATAATACATCTATTACCTCTTAGAAGTGGCAGATTCTAAAGTAATCCTTAATACTAAATGGTATAAATAGTCCCCATTCTCTTCACATATTTCATTCGCCCCGTGAAGAAGCAGACTGTACGCCTGCGAAAACGTTCAGGCTTCCATACCCTGGCCCATTTTTTTCTTCTCAGGTCCCTCCAACACCCCCTGTGAGTTCCTCCACTCCGCCCCCCCTCATTTCTGACACCCGGCGTCCTGGACTAACAGCCTCCACGAGGCTTTCGGTGGCATAGATCCACTGGTAAATCCACTGGTTACCGCTAAAAAACATTTCCGCTAAAGAATACTATATATACTGGACGGCTGAACCCATAACCAAGGGCAGCACTAGAAATACATCTTCTCAGTGGAGCCACTAACATCTGGACTAAACAAACGGGAGAAAAGTAAAAGGTTGTGGTGCGCAGGAGCAACGGAGGACACAGCACGTTGGTTATCAGGGGAAGGACCTGTTTCAACGCTAAAAGCCCAAGTAGGGCTGTTGTAAGTGCATTACTTTTATTGTTCACATGTTTTATTATTAAACACTACTACACTTAGATGTTCTTCTCCATTCTGTGTTTGTGCTGTTTTTTGAGGTAATCTGGACCAAGTGTCTATAAAGGTGGACAAGGACACCTGTCGTGTCTCATCCTGCAGCAAACACTGTTTGAAGTTTCATCATCATCCATTCTCCATTCATCACTATTCATTGATCAATTTGTTGTCCAAAGAGTGAATTATCTGCTCTAACCATTTCATCCATTCCATTCTCCTTTCATCAGTCATTGGTATCTCTGATCCATCATTATTTCTTTTGAACTGTTGGACTTTTATTTATACATCATTGCTTGCATGCTATGGTTTATATATTTCTGCGCTTTGCATTTTTATACTAATTAATTACTTCATTTGTCTTACTTCATTTGAAGCTTTGCATTATTATTATTTTCATTTTTTATTTTATTTTGGGACTTTGGCCACCTGGTTGTGAGCGCTTACAAAGTTTTAGAATTGTTTTTCAAACATAATGTTAAAGATGATCCCTCCCGCCCCTTCCCCTGATGTCATGGTTTTTGTCCTAGATCCGACAGCAAATCACTACAAGGGACAATCATCACACAGTATTAGGAAAAATCTGCCCTGCTCCATCAAGGAGGGCAGGTTTTTCCTTAAACTGAACGAGGGAAGATTGTCCCTTGTTGTGATCTGTCTGTTCACTTCAGAACTGATGTCTTCACATCAGGGAAGGAGGCAGGAGGGATCATCTTTAACATTATATTACAGAGTAAGTAGCAAGTTATACGGCAAATGTACACTGCAGCGCACAACTATTATGCATGCTCAATGTTCTGATCCATGTGTACTATGAACCATTACGATCCCTTTCAAGGGGAACTACCACCCCGCAAAATCTTTATCTTAATTAAGTCTCCAACTGGCGACTAGCTGCTTAGTAGCGCTAGTTGCCAGAATTATTACCTGGTTTAAATGATTTATGACTTATTCCGAGGCTGACAGTAGCAGGAAGCACTCAGATACCATGTTCCTTTTCATCCATGGATGTGCAACCAGTTTTTGCAGGACTACAATTCTCACTATCCTCAGAAAGCATACTGGCAGGTGAGGATGTTGGAAGTTGTAGTCTAACAACAGCTGGAGTCCTGTAGGCTGCTAACCCTTGCTCTCAGCTGTTGTTGCAAGAAAGTTCAGAGGAGGGTTGTTACAACCAGTTTAGCTGCAGCTTTTATAAGGGGAAAAGTAATGAACCTCTGTTTTAAGATGGCACTGATGTCCTTGAGTAATTGCCCAGCAGACTCTCCTGGCATTTCCTTGTACCTTTTCCTGAAACAATCCATGGTGTTTCTGCAAAGTAATACTATAGAGAGCTATGAATAGGTTCCTGTGATTTGTGAAAGCTTTTGTTCTGCAATTCTTCTTGTCTCCCCATGTGTCTAAGCTTCTCCACACACACAGGGAACGAGCACAGGAATCAGGTGACTTGGTGCCTGCTGGCCTCATGGTCTCTCAATTTCCAAACTAGAAGCGAGAATGGAGAAAAAAGTCACTCTTTTTATAGGGATCTCTTTGTCTGCAGTATAAAAGGACAGAGATGACAGGAGTATAAAATAATGAGCACCGTATATTGAAACAGTTTCTACAATGTTTAACTGCTTGTTTGCCTGTGATATATTCATTATATTTTGCACAATTACATGCTTTGTATGTGATCACTGTTAGATTGGAGATATATACATATACATAAAGCACATTAAGAAAGTGTCAGTCATGAATTGTTAACTGTTGGACCTCCAGCTGTTGGGGATTATATCTCCCATCACCCCAAAACAGCTGTTGGTTGCTTGGTTGTGGATGATGGGAGTTTTAATTCCCAACAGGGAGAGTTTCAAAAATCAACTACCCAGCTTCAGTCATCAACTACCCAGCTTCAGTCATTCCGATCAGCTAGGACAGACATAAACCTAGATATAGAGTGCACATAAATCCTGTATTGATCTCCCATTCTGCACTCAGGCACCATGGAGAGTATGTAGGAAGACAAAAGTGACGCAATGTCGGTACAAAACTCCTGAAGAATATTTAACAACCCACCACCCCCAACACCACCATACCGTGCTAGTTTTTCATATCCAACACCCTACTAATTTTCACACTGTTTCACATTGCTTTAGTAACCTGGACCATCGCCTCTCCTGTAGCTCACAATATTTTCTCATTACATTTGTAGTATGCATACCTTTACATTTATATTATTGTTATTCACTTGATATTATTACAAGCCTTGATGGCTGATCCACTGAGAAGAATAGGAACATTTCTGGGGCAAACCAAATAGGCTTTAAGGCACAAATAATTCCCCATATCTGCCACTCATTTAAATAGGGCTTTTAACACCTTGAAAGCTAGAGAGATCAAAGATGCATTGATTCACAATACTTTGGTAACTTGGTTAAAAGCCCTTCTTAAATCAATGGGAAGTTTTATTTGTCTCCTATTGTGTTCTTAGCTTGCCCAGAATTTCTCTTTGTACATATAATCTGTGTAGGGATCCGATACAGGTCCCAGAGAGACTTTAAGAGGATGCTAGAGATGTTTCCAGTGCATTACTTTGAAGTGAAGTATCTCTAGCATTGAAGAGTTTAAAGCAGGAGAAGTCAATTGTCACATTTCCAGCTGCTGGGGACTACAACTTACGTCATCCCCTGGCAGCCAGCTTGGGGTTTGACAACTGACCAGCCCTGGTATATAGAATTAGGGATGTATGGTGCCCATCCTGCAAGTATTGACTCATAATAGGAAAGCATATTTTGAAACAAAGAAGGCCTGCTGTGTCCTCTAATCTGGAATTACTGATACACGGCACCACAGAATATCACAAGTTCTTATCAGTCTACCTTGATCTGGCCCTGTTGTGCCATTTCATGTCACAGTCAATGTTCATTTCATCCAATCAGTCGCTGAAGCTAGTTGCCTTGATGTAATATTTGATTGCTAAATCTTGCATCAGGAGGCAATAGGTTGGACAATCTTAAGGCTCAAATAAGCTGATGTACTAGGAAGAAATAAAGAAATTCTGAGGCAAGCCATCTGCATTATATGGAAAAAATATCAGTTCTATTCATTTAAATACTGTGTTTAGTTCCTTGTATGCCTTGAATGCCAAAGGGGTCTCTAATGTGTTGTGAATCACACACACACACACACACACACACACACACACACATTTAAAATGTGAGTTTAACTAGTTCAATCGCAGAGAGGTGTTAGTGATCACTTTAGCTTACAAGGGGTTAAAAGCCCAATTCTGATAATAGGGGATTTTGTGGATTTCTATATATTCCCTGTCTTACTGAGGGTTTGTCTGTGAACCATTGGAGTTTTCATTTTGTACATATGCCCCACTGAATAGAGTGAATGTAGCACACATAAGATTCAGGAGAGGTACAGTATCTTCATAAGGAGTTAAAGTACTGCAGTGAAATCCTTATGGGCAATAAGCGTGTACACAGAGTGTGATGACATTTTCAAAGCAGCCCACGTAGAGCAAAGTACAAAGAGGAATACGCCAGGATTTAACTTGTTTTTGTTCAGTCATTTGAGTGACAAGCATTTCTACAGTTGCCTCATTACTGCTCTGCCTGTTGCTGCTACTTGACCTCGGGATCACTTCTATATGATGAATCCAAATATTTCACAGGATTTATAGCAGTGTCTATTTCTCTCATTGCAAGTGGCAAAATAATTTAACCTGTTCTTAGTTCCATGTAAAATGACACAATTATTTGCACAGAAAATGAGTTATACTCTTGAATGACAATGTATAATAGATGTATCAGCTAGCATATACAAAAAGTTGTTTGACCCTTTAATGTGCAATACCTTGGACCTTAAAGGAACAGTAACACTTACTCTGGAACAAACACATATATAAAACATATATTGCAGAGCTTATTCTTCTGACTAAACATGGATACTCCCATTGCTGAGTGATGTTTTATTAAAAAGTTATTGCAACTCAAACTTGTTTTTGGGTGCAGTACTTCCATGAGATTAGGGACCGGGGAATGAGGGACACAAGCCTCTCCTGTCTCAGATTCAACACTTAACAAGCAGCAGACTGGGAGTACCACTTTTGTCTATATATTTTTTCCTGACTTTGTCCACTGCTCACAATGAGGCAGTTTTATTAGCAGGAGACTGGATTGTGAGACCCCGAGGGCACGCTGGGACACTTTCTATAAATTTTGCCGTCAGTTTCTAACTTGCTCTTGGATCAATTTTGAAACTAGTGCCGCAGTAGTTACAGAAGGAATATCAGCATGGACCGTTCAAAACCTCTGGGCCTCACATGCCTGTCCCCTGCTCTTATCACTGCCTCGGTGATGTAATGTTCATACAGATCCTGGTGAAAGAGTGGCTGGATTTATATCTGTATTTGCATCAATGGTTGGGAGAGGTGCTGTAACATCGTTGGGAAGTACCCAGCAGTTGGGACATGCGATCTGCCAGACCTCTGCCCGCTACTAACAGATATTGTTGCACATTCAAATTCACCCTATATGGCATAATAAACTGGAATGCGCCACATCAGAAGGATTCACACACCTGACCTCGATAGGATCTGTATGAACATTACAGGTACTATGTATCTAATGGGTTGCTACATTCAGAGACTTTTTTAAAATACTTTTTGAGCTCATTTATCAGTGATATCACTAGTTAGGTATTTCTTGTATATTGTATATGCCTACTGGGGTGTTCTATATTTTTGTATAAATAAATATTGTTATATTTTATTATCATTGTATTGTGTATATAACCTTTACAACTTGGGAATATATAGGTTTTTATTGCATGGGGGTCAGTCTAGCGCTCTCATGATTTCTTTATATATATATATACAGTAATGTGCAAAAGTTTTAGGTTGGTATGAAAAATTGCTGTAAAGTAAGAATGCTTTCACAAATAAACATGTTAATAGTTTATTTTTATCAATTAACAAAATGCATAGTGAGTGAATAGAAGAAAAATCTATATCCAGTCAATATATGCTGTGACCTCGCTTTGCCTTCAAAACAGCATCAGTTCTTCTAGGTACACTTGCACAAAGTCAGGGATTTTATGGCAAGACACGGAGGCTTATGTTATGCAATAAGTCTCCTTCTTTACTACTCAGCAGCAAAGTTTTAAGAACATTTTGAAAGAAAAAACATGAACATCCAACATGATAACCCCACCCCTTACAACAGGTAACCAATCATAACCCTATACAGGTGTATATTAACAGCAACTGAAGTTCCCACTTCCTCTTTCTTTGCTGCTTAAGCAGGATAAGTATTGCTGCCAGAGTATATATTTGTTCTATATATATTTACCAGTTTTACTGTTTATATTCTACTAGATATAATCATTTAAATCAAGGCTCAAAATTTCCACTCGCCACTAGCCAATGGCGAGTGAAAATTTAGCCCTGGCGAGTAGAAATTCAGCCCTTGTGGGTATGCTATGGCTTGCAGTGGCGAGTAACTTTTCGGGTCTGGCTAGTAGCAAGGAACTTAAAATTATAAG
Organism: Rhinophrynus dorsalis; assembly: GCA_037306005.1. Classification (NCBI taxonomy): domain Eukaryota; kingdom Metazoa; phylum Chordata; class Amphibia; order Anura; family Rhinophrynidae; genus Rhinophrynus; species Rhinophrynus dorsalis. Next base: position 272,565,042 of record CM074722.1, on the reverse strand, counting down.
CCCTGATTTAAATTATATATATATATATATATATATATATATTTACTCTATGCTGTTATTTGTACGTTTTCTCTCTAGTTTTTCTCCAACCCCACCTTTAATCCCTTACTGGGATTCCCTCTATGTTCGCTACCACTTCCATTCTCCGCTTACACCTCATTGTTTCTTCCAGTTTAATTTTATTATTCTATTTTACCTCTCCTTACCATCATTTTGGGGTTTCTTTTGCCCATTTGTAATGGGTTCTTTTATATTTTGCATGTTCTCTGATTTCCCTCTGCTGCCCTGCTTCTGCTGGAGTTAACGTCATTACTTACGTTTGGGTGTCCTTGTGGTTGCCAGTTCGTTTTATATATAACTTTCCTCTAGCATCTTGCCTTTCTTCTTCTTTGTTCAGCGAATAGCCTCCCCATTTACTCCATAGACGACCGGAGCATCTACTTTCCGCCTCCGTCGTATTTTGGATTAATTTTGATATGCGCTGGCCATCTTCCTTTTAGGCTGTTCACCCTTTCAGTCTTCATGCGCTTGCGCCGGTCACCTCAGGAAACTGCACCACTTGCTGGCCGCCTAAGGAGACTACGCACGCATTTATAATGTCCTCTACATTTCTTCTCTTCTATATTTATTCCTACTGCTAACATTTTAACAGTGCCACCTACATCTTAGAGGTTAGAACACATGCCTCTCATATAGTTTTCCAGATTTCAATTGCCAAGGGTGCATACTTGATATATTTAGGAATAAGTAAACTATTTCTTATTCTATTTATTGCACACCACTTATAAACTTATTGTGGGAAAAAATATATATACCTTTATAATATTTTTCTGTGCATATTTTTGGTGATAACCACGTTACCATTATGTCACACAGAATAGTGGTATCCCTTGTACTCCTTTAAAAGGGAATAACATTCCTCCAAATTTTCTTGTTAATGACAATGCCTCTGTCAATTCCAATTCTCAGGAGGATATGGTTTTGAATCCCAGGGTGAATGAAGAAAAATTTCAGGTCATCCTGGATCAGTCTGTTAATAGAACGGTCTCTTCCTCCATTTCCTCCTGTATGGGTAAATTGACAGACACATTAGCTAAGTCTTTAGCTCAAGTTTTCCAGCAGACGAACCCATCAAAATCAGAGAATTTGCAAATTATTGAATCTTTTCCCAAAACTGATTTCCCAAATAAGCCTATGGGAAAGAAAAAGAGGAAGGATAAGCACTGCTCCTCTGAAAGGAAACCTTTGAGTTACAATGTTGAAATACCCAATATCTCGAGTAAACAGAATAGTGGTTCATGACCACACATCAGAACCTCCTCTCGGGGGGATGGAAACCCGAGGAAACAAAATAAATCACGATCTAAACCTGATTATTTTCGTCTGGTTTCTTCCTCTGAGGATTCTTCATCTTCTTCAGAAGCAGAGGAACATCCAGACCAATCGTCAGATGCAGATTGTGATTTTGATGAGAATGATTCTGAATTTGATATGGAGGATAAAAACTGGGGTAAAGATATTATTTTGGATGAAAAAGGGAAACCTTTAAGCATCCCAGGCCTACAGAATGGGTCCCCAAAGACCATATGGCAATATTTTTGAATTTATGGGTCAGGAAGGCCTTAGATACAAAGGCCGGGAATAAATTGAAAGCTGAATGCCCTAGACCTTCTGTAAATAAAATTTGCGAAACCCCTTTTCTGGACCTTCAGATGGCCCCGTATATGACGAAATCTGGACGAGATCCTAGGAAAGGAGTTGAACGCTCCCTCAAACAGTGCCAAGATAAACTTCTTGACATAGTAGGCCCACTGTCCAAAATCTTTAACATGACTGAGGAAGCTCTATCATCTTCCTCCCTTATTGATTTGAACACCCTATGGGGTTGGGTCCAGGGGGCCTTTTGCCTCTTAGGCAACTCTAACATGGCCTTGTCTACCTAAAGGCGCATCGATCCTAAGTGATCCGAAATGGCCTCAATAGAGGTTGGTCCTGAAACCAATGGATTGTTATTTGGGGAATCTTTTATAAAGAACCTTGGAAAATTTGTGGGCACATTCACATCCCTAGACAAAGCCCAAACATCTGTAAAGAAAGTGTTTAACAGATGGGTTTTTGTCAGGGCCGGGAAAGGGAGAGGTTGCTTTCCTGGCTGACAATTTGGCTCCTATCGGGGAAATTATAGGAGCCAACAAGATCCAATTTACTCTTCTAGAGGACCCTATCCCCAAGATTCCAGACAGACAACCCCTTTCTATCCACCTCGAGGCAGAGTCTGGAGGGCCAAGAACACTTGAGGACTACACTTTCCAGACCCTTTCCAGGTAAGTCATCACCTTTCTTTTCCTTCTGTGGAAAAAGTGGGTGGCAGACTCACCCATTTTTTCCATGTTTGGTCCCAGATTACCTCGGATCAGTGGGTTCTCCAGACAATAAGGGGATATCAGATTGAATTTTACTCCACTCCTTTTCAATCCAGAGTTCCCCCTTCTAGCCACTTCTCAAAGAAAGTTTTCCATTTAGTGGATTTGGAGGTCCTAGAACTTCAGAAAAAAAGGTGCTATCACACAGGCCCCTTGTATAAATCCAGGTTTCATAAGCAACATTTTCCTGGTACACAAAAAAGATTTAGGACTTCGTCCGATGATAAACTTAAGAAATCGAAATGCCTTCGTCTTTTACAGGCATTTCAAAATGGAGGGCATTTACTGCCTCAGGGACCTTCTCATGCCAACCGACTGGATGGTCAAGTTAGACTTAAAAGATGCCTATCTAACGGTTCCCATTACTCACCATCAATGTCATCTTCTTCAATTTATCTGGAGGGGAATCACTTGGCAATTCACTTGCCTCTCATTCGGCCTGTTGTTGGCTCCATGGTGTTTCACGAAGATCATGAAACCAGTTACATTCTTTCTAAGGAGCAGAGGCGTACGCATGATCATTTATCTAGATGACATGTTGATCATGTCCCAGGATATACAAATTCTCAACAATCATCTTCAATTAACAATCCTGACCCTTACCAATCTAGGTTTCCTAATAAACTGGAAAACATCGGTGATCCAACCAACTCAAGTCATAGAATTTCTAGGCTTTTCGGTGAATTCTCGGAATGCTTCTCTACGTCTACCACGCAACAAGCTGAATAATATTCACAGGGAGATCAAGTCCACATTGAAAGCGTACGTGGTTTCTTTAAGGTCAATAGTGAGGATTCTCAAGCTATATTTCCAGCCCTGTTCCATTGCTGAGCCCTTCAAAGGCTAAAGATCATGCATCTTCACAAAGGTCTCAGCTATTCAGACCTAATGCCACTATCAGTGGATGCGAAGGAGGAGCTTCTTTGGTGGTTGAACCACATGAAAACTTGGAATGTGAGAGCGATTTTCAGGATGTCTCTGGAACTCATTATCGAATCGGAAGCCAGCACGATAGGTTGGGGGGCTCGGTGCGGACATCTCACCACAGGAGGGAAATGGCCTCATACAGAAAAACATATGCACATCAGTTGTTTAGAATTGTTGGCCGTCAAAAGCTTTTCAAAAGACACCTCAAATTGCTGCATATTACTGAAGATGGACAATGTATCGGCTGTACGATACATCAACCATCTAGGAGGCACAAAATCGAAGACCTTGGCAATCCTAGCAAAGGAATTCTGGCACTGTCTGGACATAAATATATCTGTTCAAGCAGAATACCTTCCAGGTCTCTCCAACTCAGTCACAGATTGAAACTCCAGACATATGAAGGACTCCACCAACTGGACACTTTACCATATGACCTTTGCAAAACTAAGTTTGAACTGGGGTCCCTTTTCTATAGACCTTTTTGCTTCCAGTCTCAACACTCAACTACCAAAATTCTTCAGCTGGAGACCAGACCCAGATGCTTCAGCCGTGGATGCTTTTCTACAGAAATGGCCCATACAAAGGGTTTATGCTTTTTCTCCTTTTGCCATGATCCCCAGGGTCATCCTACAGGTCAGGAAACAGAAGATCACTCTGGTTTTGATCACACCTTTTTGGACAACACAACCAAGGTTCCCTCCACTTCTAGAGATGTCAGTAGACTATCCCGATACCTGACTCCATTTCCTCACTTATTACTAAATCCTCTAGGATACCCGCACGATCTTTTGCTTCAAAATCAACTCCATCTACTAGCTTGGCAGATTTCGGGAATAGATGGATTACCGAGGGACTTTCAGAATCGGCTCAATTCCTCATCACCGAATCTTGGGCTCCAGGCACTAGAGCATGTTACCGATCCTGCTGGAAGGTTTGGACACGTTGGTGCTTGGAACAGAACCTGGATTCCGTTACTGCCAATCTAAATTCTATTCTTAATTTCCTTTCCGCTTGTTTCCAACAAGGGAAAGCTTACAAGACTATTAATTGTTATAGGTCTTCCATTTCTGCAAATCATAAATATATTGAAGGTTTCCCTTCAGGCCATCATCCTTTAGTTTGTAAATTAATGAAGGGCATAAAAATTTCCAGACCACCTAAGACGAAATATTCTGACATTTGGGATGTTAACCTGGTCCTTTCCTTTTAAAATCTTGGCCTCCCAACAAAATTCTGTCACTTAAACAACTCTCTGCTAAGCTCACTATACTTCTCTGTCTCTTATCCTTTCGGAGAGTATCTAATGTCCATGCTTTGGATGTCTCGAACAGGGTATATGAACCTAATGGGGTTCGTTTTCTGATCTCTAGGAGAACTAAATCCTCCTCCTAGGAAATCTTTTACCCTTGCTTTCCACATAATCCCCAACTTTGTGTAGTTCAGTGCCTTAGAGTTTATGAAGTAATGTCCAAACTTAGATATACTAACTCTCAACAATTACTAATTTCTTTTGTTAAACCTTACTTACCTGTTTCCTCAGCTACTCTAGCTAGATGGGTTCGCTGGATCATGCAGGCTGCAAGTATTGATATGGTGCCCACTCATCTAGAGGAGCCATGGCTTCCAAATCACTCCTTTCGGGGGGCAGATTGGAAGATATCCTCAAAGCGGCAGATTGGTCCATGGAATCCACTTTCAAAACATTTTATTTTAAACCAATTGAACATGTAACTAATAATGTTATAAAACAGCTTTAAACTTGCATAATATGAGCCTCCTTGTCTTGCCATAAAATTTGTAGATTTTCCTAACTTCGTGAAGGAAAGTCAGGATTTTATTAAAGACACAGAGGTGAGTATTATCCCTCCCTGTTATTAACCCTACCCTTATTTATATCGCCCTTTGTAGGTTAACTAAAGTCTGTCTTCAGTGGCTTTTGTTTAGAGTTCAATTCTAAAGTAGTTTATTTAGCTATTTACAACTACTTCACCAAAGAAAGAGGAAATGGGAACTTCAGTTGCTGTTAATATACACCTATATGGGGTTATGATTGGTTACCTGTTGTAAGGGGTGGGGTTATCACATTGCTTGTTCATGTTTTTTCTTTCAAAATGTTCTTAAAACTTTGCTGCTGAGTAGTAAAGAAGGAGACTTATTGCATAATACTCGCCTCAGTGTCTTTAATAAAATCCTGACTTTCCTTCACAAAGTTAGGAAAATCGACGAATTTTGTAGGCATATAGACAGGTGTATGATTAAACAATTATACCAAACAATTGCTAATGATCATCAATTTAATATATAGGTTGAAATACAATAATTAACCGAAACAGAAACAGCTGTGTAGGAGGAATAAATCTGGGTGAGAATTAGCCAAACTCAGGTAATAAAGTGAGATTGCTAAAGACAGTTTAATGTCAAAAGTCATACACCATGGCAAGATTGAGCACAGCAAAAAGACACAAGGTAGTTATATTGCATCAGCAAGGTCTCTCCCTGGCAGAAATTTCAAGGCAGACAGGGGTTTCCAGATGTGCTGTCCAAGCTGTTTTGAAGAAGCACAAAGAAACAGGCAACGCTGAGGACGTAGACACAGTGGTCAGCAGATGAAAGACACATCATGCTTACTTCCCTTCGCAATTGGAAGATGTCAAACAGTACCATCAGCTCAGACTCAGCAGAAAACAGTGGGACCGCGGTATAAGTGGTCTTCATGGAAGACTTGCGGCCAAAAAGCCATACCTCCATCGTGGAAACAAGGCCAAGCGACTCTGGGGTGCAGAAAAATGGCAGCAGGTGCTCTGGACTGATGAGTTAAAATTTCATATGGGGTCCCGGGTGGGCTAGAGTCATTTAGGGTCATCAGCATCACAGGTTGGAAGTTTATCCTTTGAGTGCCAGAGGGGTATGCAAATTATTGCTCAGAAATGCGATGTGTACCCATCTGGCACTCAAAGTTTTAAAATTCCACAAATTGCTATTGATTTAAATGGGGCTTTTAACATGCCTTGAATACCTCTCTAGCATTAAAGGGGTTAAAAGTTCAATTTAACTCAAAGGGATTTTTCATTTTACCCCTGTGGTGCAGCTTGTTTATATCTTTTTAGATTGATGAATAGGGCCCCTACTGATCCGTATGTAAATGGCCTAAAATGTAAATTTGGCCCTTGTTATGCTGACATTTTAGGCTGATTTTTCATACCCCTATTCACTTCTGGTAAATATGGAGTTTAGTGACCTTGATTTTTATAATGAGGAGCATCATGAATATCACTAACAGGAATAAAAATGTAAAGGCCCATGAACTTTTTCTTTTTTTTTTTCAAAGAATCCCTAAATATGATTGAATTTGGTCCTTGGACTTTTAACAACTCAGATGAACCACATTTTATATTAATGTATTATCTCACTATTATGATTGAAGATGCTTCAGCTGGCTAACAAGCCCATTGCACAGGACCTCAAACCCCTCATACTGATGTTCCATAATAGGATGTGCAGGCCTGACTGACTTGCAATGCCTCAGTGCACAAAAGACCTTGTTAGAGGACAATGTTATTTGGAAAGGAATGGACAGTGCACTGTTATGGAACAAGAAGAAACATAGACATTATTACTTATCAGCCTGTATAAGGAATTCTGTCATAAGAAGAAACTAATAAAGAGATGAATGCAAGTTACTGAGGTTGATGTGATAAAGCAAATAAAAATATAAATCACTGTTTTTTGTATTGTTGTGGAGTAATTAAAACTGGAAGATGTTTCTCCTCAAATAATTTTTTCATCTTCATCTATTTTTTTAACACTTCTATGTCTATAACAGGGAGCGCTCTGTATTTTTTCAGAGAGCTTCCTGTGTGGCATTGTGAAAGCAGGGAGAGTGCAACAATCAAACAATGATACAGTTGTGATCAAAATTATTCAACCCCCATTGCAAATCCAGTTTATTGTCAAAATTTACAGACTTTCAGCTGTTTGCAAAGAACAGATCAAACAAAAGCAATTGAAATAGCTCAACACAACAAATGCTTCAAGTAGTATCCCCAAATTCAACTGAAAATGCAACTTATAATGGCTTCTCTAGTCTCAAAATTATTCATCCCCTTGAATAGAATCCCTCACAACAGCACAAATATGCAAAACAGATTTTGTCTCAAGTAAACTTGATGCAACTAATCAAGGGCTTCATTAGTTGCACCAGGTATGCTTGAGCTGGAACACATGAAATACCTGAACCAGCTAGGGGTTTGTTGAGTGTCGCTTTTGAAATATGGCTAAGTCAAAAGAATGGTTCAAAAAGTTAAGAGAAGAGATCATCGCCCTTCACAAACAAGGATCAGGATACAAAAAGATAGCGAAGGCATTGAATGTTCCTAGAGATACTGTTGGAAGCATAGTTTGCAAGCTGAAAGTCAAAGGGACAGTGGTTACACTACCTGGACGGGGCAGAAAAAGGAGGCTATCAACGGCTGCAACCACATTTCTGAGAATGCAGGTTGAGAAAAACCCTTGAGTGACTGCAAAAACCTGCAGCAAGACTTGGTGGCAAAAGGCACTGAGGTTTCAGTGAGCCAGTAAGGCACGTACTAAATGCAGAAGGCTTCCATGCGAGAACTCCAAGACATACAGCACTACTGACCCAAAAGCACAAGAAAAGTCAGCTTCAATATGCTCAAATCATATATATAAGCCACAGAAGTTTGGGCCTGATGTATCAGCAGTATGTCTGGAGGAAGAAGAATGAAGCATAGGCTGAAAAGAACACTCTGCCTACAGTTAAGCATGGTGGTGGCTCAGTGATGCTCTGGGGCTGCTTTGCATCCTCTGGCACTGGAAACCTGCAGTGTGTGGAAGGCAAGATGGATTCATTGAAGTATTAGGAAATCCTAGGAGAAAACATCATGCCATCTTTGAGGAAACTGAAGCTTGGGCATCACTGGACCTTCCAACAGGACAATGATCCCAAGCATACCTCAAATTCCACCAAGGCTTGTTTGCAGAAGAAGTCCTGGAAGATTCTACAGTGGCCATCACAGTCACCTGACTTGAACCTCATAGAAAATCTCAGGTGAGATTTGAAGAAGGCAGTTGCAGCATGCAAACCCAAGAATAATACTGACCTGGAGGCCATTGCTCATGAGGAATGGGCTAAGATTCCTCATGAATGCTGCCAGAAGCTGGTGTCTGGCTATGCATCTCGTTTGCAGTGGATCATAACAGCAAAAGGGTGCTCTGCTAAGTACCAAAGATGCTTGCCATGAAGGGGTTAAATAATTTTGAGACTGGAGAAGTCATTATAAGTTGCATTTTCAGTTGAATTTGGGGCATTTTTTGTGTTGAGCTATTTCAATTGCTTTTGTTTGGTCTGTTCATTGCAAACAGCTGAAACTCTGTAAATTTTAACAAGAAACCCGATTTGCAATGGGGGTTGAATAATTTTGATTACAACTGTACAATGTATAATAGATAGTAAACAATGTAGAAACACCACACAGCATACAGATCGATCAGAGCTACAAAAGAAAACAACACTGTATGACACTGCTTTCACGGTGCCCAACTGAAAGCTGTTTGGAAACTGAGACCTAGGGAGCTCAATGCCAGGGACATAAAAGTGTAAAAAACTAGATGGCTCATGGACACACCTCAGATCACTAGAAGGGCACAGTGTGAAACGGAGGGATTAAGGGAACACACAGGAAAACAGATTGTGGGGAATATAACCCTACAGTTCTGGATGGACAATATTTGTACTTTCCAGCTGTTGGATGCTACAACTGCCATCATCCCCAGCCAACTAACAATGAGAGAGAGTTGATTTGACTCCTTGTCACCACATCTGGAAGCACAAATATTGACTATCCCTGCTACAGCCTGAGCTATGTAAGACAGGCATATACATGGAAGTGGTTTGCATTTTTCACACACACTCATGCTGTTTATGTATTTGATTGTGGAATGCACATATATGTATGCTTGCACTTGCATATTACTATGTGTGCCGCCTAAATTCAGTGGCTGTCCATGGAAGAACAAACTGATATACAGATACAGATAGATATACAGACAGGCACATTTAGAATCTACTCAATACTTTGACCTTTCTTGGCCTTTATGTTTCCAGGCTGACAAATATAGTAACTATCCTGTGGAGCCAATGTAACAAGTTTCCTTTATATCATACACACCAGTTTGATTTCTAAAGCTACTGGTGATTAAAGTGTTGCTTTCTTGCTCCTGACCATTCTTTTAAGTGTAAAACTGAGATGATCATTAAGAGCAAGAGAACATCCTTTTCTAAAACCATTCAGTATCAGTGAGGTATGTATTGCATTGTGAAACAGGGCACTGCATATCATTCTGGCTCTCAAAGGGCTAAAGAAAAAGTATATGTACAAAATAATGGGGGAGGGAGGTATTTCTGCATTAGTACTCAGTGCACATCCACATTGTAGGTTTTCAGGATATCCCTACTTACTCACAGGCGAGTAATCAGTGACATGACCATTGTGATTGGTCAGACTATGCTTTACTAGGGATATCTTGAAAATCTGTCCGGTTGGTGTGCGCAGAGAACTGGAGCTAAGGACTACTAAACTAGAGGTTTATATCTAAGGGTGGCATGGTATTCAGTAAAACACACCCCTTGCTTGAATCAGAAGTGCAATTTATGCACTTAGAACTTCAGGCCCCAAGCACAATCAAATCAACATTTATGAAACTTGGGATTATGTGCAGTATTATGTATCAATAAACCCAGCAACAATTAACTTGACATATGTCCCAGATTGTTAGTAGTGCACCTGCATCTCTCTAGCTGTTACTGGGCTTCAAATGCCATCATCCACAACCAGCCAATGGTTACCTATGGGTAATGGAAGTTGAAGAGACACAGATTGCTCACCCGGCTCCACAGACACATATCAAGTTTGCCATGGAGTGAGTTTGAGGGGGATACTTACTTTGAACTTATGAGTTTTCTACTATTAGAATATCCAGGTATGGTATTACGGTTATCCCAGGTTTTCTGAGTACTGCCATGGAAATTGACAGAACCTCTGTGAATACTTGTGGGCAGAGGCTAATCCGAAAGACTCTGAACTGATGATTGTTGCCTGTAAGGAACCTCCGAATTTTTCTGTGATTCTATCTTATCAGTATATGTGTTACGGATGGCAATCAAAACCAGGAGTCAGACGATATAGTTAATAGAACCTTTATTATGAGAATAATGAGAGTAATGCAATATATAAATATACACACGGTGGGTGATTGAAACGGCGAGCACTGTATCAGGAATAGCAGTCTCCCAATCTCTGCACCACACTGTCCGAGACTAGGCCTCAGCCCACTGGAATCTCGTGGTAAGGTAACGCCCAAGAGATACTGACTCAGCCTGCAGTCAGTAGCTAGGAGTCTGCTAGAGCCCCAGGCCAGTACTAGGAAGGATGTCTGAATAACGGAACCAACAAACTGAGTGAACAGACAAAGCCTTCTAGTAAGCACCAGATAGGATAGTCAGACAAGCCAAAGTCATACACGGAGCGGGTAGTCAGCCAGAGCCACAGGTTTGCACCAGAAGGGACATCCACTGAAGCGATGGAATGCTGGATGCGCAGTGGATAGAGACCCAGGTCAACACCAGAGTGGGTAGTCAGACAAGCCTAGGTCATACATGGAGCAGGCAGTCAGCCAGAGCCACAGGTTTGCACCAGAAAGGATATCCACTGGAGTGTATGTATGCTGGATGCGTAGTGGATAGAGCCCCAGGTCAACACCAGAGTGGGTAGTCAGACAAGCCTAGGTCATACACGGAGCGGGTAATCAGCCAGAGCCACAGGATTGCACCAGAATATATCCACTGGAGGGTATTATGCTGGATGCGCAGTGGATAGAGCCCCAGGTCAACACCAGAGTGCGTAGTCAGACAAGCCTAGGTCATACATGGAGCAGGTAGTCAGCCAGAGCCACAGGTTTGCACCAGAAAGGATATCCACTGGAGTGTATGTATGCTGGATGCGCAGTGGATAGAGCCCCAGGTCAACACCAGAGTGGGTAGTCAGACAAGCCTAGATCATACACGGAGCGGGTAGTCAGCCAGAGCCACAGGACTGCACCAGAAATATATCCACTGGAGCGTATGTATACTGGATGCGCAGTGGATAGAGCCCCAGGTCAACACCAGAGTGGGTAGTCAGACAAGCCTAGGTCATACACGGAGTGGGTAGTCAGCCAGAGCCACAGGTTTGCACCAGAAAGGATATCCGAGCCAAATCGGAAAGCCAAAGAGAATAGTCAGACAGAGCCACAGGTCAACACCACAATGGATGGACAGACAAGCCGGATCATACACAGGAATCAGGAATACTAGAAAATGAACTGCTCAGAACAATAACGTAAGGGTGACTGAGTCAGGACTCAGTCTGATTTTAAACCCCTCCACAGGACGTAGGTAGGAGGAGCAGCTAGAGGGAGGAAGTAGGTAGGAGGAGACTACAGGAAACAAACACACATAAAACAGAGGCCTGCAGCATGCTTGAAGCCTCTTGCCTGCAATTGACGCGTGGAAAGATGCCGAGCGTCGCTGAAGCGGCGGCGCTGGAAACAAGGTGCTGTGACAATATGTTGGTATGTGTCCTTTAAATCTATGCTTGTCAGGAATGCATTTGGATAAGCTGGTGATCTCAGACGAAACGGATTCCATATTGAATGTCTTGTGTTTGATGTGACCGTTTAGCCATTTGAGGTCCTGTTGGTTTTCATACTGGAAAGAGGATTAAATAAATATCTTTGCCTCTGTATGGAGAAGGCATTGGCTTTATTACTTTGTTGCTTATCATTAATCTTAGTTCCTGCCTCCATTAAGAGTTGCCTCTTCTGGAGGCTGGAAATCTCAACTTCATGTTTCTTGTTCGATATGGGACAGTGTCAAACTCTAAGGAGTGCCCCATCTCCACTGTTAGAAATACCCAGTTGTCTGTCTGGGCTTCCCTCCAGGTTGATAAAAAATGCTCCAGCCTGTCCCCACTGGAAATGGAGTGTTTTGCGATTCATTGCTGGTCTTTGTGAAAAGGTCTTCTGGAAAAATCTCTCCTAGTACTTCCCTTGCCTGCATGCACTATACCTCCTCTTTCTTGAGTACAATGTCTGCCTGGAATGTATCTTCTTGCATCCTGGAAATGTTGATGTTGGTTACAAAAGGAAGTTCTAGAAGGTGACTGATCTCATCCTCTTCTGTCTTGTGGTAGAAAGAAACTTTTTCCCCCGATGATCTTATTATCTCTTCTAGTTGCTCACCAAATAAAGTACCACCTCAATATGGTAGCGAGACTAACCTGTTTTTAGATGAAGCATCCAGATCCCATTCTTTTATCCATAGGGCTCTCTGTGCAGTGACTGATAATGCTGATGATCTGGCTAGAAGTTTGATGTTGTCTAAGGAAGTGTCGTGATTTTCCAGGTTTTTCTGCTTTTTCTTATCAGGTTTTATGTCTCTCTTGTCTTTATTTTGGGATCTCCGCCCTACCTTGTTCACTCCCTTGTTTTAGGCCTATATCAAGCACTGACGCCCTTGTGTCAGTGTGCGATCAAAGAGTTTTGAGTCCTTGTGATAGAGTTTCCAGTGTTTCCTGTTATCGACCCGGCTTTCCTCGACTTTGTTTCCGTCTCCTGATTTGGCACCGACTCCTGTATAGATCTGACCCCGGCCAGTTTTACGATTCTTCTCTTGTCTGCTGATTCGGTACTGTGTTGTCCGACTGGTTATGACCCTGGCTTGCTTGACTCTTCTTCTGTCTTATCCTAGGTACCGTGTATGCCCGCCTGTTGCTGACCCTGCCTGTCCGACCTAGCAAGATCCCCAGGGCCCAGTGTACTGAACTTGACGTCATCGACTATCTTAAGTTCTGACTCCTTGTCTCAGTAATCCTCCGACTCTGGTGTCATCGTGAACAGGCGTTGACGACTACCGTTTGCTCGACTCCTTGTCGTATGGTAAATCTACGAACCCCAGCACCGCAGACTCAGTATTCGACATAGGCAGTCATACTTCAAGTAGGTTAACTAAGCTGTTTCTAGACTCAGTGAGTAGTTGTCTGTGTCCTAGGGGGTCATCCAGCATCAGGCTTTGCGGCCTGCACCGGTTCCCGGCATCGGCTGCAGCAAGGTCTACTACACACAGCCTCCGTCTGCTAGCAATGCTCACAAAACCTTGAACCCTGACTTCTGGCTCACTGGGGCCTACCCTGTAAGTATCCTGTACTTCCTTACTGTTGTCGGGTCTTTATTATCTATATTAATTCAGCAGTCTTCCATATCTTTGTGGAACTCCATTTCCACAGGGGGTGTCAGACCGCTTACATTGGGTGCTTCGGTAAGATCATTACAGGAAGCATCACAGGAAAAGTTAATGGCTTCCTTTATATTTCATATTTTATTTTTTCTTTAAAATCTGAAAGCCATATTCTGAGTGTTCTGAAAATACACTCCATGGCAGTTGCTGCTTTAAGATTTTGTCAAATAGCGATATATTGTTTTCTTATAGCCGTTTCTTCCATTGGATCTCTAAGAGTGGTACTATCTTCTAGTTAAAGTGTTAGTAATGTCCAAAATGTTCTTTTAATAGATTTGTAGAGGCTAAAAAAAGATTATCGTTGCCACAAACCCCATCTCTCAAACCACTATGGTTTGAGAGATATTAGCAATGAAAGTTCCCCATCTCTCCTCTTCTCTTGATGTCAGCTGTAAAGCTGACAGAACGGGATCCGTGTCGGCCGACACGATGACGCTCTTCAGCAGAGCCAAAATCCTGTTATTGTAAAATAATTACTTCATTCGAAAGGTCTACAAAATGTGCTTGTAAACCAGGCACATTTTGTAGACCTTTACAATTAAGTAATTCTTTTGCAATAACGGGATTTCAGCTCTGCTCAAAGCCACCAACTGATCCATGGACTGGGATCTCCTGCTGTCAGCTAGTTGCTGATGTCAGGAGAAGGGGAGGGAAGGGGGGACTTTCATTTCCAGTGTCTCTCAAACCACAGTGGTTTGTGGCAATGATAATATTTTATTAGCCTCTACAAAACTATTAAAAGAAAATTTTGGACATTACTAACACTTTAAATGGTAGTTCTTTTAGAGGTCTGAGCTACCCCTGGGTCTACTTTGGGGGGAGTAAACTAAGATGTAACCTCTTCTTCCTGAAAAGTGTACATCTTTTGAAAGCGGCTAGATGTTGATGTACGCTTATTTCCCTGGCCCCATTGCTTCTTTATCATCTCTTGGATAGAGTGATGAATAGTAAAGACTGCAATGGCTTTCTTATGCCCTATTAATGCAGAATCCATCACATCGATATCAGTGTGGGTTTCTGCTAGACCCAAAGTTTTTTTCATTATTTTTATGAGGGAATCCAGCTTATGTACATTGAATGTACTACAATCTTCTATTGATTCTCCATCTTCTGCTGAGAAAGCAGACAATGTCATTTCCATAAGACTTCCGTTATCTTCCTTAAGCTGCATAAATGAAGTTCCCTCTTCTGGATCTGATGTCCTGGGCCTTTTTCTTTGCAGATTCTTTCATTTCATTAAATGTTTCCTGTTTCATTATAAAAATGAATATTGAGGAATAAGGCTTGCAGTAATATCTAACAATTTCTATCCCCCATGCCATCTGCTGGACTGTTCTTGTAGGTTCTAACTTGACAGTCTCACCAGGGCTGCATTATGTAGTCGGGCTAATGGCTAAATTTCCAGTCCTAGCTGTTGGATCCTGCAGTTATCCTGAACTGCAAGAGTTAGAAGTCTTAGTGTTCACAAGAAAAGTGGAGGAATGGGGGCACTATAAGAGATAATTAAAATACAAATTGGTTTATATGAGTATTTTATCCCCTTGAATGCTAGGTGAAGCAATGGGTTGGAGATCTTTCTAGAATTCAATGCCCATTGCCCATATAATGCCCATGGAAGTCGCAGGGAATTTGTTTTTCTGTCCTATTGGTTTTGCCCCAGAATTCCTCCACTTTTATTTTGAACATACGGCCCAATTAAAGTTCAGGTTTCAGAGACTGCGTATGCACCCTCCATAGGCAGCAATGGGACCTATCAAGTAATGACAGTTTCTGCTTTTGGGAACACATTGTGCAGCAAGTGACTAATTTATGACAAATGTAAAATTAGCCAGTCAGGAGATGTATCAAAAATTAAAGACAGCAAAGGCAGTCTTATTCACAATATACTACTTATGTATATATATCTTTGTATATTTTACAACTGCAAAAGGTTTTAATTTACAAATTGCAATTAGTTATTAGAGTTTCCGTATCTGAATGACGCATATGGCTGTCTTTCAGTCAATTACAAAACTTATTCTAATAATTTGTGAACGTTTATTTTGATACATATGTTTCTAAATGTTGAGCATAAAACAGATTATCGCAATCAATAAGGTTTATTAATGAATTTCTGGAGCAAAGTATCTATGGTGACCACATACCCCTCTAAATCTTATGAAAATGTCAATCTCCAGTACTGCACAGGTACCACTGCAGCCCTGCAGTGTATTCTTTTATAAACTTCCCTAATTTAAAGGGTTATGTTTTCACCTTTAAATCAACTGTTCCATATGGAACAATTATAAATACAATTGATTTAAATTTACTTTGTAACCCCTTCAGTGCTAGATTCACTTCACTAGAATTCAAAAGAATAAAAACCCAGTTTAAATCCATTGGAATTTTCATCTGTATGCCCTATGGTGTCATACATTTGTTACACTTGTACCGCTATCTTACAGAATTTCACCTTATATGTGTAGTAATTGGGAACTCTTAGGGTTTGACTCTAACTCGCGATTTAGGGTTCCATAAGGAGTTACTTGAACACCCCTAGTTACAGCAAGCAGGTACATATCGCCTAAAATCTACATTCTGTGGATCATCCAAAAGTCAATATTGAAAGGGCCTCATCCTAGGTTTGTACGAAGAAGTTGGGCTAAATGTTTCTGAAAACAATACCTGGAGTGAAAATTAAAGGCAAATAACAAGCAAACAAAATAATCATGGTAATAGAGTCTTGTTTAACCCTTTGAGTTCCAGTGGGTACGCAACGCATTTTTACACTACAAGGGTTGATAAAAACTTGCTGTTTATGTTTGAAGTACGTATGTCTGCCTTTAAATACGTATTAAGCCTTTAAGTGCAAGAGGGATGTGCACTTAAAGGGTTAATACCCTTTCCGACGAGTTGACAGTAACCGTGAAGTTGAAATAGAGCGACAATAAATTACTCCGTCTTTCTGATTTCATCCCGAGCCAGGAGTGGAGGGGATTGGGGAAAATATAAACTGTATGGTAACCATGGAATCCGGTGAAGTAATGGCGACCAATCACAGATAGACTTATTGAGAGGTCTAGGCTCGTTGCTCTGGCAACCAAAGTAACCGCAACGGTTGTGTATGGTTTCTATATAGCGATTCAACCTGACTTTGTTATGTCAACTTTCCATGGGACGTATGGACAGAGAGGCACTCCTGGATTAACACAAGCTCTCAGAGAGATAGCTGGTCACGGACATCTCGGTGAGTTACACAGGGAAACAGAGTTCTGTCCTGAGAGTACAGATTTACAGGGGGTGCTGGTATGCTGGGGTTAAGGACCTAATGGAACCCATCTGCCCCAGGGTCCAATAGTTTCTAGT
The DNA here is from genome assembly GCA_037306005.1 of Rhinophrynus dorsalis. NCBI lineage: Eukaryota > Metazoa > Chordata > Amphibia > Anura > Rhinophrynidae > Rhinophrynus > Rhinophrynus dorsalis. The sequence goes on along the minus strand of CM074722.1, from coordinate 272,547,993 downwards.
TATTCATCTATTAAACAAATATTTTTGTTTAAGATCTCAAAATGTTTTGCATCGGGGCCCTCTAATGACTAATTACGCCACTAGTTTACCATGCCATAATAGGATTGGGGTACCATATACATTTCATTGCCTAGGCAATGTCTAATATTGGAGGTCGTTCATGTGATGGCATATACAGTTAGACAGTTAACTGAATTCATTTAATTAAGGCTGTCACCTCATCATTTTATAACCAAATGCACTCTGCAGGACTGCATGGCGGCTAGTGCAAACCTGTAGTAATCATTGCAGCCCTGCAGTGTGCATTCTTCATATGTTTCTGGTTTTAAAGGAATGAGGTGACAACCTTACATCATATTACAGCGACTGAACTATATCCGCACCCTATACCAGAGAATTTCTCATCCATTGTCCTCAAATATTACTAACTAGTTGAACAGCCCGTTACACGGGCCACAGTGCCACTGCCACCCGGTTGCGGGGCAGTCACGCGCAGTGGAGACTGCCCGCACCACGGCTGATACAGAACTGAACGCTCCTTCGGAGCGCCCAGCTCTGTATCAGCTGCAGCGTGGGCAGTCTCTACTGCGCATGACTGCAGCACGCGCATCAGTTTCTACTGCGCATGTTGCGGCGTTACACACAGTTTAGCAAATTATTATATAGGAAGGATAGTGCAGTTTCTGGATTAGCCTGTTTTGGCACAGGTGAACTAATCAGATTAAAAGACCCAGTGATTATACAGACCTAAACTCTTGCAGGGAAAATGTGGAAAGCCCACTGCTGAGATACTGACGTGTTGGCAAGTTCCAGTTATTGTGATATTATTGCATGAGTTCAAGGGCTTGTGTTGGATTATATAAATGCCTAGAGACAATTTGGAGCTAGGCATGGATTTTTTGTGTTAATCTACAGCAGTGGTTCTCACTGTTATTTTGGTCAAGGCACCTCTAATACATTGTGTGGAATTTTCAGGACACCTCTTATATTTTATAAGACGTGTCAAGGACTTTAAAAAGGAACAAATGTGTAAGATAGTTCTCATAATCAGAATGATAAAAAGAGTATTTAGTGCACGACATTGTACATAAATATACATTTGAAACTGAACATTTACATTTTTATCATAGTCTAGATAGGAATAGAGTTGCATCCTAACATGCTGACAAAAGCACACCAAACTGCCATGGCATCCTAGTAGAGAACCACTCTGCTACAGGGTGCATGCAAGTTCATGTATGACACAGGAAGGGGAATGCACAAATTGGCCAGTGTAGTTCATCTCTCTGCTACCCCTATACATACAGTAAGACTGGAAATCATGTACTTATCATACTAGAGCACCAACTCTACTGATGCAAGCTTTTAACGAGAGAAACCCACCTACATCATCTCTACAGATAAGCAGTTAAGTGGAAGAATGTCGGGTTGACCTCTCCTGTGCCTTGTTACTAGTACATGTTGTAAAACAAGGAGCTGAGGAGCAGACCAAGAATTACCCATGCACTTCCACACTGTCTGCTTCTCTGTGCAAGCTGTGTAAAGCAGCCTGTTTTTGGTGTAAAATATTTTGTACATAGGCTAGGCTGATCAGACCTCACCTTTAACCGGGGATGCATAGGAAATATGCATACTGCAGGACTGCTTTGATTTCAGTGCAGTCCTGAAATATGCTTATTTCCTATTTGTCCCTGGTTAAAGGTAAGGTCTGGTCAGCCTAACATAGGCATTATCCAAGTATAGCTCATACAGACAAACCCCTTTTGCCTATATTAACCTGAAATTAAATTTTTACATTCCCCTTAGGATATTGAGAAGAATTTGATTCAAAGTGTTTTAAATAAAGAGTTGTGAAAAAAAGGGTTACAACCTGGCCTTTATTATATATACATATACACTTAACACACTGAGCCTTATATATAAAAGTGAAGAGGGCCAATTATATGGCAAAACAACTGAACCACAGGCAACAAACTAAACTTAGTTAGTTTGTACTAACTCTCTCCACTACTGCCAGTGTTAAAGGGGAACTACCACCCCGCAATAAGTTCACATTATTCAATTCTTCATCTGGCGACTAGCTGCTTAGTAGCGCTAGTCGCCAGAAATATTACCCGGTTTACAAGATATTCCACTTTTTCGGAGACTCACAGTAGCAGGAAGCACGGACATCTCGTCATAGTGACGTCCGTGCGCCTCCGCTGTCAGTCCCTTTTGGAGCCAATTGGCTCTTGACAAGCATCTTGACAAAGGCCTAAGGTGAGGCTGAAACTTTGATGAATAAACTTGCACTTGATTTCATTTGAAGAAAGACCTGTGAGTGTTTTCTCAATATTGGATGTATATTACTATTTACGTGGAAGATAGCACCCAGGCGAGTGTGGACTTAACAGTGAGTGCATATCATGGGACATTTCTATATATATATATATATATATATATATATATATATATATATATATATATATAAAAAGAAACCTGCGTCTCTGCCACACACACACAGGAGCGGCAGTAAGGAGGAATTATTCAGATCTTCTGTATACTGCCTGTCCAGGACATATACGGGGGGGGGTGATTTTCTCTGCAAGGAGTTGGCCCTTCCCCACTATCTCCTCTTCTAAAAACCACACATGGCCTTTTGACACCCTGCCACTCATGTGACAGTCTCTGCAAGGAATTGCAAGGGGCTTCAATACATATACACACACGCACCACACACTCACACATGCAATACATACGCACCACACAAACAATACACAACAAACCCACACATGCAATACACACAATACATTTGCACAATACACACACAAACAATACACACACATATGCAATACACATGCACAACACAAACAGACAACACACACACGCCGACAATGCACAACACACATGCACATAAAACACACACACACAACACACCTCAACACAAACATGCAATACACGCACAAACACATACACAAACACATGCACACAACTCACACACTCAACACACTTGTAATATACACACACAGCACACACACAAACATGCACAACACACCACAATACACACATGCAACACACACAAATACACCACAAATGTGTATTGTACATGTATGCAGTGTGCTGTAGTGTATTGTGTGTGTGTGTGTTTGTTTTGTATGTGTTTTTTGTACATGTACTGCATGTGTGTGTTGAAGTGTGTTGTGTGTGTGTATTGCGTGTGTATTGTGTGTGTGTTGTGCATTGTCTCTTTGTGTTGTGCATGTGTGTTGCATGTATGTATTGTGTGTATTGCACGTGTGTGCGTTTGTGTATTCTTTCTGTGTGTGTGTATTGTCTGTTTGTTTTGTGCACAACACGTTCACACACACAGTACATCACAACACAACCATAACACACACACGCACAAAACATATACAACACACAAGCAATACATGTGCACAAAATACACACACACGCACAACAAACAAACCCACAACACATGCACAACAAACACACGTACAACACACACTCACAAAAAAACACAAACACATACACAATACACAAACACACCATACAATAAACCACAACACACACATGTACAACACACTCATAACTCATAAAATACACATGCATGCAACAGACACGTGTAAAAAACACACATTAACAACACATACACACACCACATGCAATACACAAAGACACACACATTATCAACAAACACAATACACACACACAAATGCATACACAATACACATACATGCACAACACACACAAATACATGCGCAATACACACATAACACACAAACACAATATACACACACACAATACACATACAAACATAGTATACACACATACAAACACAATACATACAAAACATGCATACAATACATGCAACACATAAAATCAACACAGACACAATACACACACGAATACACACAAAATGTACACAAAAAGCATACCCCCACAATATGCACAGTACATACACACACACACACAATACACAAAACGCTATACACAAAACACTTTACTTAATACAGTATCCGATATATGCAAAAAGCTAAATGCAAACCACTATAATCAAGCTGCTATAAACAAAATGCAAGATGCTATATGCAATACTGTATATGCAATACACAATAGGCAAAACTCAGATCCGCAAAATACAGTATGCAACACGCTGTAGTTATGTGCAATACTCTTTATGCTATATGCAAATTGAAATTTGATATACGCAATATGCAAAATGCCAGTCAAATAGACTTGATTTTATAAATCCATAGCATAGTGTATATACACTTTCTTTCATTTTAAACATATTAACTTTATGAGGCAGGGAAGTGTGAAAAATGGAAGATAAGTGATGTCTAAATATTTTAATTCTGTACATTTTCTCTGCAGCATTATTAAAAATGCAGAAATACTCCACAGATTGTTTGAGCTAAGTTCAGAGCAGTGTTTCCTTGTGACAGACGACATAGTTATAATTCCTTTGACAATATGTTAACAAGAGTGCTGCTCAGATCACCTCTTGGAAAATGTGTTGGGTACTTCAACTATTTTTCTAAAACTATCTGGTTTGCTCCAGAATAATTCCAGTTTGCTTTTATAAATATGGGCCATAGAACCTTATGCACAAAACAAAAGATGTGTAGTTCTGGAACATACAAACTATACATGGGAAACAAATGTAACGTCCTCAATATGCCCATTGATTTAAATATGTCTAGAGATAAATGCTGAAGATGTTGCCATCACATTGAAAACCATGAAAAGTAAGTTGTGGGGCTATGGTGCCTTTCACATAAGGGGCTACTATTGCCTCGCATGAACACACCACCAAGATGCATGTTTTCCGCATTCACAGTGGAAAGCAGTAAAGATGCAACAGTGCAGACCAGCATTGTGGCCTATGGGGCTGTTGGCTGACCTTTCACACAAGCTGTATTGGAGTGAGGCTCATCACACCCTCCAGTGAATGGCAGATGCACATGAGTATCACCAGTATTAGTCAGTTGGCTTTCACATGGGCTGGCTGTCAGACATACTCCCCTATTCCATCCCTCATAACAGTTTTGGCAGGGGAAAGCAGGAGGTGACTTCAGAACATGCGTAACAGAACTATAACAGGAGACTGCTACATTATGTCACCCATATGATAGAGCCCTAACAGTGCAAGGCTATCACTGCCTGAGCACAGGTCTGTAAATATTTATAGTAATTTAAACTTGTTTTCCTTGCTCGGGTAGGAATATTCCTAATGTGTTAAAGAGCTCTGTACTTTTACAGGGTTAAAAGCCCAATTAAAATGAATGGAAATCTGTATTTGTTCCTATATGGCGCAGTTTGTTTGTTCCAGATTTTATCCTGTTTGCTTCTGTGCATATGGCTCATTGAATATTGATCTATGGGTCACCAAGGTGTAATGAACTGTTTTCCTACGTGTCTGCCACATTAAAGGGACACTAATGTCCCATAAAATATTCTTCTTGTTTTGTAGATGAAAAAAATATATATATTTGCACCCAATCCCATCTCTCAAACTGCTATGGTTTGAGAGATATTCACATTGAAAGTTCCCTCCTCCATCCCCTTCTCCTGATGTCAGGACTGTGCTGACAGCAGAGGATCCAGGTCTGGGGACCAGCTGAAGGCTCTGCAGCAGAGCAGAAATCGCGTTATTTAAAGGGATAGTAATACTTAAAATGTAAAAAAAAAATGTTGTAGGGTTTATCCCCCTGAGTAAAACAAGAGTACTCCCACTGCTGAAAGGTGTTTCATTCAAAAGTTATTAATTTTCAAAGTTGAATTTTTTAGGTGCAATATCACAGTGGCCTGAAATTGTACAGTGGCGCTGTTGCTACACCATCCTATGGAGATTTATGGTCCCGGGACCAGAGCTGTGCATAGGATTGTGTAGCAACAGCACCACTGTACAATTTCAGGCCACTGTGATATTGCACCTAAAAAATTCAACTTTGAAAATTAATAACTTTTGAATGAAACACCTTTCAGCAGTGGGAGTACTCTTGTTTTACTCAGGGGGATAAACCCTACAACATATGTTTTTACATTTTAAGTATTACTATCCCTTTAAAAATAATTAATTCATTGAAGAGGTCTACAAAGTGTGCCTGGTTTGCAAGCACACTTTGTAGACCATTCCAATGAAGTCATTTTTTAAAAAATAACTCGATTTTGGCTCTGCTGAAGAGCCTCCTCGAGTCGGCCGACTTGAATCTCCTGCTGTCAGCTTTACAACTGGCATCAGGAGAAGGGGAGGGAGGGGGGAAGTTCAGTGCGAATATCTCTCAAACCATAGCGCATACTGCCAACTACCACCTTTTATGCTGCTTATACCTCTGGCCATTTCTATGATGTCTGTTCAAGGCCTTTTTAATTGTTTCTTTAGACATACCTAAGACTTGGAGCTGTACTTAGTACATCTTTGAGTGTCAGAGGGGTGATCAAGTTAATGAATATGAGAAGCCACTGGTGCAGAGATTGCACAAATAGTTTCCAAAAAGCAGACCCAATAAAGTGAGGCACTCAATAAGATAACCCAATAGTAATTACAAGCTTTATTTTATCAAAATATACATATATAGAGATAACATAAAAACCCTGAAGACAGGCTGTAGAAATAACAAATATATCTGCATCAACAAGATCATATAATGCCTCCTATACAAAATTGCCATATATCCACGACTAAAATCTTACAAAAAGTACTATAATAATGTGACCTTAATAAGAAATAACTATAAAGTGCCTAGTGTGTCAACATAGAAATACCCGCTAGTATAATAAATTAGGAAAATGTAAGACAATATACTTATCCATCGTAATTTGTGAATGCATGGGGGGGGGGAGTAAGTAAAATACAGCCAGTCTTCAGATCCAAAACCCAACGCGTATCGTCATTCACATGGTTTCGTCATGGGGGATCAACACATCGCTCAGCACTACGTTGCACACACTTCTGACACTCAGATACACGTTATTTAGTGACACCTGCCAAATGCTAACAGCTGGCTAACCCCACATATAATGTATTACATGCATTTCTGTACTGTGATGCCTATGTCCTCCTACCGAGGCTAAAAATGAACTGGAGAGAATTGTAGGGAAGACCAACTATACCACAGATGACAAATAAAATATCCCATTAATTTTAAATGAGTATTTTAACCTCATAAAGGAGCAGTAAACTTTTTTATGAATACATATATGTTATAGACCTTTTCCTGCTGAGTAAAACAAGGGCACTCCCACTGCTGATAGTTGTTTTATTCAAAACAAGTTGAAAGGCCCATTTACACATGCCACAGTTCCACCTCTGTAGGCATGAGCAGTAGAGAGTGGCCGTGCCGTGGCTGATACGGAGGAAAGAGCAACTATGTGCAACTCCGGTCTGAATTTGGAGAGCCCTGCTCCATAAAAGCCACGGCGTGGGCAGTCTGTACTGCACATGACTAAAGTACGCGCAACTGTCTGTACTGCGCATGATGGCTTCTGACAAACCTTAGTGAATTATTATATAGGATCTGTAACAGTTTCAATAATCAGGAAGTGAATTTACTGTCTTTACTTCCTGATAGTTCTAACTGACAGGAAATGACAGGCAGTTTCTATCACATTCTATAGAGAACTGTATGTCACTGGCTTTCCTTTCCATTAGAATGTAACATAAAAACTATCTGGAATTTGACCACTACAGGGTACTGCTAATGTAAAAAACCATGGGTTTAAACTATAATAACTCTGGAAATATGAATCTTTCGTCGGTGAGAGTACTCTTATTTTACTCAACAGGAAAATCCCTACAATATATTTTTTCATAAAAAAAATTTACTGCTCCTTTAAATGTTAGAGCATTCCTCAACACATTGGACCTCTTTTACGTTCAAGAGGGTAAAAGACCAATTTATATAAATGGAATACTTTATTTATTCCATATGGTGTAGCTAGTTTGCCCTAGGGAGTAAAAAAAGTCCCATTTAAATAAACATTAATTGTTAAAATGTATATTTTTCCCCTATGTTGCAGTGGTTTGCTCTAGAATTATTCCAGTTTTCTTAATATTTCAACCTCCTTGTTTGTATAATTTTTCTATATAGTCCAGCCCAAGCTGTGGCCAGTTGGGCAGAGTCTATATTTTCTCTGGAGAATATAATTTAAAGGGATAGTAATACTTGCAAATTACTAATCCCCATATTGTAGCTTTGTTAAAAAGAAACTTATTGCCCCCAGTGTCATCTCTCAAACGCTTATGTGCATCAGGCGGCACAGCAGCTGAGCCGAGATTGCGTTTATAAAAAATAATTATTTCACTGAAACGGTCTTCTGCGTGTGCTTGGTTTGCAAGTACATGTAGAAGGCCGTTTTAGTGAAAGATTTCTTTTTTATAAACGCAATCTTGGCAATGCTGCAGAGCCACCTGATGCACAAAAGACTGTTGTACGACAGCTTCCCCTGCAGTCAGCGTTCAGTCAGGGAAGGGGGAGGGAGGGGGGACCTTTGAGCGCTATCATCTCTCAAACCATAAGAGTTTGAGAGATGACACTGGGGGCAATAAGTTTCTTTTTAACAAAGCTACAATATGGGGATTCGTAATTTGCAAGTATTACTATCCCTTTAACATATTTCATACAGACATCATTCATACATGCTGGAAGTTAAGTAACTCATGAAAGGGTGATTCCATTTTCCATAACCCGCTCCATATTCTGACTGTCGGGTCATGTCTGACAGCTCTCTACTAATCTCGCCCTCAGAGCTCTTCTGCAGTCAACTGTAATCTGCTTGCTATGAATGGATTAATGTTTCTGTGCTCAGAACAATCCATGTTACAGAGATGGATAATATCAAATGGGAATTTCAAAGCGCAATAGAAACAGAAAAAATCCACTGTCCCTTCTGAGGCCCTTACGCACAAAAAAAGGAGCAATTCTACAGCAAACCTACTGCTCCATAGGAGTTAAATTACACTTCCCACTGATTTTTAACCTCGCGAATGCTAGAAGGGTTTCCAACCCATTGCTTCACAAATTCCATTGACTTTAAAGGGGGTTTTATTACTTTTAATGCTAGAGGTGCATCCAACTTATTGTTTCACAATGCTTTGAAGACATCTCTAGAATTCAAGGGTTTAAATCCACAATGGGAATTTCATTTATTTTCTCTAGAATTGTACCTTCTTAGCTTGGTGAATAAGGCCCTCTACTTTCTGTATCTACTAAGCAGACTCTAGTTTTTACTTTAGTGCGAAATTTGTATGTATGTTATATGACATTTATGTATAGTGGCGGGTGCTGGTCTAGCAAAGGTTTATGGTTTAGTCTTCTGTTTGCACGTATTAACCGTGTGTGTGCATATGGGGAGTATATGCTCCTCTTATTTTTCCTTTATCAAATAAATTAATACGATGGCTATTGTGAGAATATAATGGTTACTGAGGCAGCTGTGCAGGCAGTCCTGTTAATTTTGTATACTCTGGATTTCGATATCAGGGTCCTAGGGTGAGAGTCCAGTGTTTCTTACTACATGATCTGCAACAGTTAACAGGTTCTTTAGCCAGTAAATCTGTAGTTTGTACCATGAATGCAGAGTCCTGCTTGTCTCTGTGTGTGAGTGAGATCACTAAGTTGTAACATGTTAAAAGTCCTTACGGACAAATTAGAACACATTCTGGGTTAGAGCAGGCAGGTATATATTATTTGGAATCCATTTTCTATGGAAATTTTAAGGTTAATGTTTCAGAGATCTCAGGGTCAGCTCATTTTGAAGGTTCTCAGGCATGTAAATGTATAGTCAAAAAGCTTATATAATATATATATATATATTATACTAGTAGTGAGTAAGCCCACAGAGTAGTACTTTAACACATGCCCTAACCCTTCCCACATGTTTGGATACTGGTAATAGTGGGTCCTGAGGCTCCCCATGATCATGAAATCTATGACGGAACGGGCCCATCACCTGTCCTTAAAGCACGGAAGTGTGTGATGGTCCTGGCCTGTCACTTGACAAGGGGTTAAAGACAAAAATAAATGTTCTCAGGAAAACTACTTGTACCACAGGTAACAAATACCCACTTTAAAAAAAAATGGATATTCTTATTTGTCCCCTATGGTACAGTTGCTTTACTCCAGAACTGCTGTATTTTTGCTTTTGTGCATATTGCCCAGGAGGTCATTTTCAATAACATTGATCCAGTGAACGAGCTCCCTTACATGGATGAAAAGAAAACCTGATGCATTATTTAATCCCTTATATAAATAATTATTGTTGTTGTTTGATCTGTGGCAGTTGTTTCTAAGATATTTGTTTTGTAAAAGGCTTTCAGCCTTGGGATTGCTGCCTTGGGGATTTCACAGCCTCGAGGAAAGGTTCTTTTTTTTTTACTGGCAGTATATTTTTCATCAGCGTTCAAGTCACCTGAGACTTTAGACTGAGAGAAGTTCAGTGCTGTAAGGTTAGCTTAGTCCATTGTTTTGTTCCTTATATTTTAGGGCTTATGGCTAGTGGTTCTTAACAAGGGTTCCATGGCACTTTGGTATGCCTTGGACACCAGTTTAGGATACCGAGAACAAAAAAATCCTAAGAACTTCCCACTTACCGTACTATGACTAGAAAGTCCTAATGGACAGTATGAACTTTGACCTTGTGCTCAATTCTGAATGTCATGTTTATAGAGACAAACAAGACAGCTGCAAGACGGATTGCAGTACCTCAACCTCTGCTCACTGCACATGATAATCTTAAACCTTCCTGAATCAGAAGAGTGTGTAATGCACTGCTCCACAATGTATTTGCACCACTTTGGTCTTTAAAAAGTTACATAGGTTCAGGCACTCTGCTTTTTTCAGTTTGAAAACACTGTCAGCTAAGATTATACTTCTTCATTATATCCAGGACTAAATGATGATGTTATCTGATAAACAAAGGCTGAAAGCCAGAGCACTTTGGCATTGCATTGCATTGTTTAATATAAATTCATTTTATCTTTCTCCATAACCTGCTTCTTCTTCATGTTTGTTTTTGGTCATTCAAATGGTCATGCAGTACCGTGTTCTGAAACCATGTATGGTAACACATTCCAGAGGATATGTACAGAGATGTGATGGCCGTTTGTTACAACAATATAAAGTATAGGGCTTTATATAATTTCTTTTTTTATAGTGGAATAATTCTGAGGCAAACCAACTGTACCATAGGGGACAAATTATAGTGCCTACTAATTTAAAATGGTGTTTTAACCCATTGAATTAGGTCTCCAGTTGTCTCCTTAGGTGCAGTTGGTTTGACATAGAATTCCCCTCTTTGTCTTTATACATAAGGCCAATACCAGGAATGTGGCCACATGGGCTGAGGTCTGATTGATTCTCAGTCTCTGTCCACATTCCAGGTGTAGGCAATATTGTTGCAGACTTCTCAGTCTTCAACATCTGGATCCTGTCAGTCTGGAGTTCAGAGTGTCTTTGAATCCATGGTTCATCTAGTGACGGACCTCATGGCCTCCCAGGTGAAATGAAATGCAATGCAGCTCTGTGCCAGGTCTTAGTAACATAGTAAATTAAGTTGAAAAAAGACACAAGTCCATCAAGTTCAACCCTTTCCTCATAACCCACAGAAATGAGAATTATATAGCTTTCCTGCTACCAAATAAGTTAGTCTTTATCAGACCTTCTAGCCCTTCTAGCCCTCACTTTCCTAGCTTCTCTGTCTCTATTATTATCTAAACTCTCCATGTATTCTAGTCTTGATAACTTCCGCTCTCCTTCTGTTCTTTCTGTCTCTCCCTCATCTATCTTCTTTGTCAGATTGGAAAACATCCTTTTACTCTCACTTGGCACTTCCTTCTTCCTTCGCAAGCCTTTACCATTGGTTTGTCATAGTTTTGGAGGATGCATGTACAACTGCCCCCCCTCCCCTTTTGTACAGTCTTGTCTCTCTGCCTCCCTCACTCCCAGAATTACAAGTACAATTAAATGGAAACTAGGTAGACAGACTGCAAGTTGTACACTATACTAGAAGAGTGACTGAAAGGTTTCATTTGTTTGTTATGTCTATGAATAAGAGCTGTATAGCTCGAAACGTTTTGTTAACTGACTTCAATGACTCCGTCTTGCTAAATCCATGTCTATGATTTTTAATCCTGTAACATAATTTGCTAGAATGTGAAGCTCCCTGTGTGTGTAACACACAAATGCGCGGTAGAGGCTGCCCGAATGATGCAGTCATAAGCAGTAGAGACTGCCAGAACGCGCCGGTCTCCAGTCAGAGGCACATTTGGGCTGCAGAAACAAGCATGTTACATATAAACTGTGGAGAACCATTTAGGGAATCTTTTGTTATAGACGGATGTGGCAATAATAGTAGACAATAGATTAAACGATAGTGTGCAGTGTCATTCAGCTGCTTCATGAGACAATAGGGTACTATCTTGTGAAGATGCACAGGCTGGTTATATACCTCTTTATTAATCCCTGGAGTATGAAGTATAGTTTTGGGCACCTATTCTTAAAGGGATACTTAAAGGGATAGTAATACTTCGTTTTATCTTTATTTTATTTTGTAGGCATTAAAAAAACACGAAGAACGATATAAGTCTTATCTCTCAAACCTTTATGGTTTAAGAGATATTCACAAGCAAAGTATCCCCCCCCCATTCAGCCTGAGCAGAAGGGAGGTGCTCAGGTAGACTGCAGAGAGGGGCAATGTTCAATTAAGATAAGGGAAAAAGCTGAAAAACTTGTCAAGGGGGGCAGGGATTTCATTGTTTTCATACAAAGAAGATTGTCCCCTTCTGTTATCTGTCTGGTCTTACAACCAGATTCACATCTGAGAAGAGATGGCTTACACTAGGAAAAGGGGCGGAAGGGGGAAACTTTGCTTGTGAATATCTCTTAAGCCATAAAGGTTTTAGAGATAAGACTTATATCGTTCTTCATGTTTTTTTAATGCCTACAAAATAAAATAAAGATAAAACGAAGTATTACTATCCCTTTAAAATGTATAAATATATATACGTGTGTGTATATAATTTTTTCTTGGTAGGGTTTATCCTCATGAGTAAAGCAAGATTACTCCCACTACTGAGGGTGTTTTATTCCCAAGTTATTGCAGCTCAAGATTGAATTTTACTAGGGATGCACCTATACCATTTTTTTAAGACTGAGTATGAGTACCAATACTTTCCCCAAGTACTCACCGATACCAATTACCAATACTTTTTTTGCAATGCCATTTGACAGTTTTCCAAGGGGTGGTGAGAGGATGCAGTGGAACTAAGTGGGAGACGAGGGTGCTGAGGGGAAGCAGGAGAACTGAATGGGAGAAGTGGGGGGCTGAGGGGAACTGAATGGGAGAAGTAGGGTGCTGAGGGGAACTGAATTGGAGAAGTGGGGGGGGGCTGGGGAGAATGAATTGGAGAAGTGGGGGGGCTGGGGAGAACTGAGTGAGAGGAGTAGGGGGGCTGAGTGAGAGGAGTAGGGGGGCTGAGTGAGAGAAGTAGGGGGGCTGAGTGGGAGAATTGGGGAGGCTGAGTGGGAGATGGAGAGGCTCTCAATTGGGCTGAAGCATGGCAGTGGGGCTGAAGCCATGGCTTTCTGCAAAAGAACAGTGAGATTGTGCCAGGGTCTCCCTGGAAAGCTGCAAAGAAGTTTACAGCTTGTCCAGGATGTGCCATGCTGCAGCTTCTGCCTGCCTTACCCTCCAGCTACTTGCTGTAATTTCCTCCTCTGTCGGGTGCTCGCTGTTCTCTGCGAGCCCCGGCATAGGTCAGCGTCGGAACATTGCCATGGTAACCTGCGGCAACACTTCGACGCTGCAGGAGGGAGAGAGGCGCCCAGGGAGCATTGAGAGCAGCTCCCTGGGCTCTCTCTCTGCAGCACCAACCCTGACACAGGGTATCAGTGCTGGCATTGGCCGCATTTGCCCGAGTACTCACGCAAATGCTGGTATCGGTACAGGTGCAACCCTAACTTTTACACTGGTGCTTTGGCTAAACTAGCCTATAGACATCTTTGGTCAGTGGACCATAAATCTACATAGAATGGTGTGGCAACAGTCCACTGTAAATTTCAGGTCATTGAGATATTGCACCTAAAGAAAATTCAAGTTTGAGCTGCAATAACTTTTTAATAAAACACCTTTCAGCAGTGGGAGTACCCTTGTTTTACTCAGGAGGACAAGCCATACAATATATATATATATTACATATTAAGTATTACTATAACTTTAACAATACATTATCAAACTGGAGAAAGTACAGAGACATGCATCCAAACTGATAAGAGGATTGGGAAATTGTAGTTCTATGAAAGACCAACTAAACTAAGTTTGTTTATATTCATTTATACATCTGAGGAGCGATATAATTACCATTTACAAATATATATACAAGGTCAGTACAAAGCACTACTGTCTAGGTAGCTCTTTATGAACTGAATAGAAAACAAAGGGACTTACTTTAAGGCTAGAAGAGCGGTGTTCTTCACAAAAACAAATATGTAATAATGTGGAACTACTTGCCTTGAGAGGCTGTGTTGGCAGATAATTTAGCTACTTTCAAAAATGATTTTTTTTTTTAGCTCAGAAAAATATTATTGATAATTATGACAAATGTTTTCAATACAGGTAGGATGTTGGTCCAGGGAAAGTTCCTACTGGGAAGGGCATTTTTTACCCTCTTGGGATGGAATTGGAAATAGCTTCAATGAAATTCCCAATAAAGGTGTTGGCTGCAAACATTGAACTTAAGGAACCCATGTATTTATTCAGCCTGCATCAGCTATGAAAGAGAGTTTTTTTTAATATTTAAAATAATAGTTTATTAGATGTTTGGCTTTATTTATTTGTCCATTTATTCACATTAGACAGTGCTGGTTGGCATGAATGCCAGATACTAATATTTCACACTGATCTCCTAGCAGTGGTGGAGCTACCATATAAGAGGAATAAGCGGCTGCTTAAGGCCCCCACTTGGTCAGAGGGCCCCTCAGTGCTTATATAGTAGTGCCATTGTAAGTTAACAAAATCAGATGGCAATGTTTTATTAGAAATAAGAGTGTGGGAGTACAAGGAGCCCCTATGTGACTTTTTCCCTTAGGGCCCCCAAAAAACCTAGACCCACCCATGTCTCCTAGGTTCCTATCTCAGCCAGTACTAGCTCATTTGTATATACTAACAAATAAATAAAGCTAAATATCTCACACTATTATTTGAAGTAAAAAATAACTCACACAAATAAAGATGGTTCTGAATGAGCTTTCAAACGCACCTATTTGTTACAAAGTGACAGTTAAACTTTAACCACTGGTCTACTTGAGAGGTCTATAACGCATTGTTTAGCGATGAGTTGGCTTACTCTTTGTTCAGGAACTGGGTATGTATACTAGTAAATATACTGTCCTTCATAAACTGTCATAATGATTGCTCTGGGTGCAGCCAGCACAGCTTATGCACTCTTCCAAGCTTGGGGCTACAGGCAACGGCCTACTCTGCTTAACAGGAAATCTGGCCCTCGGTTCATTGCTTTATAAATCAGGTCTTACATACATTACATTATGTAAGCACTGGTAAAATATTTATTTTGATACATCAGCAGTAATCAGATACTAACTCTATCCAAATTAATCCAGAAATAATAATTTGTATTTACAGTATTATGGTATTGATATCTTCACTTTGGTCTGATATGATTTTGGTTTTCCTTCACACAGCAACAGAATTAAGAAGAGCCATGCCAAGTGACAAGCTACCAGGGCTACTGAACTCCTCCCAGGAGCTGCCTTTTAAACTGCCCAGTGGATTTCAAAGCAAAGTGGTGGCACCTCGCAACCCAAAGCTCACTAGAGATGAAGGGACTGCTCTGACGGTAATAACTGCAAAATAAATTGTGTTGTTTTTTCTATCAGAGGGAAGCTTAGGCACACAGATGCTAGCAACTGAAACCAGAGATTATCCTGGACTGAATCAAATCAAGCCAGACAGATGTTCAGAACAAATACTATCACTTCTCTACCCAGATGGACTACGGGAGACAAACATCTAAAAAATTTAATATGAATTACTTTCTTAGTCACTGTCAGATTCCTTAGGATGCAGCCTTAGAAAGTGTGACCCTTTATCACATCAAACAGGTATATGGAACAAAAAGGTGCAGAACAAAAGAAATCTAAAAGTGGTGCTTTATTAATCACTTCCCTACAGATAAGAAATGCACTTACAAGCTAAAAAACAAACTTAGGCATATCGACCTTTCAGATTTTGACCACTGGTGGCCATACAACCCTTGGGGCTCAAACCCTGGGTGTTAGTAGTTACACCTATGAAGCAGAGCCTTAGACTCCAAATTCCACCCCTTCTGCACCATGGATCCACCCTCCAGCTGCCTGGCAGGCACCCTTGATAATCAATTACTTGGCTTGAGTCCGCAGTTGAATAATCGTCCACTGATCAATCTCAAGATCCCGACTTTCTCAACCTGATTCCACCATTGCCATCAGTTGTTGAGGAAGCCCAGTGCTTTCCTGGGGTTAATCACCGGGCATGAAGAACTGAGATCAGTCTAACAGGCTGCTCTTTACAGTTCTGATACCCTGTCCCTGGACTACCTAATTATGAGGTAAAGGCTGGATCACATTCACATGATGTAGCAATGGGTCTTTATGTGTGTGCCCACAACTGATTATATGTATCATAATCATGTCTATGTGCTGACTAGCTAGGACTGAGGCTCGTACTTCTGGTTATCAAAGACAACGATCTTATCATTCTTGATGGTGAAAATTGATGTAGACAGAATACACGTTCACATTGCTAATATCAAGACCTACATTTTCTCATTGTAAACAGACCATGAGACTGAACATCTGGACTTGATCCTTATTTTTCTGAAACTGTCCCTGGCTTGTCAGGCTGGGCCACTTTTCTGCCATTATGCACACAAACACTTACATACAGTGGAGATATAACAGACCTCTATAGTTCAGTTCTATTAATTCTACTATGTATATCAGCTTCACCATGGTAACTTTAACCCCCCAAACTTATCTTAATTTTCCATATTTATGGGCCATAATTTCTGGCCAGTACCTTCTCCCAAGATTAGACTGGCGGTACTGTGCATACTTGGTAGACTGAATGATATGTGAGGCACAAAGAAAAGTGGAGTTCAGGGGCAAAGCAACTGCTTATGGGAAAAATATTGGCATAACCTACCACTGAATTAAATTGGCCTTTTTAACCACATGAATGCATTTCTTCTCAATACCTTGGATACATCTCTAGCATTCAAGAGCTTAAAATAATCATTTAAATTATGGTAATGGTTATTTGTGTTCCTGTGGTGCTGTTGGTTTGCCCAAGAACTGTATGTTGTGTAGTAGATAAACTACAATGCTCTGTAACAGAAGGTGAACAGGGAAAAGCACACTGCTGTTTTAATGTTTTATTCTCTCATCCCAATTACAGCTGACTCCCTCAGCCTTTCTCAGGGAAATGTCCCTAACTACAGAACAGAAGTTGGCCAGTACCCGAGAGATGCACCCACCACGGATCATTGAATTGCTTGACATGAGTGAAACCACCCACCAAAAGGTCATTGTTTTATACTCTCTGCTATCTGTGTCACCTTTCAAAGTGCCCAGTCTTGGAAATGAGTGGTGAAGAAATGTAACTATAAAAAAGAGCAGACTTCATGGTTTGTTGGTTTTGCGGTGCCAGCAATGGGCCACATTTCCTAAGGTCACACTAAAAGAACTGCATTTTGTAAAAATAAAGATTTACCATTACACTGTGTTATGTTTAGTAAATGAAAGCTAATAGCGAAAGGTAGTTTTTTCTTTTTCTTTTTTTTTTTTTACATTTTTGTCAAAATCAAGCTAAGCTATGAGTTCTACACTATTTGCAATCCAATATAAATGCAAATAGTGAATATATGTAAAAATCTTTGTGCATGAAAAAAAAGAATAAGAAGAAAAACATATAAGATACAAGAAAAGAGCTGGTAAAAATATGAAAATACGCTACTACCTAGTGATAAAAAAACAAAATTATATTATAAAAAGAACCTACACCAAGCTTCCCAAATACAATATATTGAATACACAACAGTCTTAGAAAGTATAACAACTATATTTTACTCTGAATAAAATTATAACATAAAAGGGAAAAAGGGAAAAATCAATAAGATACACAAAACTAAATAAAAGCAGGAAGCTGGTCCTCGTGTCCTCTTCCCATCCACCAAACTAAAGTAAAAGTACATCTCATGGACACTGTTATCAAAAACATATGTCTTGTTATTCAGAGATAAGATTAGCACCCAACTATTCCTTAAAAAAAAAAATAGAAGAAACTGTCAGCTGGGCCTTGTAGTAAAATTATTGCATAGACACAAATGTTTCTTCAAAGAAGTAAATATAAAAATAAAAGTCAACAGCTTGTGGTGCCATAAGAGCTCATTGTAAAAAATGTAGATTCAGTGTTGATTAGCAACTTGAATGAATAGATGATAATTAGTTC
Organism: Rhinophrynus dorsalis; assembly: GCA_037306005.1. Taxonomy (NCBI): domain Eukaryota; kingdom Metazoa; phylum Chordata; class Amphibia; order Anura; family Rhinophrynidae; genus Rhinophrynus; species Rhinophrynus dorsalis. Next base: position 272,529,504 of record CM074722.1, on the reverse strand, counting down.
CACGCAGCTAGAATGATGTTGTGATGATAAATATATTTATTCAAAGCTGAAATGAAGGGTGATGTTGATAATACATACATACAATAAGCAGCCCTTATCGCCTTAGTACTTTGACTCTCAAAAAATCTCTATACATCGGACTTGCGGTGAAGGTGATCAGAGTCATAAACTAAATGTTATATACCGAAACAAGAGGATTCACAGTCCCACACAATTAGTAATAACAAATGACTGATAACACGTGTGGCACTTTCTGGCACTGTTATTGAAAATAGAGAAACAACAGTCAAACAGTTATAGGGGATGCTAAGACTTACATGAGGCTGGTGGTATAATACATAAGATGATCATATTGTCTTAACACTTGCCACCTTCGTCTTTGCTTATTGTTAAAAGAAACTAATGGAGAAATAGTTAAACCCTTTGTATCTACACTGTTATTTTACTAAAGGAACAACTGGCAGTTTGTTCTATTTTAGCCATGTATAGTTGGGTGCTGCTCCTTGATTTTCCTTCTGTGTAACAAGCTGCATAAGTTTACAACCAAAGTAATTATCTGCAGTGAACTTTACTTGTGTGTGGTGAATGTGAGGAGGACATAAGTACCAGTTCCCTGCTTACATTTACTTTCTAATAAATATTTTTCCCCCTCCCCCCTTTTATTTAATTTGGTATTTTATTGATTTTATCTTCTTTCCTTTTGTATTATATTATTCAGAGTAACATATACCGGTAGATATTATACTCCCTTTAAAGGGATAGTAATGTTTCAAAATAAAAGCAGCTCCAATTAATCTTTATAGTATTTGGGTCGTGGAGAGTGTTATTTCAATACTGTCAGAGTTCTCGTTCAAGAGTAATTGAACGATAAAATATCCCCCTCTCGCCCCTTTTACCTAGTGTAAGCCACCTCCCCTCAGATGTGGAATCTGGTCTCTTGAACGGACAGGTCGCAGCAAGGGACAATCTTCTTTTTGTGAGTTTAAGGAAAAACCTGTCCCCCTTGACAGGTTTTTCCCTTATCTCACTGACGATTGTCCCTCTCTGTGATCCATCCGGACAATTTTGCTGCTCTGAGGTAAACTCTGATCAATCTTCATAGTATTTGGGCAGTGGAGAGTATTATTTCATTACTGTCAGACTTGTAGTTCAAGAGTAATTGAATGATAAAATATCCCCCTCCTGCCCCTTTTACTGATGCAACACTGCTCACCTCAGAGCAGCAACACTGTCCGGATGGATCGCAGAGAGGGACAATCTTCAGTGAGCATAAGGAAAAACCTGAAAAACCTTTCAAGAGGGTTAGGGTTTTCCTTATGTTCACAGTAAGAAAAATGTCCTTTGCTGAGAGCTGTCTGGTCCGTGAACCAGATTCCACATCTGAGGGGATGTGGCTTACACTAAGTAAAAGGGGCGGGAGGGGGATCATTCAGTTATTCTTGAACTACAACTCTGACACGGTCCAAATACTATGAAGATTAATTGGAGCTGCTTTTATTTTGAAACATTACTATCCCTTAAGGTTGGTGTATATTCAGGTGATTTTGGATTTGGGGCTGTAGATGTGTTTTTTTACACTAAAAACATAGTTTTTACTTTACAAATATAAAGAAAAAAAAGTGCACACAGAAACATTTTTATTAATAGAAAGCAAATGTGTTTCTTGAAACACACAAACACTAATTTATTTTGTGTGTAAAAAAATGAGTGCGACCTTAGTAAAAAAAAAATTCTAAACAAGTATTCATATACAAACTATAAATAATAACATTACTATAACAGTGATAGATGAGAGATCCATTTTTGAAGGAAGGGAGAGCTAGGAGGGGGTTTAACAGAGAGATCTGGAAAGATTTTGTTTCGTTTTAAATGTTGTATTCAGTAACATAAAGAAGTGTTAATAGATCATTAAGTATTCTAAAAATTATTGGTAATGCCCTGCCCATCAGTCAATCTCCCTGCAACATTACCTAAAACAAAAACGTTCTTTCTTTTTGGCCATTGGACATTTTGGGAGATGTGTTCACTATGTCTCTCTACCTCACGATCAGAGTGAGGAGGAGAAGGGCAGAGAACAGTAACAGAGGGAATGGTTACAAGCATTGCTTTTGTCATATGGCTCAATTTACACCTGTGACTCTACACAGATTGACTGAAACTGACTGCTTTGTTCCTGGAACAGTCAGCAACAGCCTAACAACTGTGATCACAGCTCTCCCTGAGGTGCCCTGTGATTGTTAATGCATGACATGCCAATATCATCCATTCTCAAAGGACGAAGTTCTGTGATGGTCCTTGCACATCACTCATCGCTGAGGGGTTAACCCTTTGAATGCCAGAGGGGTAGGCAACTGAAAGGGTTAAAGCCTCATTTAAGTCCTTGGGAGTTTTGAGAATTTGTATTTCTCTCCTATGCCTCAGCTGCTTTTTCCCCAGAATTGCTCCTTGTTCTCACTGTGCATATGGTTCTAGGTTGTCATTTCACTAGCTCGGTGTCGGACAGGATAAGTAGGGCCCACCAGGATTAAATTGTTATGGTCCACTTTAAATATACATGTGGCAGTCATACATTACATATATAAATAGAGAAACAAACACAAGGGTGTGTTATTTACATCTACACAAACTCACAGTGTGTACACACACAAATTAGTGCTCAAACACACTCATGAATTGAGACTAGAGAGAGGATGAAGAGAGCTGGTGGGAGAGGATGAATAGTGGAGGAGAGATGAGAGAGTATGAAGAGAACAGACAGGGATGGTGAGAAGATGAAGAGAAAGTGAGAAATAAAGAAGAGGGGATGTGAGACAATGAAGGAGGATTGGGAATTCAGTTGCTTGTCTGCTGTCAGTGTCCAAAGAAATGAGGCTTTAGGGGTCTGTGAAAGGAAGTGCTGGTTTGTCTTTCAACTAGTTTCGTTGCATCAGGAACACCATTACAAAGATTAATGTGTTTGATCCTTGGCCTGGTCCTGCATGCTGGAAAGCTAACCGTTTGAGTGACAGTAAGTTGTGCCATGCAGTGCACATCCATCTGACATTCAAAGGGTTAAGCATATTCTATTACTGACATGTTAAATTTAAACTTCTTCGGACATAGTAATTGAGCAAGTTTAAATCTTGCACCCCGATGACAGTTTCCCAGCATGAGCCACACACTCTGCGGAGGATACGAAATTCTAGTATTTGCTCTGATTTTGAGAGGTAGACTTCATTCTCACTCTAGTATTTAATATTCTGATATTTTCCACCTCCGCAGGCACAGCTTCTATGGAGCGATCTCATGAAGCCTCTGTTATCCCACCACGATCTGTGGCCCACCCCCAACTTGCTGCCTCTCAGTTTCTTGTTAAATCAACTAGAGTGAGAAGCAGTAAGTCATAGGGTGGTCCATAGACTGTGACAGAAGCTACACAGTCATGATCCATTCATACAAGTAAAATACAAACAGGGGAGCACAATTGCTTAACCCTTAGAGCGGAATTATCCCTACAAATAAAGTGCCCCCAAATAATTATTGATATAGCAATAAGCATATAAATAATAGTGTTATACAGAATAAGTTCAGCGTTATTAAGAAATCCTATCTGATCTGAGACGAACAGGCAGGCATCGGTGCAGACATCTTATCTTTGAGACATCTGTGCACCTGTGCTGTCCATTCCAGTCTCCTCCAGGATTGGTGAGGAGGGGTAGCATTGTACCTTAAGGTAACAGGCAGAGGGGTAACTAGAAGCCACCGGGCCTGGTGCAGAAATTGCCATGGGCCCCGCCCCCCAACCACACTGCCTTCCCATTGCCCCCAATCTACACATTGCCCCAAATCTCCACATTGCTTCCACTTTGCCCCCAGTCTCTACATTGCCTTCATGTTGCCCCCAATCTCCACATTGCTCCCAATCTCCACCTCCACATTGCCCCATTAACCCCCCATTGTCAATATCCTACCTCTCTGGTGATGCAGAGGAGTGGCAGGAGAGGTCTGTGTCTCCTTCTGCACAGACCTCTATACAGCTGGAGCTCCCGCGCGTTCCACTCTTCAGTAAGAGCTTGAGAGATGATGTCATCTCCTAGCGCTCTGCATTGCTAGAGTGCCGAAAAGGGAGCTCAGCTGCTAGAGGTCTGTGCCAAAAACAGAACTCCGCTTTTTTACTTGTTGCGGGCGCCAGGTGGGGGTCACAGGGGAGTGGCCGGGCCCCTGGAGTGACAGGCCCGGTCGCAGGTGCGACCCCTGCAACCCCTATTGTTACTCCACTGGTAACAGGAAGCAACTGCCAGTGCAGGCACACAGATACCTCTAAAGCAAGAAGCCTGTCCGTCAGTCTCAGATCAAGTAGGATTTCTTAAAAACGCTGGACTTTTTCTGTATGATACTATTATTTATATGCTTATTGATAAATCAATAATTATTTGGGGGGCACTTTATTTGGAGGGATAGTTCCGCTTTAATGACCAGAGAGGTGTATAATGCATTGTGAATCAATCTATTGCAGACTTCTTTGGTCTTTAAGGGGTTAAGGATGCTGTGGGTTCTTAATCAGTGGGCCCCAGTGATTTGCTGTATCCCCAGTAGTTGCGCTCATCCTATTATAATTAATATCTTAAGGAGCAGTTCAGGCTCGTGACCCTTACTAATGAACATATGATGCCTCCCTACCTGCAGAGCTGGCCTGTTTCTAGTGTGGGGCTGCCCAAGCCTTTGGGCCTGCCAGCAAAGCCTCCAGTATCCTGAAGGACCAGTATGACCCTGCACTAACTCACTATTTTAAGTGTTGATTCTCTATTACCACATGAGATAGAATAATCTAATTCATCCCATAAGAAATTATTATGTGTCTGTCTATAATATTGTGCCTGCCATGCCCTGGGGCGGCAGTAAGGAGGAGATATACTAATATCCTTCATACTGCCTCTCCAGGAGATAGAGGGAGGCATGATTTTGACATGAGTTGTCAGGGGAGCGAATCCTACCTGGACACTCCTGTCAAAATCTCTGCAAGGACTTTCACTCCCCCTCATTCACTGTCTTCTTACGTATTCTTCTTTGCTTCCCATTCACCTTCTTCGCCCCTGAGTTTGTTCCCTTCCACCCTTCTCATTGTTTTTGCTTTCCCCATCCCCTTTGCCTCATCTCCCTTGTCCTTGCTCTCTCCCGCTTTCCCTGTTTGCCTGATCTCCCCTGTCCTTGCTCCCTCCCTTTTGTCTTTTTCCCCTTCCTGTGCTCCCTGTTGGACTCCCCTATTGTCTTTGCTCCCTCCTACCCTCTCCATTTGCCCCAACACCCCTGTCCTTCCTCCTTCATCCTCCCCGCTGTGTTTCCCTGTTGTTTTTGGTGCCTTCCTGTTGTACTTCCCTGTTGTGTCTGCTCCCTCCAAATGTTGCCATTGTGCCCCAATTGTTTCTGCTCCCTCCCACTATCCCCATTGTGTCCCCAGTTTTTTTCTGATCCATCCCACCCTCCAAGTTGTGTCCTTGTTCTCTATGGTCCTTACCCCCTTCCTGGTATGTCTCCTGTTGATTGACCCATTGTTTCTGCTCCCTCCTACCCTGCCTGTACTGTCCACATTCTCTCTGTCCCTGTTTTTTTTTCTTCTCCTTCCCACTGTCCTCGCTGTATCTCCTCTTCCTTCTGCTCTCCCCCCCAGCCTAGCTGTGGTGTCCCCTCTTCTGTCTGCTCCCTCCCTTCTTGCTGTGTCCCCACGTCTTTTTGCTCCCTTCCACCCTCCCCATTGTGCCCCTCTCGTTTCTGCTAACCCTTGAGTGCTAGAGGGATATACAAAGACAGTGCATTACCACTCAAAGGGTTAAACCATCGCATGTCATAGGGGTACCTAGTGCATACCTTGCAATGCATTTTATATGTCTTTGCCATTCAAACAGTTAACCCTTTCAGTATCACAAGGGTACCCAACACATTGTTCCTCAATGCTTTGGATACATCTCTGCTTCTTTAAATCTCATGGGCAATGCTTTGCCACTATTGCTACTCTATCTATCTATACAAAAAAGCAGGCGTTTCCAAGTGATTATCTACACATATATTTTTTTTTAGTCGTGGGCGACAAGATCAGAAATCCATGTTTATGAGGACCTCATTAACACTGGTGAATTATAAAAACTGCACAGTTCTATACCTAGTGATAGTCATTGATAAAATCAATGAGAATTTTTTTTTATCGTAATGTCATGTAGATGGTTAGGGCTAACTGTGCATTTGTGCTAGCTAATTAGGTAAAAATGTGTTTTGTTAAGAATATCAGGCTTGCCACATCCTGGGGTCAGGTGGCAGCATTTGGCCCATGATTAATGTATAAAGCTACATGTGTTTATTTGTGTTTATCTCTGAATACTTTCAGTTCTCCTCAGTGGATCTAGACCAAGCCCTGTTCCAGCCTTTCCCTTCAGAGATTGTTTTCCAGAACTACACAGCGTGTGAGACATATGAGGTGCCACTAGTTCTAAGGAATAATGATAAGGTGGGACACTATATCTTGTTTTCAATAATAACGGTAAAGTAAAGTGCAGTGAAAAACATACCTTCAGTTATATTCAGCCAATATGCAAAGGTTGACTATGTATTTTTGGCAAACACAGGGCCTATATTTCAAGGTGCGCATCATCTTTGAAATGGTCACACGTACATCCTGGAAATTAATCTTAGCTCTTTGAGTGCCCTAAAGTTGTAAAACACATTGCAGATAAATGCTTTGCACACCTCTCTGGGTCTCCGTAAGGGGTGTATTAATATGATTTTGTATACATTATGTGTATAAATATATATATACTATATATGTGTGTGCAGAGAGTTGAAAGTTTTCTCTCCCCAAATCTTTGTCTTTTATAAGGCAATCAAAGTATGGTGTAATTGCTTGAATACCACAGGAATGTACAAATGTGGCAGCAATAAATGTGGCTGTTGTGCTTGGATTAAAGTTGGGAAGACCTCTGGATTTTTGTCCAGAATAAGAGTTTTTGTTAATGAAGTTTTATTGAATTTTACCATTTTACAGGAGGGGTAGAAGCACCTGGGGAAAAGGGAAAGGAAGAAACTGTAACATGAAAATATATGTACTTTTGTCTAGACAGCAGGCAAACAAAGTAGTCCAAGAGAATGTAAAAATAAAGATAATCTCTGCTAAAAAGCATAGGTGAAAAAAGTTATAAGGAAATGGGGGCAAAAGAGGTGGGGAACAAGGAGAGAGGAGACGAGGAGAAAGATGAAACTTTATGAGATGGTGCTGCAGGTAGAATGTGTAGAAGAGAATACACTACATCTTTAAATTAGCCCAATGGAATAGTTCTGTCCTTCAAATACTTTAGCCAACTCAAGCTAGATAGTGTAATGATGGAGGTCCAGATCCAAGAGTTTAGCCATCATTGCCTCCATTTCTTTGTACAACTTGATAAATTCTGTTAACGCCAAGAAGAAGATTTTTAGTTCTTAATCTATCATAATCTATGGGAATAGTAGCATATGGGGAATCATCTAGGTCAATTGAGGTGAGCTTTATTGGTTTTACAAGGGATACTAAGATGGGAAACACAATTAATAAGGTAAGAGAATCTCCTCCAATAAGACTGAAGGTTCAGGCATGCCCACCAAATGCAGAGAAATGAGCCAATAACAGAGTAGCATATTCAGAACAGATTAAAGCATTTGGTGTACATTAAAGTCAATGCAGAGTGTTAAATACCAAATAAAAATCACTTTACAGTTGGACTCAATGTAGCTTGTACAGAATGGTTGCTTTAAAAAAGAGAGTTAGGGCAGATGTCCCTTCTTGTTCTGTGATAGCTCTATTCAAGTCTTGTTCCCATTGTATTATATGCCTATCCCCAGTCCAATACCATACATTGGGATTGTACAATACAGTATATAATGCTGAAATTTGACCCTTGTACCCTTTCTGGCAATGAGACTGTCTGATGATGCTTTCCTTCTAAGTTCAGTTTTCAGTTGCTTCTCAGAAGTTTGGAGTACATGTTTAATTTGGGAGTAAAGCGTAAAAATCTGCATTGGACAAATCAAACTGATTCTGAAAGTTTGGAGATATTAACAAAATACCACTCCGGTAGCTTACTTAAACCCTTTTGGGCCCATGTATTTAGGGCCTAAAAGAAGGCATTTTTGTTTATTGGTTTGGACATGCTAATTTTACAAATTGTTCTGTTATTATTGGGGGCCTGTGTAGATATGACAGATCCAATCTACTCATTGTTTATAAGTGTGGTAAAATAGGATTTAGTCTATTCATATTCAATTTAGCATATATTTTTATATCCACAATATTCAGCACTTGAAGAGAAAATCTTACATGTGGTATATTTGGACACTATTCTATCAAAAGCATTATGACACTTCATTCGTCCATGAGAGTTATGTGCAAACATGTATATGTATAAAAAGATACCTGTAATAAATACAGTTAAAGGGATAGTAACCCCCCATAAAACTTGAAGACAAATGCTAGTAAGAAGCACAACATACCTAACTCCTTTATCTCCATCTCTCAAACCATTATGGTTTGAGAGATGTAAGAGAAGTAAGACCTCCGCTCCCTCCCCTTTCTGCCTGACGAGCTGTAAAGCTGTCAGAGGCAGAATCTGGTCAATCGACTTACGGCGGTTCTGCAGTAGTGCTGTCATCTACATATCTCGGTATAATTACTTCATTGGTATGGTCTACAACATGTGCTTGCAAGCCAGGCACAGGTTTTAGACCATACCGATGAAATAATTATACCGAGATATTGAGATGACAGCTCTCCTGCAGAACCGCCGTCTGGTCATGGAAGCAGTATCTCATGATGTCCTATCACCGTGCCCGTGCTCCCCTTGCGACATTCTGTCAGTCTACACTGTGCTTTACTCCTGTTGGCTATTCTGTTCTTGTCCCGCCCAGTATGGCCTTTATATACTGGATTCTGGCACCCCTCCGGTGCCCTTTCGTGGTGTTCCTGTACCAGTGCTTCTTCCTGCTCTCAGTATTCCCAGTGTACCGACCTGGCCTGCCTGACTACTCTGCATCTCGTCTCCTGCCTGTGAACCGACCCGGACTGCCTGACCATTCTTCTCCTGCTCCTGTGTACTGACCCGGCTTTACTGACGTTCCTGCTCCGTGTACCGACCCGGCTTGGCTGACGTTCCTGCTCCATGTACCGACCCGGCTTGGTTGACGTTCCTGCTCTGGCTTCTTCTGTGTCGCCTTGGCGACATTCCTATCGGTTAGGCATTCGTGACGCTCCCGGTTGGTTGCGACCTCAGGGCGAGTTGTTCAGTTGCCCAGTCCGTGCCTGTCACAGCAGTGCTCAGTTGTGTGCCTCCGTTACTGCTCCTGCAGATTTCAAGTGGCCTAGTCTCCGGTACTGCTACGGCAGAGTGCAAGTGGCCAAGTCTCCGTTACTGCTACAGCAGTGTGCAAGTGGCCTTGTCTCCGTTACTGATCCTGCAGAGTGCGAGTGGCCTAGTCTCCGTTACTGCTACGGCAGTGTGCAAGTGGCCTTGTCTCCGTTACTGCTCCTGCAGAGTGCAAGTTGCCTAGTCTCCGTTACTGCTACGGCAGTGTGCAAGTGGCCTTGTCTCCGTTACTGCTCCTGTAGAGTGCAAGTGGCCTCGTCTCCATTACTGCTACGGCAGTGTGCAAGTGGCCTTGTCTCCATTACTGCTCCTGCAGAGTGCAAGTGGCCTAGTCTCCGTTACTGCTCCTGTAGAGTGCAAGTGGCCTCGTCTCCATTACTGCTACGGCAGTGTGCAAGTGGCCTTGTCTCCATTACTGCTCCTGCAGAGTGCAAGTTGCCTAGTTGCCGTTACTGCTACGGCAGAGTGCAAGTGGCCTAATCTCCGTTACTGCTATGGCAGTGTGCAAGTGGCCTATCTCCGTTTACTGCTACAGCAAAACACTAGTTGCCTGGTCTCCATTACTGCTACGGCAGTGTTATATGTTGCTCAGTTTCTGATACTACTCTGGCAGTTCACGTTTGTCTGCTAACCTATTACTGGGCGTTACTTATCCTTAAGCTCTCTATCTTCAGTGAGCTCCATCACAGACCTCTCTTCACATGGGACTCTTTACACTCGCTGAAGACAATTAACCCATGCAGTACCGATACCCTGGGAATCCTTCGTATTCCACCTGACATGTGTCAGTATATTCTGTTATGGACTCTGTTGTTATACTGGACCTGTGTAGGTATATGTAGCCTGTCTTGTGTCTGTATTATTCTGTTAAAATACTACAGGACCTGTGAGGGTTATTATATTACTGTGTTTTCAATAAAACTGTGTTTTATCCTAAACCACTGTGTCTGTGTGTCAAACAAACCATTACACGTCCGTTATACAGCGGACGCATGAGAAGGGGGAGGGAGTGGAGGTCTTTCTCTTCTTACATCTCTCAAACCATAACGGTTTGAGAGATGGGGATAAAGGAGTTAGGTATGTTGTGCTTATTACTAGCATTTGTCTTCAAGTTTTATGGGGTGGTTACTATCCCTTTAATACAAATGATGGGAAAACTGTATCCATTATTCAGGACAGCGTGTTACATCTACATCCCAATGGTACTCTAGATACGACGCCATAAATGGCCTTAAGCCGCCCTGGTATATTTCTGTGCCAGTGTGCCACTCGCCTGAATGTAATCCAATACACTCTAGCCCAGTGATTCTCAATCAGGGTGCCATAGCAGCTTAGTGTGCCACGAACATCAACTTAGGGTGCCCCATATTTTCTATGAAAACTAACAAAAATGGACTTTTAAATAAAGATTTATAGAAATTGCTATGCACAATATGTTTAGTTTTGTTATTATGATTATAATACCTAATAATAACTGTATATTTATGTATTGTACCCCCTTCTTATGCCCTTGATAAAGTACATTAAATATGTTTGGGGTGCCTCGAATGTTCTAGATTATGTGTTATGGGTGCCCCGGACAAAAATAGATTGAGAACCACTGCTCTAGCTACTGACACAAATAACAATAAATCCTGAGCTATCCCTGTATTATCCTCTCTGACCTGATTCTCTGTCATTGTGCCTCCCGCTTATGGTTGCTGGCCCACAGATGCTGGATTTGTACCTTTGTACAAGCTAAGCGTTTAGGTGTGCTATTTTGCCCTCAACCTTAGATTCTGCCCATTTGTGTTATTTGATATTTTTTATATCTCCTTAAATTAAGGGTTGTAATGAGATAGCACAGGCAAATGGTTTAGTACTTTATGAGTTTATTGTACTTCATTTTTCATTAGCTCTTTATAATATAAGATCTTTGTAGAAATCAATGACATAATAAGGCAAATGTGATCATTTCATGTGTTTTCTAATAACAGCTTACTTCTGATGCAATCAGACCTGGCGTCAAAGAGAAGGCCTTAACTTGGGTTGTTTTCTCTTATAGGTTACTTAATGTAGTAAATTTTGGGGAAACTTGTAAATTCCTGTGTATGCTGAATACAGACTCCGGTCACATATGGAATCTGCACCTTATTTTCATTGATGGGAACAGTTTATAAAAAAAAAAACTAGTTGAAGAGCCCGTTACACGGGCCACAGTGCCACTGCCAGCCGGTCGCGGTGCAGTCATGCACGGTAGAGACTGCCCATGCAGCGGCTGATACAGTGCCAGCTGCTCGCGGTGCAGTCATGCTCAGTAGAGACTGCCTGCGCCGAGGCTGATACAGAGCGGGACGCTCCTTTGGAGCGTCCCGCTCTGTATCAGCCTCGTCACTGGCAGTCTCTACTGCGCATGACTGTGGCGTTACTCACATTTTAGTGAATTATTATATAGGAGATAAGGGCCATTGCTATTAACCGATACGTTGTTAGTATAAGTGGGATGATGAGTGGAGATAAATCAGCTTTATTAAGTGGTTAAGAGGCAGACATATAGTCTGTGATTGTGTGGGTCTTACAGATATTTCAGACTACTGTCTAAGGGCTAGATTCTATTACAGGTGCTAAATGTTAACACCCATTTTATCAAACGTTTTCCTATTGAAGTCTGTGGGGAAAATGGGTGATAAAAGCAGTGATAAAAAATAACACCTGTAATAGAATCCAGCCCTAAGTGTGTGATGCATCTTGTATCTTCCTAAAGCGTGGATTTTTATGAACAAACTACAAAACTTTCCCTTTGAGTGTGGTCAGTTTAAACTTTATTGCAGTTGTTTAGAACCAGGGGATGAAAATGTGAGGACCTCTAGTTTCTGCTGGGCTACAACTCTCATTGTCTTCCATTAGCCGTTAACACAGGATGATGTGAGTTGAAATCCTGCAGAAGCTGGAAGGCCTTGAGTTGCCCACTCCTGGTTTCCCCAAGTTCATTCTCCCTTTCCTTTTAATTTGTATGTTCCAGCAGCGCACTGAGTTTTTATGTATGCCTGACAGGTTCCACGACTGGTGAAAGTCATTCAGGAGAACTCGCCCTACTTCCAAATCATCAGCCCTAAAGATGTGTGTAACAAAGTGGCTCCAGGGATGCCATCTATATTCCACATTCTGTTCAACCCTGAAGAGAACAAGGTAAAATAATTAAGCACTGGCACCTGGTCAGTCAGCCTTTCCTTGTATCTCAGTCTGCAATGATCTGCCAGGAATTCTAATATCAGTCCTTCCATCTGCTGGTCCATCCCCAATGGCTTTAGTCTGACTATAAATATCTTCCTGGAATATTAACCTCATTTTGTGGGTTCAAAAAGATGTACCTGTCTGTGACTGTTTCTTCATTTGATAGCCATAAAGTAATAAGCCAGTCAATACACGTACAACTCTTCGCTCTGAAGGACATAAAAGTAGCTTTATTGTTTGTTGAAAGGGAAACTAACGTGATTAAAAAAACAACAAAAAATCTGTATGTTATACATTAGTTGGTTATTTGTTAAACAACACTACTTGCTTACTCCTGCGTGATTTTCCAATTATGTTGTCCCAGCAGTGTCACCTTCATTACTATTAGCTATGTAGGTGAGCATGACTCCACAGGAGCCAAAAAGACTTATCAGCTGACTCTTCAGAACTTTCATCACCAACTCTGGGGAAGGGAAGCTCAGGGGGATCTTTACACAGAGCTGTAAGTTTATAAATCTCCAGCTCCCAGAGGTGACAGTAGCAGTGATTATTATCTAATAAAAGACTGGGCTTTCAGAATGACATAACATTTAACCCTTTGAGTGCAAGAGGGGTACGCGATGCATTGCCTTGCAATGTGCTGGGTACCCCTCTGGCATTCAAAAGGCTAATATAATAAAAAATGCTATTTTGAATGCTAGAGGGGCTTCCAATGCCTTGCTTTTGCAATGTGTTGAAGACCTCTCAAAACATGTCCCCTATAGTGCGGTTGGTTTGCCCATATTTACGCCAGTTTTACATTTATACATAAGGCTTCTTGCAGAAGGCTAAAAAGATGAACCATGGTGGGGGGTTTACAAATTTCATTTGATTTAAATTGGGCATTTAACCCCAAAATGTTTGCAATGTGTTGAAGATCTCTTACATTCAAGGGGTTAAAAGCCACATTTAAATCAGTGGGAACGTTTATGTGTCCCCTGTGATATAGTTGGTTTACCCTAGAATTGCAGATCTTTCATTCAAGGCCTTCCATCTGATAGTTAATAGTTGGTGCTACTCCGTAATGCATATTGGTTTTCACACACTTCTCCTTCTACCTTCTACTAAACCAAAGGGCAATTTGGGGTTTAATAAAAAAAAATTATACATTAGAGGGTTTTTCCTGTAGGACAAGGGTAGATTGTCATACAAAATGTATTACTGCTCAAGCGTTTTTTCTTTGAAACTGCATATGTCTATTGTGGTCACTGGGTGGTGCTGTTCCTGTCACTTACTGTGGAAAGCCGTAACCTATGACTCAAGTTCTCACACAACGTACATTATAAAGAGAGTTGCCTTTTGGACATCAGTTGGTGTTGCTTTTAAAAATGTGATTTAACAAATTAGTTTGAGCTGTTATAACTTTTGAATGAAAAGCAAGAAAAGCACCATGTCATTTTTCACTGAGAAATTTTTACTTGTCTACATCTGTGTTATACTATGGGAGTGTACTTTACAAGTTAGAGAGATTTTATTTCTTTGGATCAATATAATAACATAGGAACTGGAGAGGTATCGCTCAGTGGAGTGGCTTATTTGCCTTTCTTTCATCTTAATGCATATTTCCTTTGGATTATTAATAAACAATGATGGAAATTGTCTCAGTTGACTTAACAGTACAAACTCTTTATTGACCAGTTTACAGATAAAAATGTGATATTATGGTCATAAGAATCAATCTGTGCTAAACTATATTGATTACAACTATCTTTAAAGGATCTGAAATCAGAAAAGGGTCCATAGGCCCATATGGAGAAACCAATAAGGAGTAATTCTGGAGCAAACCAAAAGCACTGAAGGGTCAAATAAAAATTTGCCAAATTCCCATGGATTTAAATGGAACTTTCCATACCATTAATTAATAGAGAGGTGTCCAGTGCTTTGCAGTGCATCTGAGACCTCTCTAGTAGTCCATAGGTTAAAAGCCCCAGTTAAATACAAATAGTGAACAGACCCTGCTTGTGAGAATTTACAATAGTGGCAATTTGAGGACCTTGCACCTTTTGTGGACTACAAAGTGCATTAGACATTGGCTGGTTAGAAATAATGGGAGTTGTAGTTTGCAACAGTTAGAGGAACACACACACACACACATATCTACAAAAAACACACAAATCTACACACACAACCATATTTAAACACATGTAGCTACACCCAGACAGACATACACACAGCCAACACACACACACCTACACACGCACACACACTTGTACACATGCACACACATATCTGCACACATATCTTCACACATACACACACCTACACACACACACCCAAACACACAACTACGCACACACACAATCTGCACACATCTACACACATACACACACACACACCTACACACACACACTCGACTCAGGCACATTCAAATGATTCCTTTTCTGAACAAAACTTCTGTAAAGAGCTTTGCATGTATCCAGCTTCCTTTACTGAAGGGAACATGTTAAAAGCATTTGCTCCTGTTCACTGTTGCTTTTGGTACAGCACATTATTGTATTCATGGTACTGCCATCTTTAAAGCCATCTTTGAAGGCTTTTAAATGACTGGCTCTGTCTGATAATGTGATAGCTGCTAGCTATAATATCTCATGTTCAGAGAGTTTTGCAGGCTTATAGTCATGCACAGCAGGGGATCTATGTACTGCTGAAGAGAATCTATTTGAACAGCTCTGCTCTGCTTCTATTTAAAACGATAATGTTTCACAAAAAAGCAGCTCTGATTAACATCATGGAAACATCAGAGAATGGCTACCACTGTCAGACCATGTCATTTTGCTCTAGCAATCCTCTTGATAGTCTTCCCTCTGAGCTTTATTAAATCTTTTCATATATTTGGAACACTTAATATGTCTATTTATGTCACAAATCAACACTTGTGCATGCTACAGAAAAATTACTACTTTAATTTAAAGTTCCATTATCAGGGGCCAAGTCATATTAAAGGGATAGTAATGTTTCACAAAAAAAGCAGCTCCGATTAATCTTCATAGTTTTTGGGCAGTGGAGAGTGTTATTTCAATACTGTCAGAGTTGTAGTTCAAGAGTAATTGAATGATAAAGTGCCCCCCTGTCCCTTTTACCTAGTGTTAGCCACTTCCCCTCAGATGTGGAATCTGGTCCTGGTACCGGACAGGTCACAGCAAGGGACAATCTTCTTACTGTGAGCATAAGGAAAACCCTGCCCCCCTTGACAGGTTTTTTTAGGTTTTCCCTTATGTTCACTGAAGACTGTCCCTCTGTGCAATCCATCCAGACAGTCTTGCTGCTCTGAGGTGAGCAGTGTTACATCAGTAAAAGGAGTGGGAGGGGGATACTTTATCATTAAATTACTCTTGAACTACAACTCGGACAGTATTGAAATAACACTCTCCACTGCCCAAATACTATGAAGATTAATCGGAGCTGCTTTTTTTGTGAAACATTACTATCCCTTTAATATGACTTGGCCCCTGATAATGGAACTTTAAATTAAAGTAGTAATTTGTCTGTAGCATGCACAAGTGTTGATTTGCGACATAAATAGACATATTAAGTGTTCCAACTATATGAAGAGATTTAGTAAAGTTCAGAAGGGAAGACTATCAAGAGGATTGCTAGAGCAAAATGACATGGTCTGACAGTGGTAGCCATTCTCTGATGTTTCCAACTCTCCAATATTTTGTCATTGAGTTGGGGTAAGTGCACTCACGCATTCATTTACAAATGAGTTAGTACAAGGTTGCACTGCTCATTTATGCCAGAAACCAGGCTCAACAGCACTGAATATGATATTCTGCTTTCTTTTGCTGTTGAACCCCTAAGAGAGACTATGTAAACAAACTACTTTATGTAAAAGATAAGGTTGTAATTTTATAAAAAGCATCAAAGACATAACCTGCCTGCATACCTTTTTTTTCTTAAGGACTATTTCCATGAATTGATTTGCATCACAGAACGAGAGAAATTTGTAGTCCCTATCCGGGCTATTGGTGCACGTGCCATGCTGGACTTTCCAGACCTACTCAGCTTTTCAGTATGTCCTGTAAAATACAACTCCCAGAAACCACTTCTGGTGAGGAACATTGGGAACCGTGAGGCCTGCTTCCAACTCCTTACTCAACGGTATGTTAAAGTGATGGCCTGGAAGAGAGAATATGGTTCTAATATTTACTCAAGAACCTGGTTGTCTTCAGACACATTTAAGAATTGATCTGAAAGATGTCTGCTTAGTTGGTGGCTGTTTTAACCTCTAGGATGGTAGAGACATCTCCAATGTAGCTCTTTTAACCCTTAGAATGCTAGACATCCAAGATGTGCCTAGTATCCTTTAGGTTAAAGTGGATGTCACTTTGAATTAAAACAGAACTACCACCTGAACTAAAGTCGCCCTGCAATACTTAGACAGGTGGCGACTAGTTTAATAATCCTTATTTTACCTGTCAAAAGTGCCCAGGAGTAGTTATCTCTGATCTTCCGAGACAGGAAGCCAGGCATCAGCGCAGACATCTTGTCTATGCGCCTGTGCTTTCAGTCTCCGTCGTCCTTCACAAGCCTTGCATTGGCCCAAATGGCTCCGGAAGAGACTGACAGCACAGGCGCTCAGGCTGCACTAACCTGGCTGTCAGTCTTGGAAAATCAGAGATAACTTTACTCCTAGGCACTTTTGACAGGTAAAATAAGGATTATTAAGCTAGTTGCCACCTGCCTAACTATTGCAGGGCGACTAGTTCAGGTGGTAGTTCCGCTTTAATATTTCCTACTTTCATACTTTATTCAAAACTCTCTTATGCCTCAGTTTACCCAAAAATCCAGCAGATGCAGAGTATAGGTGATATTAAAGGGGATCTATTACCCCTATACATGTTTGTCTAAAACGTTCATTTTTATAGCAACTAGATGGAATAATGTTTTTATTATTATTATTTTTTTTATCTTTATTTTCCTGAAATGAAGCTCGTAAAGATGATCCTGTGTCTTCCTTCCAGATAGACTGCGGTTACCAGCTCTGTACTGCAGTCTGTCACTCTGCCTCTTCTTCCCTCCCTCGATCCAGCCTCCTCTGATGACAGAGGCTTTTTTTGTGTAAGCTGGAGCACTCTCTGGCCAATGAGACCACTCCAGCTTACATGCAGAAATCCTCCATCATCGGAGGAGGCTGGATCGAGGGAGGGGAGCAGAGGCAGAGTGACAGACTGCAGTACAGAGCTGGTAACCGCAGTCACTGTATCATCTATACAAGCTTAATTTAAAAAAACAAACAAACAAAAAAAAACAAACAAAAAAAAAAAACGTGTAGGGGTCATAGAGCCCCCTTTAATACTTTTATTTCTGGATAGTGATCTCCCTCAGTGCAGCAC
Organism: Rhinophrynus dorsalis; assembly: GCA_037306005.1. Classification (NCBI taxonomy): domain Eukaryota; kingdom Metazoa; phylum Chordata; class Amphibia; order Anura; family Rhinophrynidae; genus Rhinophrynus; species Rhinophrynus dorsalis. The sequence continues at coordinate 272,511,557 of CM074722.1, read as the reverse complement.
AGAACCTAAATAGCATATAGTGCTGCATAGTACTAAATTACCATCCAGAAAAAAAGTACTAATATCTCTTAAACAAGGTATTTCATGGTCTTTTGGCTATCATAATGCACAAGCAGCTTTGAATAACATTTGCAAATAGGCAGGTTTATTTGAAGGGGAAAAAAACATTCAACTCTTTTTTGCAGGGGGGATAGGGGGCATCATATGTGGTTATTTGTGGTCTTCAAATGTTTAGTATATAAAATATTTATGGAACACTTACTAGTTTGCCTACCTCGTTTATTTGCTAGAATATACTTCATATAATGTCTTCCTCTATTCCCCTCACCCCACTGGCAATTAAGCTTGATGTGATTTGGGATGGAATCTGTGATTATGCTGAAGAACAGTCTGAATCATAAAGCCTTTGCATCACATGACATACAAGTTCAAATCATTTCTAAAATGAAACAAAATGCTACATTCACACACACACTGAAATAACGTACAAAGCAGCTTAAAGTGCATTAGTACCAAACACAATACATTTTTGTAGATTAAATTTAACCTCTTAATATGAAGAAAAATGAGTATCATTTATATTTATGTTATAATTTGGGGAATTAATCAGGGATAGTGATTGTAATGAGTTTTATAGAGCAAGAGATCTTATAGAAATAAGAAACACATCCTAATAATGCCCATTTACCTTACTATCGCTAGAAAATCCTAATGACTTCTTGGATTTTTGCCCTTGTTCTTTTATTCAAGAGAAAACAATCAGCCCTGGATATCATGTCCTTAAACAGGGATATGACAGTTGCTAATAGAACCACAAACACCGCTTACTTCATATGGTAATTTAACCAGTGGTTCTCAACCCGAGCCCAGTGGCCACTATCAGACCAGGATTTGAGGATTTCCTTTTGAAAGCACAGGTGAGTTAATCAACGTGAATGAGCCTCTGATCAACACACTTGTGCTCTAGCAGGGGAATTCCTAAGTTCTGGCCTGTTAGTGACCACTGAGGGCACGGGTTGAGAACCCCTGATCCTAACCTTTAAAGTAATAGTAATGTTTCACAAAAAAGCACCTCTGATTAATCTTCATAGTATTTGGGCCACGGAGAGTCTTATTTCCATACTGTCAGAGTTGTAATTCAAGAACATTTGAATGATAAAGTATCCCCATCCCACCTTACCTAATGTAAGCCACCTCCCCTCAGATGTGGAATCTGGTCCACAGACCAGACAGCTCTCAGCAAGGGACAATCTTCTTACTGTGAGAACCATAAGAACCCTGCCCCCCCTTGACAGGTTTTTAAGGTTTTCCCTTATGCTAATTGAAGATCGTCCCTCTATGCAATCCATCTGGACACCACCTTTCTGTTCTGAGGTGAGCAGTGTTACATCAGTAAAAGGGATGGGAAACTTTATCATTCAATTACATGCAGGACTGATTGTAGAAGTTATCTACAGGGCAAAATTAACAGGGGCCATTAGAATTTTCTGGTCATAGTAAGGTAAGTGGGGGTTGTTATTATTAGGAGGTGTTGCTTCTCTTTTAACCATTTGAGTGCCAGAGGGGTACGCAACTCATTGCTTTGCAATGTGTTACATACCCCTCTGGCATTCAAAGGGTTAAGATACGGCTAGTCAGTATGGAAGCATTGGCATCTTAGAAAATGGAAGGAATTTGATAAATGTCCATTAATACAGTGAGCTTCTCTTCCAGCCCTTTCTCAGTGGATCCAGTGTCTGGCACATTAGGGGTAGGTGAAAGTATGCAGGTGTTGGTGGAATTTCAGCCGCAGGCTGTGGGAGATCACACACAGGATTTGATAATCCACTATGACACAGGTAAGTGGCAAGACTGTTAGCAGTACACAAATAAATATATAATTATATACACAGATGGTGATATTCAGCATTATTATCACGTATTGTAAATGCTTGTTTTGTGCTCTTATCTTGCGCATCATTGTTAAAGTAGAGTTGTACACAGTAATGTGCACAGTTTGTTCATGTACAGTGGGTCATGTGTATTAGAGCAAAAAGTGGGACAAATCCAAATGTAGCACAGGAAAGAAATAGAAATTCCCATTGATTTCAATTAGATCCTCGGATGCTGGAGCGGTTTCCAACATATTGTTGTGCAATGCATTGGAGACGTCTGTTTCATTCAAGGGTTTAATAGAAAGTGGATGATCTGTATCGTCACCCATGTACCAAGGGTTGTTGGCCACTAACAGTCCTCTTGTCACCTTGTTGAATCCGTGTTGAATCCTGAGGCAGTGGTTCTCAACTTTTCTTGTTACCTCATAAATGATTAATAGTAGAATGTTAGTGTTTTTCTGTCTAGATTAAGATAAGTGAAGGGTTATTGAGGTGTTAGCGTTCCTTTAAAGAACTCCAACTTTACTTAATGTTACCAGTTGTACACTAGTATCAATAAATGAAACATCAGTTGTAACCAATGGAAGAGGACAATTATTGCTACCAATGATATATTGTTGAAGCACTTGACCATTGCTCTGGTCTATGATATCTTGGTGTTGTGCCATAGCCACTAGGGGATTGGAAACTGCAAGATCTGGTATAAAGATAAATTGAGATAATCTTTCCAGATTAGCACTTTATAATCTGATCTATGAACTAAACCTGTCAGAAGCACTAATGCTAACAGCTGACAAATTGCCTTTGCCCTGTAAACATCACTCTGTTACAGAGTTATTTCATCCATTCATTTTTAATGCACAAGGGCTGGATTCCATTGCAGGTTGTAACTATGTCACTGTTTTGTCTCCATTTTTCCCCACACACTTCAGTAGGAATCTTCTGTAAGATAAAACCAGTGATACTATTTATCACTTGTTAATGGTATCCACCCCAATGAGAGAAACAACCATTCATTTTCTGAAGCTGAACTGTGAACTGTTGTCCTTCTGATACCAACCCTACTTACTCTAGCTTTCAGTGGGTTAGAAGCCTCATTTAAATCACTGGTAATATTGATGATTTATACTTATTCCCTATGATACAAAGTATTTGCCAAGAATTGCTCCACTTTTTCTTGTGCATGTGGTTCTTAGGGTATTCTGGGTAAAAGTAAACATCAGCAATTCTAGAGCAAACCAATTGCACCATGGTAGAATTACATTTTCCACAATTCCCATTGATTTAAAGTGGTAGTAATGTCCACAAAAAAGTTTTGCATTTAGAAGAGCTTAAAAAGCTGAGCTAAATGCAAAAAAACGGTATCTCTCAAACCGCTATGGTTTAAGAGATACAGGAGTTTAAAATTTGATCTCTCCTACTGACAGCTGTAAAGCTGTCAGCAGGAGATCTGTGTCTGTCGATACGGAGGCGGTTGAGAAGTGCCGCGATCTTGTTATTTACCACAAATACCTTCATTGGAATGGTCTAAAGCCTGGTTTTCAAGCACTTGTTTTAGACCATTCCAATGAAGGGATTCGTGGTAAATAACGAGATCGCGGCTCTGCTCAAGGCACCTCCATGTCGGCCGACACGGATCTCCTGCAGACAGCTTTACAGCTGTCAGTAGGAGAGATCAAACTTTAAACGCCTGTATCTCTTAAACCATAGCGGTTTGAGAAAAACGGTTTTTTGAATTTAGCTTAGCTTTTTAAGCTCTTCTAAATGCAAAAAACTTTTTTGTGGACATTACTAACGCTTTAAATTGAGCTTTTTTAATGCATTCTTATTTAATTTTTCAGTGTACAAATAAAGAATCAAAACTGATATTTTAACCCTTTCAGTTGTTGCGTACCCCACTGGCACTGAAAGGGTTAAGCCCGTGAATGTTAAGGTGATGTCCAACAAATTAACTTTCAATGTACTGGAGAGTTCAATAGCATTTAGGATATTAACCCCCCATTTAAAGTAGTCCTGCCACTTAAAGTTTCTTAATTTAAAGACAGTTAAAAACTACCTATATGTCATGCTAGCCATTATTTTGTAATATGACTAGCTTTGGAGAAATGAACTTTTGTTTTGTTATTTGTTTTATTTGTTAGTGGCATATTATGCTAACGAGTTTCTGTGCTGTACCAATATTAACACACATTGTACTATGATTGCATCTAGACAGATGGCACTCACTGGGGGTATGTGTAATAGAACAGGGAGTAATGTGTTTGGCCTTGAATTGAGCCAGTTCATTTAACCGTATGAGTGCCAGAGAGGTATCCAACACATTGAGTTGCAATGCATTGAATACCTCTCTGCTACTCAAAGGGTTACTGTACAGGAAATGATCATAAATGCTACACTATGCCTCCAAAGCATAGTATTATACAGACAAAAATGTCAAGTACAACATATACTCAGATTTTAAGTCTCCATAATATAAACAGCTTGTTGAAGTAATGCCTTGGATATCTTTCTACCATTCAAGGGGTTAAAAACTTCCATTTAAATCAACTTGTATTTTGTAACTTTGTGTTTATCTCCTATGGTGCCGTTTGTATTGTCCATAATTACTCCTGTTTTGTTTTCACTATTCTACACACAGTGTTTTTTATTCTGTGAAAAAACAATTTCAGCACTTGCATCAAATTGGGAAATATATTTTACTTTGCATTGCTGCATATCTTGCCCGCATGGATGCAAGCAAGATTAATATATCAGCATAGGGTGTTTCCAAGAGACAGCTAATCATACTAAGATTCCTTTATTTTTAGGAGAAGATATTCATGTTACTTTGTATGGAGCAGCTACTGACATAAACGTCAGACTGGACAAATACTCTGCAATAATAGAGAAAACCTTTTTGTCACTGGCTAATCAAAGGACAGTCACTGTCAGCAACCGCAGTGACATCATCACTCACTTTCAGTGGAAAGCATTCGCTAGTCAACAAGAGGAGGACCATCAGAAGCAGAGGTGAGAGAACATAGATAGGGAGCAACCTGTAACATCAACTGATACTTATGTAAAGAGATATTAGTAATGCTAAGGAAGGACAAATGCACTTATGAATAAATGTTAAAGAGATCTCAATAATTATATAACCTTCTTTTTTGGGTTCCAGTTTGCTTCATGTTAACAGAAACAACTAAAGCTTTGCATAAAATCCCACTTGAAATTATCGGATCAATCTGACAAAAAGGAGTTTCTCTTTAATCCAGTATTGAATGCAGGAAACATGGAACACAGAAACCACAGTGTTAAAGTATCCTCCGTCCAGGAGAGGAGGGTGCTTGCCTTAACAGGCTCCATGGAGGTGGAGACTCCCTCTCTGTTTCACTTTACCCTCACCAGTCTTGCTCGGTTTTAAAAGTGACATCAAAGGAGGTGTATCAGAGCAAAGTTTGTCTCATAGCCTTCTTTCTGTTTTTTTTCTGTAGGATTGAGCTTTGTAATCCCCATTAGGCAATCTGCTATCTCTGGCCTTCAAGGTTGGTTTGAACCAGAGAGCACACTGCACAGGACCTGGGTCTGTTAGAGAATGGCTTTCTCTATCAGACTTTTATTTTCCTTCATTTCTGCTTAGCTTGTCCGAGAAGGATATGCATACATTTATATATAGACAGAAGAAGACACAGTTTCCAGCATTCAGACTGCAAAGATCATGTGAGTATGTCTCTGTCTATCTGCCTAGCAGCCACATTCACATTGTGGTACCATCATTAGATCTGCACTCTGCACTTTCAATTAAGACTTGAACTGACTTCAGTTTTGGTAAATCTTCTTTTTGTGTCTGCAGTTCCTTTAAGAAGGACCATGCATGGCTGCCATATTGGCTGGGACTCAGATGTGCTGTTGTGTTTTCAGTTCTACTGGGTGTATTCTGGTGGTCAAAACAGGGCTTATTCTTCTAATCTTTATAATTACAGTTGAACGATACTACTGAAAAGGATCCCGCATAGATTAAGGTCAGTAGTATACCTTTCCCTATTAAAGGGATTTTTGAGTCTTGGTCTCACTACCATCCTGTTGCCCAGGAGGAGTTACAACTGTTTTGCAGAAGGGAATTTTCCTGGGAAATCTGATGATGATGATTTGTCTTAGTCTTTTACCTTTAGGGATTCTTTTGAGGAAGGCTCTGGCTCTTCTGCTAAAGGTCTTATCAGAGTTGATCTGGAAAATCTGAAGATCTCTGATGCCTCAGACTCTAGATCTTCCTTCCCAGATGTATTTAAGAGGTGGGTGACTATTTTAATTCCTCATCATTTCCAAGACCAGGTGCTATCAGAAGAATGGAAGACAACTAGACAAACTTCTCTCTTATATCCCTTTTGTACTAAAGCTTTGGCACAGTAGGTAGCCACCCAGCTGTAGACCCTATATTTTATTGCCTTTCTAAGCTTACAGTTTTGACTCTTGGTGCTTAGAGATCATGCATATAAGCTCATGGATTCCCATTTGAAGGCACATTTTGCAGCATCTTTTGTCCCACTTTTGAGGTTGCTTGGGTGACTAGGGCCATTGCTGTTTGGGGTCATCTATTAAAGGCTGTTCATGTGGACACCCCTAAAGAGGGTGTTGTTTTGGCTCTCTATCTAAGATCCTTGATGCTAATCTGTATCTTACTGAAGCAGCCTTTGATACTGCTAGATTTACTGGGAAAGCGTCAGCATTTTCATTTACCATATGCCTTACTCTGTGCTTGACCATATGGTCAGCTCACCAGTCTTCCAAAATGTAACTGGTGTCCCTTCCATTTGTGGATAATCAGCAGTCTGACCTGGAATTGGAGAAGGTTATTAACCATACCACTGGAGGTAAGAGTGCCTTATTGCCTTAGTTTATTCCCCAATGTTCATTTTTTCCATGAAAGATGCATAGTTCTGTTACCCCCACCAGTCTAGGTATGCATCCAGGGTGTCTACTCCTACAGTGCCTCAGATGTGCCCTACCCCAAAACTCAGACATGTCTGGACAGGCAAGAAGCATGCCTAGAAGCCTATAGCTGACAAGTCTACCTCTTCAGGGGTGTGTGTGCATAAGACAGTAGGAGGTCTTCTGCTTGATTTTCACAGTACATGGTCTCTCTTCTTGGTAGACCAGTAGGTTTTGTGGGCAATCATGGAAGGGCATTGACTTCAAGTCCCTTCCTCCCTGTTATTTCTTCATGTCCAGGGTTCCTCGCAATTTGACTTCAAGCCATCTATTTCTAGATGGATTTTCTTCCCTAGTGGAAGGTCTTGGTGCCTGTTTCTTCTCGGGATAGGTTCATAGGGTCCTACGCAAACATTTTCATAGTTACAAAAAGAGACATCCGCTTTCTTCCTATACTGGAATACAACAGTCTCAACTGTTTCCTCAGGGGAAAAAAAGAGGAAGTTAATCTGTGAATCCACGATACGTGTTGGGTCATTGAGTTCTTTCCCAACCACCTCCTCTCTCTGACCATTTGTGCCAGTTCCCTCCCCGCCCCTGTGAGACGTTTCCATTCCGGTTGAGAGACATGAATAGCTTTGCTGAAGCGCGACTGTAGCGTTTCACCGCTCCACGTGGCTTTACCCATTGTATCTATTTTTAACAACAAGATCCTATTTGGTACTTGGAATACTAGCCCAGTGCTACATCATAGTACACTGTATCATCACAAGAGCCAGCCATTCGGGAATTCACAGGAACGATCAGAACTATAAATTACATCTACTAACAAAACATTATCCGGACGATAGGAACACAGCATCGAGGCAGCTAAGGGGTTGGAACCCCTGAGATGCTTAAAGCCCAAAATGGGCATCTAGTAAGTAGAATGAGAGAAGGGGGGAGGGCAGAACTTTATTCTTTTATTATATATTTTTTTATATTTTCTATGTTTATCTCAGTATGATTCAATATATTTTTACATGGTTTAAATAATGTATTTTTTATAAGAATTAAATTACATTTTTATCTAATTACTACACTTAGAGAATTTCCTTATTTTCCCCTCTCCTTCCAGTGTTGCACTTCATATCCCTAGGAATCGTATTTTACCCTTTGGGTGCCCAAGGGCACCTTATGCAAGCCGCACCAGAATTGTTGTTGGAGATTTTTGGAAGTTCCTTGTGTCTGACTAACTTAGTAGTGAACCTTTTAAGGATAAGGTGGACGTTTTCATTTCCATGACATTCCATCTCATTCCATCCATGTAGTCATCATCAAGCTAAATTTTTGGACATCATTTTTCTCTCTTTTTCATTGGACTGAATTTTAATCCTATATGGACTGAACTGTCCATTTACACATATACTTCCTTATCTTCATTTTGTTGTTTTCCATTTCATTAATTTATTCATCTTTTCATCAATTGTTCTCTAACGTATTTACATCTTCATTGACAATTATCCATTAGTGACTTCAGTTACTGTCAGACATACATAGTATATCATTTGTGCTTTATATCCCTCCAAGGAACCTATCATATTTCTATTTCTATTTATTGTATCTTTAATTTGATTTTATTGTACTGTCCATTTACGATACTGATATCTATTGGTTATTTTTGATCTCCCCCTATTTGGCTATTTTGATTGCGCGGATTATTGTAGTTGTTGCTGGTGTGTATTCAGTCTGGCAATGCAACAGCGATACTGTATATTAACCACCAAGGAGGGACCAGGAGCACTGATTCTCACATGGGCAGAGGCTCAAGTGCTGCCTCTCTCCTCCATTCATATTCCAGGGGTAGACAAAGTTATTACAGATTTTCTCAGTCACCAGTGTCAGGATCCTGGTAATTGGGAACTCAGCCAGACTGTGTTTGGCTCCATAGTTCTCCCGTGGGGTCATTTAGCTGTGGCTCTTATGGCCTCTTAGTTGAACAGCAAGGTCCCCCAGTTCTATTTCATATCCAGGACCTTCTGGCTCTTGAAGTGGATTGATGTTCATTGTGTGCCAGTTTCATTTGGTGCACATGTTTCCTTCTTGTCTTCTGATTCCCAGGGTACTGAGCAAAATCAGGATGGAGCGGGCTTATTGTGATTTTTCCATTCTAGCCCTGTCAGGCCTGTTTTTTTGGATCTTCTTACTCTTTCCATAGCACAGACATTTTTGGCTCCCCATGCTTCCGGACCTCTTAATTCAAGGTCCTCTGCACCATCCAGAGGTGGAGGGGAAGGCTTTGATGGTTTGTCTTTTGAAGCCAGTATCCTGAAGATCCTGTGGATACCTATCTTGAAGACTCTCATACTGGTGGTTTAAAGACCAGAGGTTGTGACCGTGCCCCTTTTGTCTTCCCGTTGTTTTTGCCTTTCTTCAAGATGGTCTACAGAATGGGATCGGTCTTAGTTTCATTAATGTCCAGATTTCAGCTCTCTCTGTGCTTTTTCAGAGATGTATTAACTATTGCCAGATGTACAAACCCTTGTGCAATGGGTGGTTCATACCTATTCAGTTTTTTGGGATCTCACTTCTGTGAGACACTTACATTTGGTTTTGGGAATTCTCCCTTCTGTTTTTTTCATTCTGACAGGGTGGTTTTAAGAACTCTGTTTTCTCCTGAAGGTTGTTTCTGAGTATCACATTAACCAGGAGATTGTTCTTCTTCCCTTTATCTGACTCCATCTAATAGACAAGAGCAGGAGTTTCATCTTTTGGAACTGATTAGGTGCTTGAAGACCTATGTTCATCTCAAGCAGCATATCTGAAAATCTGACTTTCTTGTCATTCCTGAGTGCTTTCGTATGGACCAAGCTGCATCTAAGGTGAGTGGGGCTTCCTGGATCCAGCGACCATTCACCAGGCTTATGTTTTCAGGGGAAAGCCATTGTTAGGGTCATGGCTTATTCCACCAGAGCAATGGGCACCTCCTTGGCCTACAAGAACCAGGCCTCAGTGAAGCAGTTGTGAAAGGAGGTGACATGGTGTTTCTTTCACACATTTATCAAACACTATTCTATCATTGTGCTGGCTCAGACTGAAGCCAGTTTTGATCGGAAGGTCCTATGGCCATTGTGCCAGTGTAGGTGTTGTTCTTGTTTTCTTTTCCTTGGCTTGCTGTGTAGGTGTCTGTTGTTTCAGTTTGTCTCTGTTAAAACTGGCCTGTGTTTTGAGGGGTCTTTCTCTTTCCCTTTCTGGAATCTTGGTGGATGGATTTAGTATATCCTCATATTTCCTGTGTTCCACATTTGGACAAAAGAGAAAAGGGGATTTTTGTGTACTTACTGATAAATAATTTTCTCTTAGTCCTTGTGGAGCACAGGACTTCCCTCCCAGAGAAAAAAAACAGTCATCTGAGATCTGTGCAGGGGGGTCCTTTGGGTTCTCTGGTTTAGTTGTGCCCCTTTGCTGCTTTGCTTCTGTGTTCTGTATCTTTGTTATTTGGTAAACATGAGCTAGACTGTTGGGGGTGAAGTGGAGCAGGGAGGTAGTCTTTGCCTCCAGAGAGCCTTTTAAGGCAAGTGCCCTGCCTTCCTGGCCAGAGGATACTTTACCCCATGGTTCCTGAGTTCCATGATTCCTATGTTTCACATGGATTAAGAAAAAATAATTTATCTGTAAGTACACAAAAGTACACAAGTATACAAAAATTCTCTTATATTACCTAAAGCCACTCACAACACAAGTCCCATATTACTTTCTTCTATAAGTTCTTTAAAATGGTCATATAAGCACTTAAATTGGAACTTTCACCTTAATTCAAGTTTGCATAATTGAAAACTGCACTAAAACTGTCTATGTGTCATGTTAGTCAAAAGACCAGCAAATGTACAGTTGAGAAGATATTCATTCTAGTAACCGTATGTTAATGTATGCTAATTGCAGTAATGGTGACATTTCATATGCTAATTACTCCAGTTACATTTCATATGCTAATGAAGCCTTGTTAGTGCTGTGTCATATGCTAAGGCAGGTTTCAATGATGTTGCTAATGAGGCTCTGTGATGTACCAGGAAATGTTCACTTTCACTTTTCCCAGAAATAAGTATGAATATCTCCTAAATTATACATCTGCTTGACTTATGGCTAACATGACATATAGGCAGTTTTTAATGCAGTTTTCAAATATGCAAACTTGAATTAAGGAGACAGTTCCACTTAAAGTCAGGGATAAGGGGGGAAAAAGGCATACGTCATCCCTGCAATGTCAGAAGCCTGACTTTTCCAGACTTTAATCTTTATTTCATTTTCTTGTTGTATTCTAGTAAGATTTTAAAAGTCTTAAAAACTTTTTTTTTTTTTTTTTTTTTTTTTTTTTATACATTTCCTCTTCAGAGGATTTCTAGATCATTGACCACTAGCCTGCAGTGGGGTGTTACATTCATTGTCTTATACAGCAGTTGATCTCACTACTGCTAAATCTTTCGCTGCTATGGCATCAGTACTAGAAAGTGACTTGTCTTCTTTGGTATTAAAAGGATTCGTACTCTACTGTTCTTATCCCTTTTACAGATATCCTCTTCTGGTAGAGGAGGAGGATCATCATCATCACAATTAGATGCTCAAGCTGCAGCAACCATAGCTATAGTCAATTTAGTATGATTGTACTACCACCAACATGTTCTCCTAGTCCTCTCCTCTTACCCCTCTAGGATTAATTGTCATATTAAAAATAGTGTTGTTTTTTTTACTGTACATGACAGAGCTGTTAGTCTCCAGTATGAATTTGTTGCACAGGTCATTAGCACAGCAGCAGAACCAATATACTGTATACGTGTCTTTTTCTTGTCTGAGTGAGGAGTTATGCCTTGTATGTTGTCTTTCTGAAAATAATATATGTCTGTCTCAGCTCAGCTAGGATTTTCTGCTTGTCCATCACCTATCAACCAAAAGTGTGGATTTTTTTTTTTAAACATCTCTAAACATCTGTTAGGCACTGTCACTTTACATGCCAAAAGGATGCAAACCAAATAGAGGCTTCATCTCTTGTAAACAATAAAACATGAAAATAAACCCATGGAGAAAGAAGAAAAAAGTATATAACAAAATGCATTGAAAAGCAATGGGTTGAATACCCCTCTGCCACTCCAAGGGCTAGGGTCTCCTACACATTTCTGTACACAGTCACGGCTTACTCAAGGAGCAAGGGACCAGGACACCACTAGATTCAGTAATAGCACAAAATGGATGTCTGTAAGTCACCAACTATGAGTCTTATTTCTTTTATGTCCTATGCAGGATGTGGGGATCATGGGGCTAATCATCCTTCCTTTTTGAGACAGAGGACAACATTTCTGGAAGGCAGGCTTCCTCTCTGTCTCACACTAAATTCACTTCTTGGCTCCTACCATGTTGGTTAAAAATGTGTACACTGATGAAGAAACAGTACTACCTGACAATTTATTCGTTTTCTTTAATTCGTATTTTGTTAATTAAAAGGGTATGAGGAATTAGGGCAGATTATGATCAAACTTCTTAGTTTTTCCTGCATCCCATAAGCACATCATGGATGGAAATGGAAGCTCATATACAAGATATCCTCTGCCGATAGTAGAGTTGGGGACTACACCTAAGGCAAGGGTCTGATGAGGATGACAGGCTAACAGTGAGTAATCCACTTAAGATGGTGGTCAAAAATGGTTCATGCTTAGACTTTGTCTCATTACTTTCCTCCACATTACTGAGATAGAGGCCTGACAAAATATCTCTGAGTATTAAATGTCTTGAAAAGGGGTGACACTAAAGATGAGGCGATATGGGCCTTTGTGATTTAAACCACTTAGATTACCTAGGGATCTGGTAGACATTATTTACAACATAATAGCCCTAGTTCATTGTGAAGAGAGGGTTGGCTGCATATTTTACTGTGCAGTTAGAGCAGTAAATTTGGCAACAATAGTTCAAGTCTGTGGTTTAGATAATGATATGTAAAATAATCCATATTGGCTACTGGACAAAGTATTCAGCAGTATACTGGAATATGATATTGGTGATACATCTTGAAGATGAAATCATGGATTAGGAGAGAGGATGGAGGCAGATCTTGCTAGCTAAGTCTATTGACTGTGTTAGTTCAGTGGAACAGATACGATTTTTGTAATTTGTTGTGTCACCATGAGAGAGAAGGGAAACAACAGTGTACAAAGGGGGGGAAAGTAGTCCCGTAGCCTTTATCTACACTGACTAAGGGACAAGATAGCCACATTTGCTTTCCTTGCATTGCAAGTACATCAGAATATGAAACATGACTAAATTATGAATCAGGAGACTGAGAGTGGTCAAGTGGAACTCAAATGAGTACAGTTCTAATGTGCAAAACTAGTATGCCCTGTAGTTGACTACAGAGCTCCCCTTGGGGCGCATGTTTGAAGAAATGAGGTACCAGATCTGCATTCAAGACAAAGTCAGGGTCAGGCAATCCAGGTCAATGGCACATATTAGGCAAGGTATCTGTGAAGAGCAACTCCTTGCCCACAGAGGTTGAGCCGCCAAGTTTCTGCAGCTGCTTACAGCATACCGGCAGGTCCAATTGAGGTACCAGCTACAGACAAAAGGCAGAATCGGACAGGTCCGGGTTGAGAAAACTAGCACAGGTTTAATTGTTTTGTCAGAGCCTTGCAGCAGAGGTGTGTGGCAAAAGCCAATGCCAAAGCCAGGCTCTAGATCAAGCAAAAATAACAGAGGTCAGAGCAATAGGCCACAACAACTGCGCACTGGATGCTCAGGAAAGCTGAATTAGGTAGCCTCCTCACAAGTGGCAGGTGGAGATGAATAGCCAGTTAGAGTCCATATACAGATCCAAGAGGCAGACAGAGCACAGAGTCTAGGCAGTAACAGGAATCCTGCTGACACAAGTCCAGCTGGTGGCTGTGCAGGAAAGCACAAGATCTGTAACTGCAAGGTCACAGGATCAAGTCCTTCCAGTGCTAATTTCAGCACAGCCACAATGGGCATATGACCATGACAACTGGCTGCATTGTCACTGAAATATTTTTCAGAAACTAGTCCAAAATTGATTGATGGGATGATCCATTCCTTGAAGATGGCCAAATATATAGTGTCTCAAGGTCCAGTTCATACCTTAGAAGATTAAGCAAAATATTCTGTGGAAGTTCTGATTGGTGCAGTCTTGAGCACATTATATATGAAAGACACTGGAATGACTAACAAACCTTCAAAAATGTATTTAAACAAAAAAAATTCCCTATAGGAAGTTGATGTTGTCTAAATGATTTAATGATTTAATATGATTTAATATGATGTATGTGTTTGCTCAAGATTATTTGGATTTGTGGGGATATTCACCACTCTGTGGACCCACCCATTTCTTGAATGTCCAAAATATCTCACAGATAAGATAATAGACGGACTGTTGAAATGGCTTTTTTCAGCATGAGAAACATCTTTGCAACCAGGTTTTCCCATCTCTTGGGTTGGTGGAGCCATGAGTATATGGTATGATAGACTGATTAAAGAAATTGAAGAAAATGTACCTATAGAGGAGCTCTTTCATATGGCTTTACAAATACAGGAGGTCAATCATTATTATAGAGATGGGCATCATTACATACTCTAAACTGGCATAAAGACCACAGGGCTATAAACTTGAAACTATGGACTATAACCCCCTTATCCAGTATCTAGAAACACCCCTTCTCTTCAGCTTCTGTTAGTAAAGAATTCTAATATTAATGTTGCATACACTGGTCATGTTCACCATACTCACTCACTGGAAATACAGAAATATTTGCTTGCAACTAAACCTATGGGAAGATTTAACAGAAAAGTGTATGATTATTTTGTGAGCCACTAATGATATTACTAAGGAAGTAGGTCAAGAGTTTGTGCAAATCTGCAAATCCTTTTATTCAAAAGATTCAGCACTTTAACCTCTTTGTTCCTAGAGAGATTTCCAGTACTTTTGTTTGCAATGAAATGAAGTCCTCTTTGGCATCTAATGGGTTATCTCAGGGCTGTGGGTGTATAGCAAGACTGGATCATATGCACAAAGGAATTGGGGCTTTTAACCTCTTGAATGCTAGAGTGCTTTTTTGGGAGGCCTCTGTATCATTTAATTGGTTAAAAGCCCAATTTAAAGGACACTTACCACCTTGAGAGTGCCCTATCAGTAGGTTTACTTCCTTGGGCACAGACTATTTGTGAAAGTCAGGCCTTATTGTTGGCCCTGGCATATCAACTGGAAAACCACTGGAATCTAAATCAAGACCCACAGTGTTCTAAACCAAAACTAAGTACCCTTCCCTGCTTCCTCTGCCTACTAACACTAGTGTTCACATTGAACTATAAGACTTTGAAGCCTCACTGTTCATTCTCTTTGTGCTTCATGTATAGCTCCCATAAATCCTAGTGAACTTTAATCAAATCGGACACTAGCAGGCTATTGGGGATGAATGAGCAACCTGTGAAGTATGTGGCTGTAAACCCAGATTTCTGGGTTGCATGCCATCCTCAACCCTCAATTGGCTGACTAGAGCCATTTTGGGACTGTACAGAGCATTCCATGTTTTTTTTTTACCAAGTTTGCTCTGATACGGCGATGTGTGCATATTCCCTTTAGTGCAGCTGATTTGCTGCAGAATTGCACTCCTGTGTTTGTGCATATGGCTCACTAAGTGGCTGGTGCTTAGATGCCATTTGGGTTCAGTCCTGGCCCAGTGCTTTTTAATTTGTTTATTAATGATGTAGAAGTGGGTATTCAAAGTAGTGTCTTAATATTTGCTGATGACATTAAGCTGTGTAAGGAAATAAATACAGAGGAGGGAGTTTTTTCTCTGCAGAAAGATTTGGATAAACTCAGCAAATGGGCGAAAGTGGCAGGTGAAGTTTAATGAAGATAAATGTCAGGTTATGCAAGTGGACTGTAAAAACAAACATGCTATATCCTATATAATAATTCGCTAATGTATGTTTGTCAGAAGCTGTCATGTGCAGTACAGACTGCCCACGCCGCAGCTGATAGCGGAGCGGGGTGCTCCAAATTCAGACCATAGTCCTACTGTGCATGATTGCACCACGGCCGTTGCTGCCTGGCACTGTGACCTGTGTACACGGGCTGTTCATCTAGTATAGGATAAATGGGAAACTACTTGGGGAATTGTCATTAGAGAAAGATTTAGGAGTACTGATAGACAATAGAATTCACAGCAGTGTGTAGTGTCACTCAGCTGCTGCAAGAGCAAATAGGGTACTAGCCTGCCTAAAAAGAGGTGTAGATGTATGGGTGGTAATAGAATTCCACCTCTATATAAATTCTGGGTAAAGCCTCATCTAGAATATGGAGTACAGTTTAGAGCACCAGTTCTTAAAAAAGACATTACTGAACTGGAAAAAGTGCAGCGACATGCAACAAAACTGATAAAGGTATTGGAGGATCTTATTTATAAAGAAAGACAAGCCAAACTGTGTTTGTTTACATTAGAGAAGAGACATCTGAGGGGTGATATGA
This sequence comes from Rhinophrynus dorsalis, assembly GCA_037306005.1. Classification (NCBI taxonomy): domain Eukaryota; kingdom Metazoa; phylum Chordata; class Amphibia; order Anura; family Rhinophrynidae; genus Rhinophrynus; species Rhinophrynus dorsalis. Next base: position 272,495,273 of record CM074722.1, on the reverse strand, counting down.
TTACCATTTACAAATATATTCAAGGTCAATAATATTAAAACCATATTTTTCACAACGTGAGCAGCTGTGTCTATTTCTACAAAGTGGTCTGAATAGATTAGTGGAGACAGGTTGGTGATCTTCACATGTGTGTGATCGGAAGACACTGACCAATGGAGAATGTGAGTATATCTATTGATACTGTATGAGTTGGAGAGTTGAACGTACAACACCATTGGGCTACCTTCTTTTTTTGTGTTTTATTATATATATGTTTTTGCAGTAGAGGAAGATGAGTTTCATGGAGTATAAGCATTATTGCTGAGGGTTATATACACAATTCCCAAGCCAATACTCTTGTGAGTATATTACCACTGGGTGAAGTGGTGGTTCTTTATTGGTATGTGAAAATTCCAAACAAGGGGCACTCCCCCTTTTTTGTCCCTTTTGTATTTTCCTGTCCCCATAACATTCAACTCATTTAAGTACTGCCTTCATCCTTCAGAGATCAGGTACCCGCAGACTCTTTCCACCCATTGATTCTGTCTTCTTGTTTAGGAATAATTCTCTTTCTTTTTCTTTGATTTTGTTTTGTTTATATTGTACATTTAAGTCACTATTTGTTAGAGTAGTGATTTCATTTCACATGATTTGTATACCTATTTTTGTTTGCTTAAATAAATGTGTGCTTTGATCAGTTACTATACTTAGTGGGGACTTTACAATATCCACCCGACCCTGAGGATACATCCTCCTCTCTCTCTCCTCTTTGTTTGTTCATGTTAATCTAGGTTGGAAATTCTGCAATGATTGATCTTTCAGTTGCATTTAATATTTAAAATCTTGGTAGCACGCTTTTGACCATCATTGCAATTATTGTTAAAGGGAGGGTTGTTATGCAGAGATAATCCATACCTAACAATAATAAATAAGACATGCATGTGTGTAAGGCTTTTTTAAATGTTTAAGTGCAAGCTGATAACAATGAGGTCCAGTCCCACAGTAGTACATGGTTTAAACAGAGTGAGGATTCCCATAACTAGGCCAGTGTCTGCCTCCAAGGGGCACAGCTGAGAGAGTCCTCTCAATGATTAATGACATTAGGCAAAGATGAATGATCTTGTGCTGAAGAAAGCACTTTAACTTATTAGGAGCAAACTCATAGGACAGTAGAAAAGCATCCTGTGTCTGTCCTGTGGTTCTTTTCACACTTAATAGGAATAATTTGGAACAGTTTGGTTCATAGGATGCAGAGACAGGTCCTGAAGTCTTAATGAGCTGCTCTTTTCATTATGGATAATTACACTGTCATTGTTACTAAAATGTGCCAACATATTTGGCAGCTCAGCATAATAGGCTAAGAAGATGATGGAAATACATACAATGTATGCAAGGTACAGTGGTTAAGGATAGTCTAGGTCTATAGGTTATCATCTAAATAGAGTGGAAATGTAATCTACACAGGAAGAAGGTATTTCTGTAGTATGTTTCTAATGATGGCCAGTTTGTCAGCAGAAAAAAACACCAAATCTGACTTATTCTGATAATTTGATCTGTGAATAACTGAACACATTTTTCTTTAAAGGTAATGAGTCCTCCAGATGGCAGCTGAAGGAAATGAGACATCTCTCACACACAGCAGTCAGTGGACAACCCTTAACCACTCAGATGCCAGGCAGATTGCAGTGCATTGCTGTGCAATATGTTGTAAACTCTCTGTCATCTGAGGGGTTAAACGGCTGATACTAGAATATAAGCAGGGCTCAAAATTTCCACTCGCCACTAGCCAATGGCGAGTGAAAATTTAGCCCTGGCGAGTATGTTTTGGGTTGCAGTGGCGAGTAACTTTACAGGTCTGGCTAGAAGCAAAGGACTTCACATTTTAAGTCCTGACAAAAGCATATATGTCCAGAATTAATTCACTCAGATCCAGTCATTTTGTTGTGTGTCCAGCATTCTTGAACACTGTGACACTGTACTTTTGTTGTGGGGCCTGCGTTATTACACTGGGACATTGTAGGTTTGTTGTGGGGCCTGCGTTATTACACTGGGACATTGTAGGTTTGTTGTGGGGCCTGCGTTATTACACAGGGACATTGTAGGTTTGTTGCGGGGCCTGCGTTATTACACTGGGACATTGTAAGTTAGTTGTGGGGCCTGCGTTATTACACTGTAGCTTTGCTGTGTGTCCAGCATTATTATACTGAGATGTTTGCTGTGTTGTTTGTCCAGCATTATTACACTGTGATACTCATTTCATAGAATTTACTAGAACTGATAGTTGCTATTCTTACTGACACACAGCCATCAGTCCACCAGTTGGCACTTACCCCTTCACTGTTCATATCTGCTGTTCTGGAACACTTTTGGAAGTGAAAGAAATGAACAGTCCCAGCTGGAAGTACAGTTTCCACTCGCTTCATTATAGGGTGTGACATCATGATGCAGAATAGCTAATGATAGTGCTGTTTCCCAAGATGCTCAATAGCAGTAATGCACTAGACTCTGTGACCAACCAGTAACCTCACGTGTTGGCCCAAATTATTAAAATCTTAACAGACCAATAGGAGTTTGTGCCGTTTGCACCCAAGCTAGTGTACCTATACCTTTTTCCAACATGTAGGGAGGCTTTTGTACTAACTGAAGTCATACTTGAGTAAACAAGCTGTACCACTGAATGCTAGAGATGTCTCTAGTATGTTTTAAAAACATCTAGCATTCAAAGGTCTAAAATTCCCATTTAAATCAATAGGCTTTTGGGGAACTTTTATTTGTCCTCATGGTGCAGATGATTTGTTCCAGGATTGTTTCATTTATTCATAGTAAATCATCTTGAACATCTATTTGTTCTTAGGTCCTGCTCTGATCTGCAGTCAGAAGAGGAGGAGGAGACAGATTGTTTTCTAGAAGAGTGTAGAGCAGATCCTTCACTTCGTGAGCGCCTTTCGATTCTCAGCCGCACCTTCCACAACCAACGCAGACTGGCACTAGATGATGCTATGCTCTTCACGGATGACATCTTCCAGATTGAACCAGTGGTAAAGCTGAATTCAGGCAGAAGTTGATTAAACATTTAAGGACCAGAAGGGTTGTAACACATTGCATCTTAATGAGTTGCAAACATTCTGGTCCCTTCCTTAACAGATTAAAGATTTTGCTAACATTCCATGCTTTTTTTTAGCATTTTATAATATTGTATCTGACAGAAACATATATGAGCAACAAAAGTCAGCAAAAATGCCTGAAACAGTTGTGCACATGAAAGCTTTATTATAGAAGTAGAAAACCTTTATTATGATATAAAAACATATAATGCAAGGCTTTTCCTGCTGAGTAAATCTAGGGTACTCCCACTACTGTGAGATATATTGTTTCAGAGTTAATGCAGTGTCATTTGGTGTCCAGACAGTTTGTCTATTGCACTGTATGGGAGAGGTGAGTCACTGGCTACAGTTCTCCATAGAATGTGATAATAATAGCTTCATAACTTGACAGGTGAACTTTCAACTGCCAACAGTGGGTATACTCTTGTTTTACACAGCAGGAAAACCATAAAATATATGTTTTTTTTTTTTTTCTCTAGCGTCATTGAGGGATTCAGGGATCATGGGGGTTAAGCAGTGTGTCTGTAAGAGGCAGGGCACTCTAAGCAAAAAACTCCCACTTCCTAACCCTTCGCCATGCCCAACTGCCTTCAGTGTCCTTCAAAGAGAGGTCCAGGGCAACTTTTCACCTGAGAGAATTTTGTTAATTAGCTCTATTATTATTTTACCTTTCTCCATAAAGCTTCTGAGGGCCCTCACTTTGTGAGGAGAGTCCTCTTACTTAACTCTTTGATTCCTAGCTTCCTTCCTTTGGAATAGTTTACAATCTGAGTCACAGTTGCCCAAGAAAGAAGCTTTGTAGTTAGTAGGTGATCTTCGTGGGTCATACGTAGGTTTATTTACTGTTTTATAATGTTTCTTTATTATGTACTCAATTTTATTTAGTTTAACCCCTTAAGGACCCATCCTGGTCCTGGCACGCCGTTCGAGGAGCCCTACATCGGATCGGAAAAAAGGTCCGATCCTTAAAGGGCTAAAAAAACAAACAAAACATATGTTTAATTTTTTACATTAATATGTACTTTATTCTTCTTTATTCATTTATTTATTCTTTAATTATTACTTAATTTATTTTCCTGTATAGTGCTGTTTTCTCCACACAGAACACTATACAGTACTTTACATTTACATTGCTGGTTTCCTTCTCCTTGGTTGAATTTGGCGATTTAGGTGTGCGCACGCTATTGGGCGCGCGCAAATCTGTTAAAAACCGGCGGCAATTCTTTACAGCAGCTCTGGAACTTCTCCTGGAAGCAGCGTTTCTTTGGCTGGGACAAAATCAGGTTTCTCTAGATCTGTAGGAGTGGGGCACTCTCTGCACAGATCAAAGAGTTTATTTGGCCACTGTTACTGACCTGATTCCATAGGAGAAGTATTATTTCTTTACATTTATAGCTTTGTTAACCCCTGCATTGCCAGCTCCTTTAGCACACAGGTCGTATATTGCTGTTTGGGTTATACTTATACATCGGTTTTACTAGCCCATTTAGACTTGTTTAATTAATTCTCTTCCTTCATTGCTTCAGTATGTCAGACAAAGAAGAGAAGAAAACTTAGAGCAATAAATGTAATTCTAATTCATGTAAAAAATGCAATTCCAAATTCTCAAACAATATGTCTGTGTGATCTTAATGTATGGACTCGGAGGCTTATATTGCTTCTTCATTTACAGATGTACCCCTTATGCTTGAACCAGAGTGGTTCAGTCTGGGCATGCAGAGCTGCTTAGGCCAGGCAAGCTCAATTATTCAAGATTTACAAGAGAATGTGCTTCATGATGATGTTTTCCCTCTCAAAGGCTACCTGCAGGAGACCACCTCCTTTATTGGGGAAGCTGTCTTGGAGATAGCTAAGCTGCGATCTAAATGTTCAACATCATCTGTTACAGTATGTCGTGCTTTGTGGTTAAAGATTTGGAATGCAGATTCTGCTTCCAAAAGGTTGTAATATCCTTGCCTTTCAAAGTATCCCTCCTATTTGTCAGCCACGGCACTGGAGGTCTGACAACAAGAAAAGTTCTTTTACATACAGAGGTAAAATGTCCTCAAGACGAAATTCTTTTAATTCATCTGGAGGTTCCTTTCATTTTAATAGAGCAAAGCCTACTTGGACACAAAAGAAAAATGTACTCAAGGCATCAGATTTCAAACTCACCACAGCATGAAGTTTGGAGTATGGAGTCTCCCAAAATTCCTCCTCCAGGGGAAAGACTCTGACACTTCATTCAACAATGGAGTATGTCAATTTCAGATGAGTGGGTGCTTCAACTCATTCAAGAAGGGTACATAACGTCTTTCACAACCCTTCCACCTCTTTGTTTTTTTCATGTCCAGGGTACCAAAAGAAGAGATGTTATAGGAATCCTTTCATCAGGCTAGCTGTTAATTCCTAGACAATGGGGTGATAATATCAGTACCAAAACATCAAAAGTTCAAAGGCTTTTATTCCAGTCTTTTTTATATTATCCAAAAAAGACTTGAGAATACAATCCTATCCTGGAGCTGAAAAAACTAAACCAGTTTCTCAAAGTTCCCAGGTTCAAGATGGAGTTTAAGAAAAATAAAAAAGAAGAACAAAGCAAAGAGGACACAAATAAAGGCACCCGTCTCCTCAAAAATAAACAAATCAAGTGTAGCAAAAATATATAATAAATTAAAAAAATAACTCAATACCAATACAAAAATACACTTTAATGCAATGCACTCAAGGGGTTACAACAAACACAGTGGAGACAAAATCACCCCCCAAAACCCCCACCAAGAATCCCCACACCTCAACCCGCAATATAAAAACAAAAAACAAACAACTAGATGCCGGCATCTATACAAATCAAACAAAAAATAGTTGTTATAATAAAAAAAAAAATATATATATATATAAAGAAAAAAAATTATATATATATATCCTGCTATCCAGAGAGACAAGAAGCTGAATAGCAAAGTTCAAATCTCAAACAGCGCACAGAAATGATGGATCCCAAGTAGATCACAAAGTACATAGCCCAAGGGAATCACTTCCACCGATATATATCTTGTGTTGTAACAACTATATCTCTTCACCACACTTAGACCAGCAATACAAAGTCACATCTCACGTACTCACATATTATGTGCAGTCAACTTTCTTATAGTCATCTCAACAGCAAAATAAGTAAATGAGCTTGCTACATTATATCTTGTCATATCTTTTCTAATTCACCATGAGGACAAGGCAGTCCTCAGGAAAAAAACAAACTTCCTACCCAAGATCATATATTATTTTCATATCTATCAAGAAATTAAATAACCAGAGAGGTTTGCAGTGCATTGTTTCACAAAGTGTTGCACACCCTTATGGTCCTTAACGGGTTAATATATATTGACATAGTAACATAATTGATGAGGCTGAAAAAATACATCCATCAGCCCATGCCATATCACCCCTGTTAATCCAGAGGAAGGGAAAAAAAACATTGAAGCCATTTCCAGTTAAGCCCCAAATGGGTAAAAAAAATTTAGTTCCTGACTTGAAATGGCAGTCAAATATTTCCCTAGATCAACATCCTATATACTTTGAAGCTAACTCTCATAATTCGCATTATTTTTCTGTTCTAGATAGGTATCCATTATGCTTTTGAAAAGAATTGCAGTATCTGCAAGCACAGCATCCCGAGGCAAAGCATTCCATAGCTTTACTACCCTTACTTTAAAAACTCTCTGTCTTTGTTTTAGTCGAAAGCACCTTTTATGCAGTAATTCATGCAGTAAACTGTTGTGAGGCATTGTATCAAAGGCTTTTGCAAACGCCAAGTATACTACATCAACAGCAATTCCCTTGTCCAAATTACTACTTACCGTTTAGTAAAAAGAGACTGATGTAAAGAAACTGTCTGCAAAGGAAATTTAGTCACAGCACAAAGGCTTAGAAAGGAGAATGGACATAGGGCACAACAGTTTTTCCTACTTTTTACATTTTCCAGTAATTTAGATATCATATTGCATTGCAAAAAGACAGTTGCTTTGCCATTAATTTAAGCACTTTCATAATGCCTTGTATTGCTTAAATTCCTTGCACTGATTTCCCAACATTTGTCTGATTACAGGAAGGAGATGTTTGGCCAAACTCATCCGTTGAAGTGAGCATTCTCTTCAAGCCTCAAGAAGCCAAGCTATACCAACGCACTGTTTACTGTGACATAACAGGTACGTGTGACTTGTAAGGGTGTTACACGTATAAAACTATATCTGTTATTATATACTATATAGTATATGTACAGGTATGGAAGAGAGGTAAATCCATAAGTTCTCTTGGGTACACAGATATCTTTTGGGGTGCAACTCAGTTCCCACAGCATGGCCAGATCAATCACAATGTCCCTGCACCAGTTTTATACCCCTTTACAGGCTATTATTTAAGCCCTTGGATGCTAGAGAGATCTCCAACACATTGAAAAGCAATGCATTGGAGATCTCTCTACCAACCAGGGGTTAAAGCTTTTCTTTTCTCCTTGCTTGTTATAGGCCAATGGTATTTTCTTTGCTAGGAAATAGTGGATGGGACTGAGGGGGTGGGGTCATGGGAGGAGTATGGGTGGGACCAGTGGGCAGAGCTAAGGTCACCTAGAGTGCTTTGCCTAGGGGTGTCTAGTATGTAAATCCGGCTCTGAAGGAGGTTCAGGGCTAGGCCGCTCTGAGATCCATTTCATATCAGCGTGCATAAGTAGTTAGTATTTTCTTGCATGCCTATTTATCTTACATTGAAGGCCTAATAATATAGAATATATACATTCTTAGGGTTTATGTACATTGGTAAGGTCTGGTGTACAGTTCAGTGAGCCAGTCATTTTTTTCCTCCCTTCCTTTAGTTTGGGACTGCCTTGTGATGTCCCCTGCGGTCCTGTGTCCCTCAATAATACAGTCTTGTGAAAAAGAAAGTACATCCTCTTTGAATTCTAATTTTTTTACATATCAGGACATAATAACAATCATCTGTTCCTTAGCAGGTCTGAAAACTAGGTAGATACAACCTCAAATGAACAACATGACATATTACACCGTGTCATGATTTATTTAACAAAAATAAAGCCAAAATGGAGAAGCCATATGTGAAAAACTAAGTACACCTTATGATTCAGTAGCTTATGGAACCGCCTTTAGCAGCAGTAACTTGAAGTAATCATTTTCTGTATGACTTAATCAGTCTCTCACATCGTTGTGGAGGGATTTTGTCCCACTCTTCTTTACAATGTTGCTTCAGTTCATTGAGGTTTGCGGGCATTTGTTTATGCACAGCTTTCTTAAGGTCCCGCCACAGCATTTCAATCAGGTTGAGGTCTGAACTTTGATTGGGCCATTGCAACACCTTGATTCTTTTCTTTTCCAGCCATTCTGTTGTAGATTTGCTGGTGTGCTTGGGATCATTGTTCTGTTGCATGACCCACTTTCGTCTAAGCTTTAGCTCTCAGACAGATGGCCTCACGTTTGACTCTAGAATACTTTGATATACAGAGGAGTTCATGGTCGATTCAATGACTGCAAGGTTCCCAGGTCCTGTGCCTGCAAAACAACCCCAAATCATCACCTTTCCACCACTGTGCTTGACAATTGGTATGAGGTGTTTGTTCTGATATGCTATGTTTGGTTTTCGCCAAACGTGGCGCTATGCATTATGGCCAGACATATCCACTTTCATCTCATCTGTCCAAAGGACATTGTTCCAGAAGTCTTGTGGTATGTTCAGATGAAACTTTGCAAACATAAACTGTACTGCCATGTTCTTTTTAGAGAGAAGAGGCTTTCTCCTGGCAACCCTTCCAAACAAACCATACTAGTTCAGTCTTTTTCTAATTGTACTGTCATGAACTTTAACATTTAACATGCTAACTGAGGCCTGTAGAGTCTGAGATGTAACCCTTGGGTTTTTTGTAATTTCTCTGAGCATTGCACTGTCTGATCTTTGGGTGAATTTGCTGGGACATCCACTCCTGGAAAGATTGGCAACTGTCTTGAATGTTTTCCCACTTTTGAATAATGTTTCTGACTGTAGAATGATGGACTTTAAATTGTTTGGAAATGAACTTATAACCCTTCCCAGATTGATGTGCAACAACAATTGCTTCTCTGAGATCATTGCTGATGTATTTCCTTCTTGGCATTGTGTTAACACACACCTGAATGCACCAGACCAGCAAACTGCTAAAACTTTGACTTTTATTGAGTTGGTCACACTTGCTGATGATAATTAATCAAGGGCATTTGATCTGCAGCACCTGCCTGCTACTTAGCATCTTAATTCCTATGGAAGCAGTAAGGGTGTACTTAGTTTTTCACACTTGGCTTCTCCATTTTGGCTTTATTTTTGTTGAATAAATTATGGCACATTGTAAGATGTTATGTGCTGTTGTTCATCTGAGGTTGTATTTACCTAATTTTAAGACCTGCTAAGGAACAGATGATTGTTATTATGTCCTGATATGTAAAACCATAGAGTTCAAAGAGGGTGTACTTTATTTTTCACACAGCTGTTTGTACTTCATTATGTGACATGAAATGCATAAGGCTGTTAATATTTGTTCCACCTCTTGATACTTTTATTTATTTTTTTCAATTTCATAATTTTTATTTTGTTAAAAAAAACTGTAGGTGGAGGGGAATTCGGGGGGATAGTATCAATTTATTTTCACATAGTACAGAATTGAACTAATGAAAACATCAACGTGTGCACTGAAAAACAATTTTATTTTAAGTTCTTATGTTTCTGAAATTATTATGGTCACCAAAAAGAGTGAAGGAATGATTGTATTTTTCCAGTACTCATTACGTGAACATGGGTAAAGGAGATTGTTGTACTGAAGCTTGTCCAAACACTTAGGGGAAGTAGAATATTAAGATCGGGATGAAGTTCCACCATAGATTGAGGAAGCTCAGAATGCCAAAATATGAGGTCATTATCATCCTGTTCTTTAGTATGGGAGGCAGGGGAAACATATCTCAGAAAAATTATTTTGAAGTCTACAGTTGTATTTAGGGAGCTGTTCCATACAGTCAGGGGCATAACTAGGACCTATTCGGCTCCTGGGCAAAACCTGAGACTGGGACCCTCTCCACTATGTGTGTGTTGCACAGGCCCTCTTTCCTTTTGTTCTTATACCTCTCACATATAAATTGTTCTGTGAATGATTGATTCCTACATCCCTGAAAATGTCAGTTTTCATCAGTGAGACAATAAGCATTTGTGTTAATGTAAGAGACCAACAGAGCATTGCATGAGATGAGCAGAATCATATATCAGTACAACAGATTAACAAGGTAATATAACATTATGAGATACCAGCAGAGTATTACATGAAACCAGCAGGGAAATATACCATTACATGGGAACAGCAGGACACTGTATTATAATTGACAGCAGCATGGCAAAATATCATTGCATAGGGCCAGCATCAGGGTAAAATAAAATTGTAAGAGGAAAGCAGGGTAATATATCATTAAAGGGATAGTAATACTTAATATGTAAAAATATATATAATGCATTGTTTATCCCCCTGAGTAAAACAAGGGTACTCCCACTGCTGAAAGGTGTTTTTTTTTCCAAAAGTTATTGCAGCTCAAACTTGAATTTTTTAAGGTGCAGTTTCACAGTTGACCATAAATCTCCATAGGATGGTGTAGCAACAGCACCACTATGCAAAATGTATTACTGTCCAAAGAGAAATGAGAAGTGCAGAGTATTGCAGTCAGTCAGTGAAAATAGGTATTAATATAGTAAATTTATATAAAAATCGTGTGGTGAAGGCTGCTGACAAATATGTAAATCAAACAATAATATACTCTCAACAATTATGGTACCATAATATATAAAAAAACAAATATAATGTCAATATTTAATATTTGATATAGGAAAATTAAATATAGGAAAAATAAATAAGGACAAATCTCATAAGATGAAGCTCACTAAAAATGAGCATAAAAAATAATAAATATAGTAAAAAGTCAGCTATTCAGGAAATAACTCGGCACAAAACTGTCCCTTATACTGGTGATACAGTGATACCTTATCTGCAGTAGCTATCCGCAATTGCTACACAGTCCGTCAATATTTAGATATATTTGATCGTCGGCTTTATGCTGAGTAGATCCCCCCCACAGTAGATGATATAAGCGGGCAGAACACTCTATCTCGGAGACTTGTTCATCCAGGTATCCTATAACACTTAGTCTCCTTTGAATTAGCTTTTCAATAGACGCTGTGTGCTTTTGTTCCACATCCCGTCTCCCGTCTATATGCTGGTAAATGCGGGCAGACTGTAGGGAATTCGGTACACTGTTCTCACAACGATTTTGAATTCAAAGTCACTGCCGAGTATTTCTGTTTCCAGCGTTGACTGTAAAATATGTGAGGTGTAGAATAAAGTGCTGACATATATAAGCAAGGAAATGTACTATTGCTAAAATAATTCAGGGCTAGTCAATCGAGGTCTGTAAGGGTTTCTTGTTACATATCGCCTCCGCTGCTGCTCGAGCCGACCGCATTCTCTGTTGGCGTCTCCAGCCGCATTGTCCGCGTCTCATAGTGCCTCTGTTGAGGCAAGTTTCCCTCTGGTTAGTGGCTCATCCTCTGTTGGGTCTGGGCGGCTCAGCCGCCTCTGTTGCGGTCTCCGGCGGCGGGTGAGGTCATTTTTGGGAGCACGTCCAAAAGTATGGCCGTGCGCTCCATTTAAAGGTCACCTATTGGCTGCTCCTTCTCTTCCTGCTACATCTCCTATGTAAACTGTCTGGACACAGGGCTTAGTTGCCCTTTCGTTTGTGTCCAGTGCAGTTCTAGTGTTTGGGCTCTGTGTATGATTCGGCTTGTCTGACTAACTGATCTGGTGCTGACCTGTGGCTCTGTCCGAGTACCCGCTCCGTGTATGACCCTTGACTTGTTGGACATCCATTCTGGTGCAGACCTGCAGCTCTGGCAGACTGTCCTTTCCGTGTGTTTCTCCTGGCTTTGGCTGACTACACGCTGCATGTATGACCTCTGGCTTGTCTGACTATCCGTTCTGGTGTTGACCTGGGGCTCTGTCCACTGTGTATCCAGCATACCAACACTTCAGTGGACATCCTTTCTGGTGGAAACCTGTGGCTCTGGCTGACCCACTGTGTGCATGATCTCTGGCTTGTCTGACCACCCAATCTAGTGCTGACCTGTGGCTCTATCTACTACCTTGCTTGTGGCCTTCCATTTAGTAGATAACCAATCTGGTGCAGGCTTGTGGCTCTGGCAGACTCCTTCCTGTTGCCTCCCTACAATGCCCCCTCTCTCAGGTGCGGACCTGAGACCTTGGTTACCTTTATCGCTGTCTGGCTACTCCCAGGTGCGGACCAGAGGTATTGCAGACTCTCCTGTTCCATTGCTGGGACACGGTTTTCTAGAGAATCACACTGTAACAGGCTTCTGTTCCTGGTAGTCGTCTCTTGCACCGTTGTATGCTTCTCTTCAATCTTGCATATTGTTTTACTGTCTTGTGATATCTCTTTATACTTGCTGCCTTAATAAAGTTGGTGTTACCTTAAGTACTCGGCCTGTGTTTCCTTGCTGGGACCGTGACACTTCTAACACTACTTGTGTACATGATATATTTGCTCAGTTATAGGTGGATCAAACAGTAGCTCAGTCACTTAAGTAGATTTGTCTGTGCTCAAATAGGGATGTCCTTAAAACATGCACTGCTGGTGGCTCTTAAGGACCAGGGTTAGCTATACCTGTCATATTGTTAACCACATACTCACGGATAAGGTTGATGGGACTTGAAGTCCAATAACTACTTGAAAGTCACATTTTGCCCAGAATAACTTTACATTACGGTAATGTCCTCTGTGTGCTCACGTACACCCTCTAACCTCCCTTGCTGAAAAAGTTGTTAGCCTCACTTATGTTCTTCTGCAGGAAAGCAAAGAATGCCACTTGCTCATCTATCTCAGGGATTGTCTCTATTCACACATACAGTTAAGTCCGGAAATATTTGGACACTGACACAAGTTTTGTTATTTTGGCTGTTTACCAAAATAAATTCAGGTTACAGTTAAATACTGAATATGGGCTTAAAGTGCAGTCTCTCCGCTTTAATTTGAGGGTATTCACATCCAAACTGGAGGAAGGATTTAGGAATTACAGCACTTTAATATATAGCCCCCTCTTTTCAAGGGACCAAAAGTAATTGGCAAATGACTCAAAAGCTGTTTCATGGACAGGTGTGGGCTATTCCTTCTTTATTTCTTCATCAATTAAGCATATAAATGGTCTGGAGTTGATATCAGGTGTGGCATTCACATTTGGAAGCTGTTGCTGTGAACACATAACATGCGGGCAGAGGAGCTCTCAATGCAAGTGAAACAGGCCATCCTTAGGATGCAAAAAAATATCCATCAGAGAGATAGCAGGAACATTATGAGCGGCCACATCAACAGTCTGGTACATTCTGAGGAAAAAGGAACGCACTGGTGAGCTCTGCAACACAAAAAGGCCTGGACATCCATTGAGGACAACAGTGATGGAAGATAGTAGGATCCTCTCCTTGGTAAAGAAACACCCCTTCACAACATCCAGCCAAGTGAAGAACACTCTCCAGGAGGTAGGCATATCATTATCCAAGTCTACCATAAAGAGAAGACTTCTCAACAGCAAATACAAAGGGTTCACCACAAGGTGCAAACCATTCATAAGCCTCAAGATTAACGTGGATGAGGTATATTATAAGACATCCTCACCGGGTCCTACTTCTCACCGCTAGATACAAATAGCTTTAGGCACAGTGGGCACAGAAGCATTGACAGTGGTCACTTGAGGATGGAAAAAAGGTCACCTTGTGAGAAAAATCCTGTTAACAGTACTACTACGCTAAAGCCATGGCTAATTCAGTGGAACCGTTGTTCCAAGGTGTGAACATTTCATAGTGTGGGGTGTGTGTTTGTGTTACACCTTAGGGCCCGTGATATGAGTGTATCAGTGTTTGAATGCCAAAGCCTACCAAGAACATTTTCATGGTTTATCCATTCTGTAATCAATATTTCAGCAGAACAGTTAGTTATTGGGGAATGGGATTGACTTTATTATACTTATTTGGACTTTGCAGTAATTGGATCTGTACCTAGTTGAGCATCTGTTCACATTAGGCACTCCTCTCAGTTGAAGCAACTGATCGGTGTAATCAAGGCTGTGTTGGTGAGCATCCCTTTCGAATGCTTCTGACACCTGTTCATTTCAGGCTCACTGGAGGGTCAAAGGAGGCTCCATCCATTATTAAGAAAATGTACCTAATAAACTGGCTACTCTGTAATTGTGTGTGGATCAGTATGTGTCAAAAAGTGAGGCTGCAGGTGTTGGAGATGCTAGAACAACATAGAAAATGACTATAACAGAGTATAATGTGCACTGCAGGTATTTTGAAAACTGTAAAGAAGTGAGAGTCTGATGCTAGTTTTCCTTTGGGAATGCACTTGCCCAAGACAGAATTTATAAAGGAAGCACGCTATTTTTGCTTTCTAGTTCTCTTGGATTCTAGAGATGTTCCTACCCTTTGGGAAGCGCAGAGAGTGGAAATGTGTCTAGCATCCAAACAGCACTGTTGAAAATGTGTATGGCATCCAAAGAACATTGTTGGAAATGTGTCTGGCATCTAAAGGGGTTAAAATATATAAAAATAAAATATATAAAAACACTACAACAAAACATTTTTAAGGTGGCTTTATTAAAATTGTACATATTAACTTTTCTTAGAGTGAGTAATCGAACAAATGTTTCTGAATCATTCTTTGTTTCAATTCTTTCAGGTCGAGAAGCCCGACTTCCCCTGCGGATTAGAGGTGAAGGCATTGGTCCAAAGCTGCTCTTTAACTTTGACCAGCTAGATATTGGGAAGATTTTTGTGGGCTCTACACACAGCTATGAGGTAGTAGAATGATTACATGGATTGAGCAAGCTAAATTGGTGCAGTTTTGGAGCAAACAAATATTACACTGTATGGAGACAAAGTAAACATTTTCCAGAATCCTGTTTATTTAAATAGGAATTTTAGCTCCTTGAATGCTAGATACCTCTTCATCATTCAAGATTAAAAGTCATTTTGCCCCAGAATGTCTCCACTTTTCTTTTGAAAATATGGCCCAGTATATGGCATTAAAGGGATACTAATGTCATATAAAAAGTAATAGATATATTGTAGATATAATAAAAAGAGATTACTTGAGCTTATTCCCATCTCTCAAACCTTTATGGCTTGAGAGATATACGAAAATAAAGTTCTCCGCTTCCTCCCCTTTTTGATAGACGAGCTGTAAAGCTGTCTGAAGCAGATTCTCATTGCACGACCAGACACGGCTCTTCCCCTGAGCCAACACAGCGATATCTAAAAATAAATACTTCATTGGAATGGTCTACAAAGTGTGCTTGCAAACCAGACACACGTTGTAGACTGTTCCAATGAAGTATTTATTTTTAGATATCGCTATGTTGGCTCAGCTGAAGAGCCGCCGTCTAGTCCCGGGACCAGGATCTTATGCCGTCAGCTATACAGCTGATGTATGAGAAAGGGGAGGGAGTGGAGAACTTTATTTTCGTATATCTCTGAAATCATAAAGGGTTTTGGGAGATAGGAATAACCTCAAGTATTCTCTTTTTATTATAATTACGATATAGCTGTTACCTTTTACATGACATTATTATCCCTTTAACTCTTTGAGTGCCAGAGAGGTATTTGTAGATACCTCTGGTACTCAGAGGGTTTTAGGTCTTTGTTCAGTCTGGACAGCTGCTTTTTATCTGTTGATCGCCTAAATAATTTAATACTCATAGTGCCCAGACAGTACAAGTACAGGCTTGACCAGCTGTTCTTGCTGTGCCAAGCCCTCACATCGTACTGCCTAACTGCAATCACCGCATTAGCCGGTATTACCAGTGTGCAGTGAACACAATTTAAAAAAATTAAAAAAAAATCTCAAACCTCATGAGAGAACATCCGGACCCCTTCCAACCAATTTGGCGATGGGATCAGTGATGGCGGCACAGGGGAGCAGCATGGCTCCCCTGCTTCCATCCTACTCAAACTTCTGAGTAGAAATAAGCAGGAATGGAGAAAGTCTTCCACCTTATGACACTGGTGACATGGAAGGCTTCCATCCATCCTGCCCACTCCTACCCAGGGGAGTAGGAGCAGGGGAGCCACGCTGCAACCGCTTCATCACCTCTATTGATCTTCCAGACAAATTGGCTGGGAGAGCAATAGCTGGGGGAACATCAGGAGGGGTCCTGATGTGCCCCATGAGGACTGACTTTAACCCTTTGAGTGCCAGAGAGGTATCCAATGCATCTCTGACACTCAGTGTTAACATACATTACAAATGATATAAGAATAATTTTAAAAGTGAAAAAATATATATATAGATATGGAGATATGTGTATATATATATATATATATATATAGATACATATATATAAATAAATAAATAAATAAGAAAAAGTGTGCCAGCGGGGCACTTTGCAATAAGTTGGACATCCCCTTTGGAACGCTGATCTGCTGCCTACTTTCCCCTATCTGACACCCCTGAAAGGTCCCGTTACAGTTCCCCACATACACTGTCAGTGCCAATCCTGGTTATCCTGCCCATTGGAAGCCATAGGTCCCCATGTACAATGTCTACCCCCCCCCCACACACCGTATGGTTCCACTACTAGTCACAGACCCTGGCATGCCCACTTTAACCCCCCCCCCCCCAGCTTTGTTCCGCGAGTAGTCAAGGAATCACACCTAAACTACCTGCTCCCCCAGCAGCCATGTTCCTGGCACCCACTACAGTAAGTCAACCCATACCAATGGGGTGCCATTTTTCTCAGGCTGGCAAATTACTGGACAGAATAGGGAATCTCATGGAGTTTAAATATTTTAATCACTGATGTGTAAAAAAAAGTATGTTTTTTTTCTTATAACCCCACTTTATGTGCACACTAGCCTAGGCCTAAAAAGGCAAATGGCCCTTAATTTGCTGCAAAATTAGTTTCCTGGGACCCCTATGGTATGTCAAACCATACCAATGGGGCACCATTTTTCTTGTTATGCTAGAAAGTACTGAATACTGTAGGAAATGCCATACTTTTCAGAAATTACAAATAGTGCCTCTTTATGGAAAATATTATGCACAAGCCTAGGGGTAGAAAGGCAAACAAACCCACAGCTGATGCAAGTGAAAATCTGTTTTTCCAAAATGACTTGCATACCTTTCCTTCATATCTCTAATAGTTATGACCAACAGGTAGGTGTCATTTTGTGCTTCTGGCACACCCCCTTTTGCAACAGCTAATTTATTTGTTCAGTGTGAGAGGCCCAAGCTATGTTGGCTTAGAGGGGAAAGAAGATTTATTTAGTACAAAGAAGAAAAAAGTCTTCGTAGGACAAACATCTGAAGATTGATTTCAAGAGGTAATCCTTCTAGACAAGTGCACATAACATGTCAGTACATTCCTTTCCTTATGGTAAAACAAAACCAACCTGGGTACAAAAGAAAATTGTGCTTAAGATAGCTTAGTCCAAACCCTTCACAGCATGTAGTTTTGGAGTATGGAGCCCCCCCACAAAGATACCTCCATTAGGGTAAAACTCTGTCACTATTTTCAACAATGGAGGATGTAAATCTCAGACAAATTGGTCCTTCAACTGATACAGGAAGGGTACAGAATGTCATTCACAATACTACCATCACTTACATTCTTTATGTCCAGAGTGCCCAAGTTCAAGATGGAATCTATGATAATGATAGCAGCCTTGGTACCAGAGGAATCTGTTAGGGACCAAGAACCAAACAGACACAAAAAATTGTCAGCGTGCAGCGGCTGCTCGAGCCAACCGCATCCTTACCTCTATACTGCTCGCGGCTCAGCTGCGTTCTGTCCCCCACGCGGCTCAAGCCGCGTTCTATCCTTTCATTAGTGTCCAGTGCAGTTCATTTGTTGTTTAGTGCTCAGTGTATGACCTGGTTTGTCTGACTACCCATTCTGGTGCTGACCTGTGGCTCTGTCTGACTACCCATTCCGTGTTTGATACTGGCTTGTCCGATAACCAACCTGGTGCAGACCTGCGGTTCTGGCTGACTACCTGTTCTGTGTATGACCTCTGGCTTGCCCGACTAACCGTTCTGGTGTTGACTTGTGGCTTTGTCAGCAGATATAGTTTACAAGGTTTGATTATTTTATTTCTCTATTATGAGCTCTCAGAGATTGGCACCATATGCTAAGTTATGCTAATTATGCTCACAGTGTAGCAGTGTATCCTAAACTGTGCATCTTCTAGTCTTTTGGCTAATAAAACACATACGCAGTTTTGAATGACTGTGTTCAAGTATACAAACTTGTATTTAAAGCGACAGGTCCACTTTAAAGCACCAGTAAACCTTTGTTATTGAAATCTTTCACTCCTTAGTAAAAAAAAAAAAAAAAACATTAGTGCCACTGAGATGGGGTGCTCTAGAGGACCAGGCACTTTTTTTTTATTTTGTATATACATGATCTGTGATCACAAACTTTGTGAAGTGCCAGGACTATCACCGTTCCTTAATGCCCAGACAGCTGCAACTGTCCTGGCTTGTCATGGGTCTCTATGGGGTTAAGGCTCAGTTGTTTTTCTTTTTCTATTTCATTTTTATTTATTATATTTTTTAAGTTTAGTTTTCAATCCTGGTCACCAGATGGTGATGTTCATATCACTTACTATGGGGAGCTGTAGTCAGTGACTCAGGCTCTCCTATAGAATGCAATATTTAAGAAAAATCCTTTTGGGCAGTTTCTGCTGTTGCTAGCATTTTGATTTAAGTAAATAACTTTGTGCTGTAATCATTTTTTTGCATTAAACAATCTCCCATCAGTGGGTGATGCCTTATCAGCAAGACAGTCCATGTAACAATATATTTTTCATGATAAAAATGTGTACAGCTGCTTTACCTTTTGAGTTCCAGAGTGTTAGCCCACACATTGCACTCAAAGAGGTATTGTAGATAAGGTATATGAGCCAGTTTATAATGGCCTATCTGGTGTTTGAGAGGTCAATGCATAATTTATTGTATTGTTTGGGTACTATTAAGTTTAGGTTGAGTGTTGAACGTTATTTTGCCTCTGCTCTGGGTGAAGTATACAGCTGCTTCAGGATTGTACAGTACGGCCCATAAGTATGTGGACATTGACACACGTTATTGTTGTTTTGGCTCTTTCTCCAGCACATTGGATTTTAAATCAAACAATGACCAAGAGGACAGAGTGCAGCATTTTAATATTAGGGTATTTGCATCCAAAAACTATGACCCGCATAGGAATTATAGCCCTTTTGTTTACATAGTCCCTCCGTTTTAGGGGACCAAAGATAATTATACACTTGGCTGCTGTTTCTTGGCCAGGTGTATGCCATAGTGAAAACAAACAGCAGCCGAAGGTGTCTACAGTACAGGCCTGGCAGAGCTTCACCAGGGAAGATAGCCCGATTCTGCTGATGTCTATGGGTCACAGACTTGTCTTGGAATGCAAATGATTTGCTACAGAGTACTAAATATGACGACAATTTAAGATAATAAGATTTCTCCAGTTACTTTTTGGCCCGTAAAATTGAATGACTCTGTATAAAAAGGACTTTAATTCTTACATGGCTCATGGTTTATAGATGTGAATGCCCTCAAATTAAAGTTGACAGTCTGCACTTCATGCAAGTAGTCTGTTTTTCTTTTCAAATCCAATGTGCTGGAGTACAGAGCCAAACAACAAAAGATGGGGGGTTTGCACCAAGGCGTGATAAAGAGATGATAAAGCGGAGATGATTTCTCCAGTTATATAACTTCTCCAGTTCTTATGTTATTCTATAGAGACTATGCACTAACATCTCCAAAGCTGGAAAAATCGTAGTGAATAGGTTCCATAGAATAACATAGGACTTGGAGAAGTGATATCACTGTATAAGTCTTATCCACTTTATGTATGTATGTATATCTTTATTTAAAGGGATAGTAATACTTCGTTTTAACTTTATTTTATTTTGTAGGCATTAAAAAAACATGAAGAATGATATAAGTCTTATCTCTCAAACCTTTATGGTTTATGAGATATTCACAAGCAAAGTTCCCCTCCCCGCCCCTTTTACCTAGTGTAAGCCATCTCTTCTCAGATGTGAGTCTGGTTGTATGACAGTACAGATAACAGAAGGGGACAATTTTCTTTGTATGAAAACAATGAAAGCCCTTCCCCCCTTGACAAGTTTTTCAGCTTTTTCCATTATCTTAATTGAAGATTGTCCCTCTCTGCAGTCTACCTGGGCATCTCCCTTCTGATCTGGTTGAAGAGGGGGGGATACTTTGTTTGTGAATATCTCTTAAACCATAAAGGTTTCAGAGATAAGACTTATATCATTCTTCATGTTTTTTTAATGCCTACAAAATAAAATAAAGTTAAAATGAAGTATTACTATCCCTTTAAATGGTGCCACACAGTGTACACTGCACCTTACAATAAATAAAAGGGGATAACATAAGTGTCACATTCATTGAAACAACAGGCGAGAGGTCCCTGCCCCAAGAAGCTTACAGTCTAAAATTATCACACCTTAGAGTATGTCCCCCCTTGTGTCACCGTCCAAACACTTATGGACTGCCCTCTATTTATCATTCTTTATTTTAGCTTTAACCCCTGCAGTGCTACTAGTTATTTAAGGGTAAATATGCCTTAGAAGTAAGTTGCTTTTAATATGTGTAACAGAAGGACATAATGTCACTGCCGGCGCGTTCACCTGGGCCGCGTCTTCCTTCACGGCGGCGTTTTCGGGTTCCTTTGCCGGGCACGCATGCACGGTTCGCATCCGCCTTCAGCCTGGCGGATGTTCATGCGCCCGACTCGCTCCCCTACTGGCTTCCACTCCTCCAATGCGGCTTGGCTCACGGACAAGCCTCTCGTTCTCTGCTCTCTGTTGGCCTATCTGCCCATTTAAACGGGTTGCCCCAGGCTTAGGGCGCTTGTTCCACATGCTGACTATAGTTTGGTCCTGGGCTCTGGAAGTTGCTACTACTTACCGCTCCTGGCTTGACCCTTGGCTTGTCTGACCACGTCTGCTCTCTGCTCCTGGCTTGACCCTTGGCTTGTCTGACCACGTCTGCTCTCCGCTCCTGGCTTGACCCTTGGCTTGTCTGACCACGTCTGCTCTCCGCTCCTGGCTTGACCCTTGGCTTGTCTGACCACGTTTGATCTCCGCTCCAGCTTGAACCTTTGGCTGTGCCTGACCTCTGCCTGTTCCTTGTTTCCCGTCTGGTGTCCTGCTGGCCTGGTGTTTCTAACGGTTCCTAGGTACTCCTATACTGGTTGCACCTCAGCTCAACCGGGGTGGAACAATCTGGTTTCGCGACCAGCACCTTTAGCCAGCTTCGGCTGCAGCGAGGGAGTACCTAGCACGCCGTCACCGCTCACAAGCTCCGCACTCCAGCATCGCTCGCTAGCACCTAAACCCAGAGCCAGCACCACACGGCTCCTACCATCGTGTGTGTGTCACATACATAGGTAGATGTTCTGTATACATAATGTGACTAGATTGCCATTTTAATGAATTATGCTAATTTAATATGCACACTGCACTGGTTCTTCTGCAGAAAGAAGATTTAGCAAGAGTAGCACATTAAAATGGTGATCTGGTCACATTATTTATACAGCAGTCAGGTTTATCTATTTACTTTTTTATGGCATCAGAATTTTATTGTAGTCTGTGGCTGGACAGTGGGATTTCACTATCTGAAAATACTTTCAGTGTTTAAATGAACCAGTTGTGGAACTTTCCTCTTTTGTATTGCTGCTTCTGACACCTGTTGCCTGTGATGAGGATATTTTTTTGATCTAAAAGAAAACTAAAATGTAGTTCAGTGGTACAGGCAGCTACAGAGTAAATTAAACAAATGTATTAGTAGATAAAATTGAGAGCTGTGTTCTCAATACACAGAGTTACCAGAACATCCCTTTAAAAAGGACACACAGGAAAAATGCCCTGTGCAGTGATTATTATTGGACTGCAATGGTTCCCATGTATTAGTACGCATGTAGTTTTCATATGTGTCCCATTTTAAAGGAATGATCTGGTAACCTTGTGTATGAAGGGCTACCTTCAAGGTAAATCCATCTGTTAACTATTTAAGTACTAGCAGAGTTTGCAATGCATTGTTTTGCGAATGCATTTGCACACCTTTGGTCTTTAAAGGGTTAAACACGTTAATGTATAGTTTCCCTTTAACACTTTCACATTCTTGCACTATTCTCATTGTTGTCTTATATCTTTTCTACAAGGTTATCCTGACAAACAAAGGACTGATAGATGGGATTTTCACCCTCGCTCCTCCTTCCACTGCGGTGGACTCTTGTTTCACCTTCATCCCCAGTGAAGGGATCATCTTACCTGCAGGACACCAAGCCATCCAGATCTCAATTTGCTGCAGTGTACTGGGAGAGTTCAGTCAGGCATTCCACTTCAATGTAGATGGATCACCAGATCCTATAACATTAACCATCAGGTAAATTGTTAACTTAGTCCTTTAAGGACCAGAGGGCTGTAAAGGGTTAAAAAAGTAAAATTTTTTCATGAAAAAAATCTATAGGGCTTTTCTTGCTGGGTAAAAGAAGGATACTTGCACTGCTTGGAGATGATTCATTCAAACCATATTACATCTAAAATGTAATATTTTATCAAACTATTAGCAATAGTGCCAAGTAGTGTCCAGTGAGTATTTTTTAATAATGTATTCTGTGGGGTTCTATGGCTCGCTATAGTTAATAATGTAAGCACAAAAGAACATTCAGTTTTATGTGTAAACAATAACAACAAAAAAATTAAGCTGTAGTAGTGTTTGACTTATAAATCTCTCAGCAGTGGGAGGACCTTTTCAGCAAGAAAAGTCCTGTAACATATATTTATATAAAATTCTAAGGGGTTTCTGGTTCACTGTCCACTCCTGCTCACGACAGCATGGGAGCAGAGACCAGCTGCATGCAGGGATTCGGGGGGAGGAAATTTTCACAGAAGTGGGTGGTGGAACCCACTGGCAACACTATACACCATTCACTAGTTATTTTAATAAAATGTTTACAGCTCTTTTAAATACTCTGTCATCGAGATTCTACATTTATCACCTGAAAAGCTGGCATCTCAATTGATATTATCAGTTTAAAAGCTGGTATCTTGACATTATAAATTTAAAAGCTGGTATCTCACTTGATATTATCAGTTTAAAAGCGGATACCTCATGTGATATTATCACAGTAAAAACTGGTATCTCACGTGATATTATCACAGTAAAAGCTGATATCTCACGTGATATTATCACCATAAAAGCTGGTATCTCATGTGATATTATCACAGTAAAAGCTGATATCTCATGGGATATTATCACAGTAAAAGCTGATATCTCGTGATATTGCCACAGTAAAAACTGGTATCTCACGTGATATTATCACAGTAAAAGCTGATATCTCACGTGATATTATCACCGTAAAAGCTGGTATCTCACGTGATATTACCACCGTAAAAGCTGGAGAGAGCACTGGCTGCATAAACTGAAAAATAATGCTAAATATTTCAACCTATTGTTTAATTAGGAAATGGCTTATGTAACATATACATTTTTTTAAGTCTTACAATAAGCCGCTGACAGACATACATATTTTCAGCTTGCCTATTCCAGTGGTTCTGAACCCTAGTCCACAGGGGCCACTAACAGCCTAGGACTTGAGATTTCCCCTGCTTGAGTACAGATGAGATAACGTGAGGCTCAGTCAGTTACTGAACTCACCTGTGCTCAAGCAGTGAAATCCTGCTAAAGATATGGCCTCTTGGGGGTCCCTAAGGATAAGGTTGGGATCAACCCCCCTATGTCAATGTCCACCACCGTTGATTGTCATGGTTTACACTACCCATGGCTAAGAAAATTATTTTTTCCTTATGTCCATGGCAAATGCTTCTACTTGCTCTTTAACCGTTTGAGTGCTAGCAATGCATTGCATACCCCTCTGGCACCCAAAGGGTTAATAATACATTTCGCCATGGACAATGATAAATTACTAAATGGAAAACAAACAAGAAAATGACTATTTCCGTGCGTATTTGCCATTTGTACTTTGGTGAGTAGACCCTAATGAGATCCTTGTTTTTATTGTTGATGTATATATGTATATAATACCTTTCACTTTCATATATTGGTATTATTTCTACTTTGTGTGCATGGCTCACACAAAAGGGCCATGTGTGGAAAGAAAAAGAGGAGCAATTCTGGGGAAAACCAACTGCACCACTGGGGACAAATAAAATTCTCCAAATTACCATAACTTTAAATGGCTGCTTTAACTCCTTGAATGCTAGAAAGGTCACCTCTTTAACATTCAAGGAGTTAAAAGTAATTTTTAAATTAATGAGAATGTGTATGTGATTTGCCCCAGAATTGCTATTTTTGTGTATATAACCCAAATATGTTCCTTTCTTTATGGAACAACCAGTCACAGTGAGTGTTAGGAGAACTGTTGCTTCACATTTCTCAGTGCAGTACATCTTCTGTCTCTAGGGGCTGTATCATTGGGCCAACTTTTCACTTCAGCTTACCATCCCTATGCTTTGGCGATGTTTCATTTGGTAAGTTAATAAAGTCACAACTCTGTCCCAATGTATCTGTATATTAAAAAAATGGGGGAAAATAACACTGAATGCACCAATGAGTTAGAGACCTACCTTTCATTCAAGCATCCTATACAAAATTCCATTTAAATCAGAGAGGATTTCAATGTTTCCCTACTGTGTAGTTGATTTGACACAGAATTGCTCCACTCTTGACTTTGTACATATCAAAAGCAATTCTGGAACAAGCAACTGTGCTTTTGGGATGAAATACAAATTTCTATTGATTTAAATAGGGATTTTAATCTCTTGAGTGCTACAGAGGTCTCTATCCATTACTTTGCAGTGCATCAGAGACCTCACTAGCGCTGGGGGGTAAAAGCCCTATTTAAATCAGTTGTGCAGCTGGTTTGCTTCAGCCTTTGCTCCTCTAAGTTAAGTAAAGATGAACAATCCAGATTTGAGAGTAATCCAAACTGGACAGTGCTGAATGGTGCATCTGTTATTCCAGGGTAACCCTGTTTAAAATTTTCTTCAAAGTGGAACTTTCACCTTAATTCAAGTTAGCATATTTGAAAACTGCATTAAAAACCGCCTGTGTGTCGTGTTAGCCCAAAGACCAGCAAATGTACAGTTAAGGAGATACTAACACTTGTTACCATGTGCTAATGTGTGCCAATTGTGGTACACATGGAATACCAGTAACATTAATATGCTAATTAAGTTGTTCAGTGACATTTCATATATTAATTATGCCTTTTCAGTGATGTGTCATATGCTAATGAAGGTTTCAGAGATGTTTTGTATGCTATTGAAGCTCTGAGCTGTGATAGGCAATTTTCACTTTTACTTTTCCCAGAAATAAAAGTGTGAATATCTCCTAAACTACATCAGCTGGTTGACGTGACACATAGGCTGTTTTGGATGAAGTTTTCAAATGTGTAAAGAAAATTCAAGATCACAGATCCACTTTAACCCTTTGAGTGCCAGAGAGATATCCAACGTATTACATTTCAATGCATTGGATACCTCTCTGGCACTCAAAGGGTTAACTCTTTTAGCGCTGGATTGATCACCTTAGCTTGAACACTGTATTTGTGTCTGAGTGGACCTGCTAAACTGATTGATTCGTTTGTGCGCAAACTAGGACATCCCTAGACTGGTATATGCTAGCAACTCAAGACTGTATTTCTGCTTTAGCATGTCAGACCAGATGTTCCAGCTGCATCATTCATATTTGACCCTGTTCAATGGTTTTTGTCTATTTCAGGGTTTCCACGTTCTTTAACTTGTTCCCTTAATAACACATCATTGGTACCCATGACCTTTAACCTGCGTATCCCAGGAGATGGTTGTGGGGAACCGAGCATTACTAGTTTTAATCAGATATTGGATGAAAGGAGGTCATCCTGGAGAAGAAGAATTCATGATGGCAGCAGGCCTAGAGAGTTCTCCATCACTCCCTCCAGAGGCACCATCCGTTCACAAGGCATCTTAGACATAGAGGTACAAGTGCATGCTGAGTAAAATCCCCTCTCAGTATGATACTGTTATTATCTGATATTCGCTGAAGTATCTTATTAAAACTCATGATACTAGCTTTAGTTTGTTATATACACAACTTACCAAACCTAGTTTTCGTATTAAGAAGTATGCATAGTCTACTCAATCTGTTGATCACTACATGAATTATTTACTAGTACAAAATCCTGCAATGCTTTATAAATAATAAATACAAGCAAACAAGTTTAGCAAGTTATACCACGCAAATAGTGGATGTGAGGTCAACTAAAAAACATTATACAGAAGTTATACTTATCAGCCCTTTATCATTTTTAACAAACATAGATATAATTTTTATCAATGCACTGTTTCTAGTCTATTGGTGAATCTAAAATAATCTCTGAATGTTTAGGTCCAAGGATAATTCTGTTAATAGATAAGTCTTTCGCATTTTAGCCAGTTACACAGCCTCAGCTGATGATATCTAACCTCATCTAACATCTTAAATTTGTTTAACAGTAGATGCAAAAAAAGGTTGGGGGTTGCCCTTGTTTTCAACCTTATAAAGTAGATAGAAAATACTTTGTGCCCAACTCACTTGGATGTTGGTCACTCCATTTCAAGTAACTTGCTTTGCATGTGAACATTCTTTCAGAGAAATCCCATGAGGCAGAGTAACCCCTGTTTGTTTCCAGCAGCCACCGCTCCCTTAAATGGCTTAGTGACCCATGTGGCAAAGAAAGCAGCAACAAATATAAAGTGCTCGTTATCAGCTGTTCAGACAGATACATTCATTCTCATGGACCTAGTTTAAAATGAAAGTATGTTTTACAATTAAACTAACATCCTTCTACACCCACATACGGCTGATAAACAAGTAGAAGTAGTTCATTGCTATTTTTATTATTTTGTTTTATCATTAAGTATATATTTATTTTAGATTTTGTAATATCACTTATTTTTATATACATATTTTAAGTATATATTATCTCTGGTATCCTTGTATCATATAACAGAAGACACAGGAGTACTGTGTGTCTAGATAGAGAGGGATAGGTCCAATTCTTTCCACATGCTTATATTGTTGTAGGTGCTGGGAGAACAGGTGTAATGGAGTAGTGAGTCAGTTCTACTGGGTCCATGTGAATTAATTAATCTATTGTTTGAACAGCTGAAACTCTGGCCATATGTTTGTTCCTTTGTTTACTTAGGTAGTAATCCATCCTACAATAGATGGGTATATGTATTTACTTATTTTTTTACATTTTAACTCTGCTGTAGTCTGTAACTGAACTTGCTCATTTCATCATCCTGGGAATGTTTGTTTACAAGGTCCTCTAGAAACATGGGTGCGCCTCTCTCTCTTTTGCAAGAGATGCCCTTAACTCTGATTCTATAGGGACATGTAAACAATCTGAAGGTAAATTGTTTCTGTCCAGTTGCAGACTACAGCAGAGTTTAAATGCAATAAATGTTAAATAGAAATACCTACCTATTACCTACCTAGGTAAGCCCTTCTGTTAAATTAAGTACCACTTATACCAAGGGTACATTTCACCTTTAAATGGACAGTTGACATTCAACCACACAACGAGGATGATGTACTAGGAAGAACTGTGGGAGATGCACTAATGTGTGATAAAGGGACAAGAATTTTCTTTCTCCAGTGTGATAAAGTCTACAATTCTTAAGTTATTCTGTGTCCCTATGCAGTAAGGTTCCTTAAAGGGATAGAAATACTTTGTTTTATCTTTATTTTATTTTGTAGGCATTAAAAAAACACAAAGAACGATATAAAGGTTTGAGAGATATTCACAAGCAAAGTTTCCCCTCTCGCCCATTTTACCTAGTGTAAGCCATCTCTTCTCAGATGTGGAATCTGGTTGTAAGACCAGATAACAGCAGGGGACAATCTTCTTCCTATGAGAACAATGAAAGCCCCGCCCCCCTCGACAAGTTTTTCAGGTTTTTCCCTTATCTTAATTGAAGATTGTCCCTTTCTGCAATCTACCTGGGCACCTCCCTTCTGATCTGGATGAGCAGCATTACATCAGTGAAAGGGGCGGGAGTGGGATACTTTGTCATTGAATTACTCTTGAACTACAACTCTGACTGAATTGAAATAACACTCTTCAAAGTCCAAATACTATGAAGATTAATTAGAGCTGCTTTTATTATGAAACATTACTATCCCTTTAAGGTTAGCAACATTATCAGCTCTTTATTACACCTTTATCACACCTTAACACATCTTCCCCTGGGAGTTATTCAGAAGTAAACCATTTGAATCTTAAGGGAGTAATTAACATGCTTCTTGATTTAAATGGGGCTTTTAATCACTTGAATGCTAGTGAGGACTACAGTGCATTGAGAAGCAATGTGTTGCCAATGTGTATTTGAAAACTTAACTGAAACTGCGTATGTGTCATTTTATCCAAAAGACCACCAAATGTACAATTAAGGAGATAGTCATACTTAGTACCATATGCTAAATGTGTTACTTTTGCTGTACCAGTAATGTTTCATATGCTAATTAAGCATTTCCTTGACTTTTCACATGATAATGAAGGTTCAGTGATGTTTCATGTGCTAATGAGGCTCTGTCCTGCACCAGGAGACTTTAATTTTCACTTCCCTAGAAATAAAGTTGTGACTATCTCCAAAACTATACATCCGCTGGACCTTTGGTTAGCATGACACATAGGTAGTTTTGAATTAAGTTTTCAAATATATAAAAACAATTTATGGTGACATTTAAATTCCTATTTAAATTTTTGAGAATTTATTTTTCCAATATGTTGTAATTAGATTACTCCTCTTCTGCTTAGTACATAAGCCTCCTAGTAATAATGAGAAATGAACTCAGGAGCTGACCGCATGATTCATATAAATCATGTGAAGTGGGCAGATTTTAGGGATTTCCTTAAAGTGAATCTATCAGTCATACAAAAGTGCCCCCCTCCAATTAATTTTTACTATAGCAAAAGTCATATAAATCCTTTGATAATCCTTATTAGGTCTGGCATTATTTAGAAAGGTGCATTGTACCTTAAGGTACAGACAGGGACAGACAGCGCAAGCTTGCAGATGACTCTTTAGCAAGATGTCTGCCAGTGAATCTCTGAATACGTTTCTAAATAATGCCAGACATAATAAGGTTTATCAAAGGATTTATATGCATATCACTGTACTAAAAAGTAATTGGGGGACACTTTTTTATGACTGATAGTTCCGCTTTAACTTGTTCTTACTTACATTTCACTGCAGATATAAAAAATTAAAACTGGCAGCTCCTTTGTCCTTCCAACCCTAGGGCCATGGTTTCCATTACATAATTTGTTCAGACAGTTGTATACTGAGGGCACTTTCACCTTTATATGTTCCCAACAAATACACAGGGCTGTTTAGATTAAGCTATTACTTCCATTACATAACTTTTCACTCATGCTCTGTCTTCTAATTCAAATGGCTTATTACTGATTTAGGTGGTCCTTGTTTGAGTATAGGTTTAATGGGAAATTTTTTGCTATAGACTATAAAAGGCCTATAACACTCTGATGAATTAGTAATAGCCCCTGTTACGCTGGATCAGGTTAGGGCAGACACAACTCTGACTGCTGTTTCATTTACTCTTAGCCCTTAGAAAGTTGTATGACTGAACCAAATATCACCCCTGTCCTTCCATGTATTCCTTTTACATCTCCAATCTGTTGAACAGAGTAGAAGCACTGACATATAGTGACCAAGTCTAGGGCTTAATCAAACTTCAGTTGGGGTGTTTTGCTTACATATATGGAACGGTCCTGCAAAGCATTGACTGGAACAGGTATTGGTTATATTTAATCATCTTTAACCTTTTATGTAGCTTAGGCATTCAAAGACCTAACATGAAATGTGTGCATTGGAAAAAAGAGATATAAACACAGGAACATTACTACACTCCTTGATTCATTTCTTGGGTCCATAGGATCTGTAAATATTGCAGTGTATTTCACATCACTGTTGTTCTTCATATGTATGATATATACTTTTCTGTGATATTCAAGAATCTTGCTGTTGCATTCAACTTAACCCCTTAAGGACCATGTGGTTTTGTGCACTTGAGGACCAGGGCCATTTTATTTGTCAAGCCGGCACATGTGAGCAATCACCTGCACAGGTTCCCCGAGAGAGAGGCTGAAAAGGACTGCTCCAGTCTTGATGCAGTCAGTTTGAGACTCCTGGCATGATCACAATGTGTCCTCAGACGTGCTGTGATCATGCAACTGATGATGTGCCAGGACCGTCACCGGTCCTTAATGGACAGAAAGTTGTGACAGTCCTGGCACGTCGTTGGTCTTTAAAATTGATATATTGTAGGGCCATTGTGCTGTGTAAAACAGTGGCTCTTCACTTTAAAATTACAGAGCAAAATTAATCATTTTGACAATCATTTTAAGGTAAGGTGGCACTGTTGCTGCCTATAAACAGCTTTCCTTTGTAAAGTTGATACCTTTATTGGCTAACTAAAGGTATCAACTTTACAAAAAAATTTTGCATCCTGTATTTCTACGGCTAACACGGTACCAACTCTCATCTATTATAAACAGCTTTGTCTGATAAACAAATGTTATATTTAAAAGAAGCACAATTGTTTTTCTATTCCATAAAAAATGTGCAATTAGTGGAGCATTTAATTGGAGCAACCAGCTGCATCATAGGGAATAAATAACAATTATTTAACTGGGGGTTTTCACCCCGTGTTTGCTTGGAAGGTCACCAAAGCATTTCTTTATAATGAGTCGGAGACCTTGCCAGTATTCAAGGGGTTAACCCTTAGAGTGCCAAGGAGGGTTAACTCCCAGTGGGGTTTTAGGGGGTTGGGTATCCCCTAAAACTCTAATGCTGTTTTTATCCTTTCATTACAGTGGGCTTAGCAAGGCATGGGCATCTAAAATGTGGCCTGTGCTCAAAATGTGTCTGTCTGGACCCAGTGTGTGGCCCTCCTGAGATTTTTTCTTTTTTAATTTAATGGACTTTTGTGCAGATGAAGGACATGACAGTTTTCTTTTAATAGTGTACAGGTTATAAATAATTTTCTCTGTCATCCAATACAGGTTAATAGTAACTTTGGGTAGGCGATCCGCCCCTTTAAGTAGGCAGGAACAATTCTAGAATTGATTGCAGGGGGTGGAGCCTACCTTCCCTCCTTGGCTGCAGCTAGCCAGCCAGCTCCAGAAACATTTGTTCTTTGGTGAAGACACAGACAAGAGAACAGTTCTGCTATAGTTTTAGAATTTTTTATTTTTCTGTTAGAAATGGAATACTACCATTAGGCGGATTACCATAACTGACAATGCCCTTAGATGTGGCTAGCTCAGTATCCAGGTGCTTTTTGTGGACCTTAAGCCCTGGGGGGAATATCTTGGGTACAAGTTCTTTCCTCAGGGGTTGCCCACCGAGGCTTCTTCTTGATACATGGCAATCTGAAGACAGAAGATCTGCAGGAAACGTGAGCAACCCTTTGAGTGCTGCAGGTCCACATGTCCCACAGTGCCCCTCCGCACAGGGTTTTTTCCTTGGGAGTTCTTATTGCACACTCCTGCACTCATTGGATCTGTATATATGTCTGCTGGGTGTTTTGGAGCAGGTTTATGTGGTAACTTAACCCTTTAGCTGCTGGTTTGCATCTTTTGGGGGGGTTACCATCACTTTCCCTACTGGGTTCAGTGTGTTTTGGGTCTTCTAACTTGTTCTAGTGATGTCTCATGTGCTTTTATTTCACAGTTTTAACTTTGACAAAATTTGAGTTTGGGCGAGCATTACAGCATAGACGCCATTGCTTCATTCACTTCCATGGGACTGCACAGTTTGGGACATATCGCTGCAACCGCTCAACATAGCAACTTCAGAGATGGCTCATTTTAATTGTCTGACCTTGCTCATCCGGTTACCATTGCAAGTGTGTTGGGGGGCTAAGGGGGCTTCGGGCACTGCTGGGGTACTTATTCTGGGAAAACTACATTTCCCATGAGCGCTTGCTTTGCTCGCTTGTTTCTGATTTGCTCCCACCGTGGCAGCCATTTTGTGCCTTTTCTAGAATGAGTATCCTACGCAGGGCTTGGAGTCTCTTTCTCTCCTCTGCAGATTAACCCTTCACCTGCCAGGTAAGTGTATTTTAGCGATATCTGGGGTGAAATTTTAATCTTTCAACCTGTAATTGAGTGAATCATTATATATATACGTTTTTACACTGTGAGAATATATAATCCGTTGAAGGTTGGGGCCAGGCCTAAGAATAAGGATGCTGGGGTCTCTGTGTTCCCCTATTGTGCACTGTTCCTCGTGTTATTCAGGGTCACCTAGAGAATTCTCAGGTCATTTATGCCCAGCATGTTCTGATGTCCCTGTGTCACTTCCAGGGACCTCCAGCCATGCATTAGAGCCAGTTTGGGTGCAAGAGTCCAAGGCTGCTACTAGGGACCTTAGGTCTACATTGCAACTCTTTCCATCCCAGTTACAGGGGGTCTTCCATTCATGGCAGACCCCCTCCTCAGTCAGATCTTCTTTGCCTAAACTGCAAGGAGTACCTGACGTATCAGATTCCTCTGAGGAGGAACTGTTGGTGGATTCAGATGTTGAGGAATGTTCTGCTGTGGGTTCCTCTCAGTTTTTTGGGGATCCCTTTGAGGCTGATCCTGAGCCCTCGGCGGAGGGCCTGATCAGGGCTGTCTTGACTACCCTAAACATTCCCTTAGTTCAGGAGGTTTTTTCAGATCCTTCTGATGTGTTTTCAGGAGCCTAAAAAGTCCTTCACTTGTTTTCCACCTAATCCCACTCTTGACCGCCTTGCGTCTGATGAGTGGAAATCTCCGGACAGGAAACCTTCTGTTTCCAAGAAATCTGCCAAACTTTACCCCTTCTCTGAGGTGGCGCTTACTCAGTGGGTTCATCCCCCACAAAGTGGATGCTCCTATCTCCAGGCTATCTAAGTCTACTGCCTTGTCAGTTTCTGATGCGTCCTCTCTGAAAGACTGGACTGACAAGAAACTTGAGGTTTCCCTCAAGTCAAATTTTGCCACTGCCGGGACTGCCATGCGTCCGGCGTTCGCTGCGGCATTGGTTAACCGGGCCATTGCAGTCTGGACTGAACAGTTCACCCTGGCTGTCCATCAGGATGCTCCTACTTTGGATATGTTGTGCCTTCTTGCCAACATTTTTGAGGCCAAGCACTATGTTTCTGCTGCCTTATTTGATGCCATCTGTTTGGTGGCTAGGGTTTCCACCATGTCTTTGGTTGCCAGACGGGCTCTTTGGCTCAAGATCTGGTCTGCTGACACTGTTTCCAAGAAAGCCTTGCTCTCCTTGCCTTTTCAAGGCACATCATTGTTTGGACCAGATTTTAAGGATCTGATTAGTGAGGCCACAGGGGGGTAAAAGTACCCTTCTGCCTTTGGCCTCCAGGAAGAAAACCCCTCTCAAGCATAATTGTTTTTTTCGTTGCTTCAAGACACGTCCGGCAAACCAGGCGGTTCACTCAGCTCCACTTGCCTCCTTCAAGCCCAAACAGCAATGGAAGCCCAAGGTCTCCTCCAAGCCCAAGGCTTCCAAGCCTTCTTCGGCATGACTCACCAACCCCAGGGCCCCACTCTGCTGTGGGTGGCCGTTTGCGTCACTATCACAGCATCTGGGAGGATTCAGTGGCGGTCACGTGGGTTTTACAGGTGGTGACGGGAGGGTACAGGATCCCTTTCTTCTCTCTTCCTCCCTTTGGCTTTTTTCCCTTTTCATACGCCTCAGGGTGCAGGGAAACGCCGTCTGTTCAACGGCACTATTCAGGCTCTTCTGGACAAGGATGTTCTAGAGCCAGTTCCAGTTCAGGACAGAGGATGGCGGTTGTCATCCCATTTTGGATCTGAAAGATCTGAATTTGTTTTTGATCAGGACTCATTATCACCAGAGTCCCTAAGGACAGTGATTGCCGCTATGTCCCGGGGGAATTCCTTGCTTCTCTGGATCTTCAGGACACATATCTACACATCGTCATTCATCTAGAGAGCCGGCATTATCTCAGATTTGCCTGCGACCAAGGGCACTTTCAGTTTTCTGCTCTTCCCTTTGGTCTGACTACAGCTCCTCAAGTCTTCAACCGGGTCCTGGGAGCTTTAGTATACATCCTCCACTGGGACGGCATCAGAGTTACTCCTTACATGGATGACTTGCTTCTGAAAGCCCTTCTGCAGAACTTCTTCATCAGCAGGTTCAGGACTGCATTCATGCTCTTACCCATCATGGGTGGATCACCAACATGGACAAGTCTGATCTTGTCCCATCCCAGCGTCTGGTCTTCCTGGGCCTTCTCTTCAACACTCAGCAGAGCATGGTGTTTCTCACGGACGAGGTAGCTCACCAGATCACCCACTCACCCACAGGGTTTCCTGCTGTTCAGGCTCACGATCCAGTTCCAGCCATGAAGCTGTCCTCTCTAGTGGGGAAATTCATCTCCACCATAGAAGCGGTCCCATTTGCCATGGCTCACAGCAGGTAACTCCAGAGGTTTGTGATCCAGGTGTGCAGGGGTCAGCCGGACCTTCTGAAGACGTCGGTGTCACTTCCTCTTCATGTGGAACTGAGTTTGTCCTGGTGGCTCGACCTCTCCAATCTGCTGAAGGGCAAGTCCTTCCTAATTTCATTCTGGACCATGGTCAACAACGGAGAGTGGGAAGTGCACCCAGAGGTGCTCTCCCTCATTGTTTAGAAGTGGGGTCTTCCTTGCATCGACCTGATGGCGACAAGATACAACCGGAATGTCCTGAGGTTCTGCTCTCTATGGAGGGATCCTCTAGCTCTAGCGGTGGATGCCATGTCCATTCCTTGGTTATTTCCTCTGTCTTATATCTTTCCTCCCCTTCCTCAGGGTGTTACGGAAAGTGAGATTGGAGCTCTGTCCAGTCATTCTGATTGCTCTGTACTAGCCTCGGCAGGCTTGGTTTGCGGAGGTTCTGGAGCTGTCAGTGGCGGAGCCATTCCAGCTCCCTTGCAGTCCGGATCTTCTTCTACAGGGTTACCTGTGGAAAGAGGATGTTCATCATCTGGCTTTGACGGCTTGGAAATTGAATCCTCAATACTGAAGAAGAAAGGTTTTTCTTCTGGTGTGGTGGCTACTATGCTCAGTGCCCGCAAACCTGTTTCTTCTAAGGCCTACCATTGTGTCTGGTCGACCTTTCTATCTTGGTGTTCTGATAGGGACCTTTCTCAGGATTTGGATCTCCATACGGTCCTGGCTTTCTTGTAGGATGGTGTGGATAAGGGCCTCTGTTTGAGTTCCCTTAAGGTTCAGACTTCTGCTCTCTCTGTTTTCTTTCAGAGGCATATTACTATTCTTCCTGATGTCAAGGTTTTCTTCCAGGGCGTTGCTCATACTCCTGTTTTCAAGACTCCCGCTCCTCAGTGAGACCTTAATTTGATCTTGGGCATCCTTCAGCACCCTCCCTTTGAGTCCTTGGCTACTATTCCTCTATACCTGCAGACTTGGAAAATGGCCTTTCTCCTGGCGATTGTATCTGTTCGCTGTGTCACAGAGTTACATGCTCTGTCTTGTAAACCACCCTTTTTGGTGTTTCACAAAGACAAGGGGGTGCTTCACGCTTCTCAGGAGTTTCTCCCGAAGGTGGTCTCTGAGTTCTACATTAATCAGGAGATTGTGGTGACTTCTTTCTGCCCTGACCCTACCTCTGACAAGGAGAGAGATATCCACTTGTTAGATGAGGTGCATTGTCTTAAGTTTTATGTACATCGCACTGAGTCCGTTAGACAATCTGACGCTCTGTTCTTGATTCCTGATGGTCCCAGGGCAGAAAGACCTGCATCTAAAGTGACTATTGCGTCTTGGATCAAGTCCACTATTCATAAGGCTTATGAGCTAAGAAAGAAGCCTGTTCCCTTTTGGGTTACGGCTCATTCTACCAGATCTGTTGGGTCTTCTTGGCTTACAAGAATCAGGCCTCTGCTGATCAGTTGGTCAAGGCTGCCACTTAGTCGTCTGTGCACACCTTTTCGAAGCACTACAGTGTTGATGTGCTGGCATCGGCTGATGCCAGCTTTGGGAGGAAAATCCTGGAGGCAGTCTTGCCTGTCTAGGATCTTCTTCGGTGCTTGGTGCTTCCTTCACTTTTGAGCCCTGTTGGCTCTAGTTCAGTGTGCTGTGTAACAGTTTTGGGGTGTTGTTACCCCTGTTCAGTGTCGATTGACACTTAAGTGTTTTGTTGGGCTATCTCTGATCTGATGGTTCATATCTGCTCTGGTGACTTTGAGGGCCTTGCGCCTGGTCCTTGTCTTACTTCCCGCCTCTGGGAAACTCAATGGTTGGACATCCCAAAGTTATCAGTAACCTGTATTGGACGACAGAGAAAAGAGGATTTTAGTCTTACCTGTTAAATCCTTTTCTCTTAGTCCATACAGGTTATTGGTCTCCCACCCTATCAAGGAACCATGCTTGTGGCAGATTGTGGGGGTCCTTCGGGGTCATGCTCACAGGAGTCTTCTTTCCCTTCCACTATCTAGTCAATAGTTAGTGTCTCAAATCTTTCTGGAGTTAGTTGGCTAGCTGCAGCGAAGGAGGGAAGGTAGGCTCCACCCCCTGCAATCAATTCTAGGATTGTTCCTGCCTACTTAAAGGGGTGGATTGCCTACCCAAAGTTACCAGTAACCTGTATGGACTAAGAGAAAAGGATTTAACAGTTGACTAAAATACTCTTATTTTTCAAGTAAGTTGTTGATCTCATGTCCCACTTGAAGACAGCTTGAACTCCCCTGCAATAAACCATAAATAACACCTTGCATTGATTGCAGGTCACCTTTTGTTCCAACCAAGAGAAGAAGTATGAACTGGCCCTAGTGGTGGATGTGGATGGTATTGGAGATGAGGTGTTGGCTTTGCCCATTACTGCCAGGTATTTTTGACTAGTTTTAAATTGTAATTTTCTCAGAAATCTGCATAACCTTTTTATCATTATGCTATTCAGTGTTCTTTATAAATATTGTGTGTATATATGGAAATTGTCACACCGCATAACTGAGCACACTCACAGTTAATAAGATAAAACATAAATTTTACTGTGAATTAAAGATCTGTGGTACATTGTTCAAAAAATTGTCTTCATGGAAAAGCTGTCTGATAATGGGTTTGTGGTAAAAGTAAGATGGAATTTTCAGAAGTAAATCTGTCACTTTTCAAAATGTGTTGAGAAAAATTAAAAATGGAGGTATGATGAACTTGATGAATACTGCCCTTAAAATACATTTTTTTACTTCAGAATTTTTATCTGACTTTTGTCTGTAAAACAACATATTTACAAAGTGATTTCATATTAAGCATTTCTGTGCCCTTAACACTGTCTGTGATATAGTCAGTGTCAAGTGCCCATATTTCAGACTTGTGACCCTTGAAATCAGGTGTACATTACAGGCATGTAGAAGGGTGTTGTCATCTGTTGCTTTAGTATAATACTAGTGTAAAAGCCCGTGTACACAGGCCAAGGTCCGGGTAATGTTAACCCTTTGAGTGGCAGAGGGTTACGCAATGCATTGCTTTGAAATGCTTTGCGTACTCCTCTAGCACTCAAAGGGTTAAGCGGCCGCTACCTCACTGCTCCATGCGATGCAGTCTTGTGTCGCCTCACTCACGCAATGCAGTCATGCTCAGTAGAGACTGACCGAACATGTGCAGTCTCTACTGTGCATGATGGTTTCTGACAAACATCCTAGCGAATTATTATATAGGATGGGTAGTAAATCTATGTCAGGGTCACTGAAGCTTTTAGGAAACTTAATGGTATTATCAAATTAATTATGTACTTATTTTTTTTTTTTTTTTTAAAGGAGCTGATTGCAGCCCCTCAAAATCAGAAACAGGAAGTCCGTGAACCTACTTTAGTACATAATATGTTCTTAGTAACTTCACTCCACTATGTCTATTTTTTTTTTATCCCACATATGTGTTAGCATTTGTTGAGGCCATAGCAGAATCCATACTTTTCTCAATGTTTTATAAATAAACTAGTATAAAAGCCCGTGTGCACGGGCCAAGGTCCTGGTGATGTTAACCGTTTGCCCTTTATTGTCAAGTTGTTATTTCCAATTTAAAAAAGGTTTATCTTGATTGTATGTATTTGCTGAATGAGTCTTTGAAATCAACATTTCGGGCCAGCAGTTGCATAAATGATCTCCTAGCCAACGCTGTTATATACAGCCTTGTGAATCTTGGGTAAACAATATAAGGCAGGTATAAATGGATACTTGTTTAAGGAACTGTGCAAAATGGTTCGTTCAGGGTGGCACCATTATGCAATTTTCATATCTTTATTATTATTGGATGAGTGAAAGCATTACGTTATCTAAATAATTTAACATTATGTATCAATTGACCCAATAATGTGTATGTATATATATATATATATATATATATATATATATATATATTTATATATATATATATGGAGGGGAGCACAAGTGGTTTATCCATCAGTGTGGAGACTTTCAAGAAGAACAGCATTACTGGCTGCAGATTCCAGAGCTTTAAGGGATCTGGCGGACAGAAGATTAGATACTCATCTAAAATGGTGTACTTCACAGCATGGTTGGCCGTATACCCCAATTTTACAATTGCTTGTGTTGGAGGTATAGTTGACATTTGGTGTGACTGCGTAATTTTGGCTATCAGAGACAGCAAGTACAGAGGGGCTTTACTTTATCTTACATCACAAATCCAGGAGACTACTCTTTCTGGGTGTTATGCAGCACTAGGCAAAACAAAGTTTGTCTCTAAGACATCAGAAATTTATGTAGTGGCCAGGCATTCACTGGGGCTCAATATATGGCCCCCAATCCATTACCATTTTAAGAAAGAATCTGGTTTGACTGGAATTAGATAAAATGCTTAGCCCATACAACTGGAGGATAGAGTACATTGCTACCACAACCTGGGAATAAAGCAGATTTCCACTGTAAGTCACAATTTTTAGATCCACATAGAACTATGCAAACTGACACAGACTGGCATCCTACTCGAGCAGACACTCATCTGCTTCATGAAGTAACCCCCATTTTCAGAACAAACTAAGCTGGAACTGAAGGATAAGCAACCTCCCCAAAAGTCTACAGAGAATAAGACCACTTCAGCTTGACTTGGTTTTCTGGAGGAGCAGTCTATTGGTGACAAACTTTGGTGTTTTTGGTAGGAGTGGCAGAAGTCCCTAGGCTACCCAACAGACTTTGAACAATTCCTCCTCATTTATTTTTCTTGTTCAGGGTTCCAGAAGACCCCACAAAAGCCAGAGCATTGTAGGAGGCTGTGAGCTCCCTAACAAAAAAGGAATTTATAACAAATGTACCAAAAGAACAAAAGTACATTTTTTTACTGGATCTGAAGACACTCAACACATTTTTCAGACCCCCAGGTTGAAGATGGAAGCCATTTAGTCATTTATAGCTGAGATGTGCCCTGATGAGCTTTTGGCATCACTGTTTATAAAAGATGCCTATTTGCATAAACCTCTCTGTGAAAACCATCAAAAATGTCTCTGATTCACTTATTGCAAAGAAAATTACCAATTTAGAGCTCTGCCTTTTAGTCTTGGAAAAGCATCAAGAGTATTCACCAAGGTAATGGTGTCACTTGTAGAATACATGAGAACACAGGGGATTGCACTCACCCCTCATTTGGATACTCTGACAATTAAGGCATCATTGTTTCAGATTCACCAGTGCCATCTATAGTAATGCATGAAGATCAGTGGCGTAACAATAGGGGTCGCACCTGCGACTGGGCCCGTCACTCTCAGGGGCCCGGCCGCCCCCTGCGACCCACTCGCCACGCGCCCACAGCACAAGTGATCTCCCGGCGGACGGCGCTCTAGTAATGCAGAGCGCTGGGAGATGACATAATCTCCCAGCGCTCTGCATTACTAACAACCGCGTGGGAGCTTGACTCACCACTAGACCACCAGGGACTTGAAGTAGGAGGAGGGGGGCGGTCAGTAGGGGCTTTATGGAGAATGAGGGGCACTGTGGAAGGGGCATTGTGATGGGGGCATTGTGGAGAATGAGGGGCATTGTGGAAGGGGCATTGTGATGGGGGCATTGTGGAGAATGAGGGGCATTGTGGAAGGGGCATTGTGATGGGGGCATTGTAGAGAATGAGGGGCATTGTGGAAGGGGCATTATGGAGATTGAGGGGCAATATGGAGATGGGGACATTGTGGAAGGGGCAGTATGGAGAAAGAGGGGCAATGTGGAAGGGGCATTGTGGAGAATGAGGGGCATTGTGATGGGGGCATTGTTGAAGGGGCAATGTGGAAGGGGCAATATGGAGAAAGAGGGGCATTGTGGAGATGAAGGGCCACTGTGGAGAATGAGGGGCATTGTGGAAGGGTCAATGTGAAGGTGGCCAAATTAGTTGAGGGGGACCAATTTGGTCAGGGGGGGCCCATGGCAATTCTTGCACCAGGGCAGTATCTCACAATAGGAAAGCCATTTTCAGTGATAGAATGGTCAATGCTTACAACAGATGCTAGCCTGACAGGATTGGGAGCAGCTGTATATATATATATATATATATATATATATATATATATATATATATATATATATATATATATATAAATGTCCAGAAACTTTGAACAATAAGATCAGCTTTGCATCACTTTACTGAGTTACTGACGGACCATCGAGTTGGACTGTTGGAAAACACAGTGATGGTAGTGTGTACATAAATCACTGGGGAGACAACAGGAACAATGCAACCAGGGCGGAAGTTCAACAGACACTGAAATGGGCAGAAAATTGTTCCAACAATTTCAACGCTTTACATCCCAGGAGTGAACAACACAGAAGCAGAATTCCTGTGCCAGAAAAAGTTGGATCCGGGAGAATGGGAACTCATACAGTGTTCGACTCTATAACAAAAAATGGGAACGCCTGTAATTGGCTGATGGCAATGAGAAAAAAAATAACCATACAAAAAAAGCTAACCAAACTGAGATTCTGTACCAGAACAAGAGACCGTATAGCCTTGACAGCAGATGTGATGGTCTTATCATGGCAGTTCAATATTCCATGCATGCTTACGTCTATTCCTCTAGTTCTCATTGTGATTCAGAAGATCAGAATTGAGAAGGAGCATGTGATTCTCATTACTCCATATTGGCTAAAGAGTATAGGTACATGGATCTACTCAGCCAAGCAGTAGAAACGCCATGGTGACTACCTCCCATTCCAGACTTAATACACCAAGGATAGTTAACCCTTTGAGTGCCAGAGAGATATGTAATTCATTGCAAGGTAATGCGTTGCATACCCCTCTGGCAATCAAAGGGTTAAACCATCCAGATCCAAACAAGCTGTCATTAACAGCGTGACTCTTAAGCCCGACATCTTGAAGTGAAAGGGGTTCTCCAGTGATGTCATTGCCACAGTTGAAAGCATGAAAAACAACATTGGCAAGAATCTGCCACAGGGTAAGGCTGATATACTTCCAGAGGTAGGTGGATTCCAACTGTCACCTCGACCTTTTCATCTACCTAGGGTGCTGCGTTATTGCAGAAAGTGTTGACATTTAGTTCCATAAAGATACAGCTTTACTCAGTATAAATTTTATTTCAACAGAGAATGCCACCATACCAGACTTTCAGACATTTGTACAGTGAATAGCCCACATTACTCCTATTTTTAGATCACCTGCACCTCCCTGAGACTTGAAAGTCGTTCTATGAGTACTGCAAAAAGAACCTTTCGAACTGATGGTATCAGTCACCTTTTGTTGGTTAACTTTGAAAATGGTAATTCTGACTGTCTGCTGTGTCTTCCTGGATGGCCTCCCATCAACTCAAACTTAACCTTGGCAAAACTGAACTAATTCTCTTCCCTCCATCTACAACCAGCCTTATCCCACATATTTCCCTCACCGTTAACAACACTTCCATCACACCAACCCCTACAGCACGCTGCCTGGGGGTCACATTTGACTCCGCCCTATCCTTCATTCCTCACATCCAGTCAATCTCCAACTCATGCCGCCTCCACCTCCGCAACATCTCTAGAATTCGACCCTTTCTCACAGAAGACACTACCAAAATTCTAATCCAAACACTCATCATGTCCCGTCTTGACTACTGTAACTCTTTACTAACTGGCCTGCCTCTCACCCGACTAACCCCACTACAGTCCATAATGAACTCTGCTGCATGACTAATCTACCTCACTCATCGCTTCTGTAACACCACACCCCTCTGTCAGTCCCTACACTGGCTCCCGTTAGCATACAGAGTAAAATTCAAAACTCTGGTGCTAACTTATAGAGCCCTCACTAACACTGCACCCCCCTATATCTCATCTCTCATTTCCAAATATACTCCCGCCCGCCATCTTCGCTCTGCACATGACCTTCTGCTCTCCACAGCTCTTATCACATCCTCCCACTCCCGCCTACAAGACTTCTCCCGTGCTGCACCTGAGCTGTGGAATTCCCTCCCCCGCCCCATCAGACTCTCCCCCAGCCTTCAAATCTTCAGACGCTCCCTGAAGAGGTGAGTCTATCAACTGCCTCCATAAACATCATCACCAAGATTCACCCCTTGCACGGACTACTGCACTCAACGGCACTTCTCACTCCCACCCACTGACTGGCAGTTCATGTGGCAGGAGGCACTTAAACGCAATAGCACTTACTCCTTCTGTATCAAACCTACCTTCCTCTAGACTGTAAGCTCTCACGAGCAGGGCCCTCTGATCCTCCTGTTCTCCACATCTGATTGTACTATTTAATACCTCTGTATGTCTATTCCCAATTGTACAGCGCTGCGGAATTAGTTGGCGCTATATAAATAAAGAATAATAATAATAATAATAATGGCTATAGCACTGTCACACAGTGTTGAAATTACAAACATTGTCCTGTGAGTCACCTCTCTTGAGTTTTCACTCTGACAAGTTTTGCTCCAACAGAAGCAGGGTTTTCCACCGAGAGTGGTGTTGGAATTCCATCAAAATTAAGATTCTGTCTTTCTCTGTCCAAGACCAGAAAATAACAAGAACTAGGCACTACTGATGTAGTAAAGAGTCTCACTTGTCAGTAAAGCAAAATCATTCAGCAAAACAGACTCTTAGTTCATCATTCCTGACAATTAAAAATACACTGGCTGCTTAAGTCAAGTCTATCATCAGACATGCTTATACCATCAATTCGAAAACTATTTTTTTCTGATTACAGAAACCTGTGTGTGGCATTTTGAGAATACAAAAATTGGTATCCTATTGAAATGTCACCCTCTATTTTCACCCAACAAAATGCTGCGTTAAAAATGTCGCCTGCATGAAAACGGTAACATCAGAATGTCACCTGCATCAAAAATCAGGTGTCAGCAGAGCATTTGTGTAACACAACTACCTTTACTTCTCTCATTACTTTTTCAAAACTTTATAAGGTTAATAATTTGAAATTTTGGGAGAAACGTGCTACAGGCAGCTATGGCAGACTAATAGTTCCAGTATGACAAAGAGAGTGGAGTCAAATTCTTTTGGCTGTTTGATTATGTTTCCATTGATATGAGGTAGCATTGTTTGCCTGGTGTGGTCTTTGACCTTTGCATGGGTTTTAATTTTTTTCTCCCTCCCTCATCAGAATTTATTGACAGCGCTGGAATATGCCTATGTTCTCCAAAGGATAACAGAGAAAAGAGAATTTAGTGTTTCTTACTGATAAATTATCTTTTCTGTGTCCTCAATTTCTCTGGTAGTTTTGTCTTAAATCTCTTGTTCCTCTGGAATGAGGGCTTTTTTAAAAAAAAAAATTCCTGATTTGATTGTTTCTGAATGTGGGTTAAATTGACTTTGCTAGATAGAAAGAGAAATGCATCACAGCTTTCTGTTAAGTGGAGCTGAGCGAGGCTACTTCTCCAGAGGTTTTTTTTTATTAAGTGCCCTGCCTCCTAAATGGAGCAGAATTTACTCAGCAAATAATTTATTGGTAATTATGACAAACTTATTTTTTCATTAACTATTTGTGGGCTATATCGGTGGCACTCTGTTTTGCTTTTATGCTTGTTTTATATCATTTAAACATACGCTTTT
The DNA here is from genome assembly GCA_037306005.1 of Rhinophrynus dorsalis. Classification (NCBI taxonomy): domain Eukaryota; kingdom Metazoa; phylum Chordata; class Amphibia; order Anura; family Rhinophrynidae; genus Rhinophrynus; species Rhinophrynus dorsalis. The sequence continues at coordinate 272,450,960 of CM074722.1, read as the reverse complement.
TTTTAACCACTTGAAGACTATAAGGGTGTGCAACACATTGCTTTGTCATGTCTTACTCACTCCTCTGGTCCTCAAAGAGTTAATATCATTATTGGCTGGATGTTCCTGATTTCCATCCATATTGGTATATTGGTGTTGGGTGCATTTGCCTCTGTAAGTTCTAAGTGCTTTTGTCACTAATGAGAAGCTCAGATGTGTACTGAAACGTTGGTTCTTTAATGCACTTTAAAGGATAATCTTTATCCTATCTGTGAGTGTGCTCATCTATGGAATTTGTCAGCTTTTACCTGGTTTACCCAAGCCTGAAACACCTTAATTTATTATATATGTATTCCACACTCTCATGTCACAGAAACACTAATGACATATTTGTATCATAGGTGTGTGGTACCATCTCTTTGTCTGGAGGACGCTGTGCTGATGTTCAGTCGCTGCTTCCTTCAGTACCCGTATCAGAGGACTGTAACCCTGATGAATATCAGTAATCTTCCTGCCTGCTATGGACTGCTGCCCCAGGTACCCCCTCTAGCCCATAAGGAATCTTAATTCACATGACACTTCCCAGGATAGAAGCCCTATTATAGCTAGAATTATAAAGCACTCTATGCAGGAGAGAAGCCCTATTATAGCTAGAATTATAAAGCACTCTATGCAGGAGAGAAGCCCCATTGAAGCCCAGTTTTAGGGTTTAGTTCTGGTTAGTGTATATAATATATATATATATATATATATATATATATATATATATATATATATATATATAATTTATTTATGAAAGTATTTTATCAGGCATTGATTTCAGTGGGACTTTTAACCCAATGAATGCTGGAGAGGTCTCCAGTGTATTGTGAAGCAATGCGCCGGTAACCTCTCCAGCACTTGATTGGTTAGAAGCACCATTTAAATCAACTGGTATTTTAGAAGTGTTTGTTCCCTGTGGTGCCATTGAATTAATCCTGAATTAGTCTACTTTTTCTCAGTCCATCAACCTCCTTTTTAGGAGTATTTCACACAATCATTTATACAGCAGATATATTTTTGGCTAATATCTGCAGTTGCCTTTGTTGTGCACTATTTTACGTCTTCATTTAGCCTTCACCTCAACACAATAAACAATAAATATCAGTATAATGAGAATGGAACCTTTTCAGTGTAGTGATACACCCCTGCTTGGTTACAGACTACAGAGGAGTTCAAATGCGCCCCCCCCCCCCCAAAAAAAAAAACAACAACAATAAAAAAAACCTAGTACATAGACATCACAGTCTGTTGTATGAAGCACATGCTCTTAAACAAGTCCTTCTATTAAGCCACCATTCTGAGAAGTTAACCAAAACATTAATCGTGGCTTTTATATTTGATGCTGCAATATATATAAGTATGGTACGGTAAGGGTGGTCCTTTTATAATCTTCTTTCTAGATTCAGTAAACGAGTTTTCCCAGAGTATTCTTTTTTTATCACCTACTTTGCTCACCCAGATTCTATGGTTTGGAGGACATTTCACCAGTCTTCCTGCATGTTGGTTGAATTCACTTGTATGTTTATCTCTGTAGGAGCCAGAAGCCACATCTTCAGTGGTATATTATAGCCCCAAACCTCGTGGTGTCATAGGGCCACATGGCACAGTGGAGATACCCATTGTGGTGGAAGCACAGTTTACCGGAGAACTAAGCATCAAGGCACATATTGGAGTCTTAGGGAGCATCGAACCTCCTCTGGTAAGGAGTAAATAGTTTTCGTGCATGTGCACACCCTTGTGTTTGTGTGTGTGTGTGCACGTTTTTCAAGGACCCTAGCACCACCTAATAATAATCTTCATATGCCTTAACAGTTTAACACCTGGAGGATCAGAGACATATGCAACTAATTGAAAAGCAGTACAAAGCAGTGTGTTGACACCCCTTCTGGTCCTTAAAGGGATAGTAATGTTTCATAATAAAAGCAGCTCTAATTAATCATCATAGTATTTGGAATTTGTTATATCAATACTGTCAGAGATATAGTTCAAGAGTAATTCAATGACAAAGTATCCCCCTCCCTCCCCTTTTACTGATGTCACACTGTTCAGCCACAGCAGAAGGGAGGTGCCCAGGTAGATTGCAGAGAGGGACAATCTTCAATTAAGATAAGGGAAAAATCTGAAAAACTTGTCAAGGGGGGCAGGGCTTTCATTGTTCTCATAGGAATAACAGTGTCCCCTGCTGTTATCTGTCTGGTCTATGGACTGCATTCCACATCTGAGAAGATATGGCTTACACTAGGTAAAAGGGGCGGGAGGGGAAACTTTGCTTGTCAATATCTCTCAAACCATAAAGGTTTGAGAGATAAGACTTATATCATTCTTCATGTTTTTTTAATGCCTACAAAATAAAATAAAGATAAAGTGAAGTATTACTATCCCTTTAAAGATTTAAACTGTGTAAAAAATCCTAATGGTCACTATGAATCAATTCTCCAGAATGAATCTTTAATTAGCACTTGATATAATGCCTGAGAAGGTGGCTGTGATTCTCTGCTGTATGACTGTAGGACTACTGACTCCTCCATTGATGCACCTTGGAAATGTAGCACTTTATTTGCTAAAGAGAACTCCAGACTATTGCAAAGCAATGCTTTGGAGATCTTTCTATTACCCAGATCTTTCTATTACTCAAGGGGTTAAAACCCCAGTTAAATCAATGGAAGTTTTGGGAATGTTTATTGGTTCCCTGTGGACGGTGCAGTTGGTTTGCTCCAGTATTGCTCATCTTGTCTCATATCATATGGCCCTAAATAGCAGGGAGGTATACAAAGCCACCCCATCTAGCTGAAATAATTAATGTTAAACAAACAGGCACAATGCAGTAGTAAATTTCTACATTAAACATTTCATTTTGGAAAATTAATACCTTCCAAATTGGAGCTCTAGGTTCTCTTGAGAGAACACACAATTCCAGGAAATGTACGTTTTATGTCTTCAGGCTTCCACTGTGCTTATTTTAACAGGAGGTGGAACTGATGTGCATAGGAGAAGGGCCTGTTGTACATGTATATCCCAGTGAAGTGGACTTTGGGAATATCGATGTCCTGACTGATGTTTCAAGAACTTTACATCTCAGCAATCAGTCACTGATACCAGCTCGTTTCCAGGCAAATATGGTAAGTAGCACTAAGTGTACTGTCCAGATTCAAAAGTAGTTTCTCTCCTACTTCTCCTCAGTACTACTTTGTGTAAATGTTATTACTAGTTCCTGTGTAAGATATGTGTATTAACCACTTGAGGACTAGGAGTGAATGCAACACATTGCAAAGTTCTTCAATTAATACGCATAAAGTGCTTCTAATAGCAGCTTTTAGTCTCAACAGTGGTATCTGTTTAAACTGTGTATACCTTAAGCTTTTGTTTTTCAATCAGTGGAATGGTTATAGAGAGTTTTTTATAGTAATTAGAGTAATTTGACCTATGCAATCATCATCCATCTTGACAGGACTTGCATGCTTGTCAGTGACTAATGAGCTAGTACTGGCCAACAGGTAGTGGCAGGTGGAAGGGAGAGCAATGAATAATGTTATTTTCTGGCATGTCATCCAGCATTGTCTAACTTGCATAAAATAACAAATAATGCTGAATATCTCATAAGCGATTGTTTAAAATACAAAACCTCCTACATAAATATAGGATTTTTTAACCCCTTAAGGACCAGCGGTCCTAGGGTGTGTGGTCCTTTAAGGAAAGTTTGACGTGCCATCCCACATGACTGATCACGTGTGCCGGCATGCCAAACAAGGGACTGAAAGAGATCTCTCCAGTCTTGGAGCGATCAATTTAAGTCCCTGCTGTTACTCATAGCACTCCTGCAGGACAGCTGTGAGTAAAAAGTATGTGACGTGCCAGGACCATCACTGGTCCTTAAGTGCCGGACAGCCATGACGGTCCGGGCACGTCACTGGACGCAAAGAGGTTAAAGATATTGTTCAAAATCACCTATTTATTACAAATGACAGTTTCTGTTTAATTACTTATCTGTGCTTAAAGTGCCACTCCTTATACTGACAAAACACATTGGCTTACGCCAAAGGGGGTGGTAATCCTATAGGATTACACCTATGGTAATGGATGATATTTTGGAAAGTTATTCAAGAGGCAATTTTAATTGTACAGTTACTCTTGATCTACAACTCTGACAGTATTGGAATAACTCTTCGTGGCCCAAATACTATGAAGATTAATTGGAGCTGCTTTTATTGTGAAACGTTAATATCCCTTTAATGGTGAGAAATAATTATTCAGATCATGTCAACGTAGGTTCTCCCACCGGGTGAGAATTTGTACAATTGACAGTGCCTCTTGAATAGCTTTTCAAAATATCATCCATTACCATAGGTGTAATCCAACATGAAGTATTTCTTAAATAAATATTTGCCCCTGATTATGAGTGTTAGTCACTCAGTTAGATATAGATTATGTATTTTATGCTAAAGCAAATATTTTATTTATTACAGATCATGACAAGTCTTCCTCAATTTTACAGCTGTTAGGTGTTGTTATCTAATGATTGCATGGCTGTTGATACTGATTGTAAACAGCTGAGTGGCTTATGGCTTAAATACATTAAAATATATTCCTTACATAGAAACGATACATGTGGGTAAATTTTTTCTTAATTTCTTTAAAATGCAACTATCATTTGACAGTTGTTTTCTTGGCAGATCTGCTTCTATTGGAGCAGACCTGATAAGGAAGCGACCCCCACCACTATCTGGCTGATCCTGTAATGTAGACTGACCTGCTGGCTTTTCAGTCATGTAGAACTGTGACTATATTTCCCAAGACTGTTATGGAAGGGTTTTTAAACAGACCCTAGAATCCTATTGGGGTTGCATGTGTTCAACCAGGGAAGCCTTTCGCTTTTTACCTCAGACTTACTGTTTTGTAGTCCTAAATCAGCTAAAGGGGCAGGAGACTGGACCCTCCCCCAAAAGACTATAGGAGCTGTTTTGTCCCTTCTACAGAGCTCCACTCCTGGCTTTTTACTGTCTGGACCTAGAAAAACAGGAAAGTTGGCCTTTAACAGAATTAAGAGCTCTCAACTAGGTAAGATAGTAAAATAGTTGATAAGGTGGAAAATAAGACCTGTATCCATCAAGATCGGCCTTTGCCATATTGCCCTTGTTTATCCAATGTAAGGCTAAAAAACCCCTTATTGAAGCCATATGAAAGAAGCTTCAAATGGGTAAAAACATTTTGTTCTGACTATAAAAAGCAGTTGAATATCTCCCTAGATCAGTATGCTATCTGCATTGATAACATCATAATTATCAGTATTTGCAAGAATTGTATCCAAAAGTTTTTGAAATTATCTACAGTGTCTGCAAACACAGCCTTCTGAGGAAAATAATTCAAGAACCTTACTATCCTTACTGTAAAATATCCCTGTGTTTATCTCCTCTAGTCTTATTGTATGACCCTTTTTTTGCTCAGTTTTTTTTTTAGAAAAATAATTCTGAAAGAGTTCTCTGTATTGGCAGTGTATATATTTGTGTATATACCAGTAGTCATCACATTCCCCCTTAATTGTATCTTGTTTTATGTTTGGCTAATCTCTCTTTATAGCTAAAATCTTCCAATCACTTTGTAAGTTTTGTTGCATGTCTCTACTTTTTCTAGTTCAGAAATGTCTTAAGAACTGGTACCTAAATCTTTACTCCAATCTCTAGATGAGGCCAGGGATTTATGTATAAAGAAGGGGGATTCTATTTCCATCCATCCAGACCTCTCTGTTAAGCCACATTGGTTTTATGTTGTTCCATTTGTATTTAATCCCCAGTAGTATATATTGATGCACATATTTATCCAAAAGCATTCTGAACAAATTCCAACTTCTGCATTTTTATATTTAGAATATTACATACCATAGAATGTCTTCTAATAATGTTTTTAACTTTGCAAAATTGTTATTTTAAAGCTCAGTGTTTTAGTTTTACCATTATTAAAGGATTTCTCATAACAATGTTTAAAGGATACCATATTATGGTCACTACTGCCCAAATACTTTCTTTCCTGTATGTTGTATACCATTTCAAAATTGTATGATATCACTAGGTCCAGCAAGCCCTCATTGCTAATTAGTTCCTCTACTAGTTGGGGCATAAAGTTATCATTAAGCATACGTAGAAAATAATTTCCCTTTGTTGTGCTGGAAAATTAATTTCACCATCATCTACTGCAAATTAATAGCCGATTATTAGACACTTGGTCTACCTTATCACATAATAGTGATAACTATATATGAAGATCCTCACTGGGCATCATCAGCATAAACTGCCATATGGGCCCTTAGGGAAAGTCGGCAAATCATCCAGTAGATGATTGTCATGCAATTGCAGAGGCTAGCTCTTAACACCACCTTGAATGAATCTGGCCTTGTGGACTACGAGATTCATTCACGCCTTAGCACGTGTTGGAGTGCCAAACTCCCTGGAATTATTGAAGGAGACCTGCCTAGAGTGTACTTCCTCAGCTTCATTGGAATCTCAGTTCTCTCCCTCTCTCCTACAAGGACTCTCCTTTCCTGATTGACACCCAAGGCTCAGTGGAAAAAACAATGCAGACTAGTGGTCAATATTTGTGTCACTACTGCAATAAACCAGGCCAATTTTCTCTGTACTTGCTCTGAAAGACCCAAGAAAGACAGAGGTAAACCACCTGCTTCATCATCTGATAATCTGTTGTTTACTTCTTTCATTATTTCTCCTCACTTGTCTATTATTATCGTTCTACAATGGAGTAAGAAAGCCATAAATTTGCAAGCCATGATTGATTCTGGAGCCAGCAGATGTTTTCTGGACAAAGACTTGGTTACATCTCTATCTCTTCCTATCTAAATCAAGCAAGCCCTAATTGACATACAAGTTGTTGATGGGAGCCTCATCCAGTTTGGACCAGTAAATCAGAAAACATTGCCACTTCATATGACCATAGGATTGCATAATGAAGAGCAGCTAATGTTTAACCTGGTCTACGCTCCTTTCCTCCCCATATGCTAGGTCTTATTTGGCTTAGGAAGAGTGATTCAGTTCTTAATTGTTACATTGGCTCCTTGCCTTCTCCTTTTCCCTCGAGGAACAAGAAGCTTTTATATCTTTAAAGCAACAGTTTACTACTGCACCTATCATTGCCCTCCTGACTCCATAAACCTTATTTTTTGGATATGGATGCTGTTGTTTTTTCAGTAGTGGACATGTTATCACAAAGACATGGACTCAAAGAAATTATACATCCCATTGCCTTCTTCTCCAGGATGCTAACTCCTGCTGACGTCAGCTACAATGGGAGAACAGGAACCTCTAGCTATGAATTTAGCTTTGGAGGAATGCAGTCATCTATTGGAGGGGTGGCACATCCAGTAACCATTTTCACAGATCATCACAACTTTAAGTACCTACCTTCTGCTTGCAGATTGCAAGACAAGCAAGTTGGTCTCTTTTAGTCTCACTCTTCCAGTTGCACAAAACATACAGCCCTGGATCAGAAAGCATCAAAGAAAATGCATTTTTTGCATCTCTTCTACTCCTACTGCCCCCACTTGATACTGTTCTTTAGACAGGACATTTTGTGGCAACAAGACCTTTAGTCAAAGAATTAATTCAACACTTCTCTTCTTATTCCATGTTAGTTCCAGCAGATATCCATATCCTGCCTTAATGAGGATATCTGTTATAGACTGGTAAAATTTTGATCCTAAACCTGTATGAGTTGAAGTTCTCCAATTTCCCCGATTCCTCACTCTTCAGTCATGGAAGGATTAAAAAGATGTTAGACCTTGTTCAACAATCTTTTTGGTGGCCTGATATTCCTCAAGATGTTGTCAGTTTTGTCAGTTCTTAAACGGTTTTGTGCCCTCTCCAGATAGAGGATTGTTATGAGTAATGGTCCTCTTTAACCCCTTCCTTTCTTAAAGCCCAGGGTACCTATACAATTTATGCTGACCTCTCTCTCCCCTTAAAGTAATGGACCTAAAGTCTGGCTGTCTTCTGCCCACCTCAAAAACTCCTGTGTCGCCAAGAAATTTGAACCTAAGTTCATTGACCCTTTTCATTCAAGTCCTTCATCAACCCAGTAGTGGTTAAAGGGATAGTAATACCTCTACTAAAGTTGATTTCCAAATATTATTTATATGTTTTAGACAGATAGTGCTATATTTCATTACTTTCATGTTTGTAGCTTAATTGCTATTCAAGCTGAAAGGATCCCCCTGCCACCCCTTTGGCCTCATACTCTTAGATCCATAATCCAGTCACTGGACAGGATGGATGTAGTGAGAGACAATCTACACTCATGACGAAGGAGGGCAGGATTTTCCTTTTGCTTACTGAAGATTCTCGCTCGCCACTCTCCATCCGGACCAGACTGAGAGACTCAGTGAGGCAGGGGAAAGGGGTGGGAGGGGGATCGCTTCATCTTGAATAGCTTTTGAACTACAAACGTGTAAGTAATGAACTATAGCGCTATGTGTTACAAAAACAATAAAGAAGACTCGGACAGCAACATTAATAGAGGTATTACTAACACTTTAAGTTAAAGCTTCCATCAAAGCTATATCACGTTTTTCGTGTCTCTCTGCCAAAACCATGGACAGAGAACTCTTTTTCTAGAAAATCTCCTCTGTCAGATCTTCCCGAGATTAACAGCAAAAAGCAATATAAGGTCCGTTAGATCCTGGACTCCCACATTCTTAGGGGTAAGCTGGAATATCATGTGCAGTGGAAGGGGTTTGACCCCGAGAATAATTTTTGGGCACCAGTCTCAATTATTTATGTTTCTGTACTTATTAGAAATTTTCATAAAACTCATCCTGATAGACTTGGCTCTGAAGTCACACCTTGGGGAAGGGGCACTCTCAGGTATCCACTGGTGTCCAGCGTTGGCTGTTCAAGACTTACTGGTAGCCATCTTCCTTACTGTTATGAACACTACCTTGGGCGCCATTTGCGAACGTGAAGTCTCACTGGCCTTCCCACTATTCCATGGTTTAATTCTGTGTATGCAAACCCGCAATACAGTGATTGTCTAAGAGATGCTACGATGTGCAGTGTGCCTTTGCACTTGTGTTGCAATGCAAGAGATGCTCTGGTGATGTTGTGCATGTGACATGAGCAGCTGGGCCTGATAGCATATAAAACCCCAGGCAAGCTTCAACCAGTGCTCAGGTGCCTGGTATCCTTGTGCCTGCAACCATGCTTGTTCCTTTGCTCTAGCATCTTATTTGACCTTGGCCTACATCCTCACCTTTGTTGCCAGCCACCTGTTTTTTGCCTGGTGTTTTGGAAACTTCATCTTAGGCTTGGGCTTGCCCCCATCCTGCTACTACTATCTATTATCTCTGGGAATAATTGGTCAGTGGTGACTTGCAAGGGCTTGGGGCTTCTGTATCCCAACCCTTACAAAACCACCCAAAAAGTGTTCTTGCCAGAATTACAGCAATGGATTTTAGCAATGCAGACAGAGAGAAATCTGGGGTGGAGATTTCCAATATGAGTATCAAATATGTCTGCAAAATTATTTCTAATTGTGGAGATTACTCAACAGATATTAGTAAAATAAGGAGACATTTCTGCAGAACCAGTGCAGTAAATTAGCACTCTGAAACTCTAGATATTCACACTGTTTATTTGCAGTCACCTTTCATTCATAGCAGTGCCCTTAGTTATTAATCATTATTTTATTTACACAGTTATAACAGATTTTTACTAAGAAGGCATATGTTTAGATGCTATACAATTCTCAGTTACTGGGGTATGAAGAGAAGGTTGAACTTGATGGACTTATTAACTATGTTACTATATGTACTCTAATTGCGGGCTTTGCTATATTTTTTTCTCTAGCCCACTACTTACCCAAACACATTGACATTAGTGTGCTTTAATAAACTTTAATGATTAAGCCCCAATAATAGCAGTCACATACTTATAATAATATACCTTGCCCAGAACAATTATTTACAGAGCCAGATATAATTCCTAATAAAACCAGCCAAGACCTACGAAATGTAGGATGAATACATTTATCCGGTGTGATAGGGGGTAAGAACAGGAATCTTCTTCTGTGTTTTAAGTGTATTGTGTTTGTGTGCTTGTGTTTGTGTTTGCATGTGTTCTGTATATAATGTGTGTGTGTGTATTGTGTGTGTATGGGTTTATTTGTGTGTTTGGGTGTGTATATTGTATGTGTATTATATGTGCTCGTGTGTATTATGTGTGCGGGTGTGTATTGTGTGTGTGTATGTGTATATTGTGTGTGTGTGGTGTGTGTGTGCATGTGTGTATTGTGTAGATGTGTGTATTGTGTTTGTGCATGTGTGTATTGTATTGTGTGTGCATGTGTATTGTGTACATGTGTGTATTGTGTGTGTGCATGTGTATTGTGTACATGTGTATAATGTGTGTGCATGTGTATATTGTGTGTGTGCATGTGTATTGTGTACACGTGTGTATTGTGTGTGTGCATGTGTATTTATTTTATGTTTGCGTGCGTGTTTATTGTGTATGTTTGATTTAATTGGGGCTTTACCCCATTGAATGCTACTGAAAGAAGGAAAAAAACTCACAGCATTAAAACACCATAATATACACATATATGTTCCAGTACCTGTGTGAATGAAATATAAAGTGCAGCAAGGAATGAGAGGACCCTCCACAGTACCCAAATTAAAAACAAAACAAAAACAACTGACTATCATGTGCTGCTTCATACAAATTACTTAAATGTGAACCCTGTGGAGAGCATATGTTATACTAACTTGTTTATGCCCTCGTTTAAAAAAAATGAAGGCTTTTTTGCATCATATACTCTATATACTGCTCCTTTAAAAGCCTCATTTAGATCAGTGGGAGTTTTTATGTTTCCCTATGGTGCAGTTGGTTTCCTCCAGAATTGTACCTCTTTAGCATGAGCAATAAGTCCCTTAGTGTTTGATTCGGGGGCACTAAAGTGGATAACACAAGGTGGAAATGTGCATTGAGGGTATAGTACTCATCTTTTCTTATGGTAGTACAGACAATTAAAAGGCTGGGAATCGATGATCAATGCTATGTGACATAAATACAATTTCAAACTGCATTACCGTGCATAGTCTCCTGGGGCTGGATTCTATTACAGGAGATAAATGTAAACACCCATTTTATCAAAAATGTTCCCATTGAAGTCTATGGGGAAACCTGAAGATAAAAGCTGAGATAATATTAGCACCTGCAATAGAGTCCAGCTCCTGCGGTACCTAAATATTTTCCACTATATTGAGGGGAACTAATGTTTATGATACCACTTCCAGTACTGTAATACATCTAACATGTTTATAATGTGTTCTGTGGCTGCAGGATGTATGGTATAAACTAGCACACCTTAGTAGATTTAACCCTTTGAGTGGCAGAGAGATGCGAAACTCATTGCTCTGCAATTTGTTTTGGACCTCTCTGGCACTCAAAGGGTTAAGCCCAGTAACCCAAGATTGCTCCATCAGTATAAGATAGTAAAAGGTTTTAGCAGCAGGAGTTCTTGTAAAGCTGTATAATGCGCTCCAAGTTTGGGTTCCTATGGATACATTACAGCTTCAGATTTTCTTCTCTTCCTTACTAATTACATACCAGCTATGAAATACAGTAGTGTTGAAGCTTCTCAACCTGCCTTGACGAGCACTAATTATTACAACACACAGATAAATGAGCAGTTATGAATAATGGTGTAAGTTAAAACATGGTTTGTTATTAGCAGTCATCTGGTTGTGGATGCTTGATCCCATTTGACTATAATTAGTCCCAGCAGCATTGATTTCAAGCAAACTGCCGTGACCTCTGCATTCCATCTTGTACAGGAAAGAGAAGAATCACTAACCTTGTAAAAACCCAACTCACATTGGTCCCTAAGTGGAAGAAGCATTTTGTCAGGGGTGGGAAAAGTGATCAGATGGACATGTTCTCATATATCTTGGAAGTCTTGGATATGGTTTTCAAAAAAAACCTCACAGAAAGTTTTGCTAAGAGTCCCATTCTATCTGCGCCTACTAACTGCCCTCAAAACAACCTTGTAAAACTAAGTAATAAATACACCCCCTCAACACAAAAGTGGTTTCACACTTTAAAGGAGCAGTAAACTTTTATTTATGTAAACACATATTTTACAGAGCATTTCCTGCTGAATAAAACAAGGTCACTCCCATCGCTGTCAGATGTTTTATTCAAAATTTATAGCAGTTCAGATAATCAGGAAGTGAATTTACTGTGTTTACTTCCTGGAAGTTCTAACTGACAGGAAGTGACAGGCAGTTTCTGTCACATTCAATGGAGAACTGGATGTCTCTGACTTTTTTGACCTTCCTGTCCATTAGAATCTAACAGGAAAACTAATTAGAATTTGACCACTAGAGGGCACTGCTAATGTAAAAACAAACAAACAAAAAAACATGGGTTTAAACTGTAATAACTCTGGAAATATAAATCTCTCGGCAGTGGAAGTACCCTTATTTTACTCAGTAGGAAAATCCCTACAATATATATTTTTTCATAAAAAAAGTTTACTGCTCCTTTAACTAAAATTGCACCTGTAGAGTGGACACATTCACTATAAAATATTGTGGTGAAGGGACTTTGCTTTTGTGGCATATGGGAACCATTTATAACTATTTTACCTCTTTTACAAGCAATAAAATATAAAACAACATTTAAAGACACCTCTTGGATGTTACTGTACAACGTGGGAGACAAATTTCATCTACAGGGAACCATAAATTCTCACAGCAGTGATGTAATTGCTGATCATAGACACTGCTACGAGTTTTAATCAACTTTTTCTCAACAAGGATAGACACACTTTGTTTATTTTCTTTTTCATATTGTTTGTTTTATAATCTGTAGATAAACTAAGTGAATGGGCAGAAAAGTGGCAGACATCATTTAATGTAGATAAATGTAAGGTTATGCATTTGGGCTGTAGAAACAAACATGCTACATATACTCTAAATGGGAAACAACTTGGGAAATCCTCATTAGAGAAAGATTTAGGAGTACTGATAGACAATAGACTTCTTAGCAGTGTGCAGAGTCACTGAGCTGCTGCAAGAGCAAATAGAGTACTAGTCTGCATAAAAAGAGGTGTAGAAGCAAGGGATGCTAATATTATCCTTCCTTCCTGTATAAATCCTTGGTTAGGCCTCATCTAGAATATTTTGGGCGCCTGTTCTAAAAAAGGACATTACTGAACTGGAAAAGGTGCAGAGACGTGCAACAAAACTGATAAAGGTATTAGAGGATCTGAGTTACAAAGAGAGACTAGCCAAACTGGGTTTGTTTACATTAGAGAAGAGACGTCTGAGGGGTGATATGATTATCATTTACAAATACATTCAAGGTCAATACAAAGAACTATCCAATGAATAATTTATGCAAAGAGCGAAGCTAAGAACAAGAGGTCATCCATTAAGCCTTAAGAAAGGCGCTTTCGATTAAAACATAGGCAAGGATTCTTTACAGTAAGGGTGGTAAGGCTATGGAATTCTTTGCCTCAGGATGTTGTGCTTGCTGATTTATTGAAAGAATCTATCTTGAAGTGGATCAAAATCACTGAAGTTTCTGTGATAAAAAGAAAAGAGAGGGAGGGAGGGATAGAAAGCAGTTCCTTTGTGGCTACCTGGTCTGGAACCAATGAGAAGTAACCAGGAAGCCAGACAGGGAATCATTGTAAACATGAGACCTCAACCCAGTGCCAGAAGGGTACGCAAAGCTTTGCTTTGCAATGCATTGTGTACCCCTCTGGCACTGAAAGGGTTAACAAAAACAGCCAGTGAAATGAAGAAATGCAGAGCATATTTACACATATGTAGATGTGCTCCAGCAGTCATACCCTTATTTTCAACACAAGGGAGTTTTTTTTAGTATAAGATCATACCTTTTGAAACCAGCTGTTCTAACATAGAAGTGGCCATTTCTATACAACATTACTGTATGCTGTAACTATCTTTCTGAACTCATGATTTTCATGGGTCATTATATTATCTGTAAAAATCTTAATAAAATACTTATATTAAAAAATAATTCAGCACCAAATATTCATACAGAAAGAAGCTATATTGGTCAATAAAACATGATCTCAAGTAAGAGTATAATAACCTGTTTTTAGGCACTGCTTCCATTGCTTCCCATTTGCAATGCAGCAAAATACGGGCCAGTTCCATTATATGTATTCTACTGTAAATAATTTATGGTACTGTTAATTATAGACATGCATTAGCACACTGTGAGGCCGATGTACTAAGAAAAACTGTTGCAATTCTGGCTGAAACCAACTATACCATAGGGGGAAACAAATAACCATCCCCATTGATTTAAATTGGGATTTTAATCCATTCAGTGCTGGAGGAGTTTGAAAGGGTTAAGAGTCCAATTTAAATCAATGGTAATTTTTAATTATTCCCTATAGTGCAATTGGTTTGCTGTAGAATTGCTCATTTTTTGAGCATACAGGCCTGTGAGTCTTATACATAAAAGAAAAGATTAGCAGTTTTAGAGCAAATTGACTGCACCATAAGGGAAAAATAAAATTCTTCAAATTACCATTGATTTAAATGGGACTTTTAACCTCTGAAATACTAGGTCTCCAATGCATTGTATTTCAGTGCATTGGGACCTCTCTAGCATTCAGAGGGTTAAATGCCTCATTTATATCAATGTTAAGTTTTATTTCATCCATGTGTGAAGTTGATTTTTCTCCAGAATTGCTCATATTTTCTTTTAGGCATAAGGCTTGGCAAGAACATAACCCCTTAAGGACCCTTGACGTACCAGGACCGTCACGGTCCTTGAACTACTCAAGGACCGATGACGGTCATGGTACGTCACGTACTTTTTACTTACAGCGCTCTACCGGGAGCGCTGTAAGTAAAAATAGGGCCTGAAATAGACCGCTCCAAGATCGAAGCGATCTCTTTCAAGCCCCATAATGACGCGCCGATACACGTGACAGGTCACGTGTACCGGCACGTCCAAGTGCGCCTATGCGGTCATTATGGGACGGAAATGTCCCATGACTACCGGTCCTTAAGGGGTTAAAGAACATTGGGGAGATGTATAAAACTGGAGTTCTAAAGAAAGTGTATGTAAAAGTGTTGAATAGTAACATAAGTATATGTATAAACATTCAGCGATATTTTCTCTAAGTGCTAACCCTAGTCAGTCTACTTTTTTGGAATGTGGAGTAGAAATGGTCTTGTCCAAATAAGAACTGGGTTGCAACGTATTTATAGAGAAATTTGCTAATTGCACCAAAAATGAAGGCAGTTTAAATCTTAACACCAAGATTCTTAACCCTTTGAGTGCCAGAGGGGTACGCAACACATTGCTTTGCAATGCATTGCGTTCCCCTCTGACACTCAAAGGGTTAATGGAAGTATATAGTGACAGCTATGTAAGCAAAAAAAAAAAATATTCTCAATTGTGAATTTTCTGTTCATTGTCTCAGAATATTCTCAGATAGACATTTTTATAAACTTGACATTACTTCTTAAAGTGGAACTTTCACCCGCTATAAAGTCAGCCTGCAATAAATAATCAGGTGGCGACTAGCTTTATAATATATATGTTACCTCTGAAATGTAGTCCATCATAATGAAATCCTTTATTGTATGAGACTGACGGGCAGTTTAGTGCAGTCTGCGTGCCTGCGCTGTCAGTCCCTTTTTGTTACCATATGGCACACTGCTGTGCTTCTCAATGGAGACCGGGACTGACAGCCCAGGCGCTAACCTGCCTGTCAGTTTCCTACAATAAAGGATTTCTTTATAATGGGCTACATTTCAGAGGTAACATATATATTATAAAGCTAGTCGCTACCTGCTGAATTATTGCAGGGCGACTTTATAGCGGGTGAAAGTTCCGCTTTAATAAATATGACCTGTTGTAAATTTTGATGACTGTTCTTTAACATGCACTAAGAAGGCCTTTTAGAGATCTCCCCCATTATTTCAAAAGGAACAACCAGGATTCAGTCCTTCAGGAATTATTTCGGTGGGGAAGATCAAGCCAGTCCAGCAGATCTGGCATGCTGATCCTGGATGTGTACAATCTGTAAACACATTATAAGCACATCCATGATGGAGAAAGCTGCATTATGGTGCTTTAAATTTCCAATGTGAACATCGGCATTAGGAGCAGTTGCTTTCACAAGTATGCATTTTGCACACTGTTTATACCATTGTGCCAAAGTCACCCATATACACAGGGCTAATGTATGTCCTGGACATCATGAACGTGTCTCTGTTCTGTTGTTGTTTTGTTAACTGGACAATCATCATTTACATATGTTTTCTTTTGTCTGTTATTCGACAAAATGTAACCATCTCCTATTTCTTTTGGCAGACACGCAAACACTCTCTGTGGCGAATTGAGCCCAGCCATGGCGAGGTCCCACCTGAGGGCGAAGTACAGCTGACTCTTGTGGCCCATCTGGATGATACCATCACTTTCAAAGATAAGGTCCAGCTGGTCATTGAAAACAGCAACACCCATCTCATTCCACTGCATGCCACTGGCACTGGTACTACTATTGTCACTGATAGGACATTTGCTCCAGTCCTCCATCTGGGAGCTCACTTCAGGTAGGAAAACACAACAAGCAAGTGAGAAACAGACAAAGCCAAGGAAATAGGAAATGGAGATCTGTCATCCTCTCTATGCTACTTGCACCAAGGGGAGGGCAGTGGCAAACTAAATGGGTGTATCAAGGTGTCATTTAGTTTGAACCTTGTGTACTACCACATATTAACAAGGCAAAGTGAAAACTGATGTAACTGTACTCCATTTTCCTGCACATGTTATATAGGAGGTATTCTGAGCTTGCTTACCTTATAGTTTTAACAAGGGCAAACTAAGTGTCCATACACTTTAGTACATACCCTAGTGCAGGTGTACGAGAAGGGAGCCAATGCCTTTCAGGGCATTGTGGGCACTTTCCCTAATGGGACTAGTGTTTTATTGAGTCTCTGACTTGTTCTAGTGGGCTTTTCAGCAGTTTACATTTTCATCATAACCTCGTTAACTTTATGTTCCGTGCCCTTAAGGCACGTGTTTACTGCATAGAGGCCATTGCTCCATTCACTTCTATGGGATCTTACAGTTTGGGACATGTCTTTGCAACTGCTTCCTGTAGTGAGGTCAGAGACGGCTCATTTGATTGGTTTGCCCTTGCTCTGCTCAACGTTATGGGTATGTTGGGGGGCTCAGGGGGCTTCGGGCACTGTTGGGGTACTCCATTAGTGAAACTATGATTCCCATGAGTGCCCGCTTTGTGCGCTCGTTTTGATTGGCTCCCACCACGGCAACCATTTTGTGTCTTCGCAGATCGAGTATCCTACGCAGGGCTTGGACTCTCCTTCTCTCCTCCGCAGTTTTACCCTTCGCCTACCAGATAAGTCTTATTTAGCGTTTCTGGGGTGCCTTTAATTATCTTACACACTGTTTGGTGGGTGTTTGATGCTTTGACCTTTTGACTCTGTGAGAATGTGTACTCCATTAGACCTTGGGGCTAAACCTAAGACTAAGGACACTGGGGCATCTGTGTCCCCCACTGCTCATTGATCCTCATGTCAATCAGGGTTACCTAGAGAATACTCAGGTCATGTTTGCCCAGTATGTGCTGCTGCCCCTGAATCCCCTGCAGGGACCTCCAGCCATGCACTAGAGCCAGTTTGGAGGCAAGAGTTTAAGGCTACTACTAGGGACCTCCGGTCCCCCTTACAACTCCTTCCATCCACTTTGGAGGGGGTCTTCCACTCGTGGCAGGCCCCTGCCCCTATCAGATCTTCCCTGCCTAAACCGCCGGGTGTATCTGATGTGTCTGATTCCCCTGAAGAGGAATTATTGGTAGCCTCTGATGATGATGATGACTCTTCAGCTGTCCCTTCATCTCAGTTTTTTGGGGACTCCCTTGAGGCTAACCCTGTCCCCTCAGCTGAGGGCCTGATCAGGGCTGTGTTGAACATCCTAAACATTCCCTTGGTGCAAGAGGCTTCTTCTGACCCCTCTGATGTGTTCCAGGAGCCTGTTAGGCCCCATACTTGTTTTCCACCTAACCCCACCCTTGACCGGTTGGTGTCTGAGGAATGGAAGTTTCCAGACAGGAAACCATCTGTATCTAGGAAGTTTGCTAAGCTTTACCCGCTCTCTGAAACAGCCCTTATGCAGTGGGTTCATCCTCCCAAGGTAGTTGCCCCTGTTTCCAGGCTTTCTAAGTCCACTGCTTTGCCTGTGGCTGATGCATTTGCTCTGAAAGACTGGACTGACAAGAAGCTTGAGACCTCTCTCAAGGCTATTTTTACGATGACTGGTTCCGCCCTCCGCCCTGCATTTGCTGCAGCTTGGGTAAATAGAGCTGTGGCTGTTTGGACTGAACAGCTCACTTCAGCTGTACGTCAGGGGGCCCCTACTGCTGACATGTTGCAGCTTCTTCCCAACATCTCTGAGGCTCAGCATTATTTTTCTACTGCCTTGTTTGACACTGTGCGTATGGTAGCCAGGGCATCTACCATGTCTGTAGTAGCTAGACGTGCTCTTTGGCTCAAGATCTGGTCTGCTGACACAGCCTCCAAGAGGGCTCTCTTGTCTTTGCCCTTTCAGGGTACCTCACTGTTTGGTCCTGCACTCAAAGATTTGATCAGTGAAGCCACTGGTGGGAAGAGTACTCACCTCCCTGTGGTCCTAAGGAAAAAGGCGCTTATCAAAAGGAATCAGCTTTTTCGTCCCTTTCAGGCTGAATTGCGTCAAGCGACCCAGACGGTCCCTCAGGCTCTGCGCTCCTCATCCAAACCTAAGCAGCAATGGAGACCCAAGTTCTCCACGAAGCCCAAAGCTTCCAAACCTTCTTCTGCATGACTCACCGAACCCGGGTCCCCACCCTCAGGTAGGTGACCGCTTATGCCACTACCTCTCGGCTTGGCAGGCCTCTGTAACGGACCAGTGGGTTCTGCAGGTAGTAACTGTGGGGTACAGGATCCCCTTCACCTACCTTGCTCCTTCAAGAACCTTCATTTCTCGTTCTCCCTTGGTAGCGGAAAAACGCCGCCTTTTCGAGGAGACCATTCAGGCCCTCCTGGACAAGGCAGTCCTGGAACCAGTTCCTCCTCTTTGTTGGTTTCTGAGAAAGACGGCAGCTTTCATCCCATTTTGGATTTGAAGGATCTCAACTCCTTTGTGGTCAGGTCCCAATGCCACCAGGTGTCTCTGCGCACACTGATAGTAGCCATGTTTCCTGGGGAATTTCTGGCCTCTCTGGATCTTCAGGATGCCTATCTGCACATCACCATTCATCCAGAGAGTCGACAATATCTCTGCTTTGCCTGCGACCAACGGCATTTCCAGTTTTCAGCCTTCCCCTTTGGCTTGACCACGGCTCCTTAAGTCTTCAACAGAGTCCTTGGAACCTTGATTTCCGTCCTGCATTGGAACGATATCAGAGTCACTCCATATATGGACAACCTCCTTCTGAAGGCCTCATCTCCAGAACTCCCTCATCAGCAGGTGCAGGATTGCATTCATGCTATCTCCCATCACGGGTGGATCATCAGTTTGAACAAGTCGGACCTTGTTCCTTCCCAGAGGATGGTCTTCCTTGGCATCGTCTTCGACACTCAGAGGGGGATGGTGTTTCTCACGGACAAAGTGGCTCATCAGATAGCACTAAAGGTCCAGGCTATCCTGTCTCAGGATCCAGTTCCAGCCAAGAAGTTGTCATCCCTGGTGGGGAAGTTTATTTTCACCATAGAAGCAGTCCCGTTTACCATGACTCATAACGGGGAAGTTCAGAGGTTTCTAATCTTGGCATGCAAGGGTCGGCCAGATCTCCTGGAAAGATCTCTATCTCTCCCTCTTCATGTGGAGCAGAGTCTCTTGTGGTGGCTCAACCTGAACATTCTCGTAAAGGGCAGACACTTCCTAGTGCCCTTCTGGACGACAGTAACTATGGATGCCAGCCTCTCTGGATGGGTAGCGGTGCTGGGGCACTTGAGTGCTCAGGGCCAGTGGTCCCAGGAGGAATCTCTCCTTCCCATCAATGTCTTGGAGCTTTGGGCGATACTTCATGCCCTGCGACACTGGACACGCCAACTGGAGGATTGCCCGGTCAGGGTACAGTTGGACAACGCCCACTGCAGTAGCCTACATCAACAAGCAAGGTGGCACAATAAGCCTCGCAGCATAGTTCGAGGTCAAGGATATTTTACCATGGGCAGAGGAGCATGTCCCTGCCATTTCCACAGTTCATATTCCTGGAATAGGCAGCGTTCTGGCGGACTTCCTCAGTTGACACACAGTGGACAGTGGAGAGTGGGAACTGCATCCAGAGGTGTTCAACCTCAACATCCACCAGTGGGGTCTTCCATGCATCGACCTGATGGCAACCAGGCACAACAGGAAGGTTCCAACCCTCTGTTCACGCTGGGTGGATCCTCTGGCTCTGGCAGTGGATGCCTTGTCGATCCTGTGGATATTTCCTCTGGCATACATCTTTTCTCCCATACCCTTGTTGACCAGGATGCTGCAAAAACGCTGTCCATTCATACTGATTGCTCCATACTGGCCTCTACAAGCTTGGTTTCCGGAGCTTCTGGATCTCTCATTGGCAGAACATCTTCGACTTCCCTCCCATCCGGATCTTCTTCTACTGGGTTACCTCTGGAAGGAAGACATTCATTGTCTGGCTTTGACGGCATGGAGGTTGAATCCTCAATTTTGATGAAGAAAGGATTTTCTTCTGGTGTGGTGGATACTATGCTTAGTGCCCGTAAGCCTGTTTCCTCTAGGGCCTACCATAGAGTTTGGTCTACCTTTCTATCTTGGTGTACTGACAAAGACCTGTCTCAGGATATTGACCTTCCTACAGTTCTCTCCTTCCTCCAAGATGGTGTGGATAAGGGTCTTAGTCTGAGTTCTCTTAATGTTCAGACTTCTGTGATCTCTGTCTTCTTTCAGAGGCACTTTTTTATCATTCCAGATGTCAAGGTGTTTTTCCAGGGTGTTGCTCATGCACGTCGTGTGTTTAAGTCCCCTGCTCCTCAGTGGGACCTTCACTTGGTCTTGGGAGGCCTTCAGCGTCCTCCCTTTGAGTCACTGACTACCATTCCTCTATGTATGCTGACGTGGAAGATGGCTTTTCTCCTGGCAATAGTTTCTGTTCGCCGTGTTGCAGAGCTGCATGCCCTATCTTGCAGACCACCCGTTTTGGTGTTTCACAAGGACAAGGCAGTGCTTCGCACTTCATAAGAGTTTCTCCCGAAGGTGGTGTCTGAGTTCCACATTAATCAGGAGATTGCGGTTCCTTCATTCTGCCCTAACCCTACTTCTGATAAAGAGAAAGATCTTCATCTGTTGGATGTTGTTCGTTGTCTCAAGTTCTTGTGCATCACACTGAGTCCTTGAGGCAGTTTGACACTCTTCTTGGGCCTACAAAAATCAGGCCTCAGCTGATCAGTTGTGCAAGGCGGCTACTTGGTCATTTGTGCATCCTTTTTCAAAACGTTATCATGTGGATGTGCTAGAATCGGGTGATGTCAGCTTTGGGAGGAAGATCCTGGAGGCAGCCTTACCTGTCTAGGATCTCTTTAGTCTCTTAGTATTCTTTCACTTTTGAGCCCAGTTGGCTCTAGTTCAGTGTGGTGTGTAACAGTTACTGGTGTCTGTTGACACTTTGTGGTTATTGTTGAGCTATTCATGATCTGTAGGTTCATTGGTGCTCTGGTGAGTTTGGGGGCCTGCGCCTGGCCCTTGCCTTCTTCCCGCCCTGGGGAACTTAATGGTTGGCCATACTAAAGTTACAGGTAACCTGTATTGGAAGACAGAAAAAAGAGGATTTTAGTCTTACCTGTTAAATCCTTTTCTCTTAGTCCATACAGGTTACTGGTCTTCCACCCTGTCAAGGGACCATGCTTGGCTCTCCTGTGGCAGAACGGGAGGGTCCTTTCGGGTTCATGCTCACAGGAGTCTTCCTTTACCTTCTTACTACCTAGTCAATAGTTTTCAAATCTTACTGGTTGGGGATTGGCTAGCTGCAAGCTAAGGAGAGGAGGTAGGCTCCACCCAGCAGTCACTTCTTAGAATTGTTCTTACCTACTTAAAGGGGCTGATCGCCTACCCAAAGTTACCAGTAACCTGTATGTACTAAGAGAAAGGATTTAACAGGTAAGACTAAAATCATGTTTTATACATCTTTAAAAAACAAACTTGTCTTAATGTGACAGGTTTGCATTAAATAGGTATTTTAACCCTTTGCATACTATAGAGGTCCTCAACATATTAAGAAACAAAGGGTTGGAGACCTCACAAGCATTATAGTAGATAAAAGACCAATTAAATCATTGGAGATTTGCGGCATTTCTATTTGTCCCCCTTTGGAATACTTTTTATTTTTCACTATGGTGCATTATACTTCCAACTGACCTGTTAGGATATGCACTAAGGTGTGATAAAGAGAATGTGTTTTTCCAGTGTGACAAGTTTTCCAATTCCTCCGATATTCAGTGGTGCTTATGTACTAATATATTAAAAGTTGGAGAAAAGTTAGTGTATAGATGCCAAAGAACATAGGAATTAGAGAGTTTATCTCACATGAGAAGTAATTTCTTCATTACCACACCTTAGTGCCTAACCCTCTTGATCTGTAAGACACATAAAAAAGCAGAGTGGCTTTTATAATATAGCTAACACCTTGGGGGTTATGCACTAATGCGTGATAAAGAGGTGATAAAGCTGAGATGACTTCTCCACTGATATCACATCTCCAGTTCCTATGTTATTTTATGGAGCCTATGCGCTAAGATCTCCAAAGGTCTATAGAATAACATAGGAGTTAGAGAAGTGATATCACTGGAGAAGTTGTCTCTGCTTTATCACCTTTTTATCACACCTTAGTGAATCTCCCCTATTGAATGTTCCTCTGCTCTGCTAGTGCAGTTCCATTTACCTGTTACACATTGATCTTGATTCCTTTTCCCATGATCCTGTTCCGCCCAGTGGCAATTTCTTGACTGTTCTCATATTTGTACTCTGAAATCCTTTGTATTCTGCTTTGGATGTATAAAGTTTCTGTGTGGCACAGCAGCTGGGCACTTAGAATGGTAGGCACAGGTAATGTTCTTAGGGCTTCATAATTAAGACCTTTATACCCAGCAATCAAAGTCAAGTGTCTCCATCTGCTTTATAGCATTGTAACCAAGCTATAAGATATGTTGTACACTAGGGCACAGCTGTTTGTACATGAGGGGACTAGTCCCAAAATGGTAACATCCTCAGTTTGACATATAGGAGCTGAAGAACTGGAGAAATTCTGGAGAAAAACTTCTGTTCCATGGGGCAAATAATTGATCCCATTAATCCTTTGACTGCTAGAGGGGTACGCAATGCATTTTTTCACAATGTGTTGTGTACCACCTTGCATTCAAGAGGTTATGCTAGAGAAGTCTCCCGTGCATTGCTTCTCAGTGCTTTGTAGACTTCTCTACATTTCAGGAGGTTAAAAGTTCCATTTTAAACCAGCATGAATTTTGAGAGTTTTTTGTTTCCTATGGTGCGGTTGGTTTGCTCTGGTTCTTCTAAGTACATCAGCCTCACAAGGGAATAAAATGAAACCTGGGAGTGAACATTGGGCCATATGTACAAACACAAAGTGGAATAATTTGGGCGCAAACCAATGTGTTGCAAAGCAGTGTGTTGGAGGCATCGCTATTATTTAAGGGGTTAAAAACAGCCACTTAAATCTTTAAGTTGTTTATTTGTCCCCAGTGGTAAAGTTGATTTGCCCCAGGATTGCCTATTATGTGAACATTCAGATCCCTGACTCAGAAGAGGAATTGTATAGGGCATGGATGGGTATGTTGAGGTCCTCCAGCTGTGGTGGTCTACAGTTCCCATCATCCTCAGCCAGATAAGAATTGTAGTCTGTGACACCTGGAGAGTCTCAGGTTGCTTATCACTGTATAGGCGGGACATTGTCTCTACTACTTACACTGTGCTGGTTAGGAATAAAGAGTGAGCGTCTTGTACGTTGCCCTTGCCCATGTTGTGACTGTCTGTCAGTGGAAATTTTAGAAGGAAATGAGTTTGCCAGAAGGGGGGAAGGTTGGCACTGTCATTGTTGGTTACATGAAGATAGAGACGGGTTCAGTTTTCAGCTGTACTCTTCTAGCTCTTTTGTTTTGGGTCTTTATCTGATACCAGACTCTTTGTGTGTTTGATCAAAGTTTTATACAGTGCACAACAGTGAACGGCAACATAATTCCATTAAAAGTTGCCACATGCCACCTTAACCCCCTCTGTCACTTTAGAACGCTTCCAATTCCACAGCAGAGACATTGCTAGGTGATGGATAGTTAAGGATGAGATGTGATCTCTGTGAGCTCACTTTGCCCCATTGTAAGAATATCAGTTTATATCCCCTTCTGGGGCTTTGTCTCTGGTCCCATTGCTGTCAGCAGCTTTTGTTGTGCACCCCGCAGAACATAATAGATGGCAATGGAAGACAACGCTGTAACGTCACCTGAGCCCCTGGAGTAACACAAGATGGAGTGGCATAGAAGAGGGTAATTCAACCATGGCATGACCTATGTCTGTTTTACTAGTGGCTCTTACAAGGTCATTTAGTTTGTCAGTGATGTTTAACTTTTTCTAGGAGCCTGCCCAACAATAAAACATGATGCTGAACATCCTTATATCTGATAGGCATTGACATAAAGTATAGCATGCACACATACGGTATACTTGCCAATATTTCCGAACACGTCTCGAGGGCAGTTTCCTCCTGGGCAGTCACATAACACAGCACCTGTAGTGGCTCATAGTACCTTGCAATACAAAGCCAACAAAAAACCTTGTGCAATAGACTTGGAGCAGAACAGCCATTACCTACATCTAAATAGTACATGAAGTCATATAAATAAGCAATATTAGCAGTTTAGGAAACTTATAACCTAATAACCCCCTAAGGACCAGATGGGTGTGTAATGTACACCCCTTTGTTACTCAACGGGTAGCTTTTTAATGATAAGCACATAGCACTATATGATAATAGGTTAAAATTAAATTATAAAACCCGGAACAAAAGTTAGGACAGGAGGATTCAGGGACAGGAAGACAAAGCATTATCGTTTGAAATCTGAGACAAATTGAAATAGTGAAGCCTAGAGAGGTCCTTAATGCATTAGAATTCAATGTGTTGGAGGCTTTTATGCCAACACAAATAAATTGGTCAGGGACATTCAACTAGGAGTGAGCCTGCTATAGAATTTAGCAGGCTCTATAGGAATAGTGCCCTTAGGGTTCGGTCTCCTTTAGCTCACTAGTGCCTTTCACAGAAAGGAAATATCCTAAAGCACATCATACTGATCCTGACAAAATAACAGTCGAGCCATGAAGTACCAGGAAATACCTCTATGAACAAGAGAAGCAGCCAACCCCAGACATACGTTTTGGTCTTGTTGGGCCTCATCAGTGAGGTGAAGCCCATCTCTCTAGCCACTGTGATTAAGAGGTCCATGTCTGTATTCCCCTTTATACTTAGGGCCAAACCTAAGGATAATTTGCACACCAAACAAACTGGTCAGAGAAGCTCAACTAGGAATGGGCCTGCTAAAGAATTTAATAGGCTCTATATGAATAGTGTGCTACCTGGAGTGCAGTCTCCTTTAGCTCACTAATGCCTTTCACAGAGAGGAAATATCTTAAAGCACATCATACTGATCCTATCATCCTGCATGGGCTATTTCAATGGTGGGCCACTGGTATTGTGGGTAATTGTTTATGGATACCGTATAGACCTAAAGTCCTTTCCACCCTGTCATTTCTTCATGTCCAGAGTTCCTTGCAATTCTAAATGAAGCTATACATGCAAGTGTTAATATAATTTCCCTCTTGGGAAAGATTCACAGGGTTCTACTAGAATCTTTTCATAGTCCCCAAGTATCTGTGAGTCAAAGGGAATTTCTGTCTTTCCTAAACATAAAAGACATCTATATGCATATTCCTATCCATGCAGATGATCAGTTTTTTCTGCAGTCTTCTTTCCAGGAAATTCATATTAAGTTCACCACTCTTCCCTTTGGGTTGGCCTCCGCCCTATGTGTATTAACAAAGGTCATGTCAGTCCTGGATGTTAACATAATTCTCACAGGATTTCTTTAACTCCCTATCTGTAAGACCTTTTACTAAGGGCTCATTCACAGGAGATTTTGCACACTCAGGCTGAGTCTGGAGCAACATGGTTGGGTTCTTCAGAAATTATCTCTGGTTCAGTCCCAGGTCCATCACTTTCTCAGTATTAGATTTGAAACTGTTTAGGGGAAGGATTTTCTAATGGACAGCAAGATTTGGTTGTTGTCTCTCCAGGTGACTTGTGCAGTATCCCGGCTATCTGTGATGGTGCAGGAGTAAATGAACATACTAGGCTACCTAGTCTTTGCTCTGGAAGCAATCCTGTTTGCTCCATTATATATACGGAAGCTGCAGGTGGAGATTCTCACAAATTGGTCTAGGCAATAATTCTTGATGGACACCAGCTGACAGTCTAGGAAGCTTCCCTGGGTCACCAGACAGAGCAGGGTCTTTGGGCCAGGATTGAGAGTACTCTGTCTATAAATGTTCTGGAGCTTCATATGACTCGCTTAGCTCTGCAACATTGGTCCCAGTCCCTCCTGGCAACCTTGGTGTGTATCCAGTTGAACAGTGAGACTGTGGTGGCTTGTATCTACGGAGGAACCAGAAGAGCAGCTGCATGGTCCAAGGTTCAGTTGATTCTCTCGTGGGGGGGCAGCCCACGTGCCTACTACCTCCGCCATTCACATTCCAGGTGTAAACTGCTGTAATAGACTATATCAGTCACCAGCATCTGGATCATGACAATTGGGTGCTCGATCAGAGTGTATTCGACTCCTTAGTTCGTCTATGGGGTCTCCCATCAGTGGACCTAATGACTTCTGTCTGAACTGAAAGGTTCTGCAGTAATGTGCAAGGATATGGGATCCGCTAGCCCTCAGGATGGTCTTAATTCTATTGATATTCAGATTTCAGTTCTTTGTCCTTTTCCAGTGGTGTATTGCCTTGCTATCTGATGTACGAACTTTCTTCCAAATTGTGGTTCATACCTGCCCTGTCTGTCGGGATCCCACTCCTCAGTGGAGAACCTGGTTCTGGGAGTGCATCAGAAGGCTACTTTTGAACCTTTGTCTTTGGTGTTGCAATGTTTCTCGATGCTTAAGGCTGCCTTTCTCTTGGCCATTGTGTCAGTCCAGCTGGTTGCCAAACTTCAAGCTTTATTTTGTAAGCCTCCTTTTCTAGACTTCCACCCTGATGGACTGGTTCTGAGGACCCCCATACGGTTCCTCCCTAAAGTTTCACATTAACCAGAAACTTGTTCTTCGTTTTCACTGTCCAGCTGCATCTAATAGACAGGAATAGGAACTGGATCTTTTGGATGTGGCTAGGTGTTTGAAGTACTATATTCATCATGTACAGCCTTTTATGGAAATCTGATTCGCTTTTTATCATCCCTGAAGGCCTTTGTGTAAATGAGGCTTCGTAACAGACACCTGTGTCCTTTTGAGTTACAGTGCATTCCACCAGGTTAGTGAGTGCCTCTTGGGCCTCCAATAATCAAGGCTTTGCTGCACAGTTGTGTTAAGGCGGCAGCATCGTTGTCCCTTCACACATCTGTCAAACATACCTGTCAGTGTGCTTGGCTCGACTGAAGCCAGTATTGGCTGGAAGGACCTACAGGCCATTGTGCTGGTTTAACTGTCCGTCTCGATTTATTTTGGCCAGTAGCCTGTTAGTTCCTGTTCTTTGGGTTGCAGTGCTGATGTCAATTGACACCTGAGGGTCATGTTATACCAATTTGTTCAGGTTGGCACTGGTCTGTGTTTTGAGAGTTTTTTCTCTTTCCCTCCCTGGAATCTTGGTGGATGCTTTGGTATATCCCCATGGTGTTCCATATAGGATGTAAGAGAAAAGGAGATTTTTGCATCATTACCAATAAATACTCTTTTCTTAGGCCAAGTGGAATACAAAACATCCCTCCTGGAGAAAAAAACAACTATTTAAGTAATTCATAGGGGAAGTCCTCTTGGGTTCTGTAGTTCAAATGATTCCCTTTCTTGTTCTGTTTCTTTTGTTTCATCTTTGATATTCATTAAAACTGAACATGTCAAGGTGAAAGTAAAGTGGATCAGGGAAGGAGTCTTCACTTCTCAGAGCCTAATTTAATCAAGTCCCCTGCCTTCTTGCAAGAGGATACTTTACACCAGTGGTTCTCAACTACTGTCCTCAGGACCCACGAACAGACCAGGACTTAGGGATTTCTCTGCTAGAGCATAAGTGTGGTGATCAGAGGCTCATTCACGTTGATTAACTCACCTGTGCTCTAACAAGGAAATCATCAAATCCTGGCCCTTTAGTGGGTCCTGAGGACAGGAGTTGAGAACCACTGCTTTACACCATGGTTCCTGTGTTCCACATGGACTAAAAGAAAAGGATTTGTTGGTAACTACCCTCCCTTTTCTTCCTTATTCTCTCTATTTTTTTTTCTTCTCTTTTTTCTTTAAAAAAAAAAAATCCAGAGGCCTTATTCAATTTAATTTTATTAACACTGTTTACAACCTCTTCTTCTCTTATAGGGGCATTAAGGAATATCAGATCTTGTCTAGTTATCTTTTTTTTTTGGTATACCATTCCATGGGTTCCTGTGAAGGGCTCTCATTTGGAAGATTATATAGATCGGAGTAGAACTTCTTAAATAGCTCTCCTATTTCTACAGGGGAAGTACTAACTTTTTGTTGTGTTCTTATTTTTGTGATTAGGTTTTTCCCTCTCTCTTTTTTCAACCTATTGGTCATCAGCCTATTCACCTTATCACCTCTACCATACCACTTTCCTTTAAGGAATTCTATTTTTTTATTTACATCCTCCATAAGATTTTTACTAATTATATTTCTTAATTCTTTGATATGTTCAGCCTTCTTTTTAGGAGCTATCTTGTCCTCTCTATTTAGTTGATCTAACTTTATATATAATTCCGAGAGTCTAGGACCTTTATTTCTATGCCATTCTGCATTTAATTTAATCAAATGGCCTCTGACTACGCTTTTGTAGGCGCACCAAACTATTTGGTATTTAACTTCATTGTCTTAATTTTCCTGGAAATATTCCTTTGTAACATGCTTAATATATTCTAAGCTCTTTTGATTTCCCAAAATCATGTTATTCAGTCTCCATTCAGATCTAGGTCTATTATATACATCGGTGAGTTCTAATATCACTGGGCTATGATCTGACCATGTGATATCTTTTATATAGGCCTTTTTGGTCTGTTTAATCACATTTAAATTTCCCAATATAAGATCGATCCGTGAGTAAGCATTATATGTTGCCAAATAGCAAGTAAATTCTACTTCAGTAGGATGTACAACTCTCCATATATCATACTAGAAATTGTTCTTAATATTATTTGAAAATGTTCTGCATCCTTCCACATACTGTGTCTCTCAGTCAGATTCATGGATCATCTGTCTGCCATTGGATCTAATACACTATTAAACTCCCCCAACAATATCACTGTGCCCTGCTGTATCCTATGTGCTTTATTAATCACCTTATTAATAAAAAAAAATAGTTTGAACCATTAGGTGCATATATGTTTATTATGGTATAAATCCTATTATTAATTTCACAAATCAAAATAAGATATCTGCCTTTGGTGTCTATTTCCTGGTGTATTATTCTACTTGCTAAATCTTTAGAGATCAATACCGCAACCCCCCTTTTCTTTTTCTTTTCTAAAGAGGCACTAACCACCAAAGGATAGACTCTTGACTTCATCCGATCCTCACTGCTTCTAACCCAATGTGTCTCTTGTATTACACATATCTGTATGTTCTCTTTTTTTAGAAATTCAATCAGTATATTCCTCTTCTGTGGTGAGTTAAGCCCCCTGTATATTCAATGTCATAAATTTAATAATTTCTTATTCCAACTGTTAATATCCAACACCCATGTCCTTCTCTCCTGTGCCTTAGCGAAATACACACAATATATACATTCAACCTACACCAACAAATATATAAACAAGAAATATATAAAAGGACAAAACATAAAAAACCCAGTACCTCCATTCATGGTACTCCCCCTATCCCACATTGTTTTAGGGAACCTAACTACTGTAGTTATACCTATACAAGGCAAAATTAGCTGCATCTTTACATGCAGCTATTGACGGAGCGCATGCAACAGTGTATCTTGCTGGTACAGCAGAGAAGGATCTCCCGAGGGCAAGGCTGAGGCTCAACCACGCTCTGCCGCCACTCCCATAACTCCTGAGCTGCGTCCCCCCCCGCTCCAGCCCCATAGTCCCGACATGATCCCCATGGTCATGAACCCCCCCAAGCCGCCCCGGGACCCCCCCGGCCACTTGAAGCAGCACACGGCCCAGGGGGGCGAGGAGATGACGGGCATCGGAGGCCAGACCTCCAGAACCACCAGGCAAGATACGAAGTGAACAAACATCAGCGCGGAGCCAGTGACCGCTACACATGTCCAAATCTCGCCCCTAGGCGAGAACCCCCTCCAGAAAGACATAGAGGGAAGAAGGAATAAAGTAATAGCACTTCAAGTCAATACCACTATCTTATAACGCTTTCTGGACATCCACAATTTACATGGAATTTGGGCCCCACTCCGCATAACACCACACCATTTCCCTGGTATCAAATCCCATCTTGGTTATGACCTTAACATCCTTATCCTAATAACCCCCCTTAGTGCCACCCATCTCCACATCCAATATAGTGATCGCTTCTATTTTACTCTCCCCCCTGAACCCCTATATAACTTATATAAATATATCATCCACATTCAGTACATATCCCTTTCAAGATTAGTGAATCCCATGTAATCTTTTAAAGTTACAATCCATATTAATCTATATTAATCTTTATCACACATTCAAAATTACCATAGTGTTCTTATTACAATGTCCTGGGACACCGACCCATGGCCTCAACCCCCTCAGTGCACCATCCGGCCATGCCCCCAAGACATGCCCAATCAATTGCAGGCAGATCATCAGACTGGTCCAGCCACTAACTATCCACCTGCGACTAAACAGGAGAAGCCCGAGAGCCTGCGCCACCGGCAGGTCACAAGGATCGCCACCCTGAGCCACTGCCCCAGAACTTCCTAGTGTTCTTTCCCTTTTTGCCTTCCTGTGGATCAAGAGGGGTGTTTTTGGCATGGGCTGGACTTGATGGACACATGTCTTTTTTCAGCCTCATCAGCTATGTTACTATGTTACTTTCTTCACCCCCCTTTCATCTCATGTCCAATATATGCCTAACACCAAACCATCTGTGTGACATCACTTCCCCTAATCAACTACTTCCAATTAACCCCCTTCCCACCCCTTCTATGTGACTTTCATTGTGCAAACTAAGTGTGAATAATCCCCCATCATAATAATCATTAATCTATCCATAGTACACCTTACATTCTAACCAGTTCAGAGACCCTCCTACCATATTATAATAATCATCCTCGAGATACCTTACCAATCCCTTTCCCCATCCTTCCAGGATATCCCTTACTTAACGGCACCTCCAGGGATTGTTCTTACTTTCAAAGATTTACAATAATCTCTTATATGAGACCCATTACACCCATTCAGACATTTTTAACAAAAACAGGGTCCAGTCGGCCTGCGGGGGAACACGCCATCACCGCCCATTAACCAATCAACTCCTTATTCTAGCCTCGAGCACTGTGATGGCATGTGCTCCCACAGACCACCTAGAATACCCCTTACTTAGCAGAACCTCCCAGAACTTTTCTTCTATTCAGAAGTTTACAATACTGTGAGACCCGTTGCACCCATCCAGATGTCTGTAACGGGCAGAACGGGGGGACACCACCACCACCACCATCCATTAGCCAATCATTTCATTATTCCACTCTCGAGCACTATGATGGTATGTGCCCCAACAGCACTGCCCAGACAAAAAATAAAAGGGGGGCTCATTCCATTATCCCTCTTCCCCGACTATCCTGTCAGCTATCTAGCCTTATCCATTCTCAACTTCATTTCTTCCAACCACCTTCCCAGCTTTTGTGGTGTATCAAAAGAAAGCCTATCATTTCTATATATCACATTAACTTTAGTAGAGAATTTCCACACATTTCTTATTTCATTATTTCTCAAAGTGGCTGTAAAAGGAGCAAACACCCTCCATTTCCTTGTATTAAATGAAAGGTCTGGGAAAACCTTCACATCCTCAAACCTTGAGCCTTTATGTACTCCTTCTCTAATGGCATTCATGATCTGAGACTTAATTTTAAATTAACATAAACATATTACTTCTGTAGGTAACCGGTCATTGCTCCCCCCCCCCGTATAGCTCTATGACACCTATCCATCCAGTCCCGATCTTCTTTGTTCTTTATTCCTAAAGCAGTAAAGAAATCAATAATATAGTTTTCACGTTTTTGTGACATTAGTTGTTCAGGGATCCCCCTAATCCTCAGATTATTACATCTGGTCTTATCTTCCATATCTCCAATTAGGGACTCAAGATAGTCATATTTCCCCTTTACGCCATTGATTTCCTCCTTACGGGTATTTATCTGATATATAGCATCCTCCACTTTATCTTCAGTGATCTTTAATTTCTCTCCCAGTTTCTTGAACTTCTCCATCATGGCCTCCGTTTTTCCATTAAGCTCCAACTTTATCGCAGCCAACTGTGCCTCGAGGCAACTATTTAAGCATTCTTTTAATGCTTCTGGGGAGATCCCATTTATTTCTTGACTGTCTGTATTTACAGAATTTTCCATGCTTTTCCTTCCCCTTAAATCTCCATTCATTGTCTGAGTAAGCTCTCCCTGTCCCACAGAGGGTGCGTTCTTTAGAGTTTGCGGGGAAAAAAATATTGATAGTCTCTTTTCTGTTTTATCTCTTTTGGTATCCGCCTTATCCCCTTTTGTCTCCACCTTATTCTCAATTTTATTCTCCTTTTTAGAACTCTTTTTCCCATCTGGCGTTTTTTGGGGGGATTTTTTTGGTGCCATCTGTCCCTTTTAGCTTTCAAGGTGTGGGAATCAATTGAAAGGCTGTTCGCTTCCCCCTATCTTTATAAGCTACCCCGGATACCAGCTCAATCCATTCCCCACTTGCTCTGTGGTCAAAAGTCCAAACGGAACGGAAACAGGTATATAAATCTAGTGCTTTTGAACAATATCAGATGCTCCTCCTTTGTATAGTAGTAAGAAGTATGCAGGCCTTGACCCACCTCTATTGCTCTACGTTAAAATATCCTTCCAAATTTCCTATATCTGAATCAGTTGGCCACACTTTATACTCTATTTCTGTATGTATATAGTTACTCAGCGAGAATGTAATCTGCCGAGAACACAACACTATTCAGACCATGTCTTCTCTAGGAAGGGGCAAAACTCAGTAAGTATCAATCAATCATGAGTATAAATATAGGGTCTTACCTCCACCTCCGTTCTTTCAGCGGGACTGTATGTTTAGATGTCCTTCGCCAGCGCATCCAATAAAAAGCTTTTCATATATTTATATAGCTTCGGTATGCACTCAACAACTCTTGCCCCTGCCTCACGGTCACTCTGCCAGTGTCTTTCCTCCTGTTACTAGGCGCATCTCCACCTTTTTGGCATATCTCCACCTTTTTGGCATCTGCCTCCTGATAAACGGGGTGGCGTAGAAGAGGCCGCTCTATAGTCTGGAAACCATGCACTCCATTCCTCGTACTGTCCAGCCGCCTCCTTAGCTTCCTCCCTAACAGTCCCACACTTTAGCGTCTCCAAACACCGCTCAGCACCATCCACAGCATCTCATTCGCCGTTCTCTCATCAGCCCGTGAAACGTAGCATGATTCCCTCTATTTTTATTTTTTTTCCTTCCATCCATCTACTTCCTTACTCCTTCATCCATACATGTTTTTTGCATACTCCCTCCATACCACCTCTTGTCATCTTCTTCTTCTGTAAATCCATCTTTTTCCTCACTCGCTCCCTCCAACTTCTCCATCTTACTCATCCCCTTCTGTCCATCTTTTTCCTCCCTCCATCTTTTTTTATTTATCCTTCCATCTTTTTAAATTAGAAGCATTTCACACAAAACATATAGTATGACATAGTATGACATTGGTTAACAGGACAAATTTGCTGGTGATCAAAGAAATTAGTTTGTGTTCACAATATCCTTGAATGTGAAATTATTTGAAATTAAAGACTTCAGCAATTTCAATATGATGTCTCCAGAGCACTGTATAGAAAGGCAATGGAGTCATCTATAGCACCATAGGGTATTGACAACTATGGATACTGTGTTCCAATGAAAAGTGGAATAATTCCAAGGCAGATTAACTGCACCATATGGAATAAATAAACATTTCCAATGATTTAAATGGGGATTTAACTCCTTGAATGCTATAGAGGTCTCCAGTGCATTTGCTATGCAAAGCAATGGAGACCTCTCTAGCACTCAAGGGGTTAAAAGCCCCATTTAAAATCACTGGAAATGTGTGTATTTTTTGTGTTCCCTATGGTACACTTGGTTTACCCCAGAATTGCACCACTTTTCCTTGTACATAAGGTAATATATGTTTTTAAAGTTAATGTGTAACTAAATTCCTTAAACAGCAAGTACAGTATATCATTTTCCTGAGCAGGGAGCAAATGGACTATAAGTGTCAGTTATGGAAAGAATGAGTCAGAATAACAGACATTAAGGTGAAGCATTCCTCATGTGTTGCTGATCACTGTAATTCAGAATTTCCTGTTTTCATATGATAGAACCACAATCATGAATTATCACAATATGCATTACTTTATGCATGCTGTGCTTCTGAATCACAATGATTCATCATTTTTGCATTTTAACAGCTCGATGTGACTTGAGGAGAAGTTGGTCCTGAACTGAAAGGAGCAGTAATGAAATAACAAAATGTTTTCTTATAAGAAATGGTGAGGGCAGTTTACTTATCTGCCAGTACAGCTAATTTTCTGCCTTGGGATGCTGGCCTCCCACTCATGCAGCTGTGCATTGGGGATACACTAGATCCTAAAATACTAACTCAGAAACCTGATCTTTGTGAATGTTTTAATGGGAGTAAGCCCTGAAAACTTCATATTAGCATGCACATGGAAACAGAACATAAAGCAAGACACAGATCTCTTTACCAGATGTCATTGGCTTGAGTAGTCACTGGATCTCAGCTCACTTGAGCATTTGTGGGATGACACTGAACTTGCTGCTCTGGTTAGGGACCTACTGCCATCCAACCTGTGGAATGCTTTTAGTGCCTTGTGAAGTCCATGTCCTGTTGTCTGGAGACTTTTTTTGAGGGTCAAAATTAACCCTATTTGCTGTTACAAAATAAGTCACTCAAAGTATATGTTAAGGTTTCCATACCTTGATAGGAATTAAGATCTATGACTTAACATATATTGCTTTTGAACAAGCTGGGGGAATTAGTTTTCCCTTTTTTTTAAGCTTACTTCCTGATCAGCTCACTGTTTATTAGTAAGTGTGACCCAGCAAAGCAAGACATGCAAAATATTGTTTCCACTAGCCCATTGAAACAAACTCCACATGCAGTCATATAGTCTAAGTTATTCCATGGTAAAGAAACATTTTAGAAAAGTCCCCTGTCATTGGGTTATGAACTCTGTGAGGTTCCGGAATTGTTCCACTGGGATACTGGCCCATAGAAATGAGATAGCTCCCTTCACTTGCCTCAGGTTGGAAATAATGGATCCCTGAACTTAGCAGATCCTTGATTTCAACATCCAACTGATGCTTAGTTGGCTTGAGATCTGCACAACAAAATCTGGCAGTCATCTTCATGTTCCTGGGACCATGCCCCAACAATCCACTCCTTTTGACATTCTGTATTGTTGTGTTTGGACTAACCTTTACAGGAAAGATAAACTGATTGTGAAGGGATACACCCGATCATCAAATAGGTTCAGACATTGCACACAAAATCGCTGTGATTTAAATGAGGCCTTTAATTCCTTACATGTTGGAGAGTTCCCCAACACACTGGAAAGTATTTTAACATTTAGGAGTTAAAAGCCCCTGCTAAATAAATTGGATATGGGGAAATTGTATGTATTTGTTTTAATCCAGAATTACTCCTCTTTCTTAGTACTGTTTCTATGTATCTCTTTGCGTGTCTCTCTCGTGTCTTTGCCATTCTAGGTTTCACTCTCTTTGTGTTTGTATGTGTGTCTGTGTCTCTCTGTCTGTGTTTATGTGGTGTACTCTCTCTCTCTCTGTCTCTTATTGACTCTCTTTGTCTCTGAGTGTGTTTCTCTATGTCTACACTGTGTGTCTGTCTCTTTTTGTGTCTTGCCTAATTCAGGATTTGATGTCCAACAACAGCTAGAGTCCGTGGGTTCCCACCCTCACTTTAGTCTGTACAAATTGTGTTGTAAGTATTCTACTGAAAGACTAAGAAGTCTGTGAAATGTGATATTTTGACACATTTATTAATACAAGTGGCAGTAATTACCTTCCATTTGTGCTGGGAGTATAATTTAAATGTAGAATGTGCCTTGTAAAGTGGTACAACAAATTGCAACATGCATTATACATCTGAACTGCTGCCACTGGATGTTTGGCAGGAACCTGTCACAGGTTTGTATCTTTGTGTGTCTTAAAACATGTGATATAATAGCAAGTCTGGTTTATGGATTAGTTCTCCTTTCATACTGCAGACCCACAAATCACTAGCCACATAACCTGTACATTTGATTTCTTGATATATGTAGGTACAGTGGGTTCCTTATAAAACTAATACAGTAACATGGATGATGAGGTGGAAAAAAGACATACGTTGTTCAACCTTTGCATTATCACCTCTTTTTCTACTGATTCAGAGGAAGTAAATAAAACCAAAAAACAAAACAAAAACACTAATTGAAGCCATTTCCATTTATACCTCAAGTGGGTAATAATATCCATCCCAACTCCAACAAAGCAATTGTATATCTCCCTGGATCAGCATAATATCTGCATCATAACCAATTGTCATAATTCTTTATATTATTCTGAGCTAAAAAAGTATCCAGATCTTTTTGACAGTATCTGATTACACAGCTTCCCAAGTCAAAGAATTTCAAATCCTTACAGCTCTAGCACAGCACAAGCAGCAAAACCAATGCAGTAACCAATTTTTGAAAAAAAGACATGTAAGATAAAACATGACATTAAACTGTACATAGTGAAATTTGTGTGTCTTTTCTAGTGCTGGTCCCTGTCGTTATCACTTCACTATGACTAATCAAGGTCGTCGTACTCACCAACTGTACTGGATTACAGAAGGATTCCCCCAATTCCGCAAGCGTCCTCAACTCGTCAGCACTAAACCAGGGGCTACAAACACCGAGCCTCCCTGCCCAGTCTTCAGACTCTCTCCATCTCGAATGGAACTACATCCAGGACAGAGCATTGATGTTGTGCTTGAGGGATCCTCAGATATTCCAAAGGTGAACAATTCAGAAGTCGAGGGACATATGTGTGTAGTCAAAAGTGGAGACATGATGTGGCAATGCAGCTGCGCCCCGGGTGAACACCCTGAGGCTCTCTTGCTGTGTAGGACTACAATTTCTATCATGAGATCCTTAGGCTGCCCACCCTGAACAACATGACCGCAAACACATAAAAACGGCCATTTATTTTAATGGGGCTTTTTGTTTTCTTTCTTCAAAGTAAAAAGTGGCAACCTCACTAACATTAAAGGGTTAAAATCCACATTTAAATTAACAAGAAGTTTGGGAATATTTGTTTCCCTATTGTGCTGTTGGTTTGCACTAAGGCATGATAAAGAGGTGATAAAGTGGAGATGACATCTCCAGTGATATCACTTTTCCAGTTCCTATGTTACTCAATAGAGTCTATGCGCTAAGATCTCCAAAGTTGGAGAGATCTTAGTGCATAAGCTCCATAGAATAACATAGGACATGGAGAAGGGCTATCACTAGAGAAATAATCTCCACTTTATCGCTTCTTTAGCATTAGTGCATTACCCCCTCTGTCTTCTTAATTCAGTGGATTTGGGGAGAACTAGAGTTTATAAGACCTCTTTCTTAAATGAACATCCACAGCAAGGTAAGAAAGTCTTAAATAATGATATCGGCATCTATTAGAATCTGTTTTATTGATGGTGGATTTGTCTGGTCACTCGGGAAATCCACTGTCAGCTGCAGGGTGAGCTGGTTGGGGGATTAAGGGAACTGAAGCTCTCAAGAGCTGGAGTGCCTTGGGTTGCCTACCCCTGGTCTATTTTATGTTTATATTTTACCAATATTTTTGACAGGTGGTGAAGGAGAGACTAGTGGGACAAGCCATCATCGGGAAGCAGTCAGGGAAGGAAAGGATCATGACGGTTGATGTGATATGTGAATTCATTGCTCCTGTCCTTAACCTCTCTGCTAAGAAACTCCATTTTTATGTGGAAAAGGTAATGGGCTCATACTGATATAATAACCTAAGTAAAGTATGTTCACAAGACCGAGGAGTACTGTGGTACAGATTAGCCCCATTATCATATTTAGTCAATGGGACATATACATAAAGCCAAAAATTTTACCCAGCTTGGTGTTAAGCTACTGCTCAGTATTTAGAAAATGACCCCCTTGGATGTATGGTGACCACATATCCTTTTAAATCATGGACTCTTATAAAATACACACACTGAAGGGTAAGATATGCTGGACGTAAAATTTTAAATTGAAAAATATTTCCCATCCCATGTTTTGGCAGACTGGTTCACATCTAAGAGGGTATTACGTTGCAGTGTGAGGTGGAAGAGAACTTGTGACCTGTAGAGTGTTTCTCAATTCATTCAATATTTCCATCTCACCCCTTCCTGTTGTTCCCTTTTTCTGAATTGTCAATCAATTCTTCACTTGATTCTTTAACTCCCTGTATGTTTTGACAGAGTCCTACTTATTGTATATGGGTGTCACTGCTGTGGCTCTTTTTTTAAGCTCCTCGTCATCTTCTTAGGACAATAGATCCAGCTTTGTTTTTTTTCACTTCTTCTTCCCCACTTTAGCATTGGTAAATCTGTTTCCATTTACGGGACTTTAAAGGCATAGTAACACTTAATATGTAAAAAATATATTTCGTAGGGTTTACCCTTCCGAGTAAAACAAGGGTAGTTACCACTGCTGAGAGTTGTTTTATTCAAAAGTTATTTCAGCTCAACCTTGAATATTTAGGTGCAGTATCTCAGCGGCCTGAAATTTTATAGTGGAGCTCTTGCTACACCATCCAAACGACAGCTCTGGTCAGTTGACCATAAACCTCCATAGAATGACGTACTGTACACTTTCCAGCCATTGAGATATTGCACCTAAAAATGTCAAGTTTGAGCTACAATAACTTTCGAATAAAACATTCCTCAGCAGTGGGAGTACCCTTGTTTTACACGGGGATAAACCTTACAATATACATTTTACTATATATGAAGTGTTACTATGCCTTTAAGAAAGGCTTTGTATAAGGACCTCTTTCTTTTCCTCTTGAATGTGATTTCCAAATATACACCTTATTTTCATTATAGCCTGTGTTATATAATCATTATTTATAGAGTAGACAGCCATCTGGACAGAACCGTTAATTTCATCTATCAGATTACTTTATCTATAGTCTGGAGATCCTCTTCTATAGTCTGGAGATCCAATTCTTGAACATTGACAAGGCATCCTTGGATGTCTGGATACCCATTCATAAGATGAGTATTTTGAATGCCAATGCCATATGTAGATGAGCAAGTCCAGTCATCAAGTCATTGCTATGAACAACAGCTTTATCAGCAACATATATCTTGTGTGTTTTAGTGTTTATCAAATTTCTATTAATGAGAATTTTACCACCTCCAAATTCTTTGGTGGCAGCTTTCCCTTTATACACAGGTAGCAATTTTCTCTTCTTGGATGTTATCTTAATCTTCTCCATGAGACTTTTCCCATCTCCACATTCTTCATTAGCAACTTTTTCTTGATTTGCAGGTGGTAGTTTCTGTATCTCAGAGTTGATCATAATCTTTTTCATGAGACTTGTACTGTCTCCAGATTCCTTAGTAGCAACTTTCCCTTTATATGTAGGTGGTAGTTGCTCCGTCATGGATGTGAGCAAAATCCACTTCATGGGACGTTTGACATCTCCAGACTCTTCTTTATCAACTTTTTCTTTGTATGCATGTGGTAGTTTCTTCATTCTGGAGTTAATCAGAATTCTTTTCACAAGACTTTTGCTGTCTCCAGGTGCAGATTTTGACACCTGCAGTAGAAACATGAACATCCATCACATTCTCCCAGTTACTTCTGAGTAAACTCTAAAAGCTATTGCAATCCATGCGGAGTAAACCGGAAAAGCCATTGCACTCCACCAGTAGTCTGTATGCAGTAATGACTGTGCCTTACTCCTCAGAGCACCCCTCCCACAGGGATAATATGAAGTGGCTGTTCTTTGTGTGAAATCCCTTTAAAGGGTTTATTCAATACACAGAACTATATTGTATCTGATATTAACTCTTTGAATGCTTCTCAATGCATTGCACACCTATCTGAAACTGAAAGGGTAAAAGATTAACTGCTCATTTAAAATTTGCTTTAACAAATGTTTTTGCCTTTGAAATGCCATTTTTTTTAACATATTTACCACCAGTACAGAATAAAGATAACTTGTCACTGTAAGATAAGTTTGTTTGTTTGTTTGTTTTACAGATAATTAGCCTCTTGGATCTTTGGTGATGTCCCTACCAGTAGTCAATGTATGACAAGCATTGAAGGGGTTAATGTTTGCCAATATGTTTTTATGCTAATTTCCTACACAGTATGCAGGCCATTTCTGCTTCAGGCCAAACGCTTTGTCATTGGGTTGTGCCTAGATTCATTCATATCACAGTCTGTGGTAATATTGGCCCAGCTCGGAAACTAATTAGCATAAAATGCCAACCTGCAGCAAAAACAAACGATCGGTTTTCAAAAAACTATTTGTTTTAAACGAATTGAGCTCACTTTAACCCTCTAAGGACCAGAGTGTTGTATAGCCCCATCCCCCACAGTATGTTAAAGGATTATAAAAATTTTTTGGATCATAGTATTTATGTGATTATATTTAGTGGTGTTAATGGGTCAAAGTATTCTCTGCATATTGTCATAAATTACAAACTTAAATATCTGCTCTTCTACAAAATTGGGATATCACCCTTTGCTGTTATTACATTTACCAGCTTCAATCCATTTGTCTTTGTGGATATTTAATTGATGTTTGTTTGTTTGTTTTTTCAGCAAAAAGATGACTCCCTGGTTTTTCAGTACAAATCTTTGATTATCAAAAACATTTCTTCCTTGCCACTCACTATATTCTTGAGTCTGAGTCATCCGTTCTCCATAAACAACAATGGGACTTCTCAGAATGGAGACACTGAGGTACTGGAACTGGAAAATGGTGGAAGATCATGACAATATTTACTTAGCACTAAGCTTTCCGATAATGATGTTTATGTAATATGAAGAACTGGAGCAATTCTGGGTCATACCCACTGCACTGTAGGGGACAAATAATATCCCCCATTGATTTGAATGGGGCTTTTAACCCGTTGAATGCTAGAGAGGTCTCCAACGCATTGCTTTGCAGTGAGTGGGAGACATCTCTTAAATTCAAAGAATTTTAATTTGTCCCCTTTGGTGCTCCCGGTAGAGCACTGTAAGTAAAAAGTACGTGACGTGCTATGATTGTCACTGGTCCTTAAGGGTATAAGTGTAAATAAATTCCAGACAGAAACAAAAAATAACCCCTTATGGACCCATGATGGTCCTGGAGCATCATGGGTTGTTATACCCTTAAGGACCCATGATGGTCCAGGACCGTCATGGAATTCCGGGCTCCCCGCGCGGCGGCACGCCGTTTGGGGAGTCCGTAATCGAATGGGTAAAACCCAAAAAATTTCTCCGTGGTCCTTAAATGACCGGCGCATGTGTGCGCAGCCATTCCTTAAAGTGTTAATGAAATAGTAACACTTAGTATTGAAAACACACACACACGTGCAAGGTTTATACTGTTGAGTAAAACTTTGGTGCTACAACTACTGAGAGACATTTCATTAAAAATGTAATGCAGCTTAAACTTGTATTTGTTTGGAAGTATTACCTCCATGGCTGGAAATGTTAGAGTGCAGCAGTTGCAATAGGATTATATGGATGTTTATAGACTGCTGTAGCAATAATTTTATACCATAACATTTCAAGCCATAGAAGTAATGCATCCAATATATATATATCCTGAGGAAGGCTATACAATGCAGGCAAAACATTGATCACTCCATAAAAGCTTTGCCACTTTATCATCTTGAAGTCTTGAGAGTGCCTTTACTACGCATATTAAAGTTTCTTAAGTGCAAGAGCCGGCATTAGTTGCAATCATAACTTCGTATGAAACCTACATCAATAGGACCAGAGCCGGATTAACACTCCACGGGGCCCTAGGCAAGGTATCAATTTGGGCCCCCATACCTCTCTAACTTTGGCTACCTACACATTGTTTAGTTGATTCCCATGAGGCGAAGCCTCATCTGACAACTTCTGCCTCACATGTTGCAGATCCCTGCACTTCTGGGTCAGATCTAATTTCAGTTTCATTTAGAAAAACTAGGGCTTTACCATAAGCTGATTACGCATCTTGGGGACCTCGGCACACTTCTCCCCATCTCAGAAAAAAATAGAGGGGTGTGAAGTAGGTAGGGATATGGTATATATGTGGATTGGTGATTGCTGGGATTGTATACATGGCTCATAGCACTACAAAAAGAAGACATCCTTTTAAAAGATTGCACGCAAAAGAGCGTTCAACCATATGGCGCATTATTTGCTTCTCAGACAAGATACAAGAGTCCCTCTGCTGTAACCATCACTCTTTAACCTTTCTGTGTGAGGCACAAACAGGTCTTAACCCTGTGTGTAATTAAACTGAAGGGTTTCCCCTGACCTGTTTATTTGTGACTTGGTGGAAATTATTCTTGGATTCTCCGTGGATTAGGTGATATGGGCACAGGCAGCGGTTCGGTCCAGGCACTAACAGAGAGCTGTAATAACAACTGTCCAAGAGATTCGGTCCAGGCACGAACGGTCGCTCATCTGTATCCTTCATGTGAAATATATGTGTTATCAGTGGAATATACGTGCATTTATAATTTCAGTTTGAAGGCCAGAAGACTTCCACAGTGCTCCGCCATTACCCACCATGTTTTGAGTCTGAAATAAACTGGATGTTTGTGGGTCAGACACATCCGATCTCTTGTTTTGTTTGGGAGCTGTGTTTGTTGCCACACATGACTCTACTCTGAGCCTTTAACCTCTTGATCACCAGAGACATGATATGGAGACACACAGAGGGCACATGGAATCTTGCATCTTATCTGAGAAGCAAATAATAGGTATATGTCATGCAGTGTGAGATTCTCATGTTGCCTTTTTTTATTATGGTGACATGGTTATGTGCCATGTGGTTGCAATCTCTTTTGCTTGCTATCTTTTAAATGTGAACCCAAAAAGAAGACCCCCTATCCAGACTGCCAGAAGGTCTCTGAGGTGGAGACTCCCTCTTCCCTTCAACTTTATACCCACCTGCTAAGGTCAGTTTTAAGTTACCTCGTAAAAAGGAGATAGCTTGGACACAGCTCTCTTATTTATTAGTATATGGGGCCCCCATTATGTGGGCTTCTGTTACTGGCTGCCTAACTCATGGATTGTACAGTGCACTTGTTATTTTTACAGGACTTCAAACCAGTGGAAGTTGGCTTGACGTATCAGCCTTTACCTCATTATAACTTTCTCAAAAGCTTACGTACTTCATTATAATGAAGCACTCTCTTGAGTGCTACTGGTCCTTTATGTGCATCCCTATTATCTGGCATCCACTTACATGTGGTTTGTTGCTTAATGCAGTCTCTTGTCCCTTTCATAAGCTATACTGTTTGCCTATGTATGTTTTGGCTACCCTCTGATGGTATTAAGTTCAGGCACCATTGCACTGGGGCAATTTTGGATTTATACGTCATACTGAACTTCTTTGGGACATATCACACCTTCAGTTACACCTGGGAGGCTGCTAGTGGTCTCATAGTGCTCCTTGTAAAGTGTACTGTCTACCACTCTCTGTTGGAACTCAATCCCATTATCGGGGAGTAGTACTTTTTT
This sequence comes from Rhinophrynus dorsalis, assembly GCA_037306005.1. NCBI lineage: Eukaryota > Metazoa > Chordata > Amphibia > Anura > Rhinophrynidae > Rhinophrynus > Rhinophrynus dorsalis. The sequence goes on along the minus strand of CM074722.1, from coordinate 272,406,675 downwards.
CTCTATCTTTTTACTATATTTGACTGTGTTTTTCACTGCTTTGTGGGGTGATGTCAGAATCTAAGGGAATTTTGAGGAAGTCCAATGCTAAGGATTCCGGGATCCCCTAACTCCTTTAACTCATTGTTTCTCTTGTCAGACTGCTCTCCCAAGAGAGTATTGTGGTATTGCACAGTGGCCCTTACATCACCTCCTGGGCTCTCATCTGCTGTCCAGGTACCATTATGCGTTAAGTCTCTTATTTCCTCAGTCACTTCTATCCCTTCATCTGTTTCAAGAGGTCCTCATCTCTTGGTCTGTGGGACATCCTGCACCCCCCAGCAGATGCTTGAGCCCCAGATTTCAGAGCGAGGAAGAGGAATCTGTAGGTGGTGACTGAGACTCGTCTTTTTCCAGGGGGACTGTTATGAGGTCCTGGAACTGCTTCGTGTCTCACATTTCGGATTCCAGTTCTTCTTTCCCTAATATTCCAGTTCCTCTTTCCCTAACATTTTTAAGCGATACAAGAAAAAGGTTCCTATCTTTCATCCTCACCATTCCATGGAACAGGTTATCCCGCAGGAATGGAAGATGCCTTATTAGTAACTGTTGATTTATCAGCACATTTCTAATCTATATCCCTTTTCGGCTGATGCCTCAGCACAGTGGGCTACACCTCCTGCGGTTGATCCTCCCTTATCTCATCTTACCTTGTGGATGCTGTGGCTCTTAAGGACCAGGTGGATAAACACACAGACTTATTTCAGCAATGGTGCGGGAGTACATGAAGATGTTGAGTTACCTAGTCTGTGCTGTGGAGGCAGTTCTATTTACTCAATTCCACACACGAGAATTACTGGGCATTCTAAGTAATTTTTCCAGTTGCATGTCTCAATATCCTGTGTCATGTTTCTGTCCCTACTGACAAAGGAGGATCTTGCTATTGGCTTCAGAGGTCCCATCTGAAGCTGGTGGGGGTCTCTTTGTCATTCCTAACTTGGTCATGGTCACCAGAGATGCCAGCCTGGTGCAACCAATTACCTTCAGAAGTCACATAATTAGTTAAATAAGTCCACTTGTGTACAATCTAAGTGTCACATGATCTAAGTATATATACACCTGTTCTGAAAGGCCCCAGAGTCTGCAACACCACCAAGCAAGCGGCACCATGAAGACCAAGGACACAGGAGCTCTCCAAACAGGTCAGGGACAAAGTTGTGGAGAAGTACAGATCAGGGTTGGGTTATAAAAAAAAAAATCTCAAACTTTGAACATCCCACAGAGCACCATTAAATCTATTATTAAAAATTGAAAGAATATGGCACCACAACAAACCTGCCAAGAGAGGGCCGCCCACCAAAACTCACAGACCAGGCAAGGAGGGCATTAATCAGAGAGGCAACAAAGAGACCAAAGATAACCCTGAAGGAGTTGCAAAGCTCCACAGCTGAGACTGTCCATAGGACTACATTAAGCCATACACTCCACAGAGCTGGGCTTCATGGAGGAGTGGCCAGAAGAAATCCATTGCTTAAAGAAAAAAAATAAGCAAACATGTTTGCTGTTCGCCAAAAGGTTTGTGGGAGACTCCCCAAACATATGGAAGAAGGTACTCTGGTCAGACAAGACTAAAAATTGAGCTTTTTGGCCATCAAGGAAAACTCTATGCCTGGTGCAAACCCAGCACCTTTCATCACCCCAAGAACATCATCCCCACAGTGAAGCATGGTGGTGGCAGGAACATGCTGTGGGGATGTTTTTTCATCGGCAGAGAAATTGGTCAGAATTGAAGGAATGATGGATGGCGATAAATACAGGGAAATTCTTGAGGGAAACCTGTTTCAGTTTTCCAGAGATTTGAGACTGGGATGGAGGTTCACCTATCAGCAGGACAATGACCCTAAGCATACTGCTAAAGCAACACTTGAGGGGAAACATTTTAAATGTCTTGGAATAGCCTAGTCAAAGCCCAGACCTAAATCCAATTGAGAATCTGTGGTATGACTTAAAGATTCCTGTATACCAGCGGAACCCATCCAACTTGAAGGAGCTGGAGCAATTTTGCCTTGAAGAATGGGCAAAAATCCCAGTGGCTAGATGTGCCAAGCTTATAAAGACGTACCCCAAGAGACTTGCAGCTGTAATTGCAAAAGGTGGCTGTACAAAGTATTGACTTCGGGGGGTGAATAGTTATGCACACTCAAGTTTTCTGTTGTTTTTTTTTTTTTTTGTCTAATTTCTTGTTTGTTTCACAAAAAAAATTATTTTGCATCTTCAAAGTGGTAGGCATGTTGTGTAAATCAAATGATACAAACCACAAAAAAAAATCCATTTTCATTCCAGGTTGTAATGCAGCAAAATAGGAAAAATGCCAAGGGGGGTGAATATTTTTGCAAGGCACTGTATGTCTTCTCTCTCTCTTATATAGATATCATTCTGGGTGTTAGTGATAACTATGTCAGAGAGATATTTATATCGATATCGTGATCTGTTTTTGTCACAGAGCCTCTTATATCCATTTGTTTTTTTGTATTTTATTGATAGAACATCTATTTAGAAGAGTTGCAGCTTAGACATATACTTTATATTTAGTGTATTGTATATACAACATCCACATTAATCATTTATTCACTCATTTATTTATTTGATTCTTAGGTGCCTCTTTGAATCACAGTAATAGAAGTACAGATTGAATGTGTGACACCCTAGCATTGTTCCGCCATTCACTGGTAGCCATAAAACCATAAATACTGTGTGGCACACCCCCAGTCATGGTGAAAGCACCCACTTCTCCTCACTGAGCACATAGAAAAGAAATAAAAAATTACCCTTTTAGTGCCATTTTAGAAATGTAATTCCAAACTACTGTAAAACCCAGATTGTAATGGCTCTTTATGAATATAATATCCATGTGACAGTGTTGATGGAAATCTACAGACTATAGTCCATGTACAAAGAAAAAGAGGAGCAATTCTGGATCAAACTAACTGTACCTTAGGGAACAAATAAGTGGCCTTATTCTCAAAAAAGAGGGACAATTCTGGAACAAACTTATGGCACTCTAGGGCAGTGACAGGCAATGTGAGGGCCAGCAGCAGTTCCTGGACTACAACTGCCATCATCTGCTGGCAGCCATTTCCTGCCAGTGGATGATGGGAATTGTAGTCCAGCAGTAGCTGGAGAGCCTCACTTTGCTCACCCCTGCTTTAGGTGGTAAATAAAACTTCCCATTAATTTTAAATGGGGCTTTAAACTTCTTGAATTGGAGAAGTGTCTAGCATTTAAGGGTGAAAAGCCCCACTTATATCAATGGGAATTTGGAGAAGTTTTATTTCTCTGATCATAAATAAGCGTGATGAAAGCGAAACGCGTTGATCCGTGGAATGCTATTTTGCTACATGTACTGGTTTGCTGCTCCATAACTGTGAGTCTCTCCATACAGAGGTAATGAGGTCAGGACACTCTGGAGGTACCATAAGACTTTTTTATGCTCATGCTACAATAAAGATTTAGTGTTTTTATTCAAGGGTTTTGTTTGTCTATGGAATTGTGTTTCTTTTGTGCTACACAAGTTTTTTTTCTCCCCTGTGGTATAACTGGTTTTTCTCCAGAATTGCTCCTCATTTGTTTTATGGTTAATGCCCAAAAAAAATCTAAGACAAAAAAAAATCCAAATAATTAAAATGGGGCTTTTAACCCCTGGAATGCTAGAGAGGTATCCAACGCATTAATTTAGTATTCAGGATGTTGGAAGCTCCATTTAAGTCAATAGGAATTGTTGTATCTTCTCTACAGTGTCTCACACATGTTCTCTTTAATTTGTGCATATGGCCCTGTTTGGGTTCCAGTTCTCCCTCTCCATGGTCAGTTATAGCTGTGCTTTCTTCCTTCTTGCAGCCTCTTATCCTGGAGGCTGGTGAGGACAAGGAGCTGACCATAAGGTTTGACCCAACTTACATCCATGATCAGAGGAGCCAAGTGATAGAGGAGGCCCTGACAATACAATATGCTGAACATCCTCACACAGACTTTGTGACCCTGCAGGGGGAAGTGCACTTCCCAAACCTCCATTTCCCTTGTACACAGATAAACTTTGGTTGCATTCTGAATGACACAGAGAGTGTACAAGAACTTGAGGTCACCAACTGCAGCCCTCTACCAGTTCAGTACCGCTGGTCCTTCTTGACAGAGAATTGGGACAGTCTGATCAGGTAAAGAAAAGTAAAAGGCAGTGTTTCTCAACCAGGGTACAGTAGCACTTTGGTGTGCCTTGGGAAAAATTTGGGGTGCCACCTATTTGATGACTATTTGATGCCTACCCAGTGCCTCTCTCCTTCAGCCCCAGTGCCTCTCTCCACCCCCAGTTCTGATGTTATTCACCCCTCTCACTCCTTCACCCCCTGTGCTTCTTTCCTTCACCAATCCACAATGCCTCTATGCTTCACCAACCCCCAGTGCCTTTGCCTCTCTCCTTCACCCCCTGTTCTTCTTTCCTTCACCAGTTCACAATGTCTTTCTGCTTCACCAACCCCCAGTGCCTTTTTTATTCACCAATCCCCAGTGCCCCTGTGTTTTACTCCCCACTGCCTCCATCCTTCACTCCAAAATGCCTTTCTACTTAATTCCCTTCACACTAATCACTTGTGGACTTAGACTCCTCCTCCTCCTGTCTCTGTATATTGTCATATTTACTAATTAGATTGTAAGTTCCTTGGGGTAACATCCCCTTCCCAATGTATGATTCTCTTTGCTGCACAATTCCCCCTCTAGTAATCAATGATCACACTTTAAAGGGATAGTAATACTTTAATATTACTATTCCCCATTTTGTAGCTATTTCAAAAAGAATTGAATTGCCCCCAGGTTCATCTTGCAAACCTTTATGGTTTGAGAGATAACAGAATGCAAAGTTCCCCCCCTCCCCCTTCCCTGAAGTCACTGTTGTACTGACTGCAGGGATATCCGGTCTTGCAAACCAAACACACGTAGAAGACCATTTCAATGAAATAATTCTTTTTTTACTAACGCTATCTCAGCTCAGCTGCAGAGCCGCCTGATGAAAATAAGACCGCATATCCCTGCAGTCAGTACAACGCTGACTTCAGGGAAGTGGGAGGGAGGGGGGGAACTTTGCATTCTGTTATCTCTCAAACCATAAAGGTTTGCGAGATGAACCTGGGGGCAATTCAGTTCTTTTTGAAATAGCTACAATATGGGAAATAGTAATATTAAAGTATTACTATCCCTTTAACCTCTTAACGACCGGCCGATTGTTGCGGTGACGTGACTGAACGACTGTGGAGCATTTTTTTTTTTCTTTTTCTGGTTCCGGACTCCCTGAACGGCGTGCAGCCACGGGGGGAGCCTGGAACTCCATGACGGTCATAGTACGTCATGGGTCGTTCAGTCAGATCGACCCTTGACGTACTATGACCGTCAAGGGTCGTTAAGGGGTTAAGCTAATTCTCTTCACCGTGTCCTGTATTTTGTATTGTACCATTACTATTTCTTTAAAGCTCTGTGTACATGTATGGTACTATATAAATAAAGATACATACATACATACATACATAGTAGCAATACACAAAAGAGAAAAGGGGACCACTTTCAATGGCACTCAAAACTTAACTTCTATTATGTAGAAAGACCCTTAATACATAATAGAAGTGCCATTGAAAGTGGTCCCCTTTTCTCTTTTGTGTAGAACTATTGTTTTCCACTGGGCACCGACACCTACCCAGGTGTATTAACTCACATTACTATTCAACTGTTGCTGAAATATAAATATTTCTAATACATAGTAGCAAAGTCTGGTTCACCATTAAGTCAGTAATGCGTTTATGTCTTTTTGTAGGTTCAATGCCACTGAGCATAAACCTGCAGTTGCCATGATGGATGCAGTGACCAGCAATGTAACTGAAGTTCATAGTGCAGAAGATGAGACACACACTTCTGGGAGGTGAGTATATACTTTTTGTGCACACTGTAAGTGCAGACTAACATACAAATGCCTACTCCCTCTGCTTAGTAAGGTGCACTATGCTTTTGTTAACTAGTACTGTTGTGTCATGTGTATTCCTTCTAACTAGTTCAGTGTCTTGTCACACCTTATGTTTAGCTAGTGATAATGTGACACGTTACACCTTCTGTTTAACTAGTGTCATTGTGACATGTCACATATTCTGTGTATCTAGTGTTATTGTGACTCCACACCTTCTGTTTAACTAGTGTTAATGTGACATGTCACATATTCTGTCTAACTATTGCTGCCACGACATGTGATACATTCTGGTTAACTGCTGTTACCATGACACCCCTGTTTAGTGTTACTATGACAGTTCATACCTTCTGTTTAATTAGTGTGACTATAACATGTCATACCTTCTGTTTAACTAGTGTTATTGTGACATGACACATCTCCTGTTTAACTAGTGCAGTGTCATGTCACACATTCTATGTAACTAGTGTTAATGTGACAAATCATGTCTTCTAACTACTGCTGTGTCATGTCACACCTTCTGTTTTACTAGTGTCATTGTGACACTAGTCACACATTCTGTGTATCTAACATTTCTATGGCATGTCATGTCTTCAGTCTAACTAGTGTTCTCATGACATGTTATACATTCTGAGAAACTAGTTACTTTGACATGAAACACCTGTTTAGTGTTACTATGGCATGTCATGCCTTCTAACCAGTGTCACTATAACATGTTACTTTCTGTTTTGTCATGCCACACCTTCTATCTAACTAGTACGGGGTCGTCTCTCACCATGACCAGGGGATGGGAAAAAAATACATATTTAAGCGGAAGGGGGCAGTTTGTCTGAGAACAAATAGGTTCATATATTGCTGTTACTATTCTTGTCCAAACACCTACTGCAGGAGAATTTGTATGATCTTTTACCATAGGAAAAAATGCAAGCTTTCTATGCAATATACAACTGGATACTCAACAGGGGCTAATTTCTGTGTAGAAAGTACTGATCCCACATTCACTTAGTCTCTCTTACACCTGATTTTCTGAGTGGGATAGTGACTAAACATGCAGAGGTGTAACTGGTGAGACTTCCTGAGTGCAGGCAACTGCCTTCTTTGGTGTTTTTAGTCGAATTAGTGAACCAGGAGTTAAAAGTTTCTACTTTTACATTCCATGAAGTGTTGTGTGTCAGCATGAAAGCCACTGATACAGGCAGTTAGGGATGGCTTGTTTTTTCATATGGAGACATACTCCAGTATTTATTACACTTGCAGTGCTTGGGAATCACTGTTACCTTTTGTTCCACCCCTATAAACCTTGACTGTAGGGAAATGCATGTAAGCGTTATAGTGCTTCTCAAACACCCAGCACATATAATAACATTCTGAGGCTGCTCACAGTGGTCTCTAAATTCTCCTGTGATAAGGAGGGCATGGAAGGCAGACAATCTCATCCTGACACACACACAATTCAGTGGTAAATACAAGATAACAGCTGCATTCTCCATTTGATACTTACAGTCAGAGTCCATTACATTGTAAATCATTTGTTGGATACCCCTCTGAACTCATAAGTGGGAGACACTCACCCACCAATGACTCCCTGTCATTAGTCTGTCCCTCACATTACACCCTCTATGCTGCTCTTGACGTTAACCATAACTCTCCCTTCATAATCGCCATAACCTCTCACTTAAGAACCATCTTTGCCCTTTTACACCCATCCTTATTGGTGGGCAACCATTGTCCTTCAGTTGTTTGACTTTAATTCCTATCCCCAATGGCCATTTTGTAATGATTGGGATTGTGGTATGACAATAGCTGGAGGGCTACAGGTTTCGTACCTTAATACTATCTATCTCACTCTTAACCCTGCTTCTCTTTAGCATCACATCATGTGTTTCTTGCACATATCCTCTCTCATTATCTGCATCCTTGTGTCTTTTGTCTCCCATCTCCATGTCACCTTCTTTTCTCTTTCTCCAATAACAAAGTTCCCTGCTACTGTCTCACATCACCCCAGTAACTGCCTCTCTTCACTGTTATCACTCCTTTGCCTGCCTCTCTTCTCTAACATCACAACACTCAGCCTTTCTTTATGCAGTCTTTCTGCACCTCTACTGGAGATACTTAGAATAGTATCTTTACATTTGCCTGTGAAACATACAAGTTCCCCCTACTCACTTGGAAAGACATATATTTTTATGGCCAGGCTACAGAGGAGCAAGCCCATTGCTGACTGTATGAATTGCTATGGGTTGTAAAGCAGGACAAGTTTTACCTCATGAGTGCTGAAGGTGTGCAGCTTCTTGCTGTGCAATGTGTTGCTAACAGTTCTGGCACTCTAGGGCTTAACCCTTTGAGTGCCAGAGGGATACAGACCTCTGGCACTCAAAGGGTTAAATGCATTACTCAGGTCTTTAACCCTTTGAGTGTCAGAGAGGTACGCAACGCATTGCTCTGCACTCAAAGGGTTAAACTGGGTCTATTTTAGGATGGGTTTTAACTCTTTGAGCACCACATATGTGACAAACATGCAGCTTTGTAATGTGTTGGTCACAGCTTTGTCACTGAAAGGGTTATTTATTTAACAAAAGATGTATGCGTGCGTGTGTGTGTTCTTTAACCGTATGAGTACTATATGACTGGAGGTAGAGAGAGCTAATTAAGTTCTCCCATTCCAATCTTTCCCTTACAGGGGTGGTTATACAGAAAGGCAAAATGCTTTCTATACCCAGGGAGTGCGTCTAAGAGAAACAATTGGGGGGTCTTCCCAAAGACATTACTGTGTTCTCAAACTAATGCACTTTAAACCATATTTTGTCTTCTTGATTGATAAAAACAGAATAGCTTTCAGGGATAATTAAAATGGTTTTGTTTTGGAGGTGGCAATGTCCCAAGATTTTCTTATAAATCTAGCCAGAGAGCCAGTTAAACAATATAACTTGGAAATATACATCGTGGGAATTCTTCAAGGCAAATGCGAAGTACAATAATTGTATATAAATGTGCTCCATATTTACTCAAGTTTTGCATTTAAATATATGCAGCCAATCTATGGACTAACATACCATCAGAGACTCCCATGAGAGCAGCAGGACAGTTCACCGTTACACAAGAAAAGCACATGAAATATATGATCATATCAGAACAGCTGGCCAACATATTGTTACAAGGGACCAGCAGAGTATTGCATGAGTCCTGCAGGACAATACACCTATACATGAGACAGACAGAGTATTAAATAAGACCAGCAGGACCTGCAATGCAATATTCATATGTTCTGTAGAGTATTTTAAGTTCCAATCAGTTAGTGCCACGGTACTCTATGTAAAATTATGTCATGTGAATTCAATGTTGGCTTCTCAGGGAAACTGAAGTCCAAGAGGCAGAGGTCCTGCAGAGAAACAGTGTGAAAGACACAGTAACAGAACCCAGCACTGAGTATCCCTGCCAGTACCATCCTGAGGACTCTAATATGAAGGTAAAGGGTCATTGCATAAGCACATCACATATTCTACCTGACCTCTCATTTCCTATTCTTCAGGCCATATTAACAAAATAAAAGTGGAACAATTCTGGAACAAATCAATTGCACCATAGGTGTCAAAAAGAAATTCACCATTGATTTAAATATATGTCTTTAAAGGGATAGTAATACTTCATTTTAACTTTATTTTATTTTGTAGGCATTAAAAAAACATGAAGAACGATATAAGTCTTATCTCTCAAACCTTTATGGTTTAAGAGATATTCACAAGCAAAGTTTCCCCCTCCCGCCCCTTTTACTGATATAACACTCTTCAGCCTGAGCAGAAGGGAGGTGCCCAGGTAGACTGCAGAGAGGCACAATCTTCAATTAAGATAAGGGAAAAACCTGAAAAGCTTGTCAAGGGGGGCAGGGCTTTCATTGTTTTCATAGGAATAAGAGTGTCCCCTTCTGTTATCTGTCCAGTCTATGGACTGCATTCCACATCTGAGAAGAGACTGTTTACACTAGGTAAAAGGGGCGGGAGGGGGAACTTTGCTTGTGAATATCTCATAAACCATAAAGGTTTGAGAGATAAGACTTATATCATTCTTAATGTTTTTTTAATGCCTACAAAATAAAATAAAGTTAAAACGAAGTATTACTATCCCTTTAACTTCTTGAATGTTACAGAGGACTCCAACATATTTTATTTAAATCAAGTAAAATAATTTATTATATTAAAATCAGCGCAAGTCTTAATTGTTTCCGATGGTGCAGCTGGTTTGCTCGAGACCTGTTCTACTTTCCCTTTTGCGTAGGGCCTGTCATATCATTTGACCCTTTGAGTGCCAGAGGGGTAGCCAACTCGCTCCCTCTGGCACTCCAAAGGTTAATGGAAGTCTTTCAGAAAGAAGCATGGTTTACTTATTTATTTTAATAAACATGCTGAAATAAATAACTATATTGGTTTTGGTATTTTTTTTCCATGTTTTGCAGTTTTTGTGTAGGAAGCCTACAAGGATCTGTGAGATCAACCCCAATGATAACATGCATCACTTGCAATGTAATCCATCCCTTTATTTTTCTTAAATTCCCTTTTTTATAAGTATCTCTAAACTATCGGGGGGTATATAGGAATCCTTTAACACAGCTCCTTTGGCATTGCTAGCCATCTCATGACTCATGACAGTAGAGCAATGGTTCTCAACCAGTACCCTCAGGACCCACTAACAGACCAGCATTTGATGATTTCCTTGTTAGAGCACAGGTGAGTTAGTCAATTTGAATGAGCCACTGATCACCACACCTGTGCTCTAGCAGGGAAATTCCCATGTCCTGGCCTGTAAGTTGGCTCTGAGGGCACGGGTTGAGAACCACTACACTAGAGTGTATGATCGCTTTAGTGCATGCCGGTGAACACACTCCACTGTTAAGAGCTGAATGTAGCAATCCCTGAATACCTTCCCTAACCCTAGCATTAAATTGAGACTTTTTATGGTATGTAGCTTAGTATGTTAAAGTTATGCAGGAGTAATGATAAGAATTTGGTTACAGCATTTATTATACTGCAGAACTGTTAGTACATCCCACTTCTATCCTCTCTTGCCTACCGAAGTGTTTTTTTTCCATCTCTTCCCTATCAACACTTTGCCACATGAATTTCATTTCTGTATAGGAATGGATGCTGGACAGTGGTTCAGCTGTGGTTACCCAGAATCCCCAGTTATTAGACGTACAATTGCTAGAAGATTCTGCATTGCTGGAAAAAGGGCAGCTGCTGACAGGAGTTGAAGAGGTGAGCTTTTTTTTAATATATCATTTTTCAACTTTGTAATTTTACCGTGTCACTCTTTGCTATTAGATATTCAAGCTTTCATTTAAATCCTGTTCACTATACACTGTTCATTTATTCATTGTTTCAGTAAAGATGGGAGGTGATGTTTTGGACCCTATGCAATGATGAAAAGTGGAACATTTTATTGTTAAAACAACTGCTTCAGAAGGAACAAATTATATATTGAAACATTGCTTTTAAATATATTAATAACCTCTCTAGTATATAACCCTTTGGGTTAAGGGGTTAAAATCCCCATTTAATTCAATTAAAATTTGGTGAAATGTTTATTTGTTCCCTGTGGTGCACTCATTATGGGTATCTTTCTTATCTGGAAGTTTCTCTCAGAGGGCTCTGGAGTAAGGATGGCTGCTTTATTGTATGGGATTAACCCTTTCTATGCTTTTACTGTGTTTGAGTGCTTGTTTTATTTTTACTGTGTTTGAGTGGATGGTTTATTCCCCCCCCCCATTACTTGTCATAAGCAGAGGCTGACTCTCCTTCCTCTACTTCTCCAGATTAACCCTTTGCTTGTTAGATAAGTGTATTTATGGGCTATTATGGGTGCCTTTTTATTCTATGGACATTCTCTAGTGTTTACTGGTGTTTGTGACACCTTTTAGTGGGAAATATGTCAGACTCTAAGGGGCATGGGGTAAATCCAAGACAAGGGACTGAGGGACTACCCTTAACTTCTTCACACTTTGTTCCTCTTGTCACACGGGGCTACCTAGGTAGAATTCAGGGACTCTAGGCCCCTCACATGCAGTGGCCTCTACTACACCACCAGGCCCCTATAGCATCGATCAAGAGCCAGCATGGGTCAAGACATTACCTTCTTCAGTGGCCCAAATCCCGTCATCTGTCCAAGGGGTACTACATTCATGGAAGCCTATTCCTTTTGATAAGCAGATTGCCCCCATTTCTGGGGTTCATTGGCAGGTTATTGTGGTTTCCTCAGAGGAAGACTTACCATCAGAAGAGGAAGAGGATAATGATGGTGAGTATGAGCGCATGGATTCTTCCTATTCCTTTGGAGATACCTATGAGTCTAATCTGCTCCCCTCTGTTAATGGGCTCATCAGGGTAGTCTTGGAGACCCTTCAGGTCTCTGATGAACCTGATGAGGTAGCTACTGCTCCAGATATTTTCTAAAAGCTTAAGAAGTCTTCTCCCATTTTTCCTCCCAATAAAACTCTTGATCAGATCCTTATGGATGAGGGGAAAACTCCTGATAAAAGGCTTTTCCTCAGCAAGTGCTTTTATAAGTTATACCCTTTTTCGACTGAGGCTTTGGCACAGTGGACTTCTTCCCCCACCGTGGACCCCCAATTTCACGGCTGGCTAAGACCGACAGATGCAGCGGGACTCAAGGAGCCGGCGGAGAAGAGGCTGGTCTCTATTCTCAAGGCCTCCTTCGCTGCCACCAGGGCAGCACTAAGACTATTTCTCTGTCGTCCAATACACGTTACTGGTAACTTCGGGTAGGCGATCCTCCCCTTTAAGTAGGCAGGAACAATTCTAGAATTGTATGCAGGGGGTGGAGCCTACCTTCCCTCTTTGGCTGCAGCTAGCCAACCAGCTCCTGAAAGATTTGTTCCTTGGTGAAGATAACACAGGCAAGAGAACAGTTCTGCTATAGCTTTAGAGGTTTTTTATTTTTCTGTTAGAAATGGAATACCACCATTAGGCGGATTACCATAACTGACAATGCCCTTAGATGTGGCTAGCTCAGTGACCAGATGCTTTTTGTGGACCTTAAGCCCTGGGGGGGAAGTCTTGGCTACAAGTTCTTTCCCCAGGAGTTGCCCACTGAGGCTTCTTCTTCTTCTTCTTTAAACATGGTAATCTGAAGAGAGAAGATCTGCAGGAAAGGTGAGCAACCATTTGAGTGCTGCAGGTCCACATGTCCCACAGTGCCCCTCCACACAGGGGTTTTTCATTTGGAGTTCCTATTGCACACTCCTGCACTCACTGGGTCTATTTGTATGTCTGTTGGGTGTTTGGAGCAGGTTTATGTGGTATTTAACCCTTTAGCTGCTGGTTTGGCATTCATTGGGGGGGGGGGTTCTGACACTTTTCCTACTGGTTCAGTGTTTTTGGGTATCCTAACATGTTTTAGTGATGTTTCATGTCTTTTAATATTACACCTTCAATTTTGTAAAATTTCAGTTCCCTTTACTGTATAGGCGCCATTGCTCCATTCACTCCAATGGGACTGTACAGTTTGGGACATATCTCTGCAACCGTTTAACTTAGCGACTTTAGAGATGGCTCTATCGTCCGGTTCATGTTTCTAGTGTGTTGGAGGGCTCAGGGGGCTTCTGACACTGTTTAGGGTACTTTTCTGGGAAAACTACATTTCCCATGAGCGCTTGCTTCGCTCTCGCTCGTTTCTGATTGGCTCCCGCTGCGGCAGCCATTTTGTGCTCTTTCCAGAACGAGTATCCTATGCAGGGCTTGGACTCTCCTTCTCTCCTCTGCTGATTAACCCTTCACCTGCCAGATAAGTCTATTTTAGCAATTTCTGGGGTGAAACTTTAATCATACACACTGTAATTGGTTGATTTCTTATACAGTAAGGTTATTGACACTATGAGAATGTCTATACTGTTGGAGCTTGGGGCCAGACCTAAGACTAAAGATGCTGGGGTCTCTGTAAACCCTGTTGCGCATTGCTGTTCCTGTCATTCAGGGTTACCTAGAGAATTCTCAGGTACTTTATGCCCAGCATGTACTGATGTCCCTGAGGGTCTCCCAGGGACCTCCAGCCATGCGTTAGAGCCAGTTTGGGTGCAAGAGTTCAAGGCTGCTACTAGGGACCTTAGGTCCACTTTGCAACTCTTTCCATCCCAGTTACAGGGGATCTTTCATTCTTGGCAGACCCCCTCCTTGTCAAGTCTTCCCTGCCAAAGCCTCAGGGTGTACCTGATGTGTCAGATTCCTCTGAGAAGGAACTGTTGGTGGATTCAGATGTTGAGGAATGTTCTGTGGTGGGCTCCTCTCAGTTTTTGGGGGACCCTTTTGAGGCTGATCCTGAGCCCTCGGCTGAGGGCCTGATCGGGGCTGTTTTAAATACCCTAAACATTCCCTTAGTGCAGGAGGTTCCTTCTGACCCTTCTGATGTCTTTCAGGAGCCTAAAAAGCCCCTTACTTGCTTTCCATCTAACCTCACTCTTGACTGCCTGTGTCTGAAGAGTGGAAGTCTCTGGACAGGAAACCTTCTGTCTCCAAGAAACTTGCTAAGCTTTATCCCTTTTCTGAGACTGTGCTTGCTCAGTGGGTTCATGCTCCTAAAGTGGTTGCTCCTATCTCCAGGCTATCTATGTCTACGGCTTTGCTAGTGTCTGATGCGTCTGCTCTAAAGGACTGGACTGACAAGAAACTTGAGGTCTCCCTCAAGTCCATTTTTGCCACTGCTGGTTCTGCCATGCGTCCAGCATTCGCAGCAGCATGGGTGAACCGGGCCATTGCGTCTGGACTGAACAGCTCACTCTTGCTGTCTGTCAGGATGCTCCTACTTCGGATAAGTTGCGCCTCCTTGCCAACACTTCTGAGGCACAGCACAATGTTTCTGCTGCCCTATTTGATGCCATCCGTTTGATGGCTAGGGTTTCCACCATGTCTGTGGTTGCCAGGCGGGCTCTTTGGCTCAAGATCTGGTCTGCTGATACTGCTTCTAAGAAAGCATTGCTCTCCTTGCCTTTTCAAGGCACTTCTTTGTTTGGGCCAGATCTCAAGGATCTGATCAGTGAGGCTACAGGGGGTAAGAGTACACTTCAATCCTTTGTTCCTAGGAAGAAAACACAGCTTAAGCGTAACCAGTATTTTCGTTCTTTTCAGAATGAGACACGTCTGGCGAACCAGACGGTTCCCTCAGCTCAGCATACCTCCTACAAGCCCACGCAGCAATGGAAGCCCAAGGTCTCATCCAAGCCTTCTTCGGCATGACTCACCAAACCCGGGTCCACACTCTGCTATGGGTGGTCGTCTGCGTCACTATCACAGCATTTGGGAGGATTCAGTGACAGACCCATGGGTTTTGTAGGTAGTGACAGAAGGGTGCAGGATCCCTTTCATCTCTCTTCCTCCCTTTCACTTTCTTCCTTCTCATACTCCTCAGGGTGCAGAGAAACACTGTTTCATGGTACTGTTCAGGCTCTACTGGACAAGGACGTTCTGGAGCCGGTTCCAGTTCAGGACAGAGGTATGGGTTTTTACTCAAACCTCTTTGTGGTCTCCAAGATGGACTGCAGTTGTCGTCCCATTTTGGATTTAAAAGATCTCAATTCCTTTGTGACCCGGACTCATTATCACCAGGAGTCTCTATGCACGGTGATTGCTGCCATGTTCCCAGGGGAATTCCTTGCATCTCTGGATCTTCAGGACACATACTTACACATTGCCATTCATCCAGAGAGCCGGCAGTACCTCCGGTTTGCCTGCGATTGGGGACATTTTCAGTTCTCAGCTCTTCCATTTGGTCTGACGACATCTCCTCAGGTCTTCAACCGTGTCCTTGGGAGCCTTACTTTCCATCTTCCACCGAAACAGCATCAGAGTTACTCCATACATGGACGACCTGCTTCTGAAAGCCTCTTCTGTGGAACTTCTTCATCAGCAGGTTCAGCAATGCATTCATGCTCTCACACATCATGGGTGGATCATCAACTTGGACAAATCAGATCTTGTCCCATCCCAGCGTCTGGTCTTCCTGGGCCTCCTCTTCTATACCCAGAAGAACATGGTGTTTCTCACGGACCAAGTGGCTCAGATTGTCCACAAGGTTTCTGCGATACTGGCTCAAGATCCAGTTCTAGCCAAGAAGTTGTCATCTTTCGTTGGGGAAATTCATTTTCACCATAGAGGCGGTACCGTTTGCCATGGCACACACCAGGGAACTTCAGCGGTTTGTGATCCAGGTGTGCAGGGGTCAGCCAGACCTTCTGAAGACGTTGGTGTCACTTCCTCTTCATGTGGAACTGAGTTTGTCCTGGTGGCTCGACCTCTCCAATCTGCTGAAGGGCAAGTCCTTCCTAATTTCCTTCTGGACCACGGTGATGACGGATGCCAGCCTCTCTGGATGGGGAGCGGTCCTGGGTCGCCTGAGTGCCCAGGGTCGGTGGTCTCCGGAAGAATCTCTCCTTCCCATCAACGTGTTGGAGCTTCAGGCGATATTTCATGCCCTTCATCAGTGGACATCTCAGCTGGAAGACTGTCCAGTCCAGGTAGAGTCCGACAGCACCACGGCCATGGCTTACATCAACAAGCAGGGTGGAATAAGAAGTCTTGCCGCTTGGTTAGAGGTCAAGACTATTTTGTCCTGGGCAGAAGAAGACGTTCCTGCCATATCCGCAGTGCACATTCCTGGCGTAGACAACGTCATGGCGGACTTCCTCAGTCGACACACAGTGGACAGCGGAGAGTGGGAGCTGCACCCAGAGGTGTTCACCCTCATTGTTCAGAAATTGGGTCTTCGTTACATCGACCTGATGGCGACAAGACACAACAGGAAGGTTCTGAGGTTCTGCTCTCGATGGAGGGACCCTCTAGCTCTGGCGGGGTGGATGCAATGTCCATTCCTTGGTTATTCCGTCTGGCCTACTTCTTTCCTCCCCTCCCCATGTTGCACAGGTTGTTACGGAAATTATGACTGGAGCGTTGTCCAGTCATTTTGATTGCTCCTTGTTGGCCTCACCAGGCTTGGTTTGCGGAGCTTCTGGATGTGTCAGTGGCGGAGCCATTCCGGCTCCCTTCCCTTCCGGATCTTCTTTTACAGGGTTACCTGTGGAAGGAGGATGTTCATCGTCTAGCCTTGACGGCTTGGAAATTGAATCCTCAATATTTAGGAAGAAAGGGTTTTCTTCTGGTGTGGTGGCTACTATGCTCAGTGCCCGCAAACCGGCATCGTGTCTGGTCGACCTTTCTATCTTGGTGTGCTGACAGGGACCTGTTTCAGGAATTTGATCTGCCTACGGTCCTGGCCTTTTTGCAGGACGGTGTGGATAAGGGCCTCAGTTTGAGTTCCCTTAAAGTTCAGACGACTGCTCTCTCTGTTTTCTTTCAGAGGCGCATTGCCATGCTTCCTGATATCAAGGTTTTCTTCCAGGGCGTTGCTCATACTCATCCTGCCTTCAAGATTCCTGCTCCTCCGTGGGATCTTAGCTTGGTTTTGGGCGTTCTTCAGCTCCATCCATTTGAGTCTTTGGCTACTATTCCTCTACTCCTGTTGACATGGAAATTGGCTTTTCTCCTGGTGATTGTGTCTGTCAATCATGTTGCGGATTTGCATGCTCTGCCCTGTAAACCACCCTATTTGGTGTTTCACAAGGACAAGGAGGTGATTCACACCTCTCAGGAATTTCTCCCGAAGGTGGTTTCGGAGTTCCACATCAGTCAGGAGATAGTGATGCCTTCTATCTGCCCTGACCCCACCTCTGACAAGGAGAGAGATCTCCACTTGTTAGGCGTGGTGTGTTGTCTTAAGCTTTGTGTACATCGCCCTGAGTCTATCAGACAATCAGACGCGTTGTTTGTCATTCCTAGGGCAGGAAGACCTGCATACAAGGTGATTATTGCTTCTTGGATGAAGTCCACTATTCGTAAGGCTTATTAGCTGAGGAAGAAGCCTGTCCCCTTCAGGGTCACGTCTCATTCTACACGATCTATTGGGGCCTCTTGGGCTTACAAGAATCAAGCCTCTGCTGATCAGTTGTGCAAGGCTGCCACTTGGTCGTCTGCGCACACCTTTTCGAAGCACTACCGTGTTGATGTGCTGGCATCGGCTGATGCCAGCTTTGGGAGGAAGATCCTGGAGGCAGTCTTGCCTGTCTAGGATTTTCTTCGGTTCTTGGTGCTTCCTTCACTTTTGAGCCCTGTTGGCTCTAGTTCAGTGTGCTGTGTAACAGTTTGGGTTGTTGTTACCCCTGTTCAGTGTCCGTTGACACTTCATTGTTTTGTTGGGCTATCTCTGATCTGATGGTTCATATCTGCTCTGGTGAGTTTGAGGGCCTTGCGCCTGGTCCTTGCCTTACTTCCCGCCTCTGGGAAACTCAATGGTTGGACATCCCAAAGTTACCAGTAACCTGTATTGGACGACAGAGAAAATAGGATTTTAGTCTTACCTGTTAAATCCTTTTCTCTTAGTCCATACAGGTTACTGGTCTCCCACCCTATCAAGGGACCATGCTTGGCTGTCCTGTGGCAGACCATGGGGGTCCTTCAGGGTCATGCTCACAGGAGTCTTCTTTCCCTTCACTATCTAGTCAGTAGTTAGTGTCTCAAATCTTTCTGGAGCTGGTTGGCTAGCTGCAGCCAAGGAGGGAAGGTAGGCTCCACCGCCTGCATACAATTCTAGAATTGTTCCTGCCTACTTAAAGGGGTGGATCGCCTACCTGAAGTTACCAGTAACCTGTATGGACTAAGAGAAAAGGATTTAACAGGGAATACTAAAATCCTCTTTTTTACCTCATCTTGGTTTAACAGATCATTTGCCATTTGGGGTGATCAACTTTCTGATGCTTTATGTGCTGATATGGCCAAGAAAGACTTGTTAGTTCTGATGGCTAACAATCAAGGAGGCCATCACTTATGTTTCTGAGTTGGTCTTTGACTTAGCCAGATTCTCTGGTAAGACATCCATCCTTTTTTGTTTCTGCGCACTGCACCTTGTGGCTCAAGATTTGGTCTATGGACCAATCTACCTAAAGGTCACTGGTTTCCTTGCCTTTTCAGGGTAAGTACCTTTTTTGAACCTGAACTAAAACAGATCATCAGTGACTCTGCTGTTGGCAAGTGTACCTTGTTACCACAGATCTCCATCAAGCATCCCTTTCTGGCAAGAAAGCATCTTTTTCACACACCCCCGTCAAACGGGGGCACAAAGGCTGAAGAGCTCACAAGCCTCTCAAGCTTTCCCTGCCGCAAAACCCAGACAAGCCTGGCAGCCCAAGAGCTGAGCTCTATATTTTAAGTCTGACAAGCACACTTCTGCATGACTCGCGGAATCCTGGTACGTTGTTGTTTGTAGGGGTATGTCTTTGCCTTTTTTGAGAAGCCTGGGCATCCTCAGTAATTCACCAATGTGTTTTGCTGGTAATCTCAGAAGGATACTGCATAGATTTCAAACCCTTTCCTACATATCGGTTCTTTTTGTCAAGGGTTCCAAAACAGCCAGACAAAGCAAAGCTGTTCCAGGATGCAGTGGACTCCCTGCTGGAAAAACAAGTTCTGGTGCCAGTTCCAGCCTCCCAGCACTCTTCAGGTTTCTATTCCAACCTGTTTGTCTTTCCAGAGAGGGATGGTGGCTGCACCCCATTCTGGACCTCAGATGGCTCAACAAGTATGTGGTCAATACACGCTTCAAGGTGGAATGCTTGCATTATGTCATCGTAACGATGTGCCTGTGTGAATATCTTGCCTCTCTGGACCTTTAGGATATCTACTTATTCATCCAGATTCACCTGGACAGCCAACACTACCTATGCTTTGCTTTCAGTTCCATCATTTCCAGTTCATGGCTCTTCTGTTTGGCCTGGTTTCGGCACCACACATCTTCACAAAGATTGTGGCATCCCTGGTAGCATCTCTGTTACGGTTTTCAGACACTCAGACAGAGGGTTAGATAAAAATACAATTTTATTAAAGCAATAAATAATAACAAGGTTGCCCCTAGGGCAGTACTGACAATAGCAGAATATGGACTGAAATAACAAGTACAAACAGGGAATAAATCACTAGTATCTGGCAAACAATAACAGGAGACAAATGGTTAATAGCAAGGGTAATCAGTTTCAAATGTGGTGTTAGGCACGCCCTTGGTGAGGTATATTGCAATATGTGCTAGGTGATAGCACCTTAAGTCCATCCAATGTGTGAAGCTGTAGACTAGAGCTGCGACTAGAAACTGGAGCTGCAGAGTGATAAGGTGGTAGCCCCCACAGGCGTAACGGGAGATCAACAGTATCGTGATTGCTTGAGCCAATAGCCCCCACGGGCGTAACGGAGACCAACAGTATCGTGATTGCTTGAGCCAATAGCCCCCTCAGGCGTAACGGAGACCAACAGTATTGTGATTGCTTGAGCCAATAGCCCCCACGGGCGTAACGGAGACCAACAGTATCGTGCTAGCTTGAGTCAATAGCCCCCACGGGCGTAACGGAGACCAACAGTACCGTGATAGCTAGAGTAATAGCCCCCGTGGCCGTATACCGGAGACCATCAGTAACTGAATCGCTTGAGCCAAGACCGCCCCACGGGTGTAATGGAGACCACTGGTTGCTGCACTGCTTGCCAATAGCCCACGGGCATAACAGAACTACTGCTCTGCCGATGTGAAGAGCCGCCGACTACCGAGGCCCACAATGCGGCCGGCTCACAGAAGCAGCGTAACTGGCTAAGGCAAATGATGGTAAAGTGGCAGTGGTTAGATGGAAGCAACACAAGTGTTCTAAGCACACAGTAGCGACACTGCACAGCAATGGTTAATAGACAGGGCACTACGTCACCAGACAATGCAGACGGAAGGCTCAGCTCAAACAACACGGCTCAGCAATGGTTAAATGGAGGCTCAGATCACACACTGCAGCGATCAGAATGTCGCCGAGGCGACAACAGGAACCGTAGACTGGAGCGGCAGGAGCAGGAACAAACACAGGAGTCAGTAGTCAGCCAGGCCGGGTCAGGACACGTAGGAGATTCGCAGACAAGTCGGATCAGAAACAGAGCGAGGACATCAGCCGGGCCGGGTCAGATAAAGTAGGAGATTCGCAGAAAAGCCGGGTCAGCAACAAGCAGGAAGTCAGCCAGGCCGGGTCAATCATGGAACAGGAACTCAGGAACGTCGTCGGTACAGGCCAAGTCGGTACACAGGAGATCAGAATACTGGAATACGGCAACAGCAACACTGGCTCAGAAACACCACGAAAGGGCACCTGACAGGTGCCAGTGGCCAGAATAAAACAGGTAACCAGGGGCGGGCCAACACAGCTCAACCAATCAGGGAGCAGCACAGTTGAGAGTGACAGAAAGGATCACGGGGACCGTGATAATCTCTCTGACTCCATATCTGAATGATTTCCTCATCAATGCCCCTTCAGAAGAACTCCTGGCTCGTCATGTTCAGGACTGCACCTGCGTTCTAGTCCACTGTGGGTGGATTTTGAATCTGCAGAAGTTCTCTGCAATTCTCTACTAGGTTCTGGTTTTCCTGGGTATGACATCCGTCAAGGAAAGGTCTTCCTCCTGGAGGAGAAGATTCTGTTTAAGTCTCAGGACGTGTCGCAGGTACTGGAGTGATCCCGACAATTATTAAAAATTTAATGAGTGTGTTGGATCAGTTGGTATCAACCCTAGATGCGGTCCCATTCTCTTAGGTCCACACAAGGGAACTGCAGATGAACATTATCAGGAACTGGTTCAGGAATCTGGAGCATCTTCTTCAGCAGATGTCTCTCTGTTCGGAAGCCAAGGGGAATCTCTGGTGGTGGTTGTATCAGCCGGCACAAGAGTCTGCTGCTGGAACTCTGTGGTGAACATCAATTGCCAAGGAGGAACTCACAGTGAGGTGGCTTGGAAGGAAGTGAAGGGTTTCCTCTGTTGGATGGATGCTTATGTTCCAGCCATCTCAGCTGTTCACATTCCAGGGGTAGAAAACATTCTGGCGGACTTTCTAAGTTGCAGAGGTGTAGATCCAGGAAACTGAGCACTCCATCCGAAAGTGCTTTACCTGATTGTCCAGCAGTGGGGTGTGCCAGCAATAGACCTCATGACAACCAGGGAGAACAGGAAGGTTCCAAATTTCTGCTCATGGATGGGGGAATCCTCTGCCCTTTGCAGTGGATCCAGTGTCAATCCCCTGGAGCTTTCACTTCTCCTATGTGTTGCCTCCGATTCCTATCATCCCCAGGGTGATTCAGAAGACAAGAATGGATGGGGCTTTAGTCATTATGATTGCTCTTTACTGCCGTGATTTGTGGACTTGGTCAGTCTCTCTGTTCAGGATCCAATCCATCTTCCTCGCAGGCCAGATCTGGGTCCATCTGCGAGGAAGATGGACCCAACTGTGGTACGAGGATGGGGAGAAACTGGCTTTGATTGCATGGCTCTTGATGCCAGTGTCCTGAAGTGGAAGGGTTTTTCAGCGGAGGTCATATCCACCATGATCCAGGCCCAGAAGCCAGTCTCTTCCAAGGCATACCATAGATTGTGGTCTATTTTCCATAAGTGTTGCTCCGACATGTATATGTTGCCACAGGTTTTTGATCTTCCCTTGGTTTTGTCTTTTCTCCCAGGTGGTGTAAACAAAGGGCTAAGCTGGAGCTTCCTTAAAGTTCAGATCTCAGCACTCTCTGTTCTCTTTCAGCGATGCATTGCCATCATCCTGGATGTCGAGGTATTTCTTCAAGGGGTGCGTCATGCCTTCCCTTCCTTTAAGGACCCCCCCATGGAACCTTAACATGGTTCTGGATGTTTTACAGAGGACTCCTTTTGAGCCTCTTGCTTCCATCTCCTTGCGTGTACCAAACTACAGTAAATAAACTGGTCAATCTGCCTTCTCCTTCAGAGCTCCAAAAGTCTGGAGTAACCTGCCTGAAAAAAACAGATCTTCTTCTCAGTCTAAAATCCTTAAATATAACAGATTCTTTATATCTAAAAACAATATGTAACTGTATATACATTTTTAGTATGTATGTTTATGTGTGTACATATGTTTCTCTATTTGTGTAAAGATGCAACTCTTTACTGTAAACTCTGCAGCACATACTTGAAAACAATAGAAATCTCAATGTATTATTTGTGTTAAAACATTTTCTAAGTAAATAAATAAAAACCTGTCCCCCCATGGACTGAGAGAAAGGGATTTAATGATAAGTAGCACAAAAATCCTCTTTTGTGTAAGTCTGTATTTTAGTGCCTTCAGGCACACCCTTATTAGGACTAACTGTTCTGATGACATTGAGTGACACAAATATTTGTAGTTAATTGCCAAGGCCGGTTTACCGTGGTTTCTTCAGCTATGTTATTGTGGAACTACATACTTTCACAATCTGAAGTTTTATTTTATTGGAGGTAATTTCCATACACATCTAATAACCTTTGATATTGTGTATTTCCACAGCATTGTATCCTGAGGTCCATGTGAGTCACTAACTTACTTAGGGTGTCAAGTAGCTGAAACAATAGGCTGTATTTATCAATTGTGACCAACAGGATACAATTTATGACCTCCATAACACAACATCCAAAGACCTTTATTATTCATCAAACTAAGGACATGCAATTCTGTAAAAACCTAACTGAAATGAAAAGTCTGTTAATTCCAGTTGATTGAAATGGGGCTTTTAACCCCCTGAATGCCTTGCAGACCTCTCTAGCATTCAAGGGGTTAAGATTGCTGTTTCTATCAGTTGTTATTTTAATTTCTCCCTTATGGTGCAGTTGATTTGGATAGAATGGCACATCCTGAGCTTGATCAGTTCTGCCCATTGTCACAAATCTGTTGTATCAGAATTGAGGATTAAGTTGCTCCTTCAGACTGATTTAATGTTGTGTATTTTGTCAGGTGTTTGATATCCTGCCTCTGTTTGGGACACTGCAACCAGGGGAAAGTCAAATAATAAGTTTCACTTTTTATGGACATTCTGGCATCAGCTCCCAGGCAGTGGCACTGTGTGAGGTGAATGGGGGTCCGACCTATGAAATCAGCCTGCACGGAGAGGCCTCACTTGTCAGTTACATGCTGAGCACAACAGACATAGACTATGGAATACAGGTAACCTTGCTAGCAGTGCAAATGGGCATGCATACACTTTCAGAGAGTCTGGAAATCATACAGGTCTACACTTAGGAGTATACATCTGTATATTTATGTCATCTAGGGTTGGTTACAAATACAATCACCCTGTATGCCTAAAACCTTGTTTGTAGATATATACAGTGCCTTGACCCCTGGCCAATTCACTCATGTTACTGAATTACAAATGGCACATTGCAATTTAGTTCTGTATGTTATTTTATTTTAAAACACTGAAACCCAAAATCAATTATTGTAAGGTGACATTGGTTTTATGTTGGGAAATGTTAAAAAAATAAATAAACAGCTCAAATATGTTGCTTGGATAAGTATTCAACCCCCATACAGTAATATTTGATGGAGCCACCTCTTGCTACAATAACAGATTTAAATATTTTGGGGTAAACATGTGCCAGCTTTGCACACTGTTTTTGACCCATTCTTCTTAGCGGATTTGCTCTAGGTTGTTCAGGTTGGTTGGATGTTGCTTGTGGACCGCAGTTTCCAAATTGTTACACAAACTCTCAGTTGGATTGAGAGCAGGACTTTGACAAGACCACTATAGGTTATTCACATTTTTGTCCTTGAGACATTCCAGTGTTGCTTTGGCCTTGTGCCTGAGATCATTGTCCTTCTTAAAGGTGAATTTCCTCCCAAGCCTCTGTTTTTTAAGTGGACTGAAACAAGTTCTCTTGCAGTACAGTATTTACCTGTATTTTGCTCCATTCATTCTTCCTTCAAGTTTAACAAGATGCCCTTTTCATCTGATGAGAAGTATCCCTACAGCATAATTCTGCCACCACCATACTACACTGTAGGGCTGATAGCGTTGAGATATGGGCATTGTTAGGTTTACTCCACACAAAGCTCTGTGGGTTTTTGCCAAAAAGCTCTATCTTGTGGTCACATCTGAAAACAAAACCTTTTCCGACATCACAGCTGAGACACTCCCATGCTTTCTGGCAAACTACAGATGTCCTTTCAGATGTTACTTTTTGAGTAATGGCCTTTTTCTTACCCTGCTTCCATTTGTGCCAGTGTTATTCAGTGCTAGTGGTATGGGCGACTGGTGTACACTTAAGCCATTCCCAGCCCCTGAAATCTGTAGCACCTTCAAAGTGATTGTTGGACTCTCTGTGGCTTCTTGCACAAGTTTCCATCTTGTTTGAGTGTTAAATTTTGAAGGACAGCTTCTTCTTGGCAGTGTCTAGGTGGCGTGATGCAGCTTCACTTCCTGAATATTTATCCAGCAGTGCTCACTGGGATATCCAAATACTTGGATACTGTTTTATTCCCTTTTCCTAATCCATGTATTACTTTATCTCTAACTTCTGTAGAATGCTCTTTGGTCTTCATTTCCCTTCATATCCACAGCCTGACCAATGATCCTTCAACAGTGGGGATGTTATCCTGAAAATGTGACCTCCTGTTTAACGGTTCACAGGTTAGGGCAATTTCTTTCATGTGAGTAAACTGGGAGCTTCCACAGCACAGTGGTTGAATACTTAAGCAAGCAACAAAGCTCAGTTTTTATTTTTATTAAAAATATCTCCCAACATAAACCAATGTCACCTTACAATAACTGATTTTGAGTTTCAGTATTTTAAAATAAAATATTATACAGAACAAACGTACAATGTGCTGTTTGTAATTCAGTTAATAAAAGTGTTTTGGCCAGGGATCTTAATACTTTTGCAAGGCACTGTATGTAATACTTGCAAGACACATGAATTGGATGCACACTCCAATGGCTTCAAAGCCTGCACTTATTTTCGGCTGGGTACAGAAACTCCAGTGGTCTCCTGATTGACCACTCAAACGTATATGTGTACAAGGGAGAACACACTCACAGCAAAGTGCAAAATATTAACAGCTATTGCTGTATCTTTATTGGTGAGAAAGACACATGCAATGTTTTGGGGGGTTCAATGCTACCTTCTTCAGGCATAACAATCAATCACCCATACCCCAATTTATATACATACAATACAAATCTATCCACCAATCACGTTGTTAATTCCTGCTAATTAATAAGTCACCATCCTATTAAGGAGAAACATCTATAGCAGAAATTGCTGGGGTTAATCAATGTATACATAGTAGCAGTGATCACTAACAGTATATGTAGTATATAATGCACAATATATAAAAACAATATAAATTGTACCAAAATAACTGCTGCAGTCCAACACAGATCGCTAAATCAAATAACATTTTGTGATCCATTATCCATAGCAGAGTCCCATGTTACCTGGATTACAAAAAATATTTCAGACTAAAGTCCTCATTTAACTCTTTAGGGTATATGGTGTCTAGTTTATACATCCAAAAGCATTCACGTTGTAATGGTAACCATTGTATATTACCACCTCTCAGTGGTAGATTCCCTATCTCTAATACTTGCCAGCGAAGTTTGGCTACTGGTAATGATTTCCTCTCTGGCTTAAAATTCCTAATAGTAGACTTGTGTTCATTGAGTCTAGTTTTATTCATTCTACTAGTTTGTCCAACATATCCAAGAAAGCATGGACGTTTCAATAAGTAAATGACATTTTTACTTTTACATGTACTAAAATGTTTAATTTGAAATGCCACGCCTTTGGATGGGTGTAGGACCACATCTCCTTTAATGATACCCGTACAATTACCACAATTTCTACATGGATATGTGCCATTTTTAGGTTTTGATAGATATGTTTGCATTTGTTTTTAATTCTTTGAGTTTTAGTTACAATATCACCAATGTTATTACCTGGCAGATATGAAAATAGTGGCAGTTCTTTGAATAAAACTAGACTCAATGAACACAAGTCTACTATTAGGAATTTTAACCTGGAGGGGAAATCATTACCAGTAGCCAAACATTTTTTTTAAATGAAATACAATTATACCAACTTCTCTGGCAAGTATTAGAGATATTAAAACTAGCACTGAGAGATGTAATATACAAAGGTTACTATTACAACGTGAATGCTTTTAGATGTATAAGCTAGACACCATATACCCTAAAGGGTTAAATGAGGACTTTTGTCTGAAATGTTTTTTGTAATCCAGGTAACATGGGACTCTGCTATGGATAATGGATCACAAAATATTATTTGATTCAGCGATCTGTGTTGGACTGCAGTAGTTATTTTGGTACAATTTATATTGTTTTTATATATCGTGCATTATATACTGTTACTGATCATTGTTACTATGTATACATTGATTAACCCCAGCAGTTTCTGCTATGGGTGTTTCTCCTTAATAGGATGGTGACTCATTAATTAGGTAAGTGGGAATTAATAATGTGATTGGTGGATAGGTTTGTATTGTATGTATATAAACTGGGGTATGGGTGAATGATTGTTATACCTGAAGAAGGGTGGCATTGAGCCCCCCGAAACGTTGCATGTGTCTTTCTCACCAATAAAGATACAGCAATAGCTGTTAATATTTTGCACTTTGCTGTGAGTGTGTTCTCCCTTCTACACATATACTGTATGTAATACACCTTTGTATCTCTATATCTAGTGGTGGGTATACATGCAATCCTCCTATATGTCTCTACCCCCAGTACTGGGTATACTTGTAGTCCCTCTGTGTAGCACTATCCCACAGCTTGGTATACGTCTATTCCCTCTATGTATCTCCATCCCCCAGTGCTTGGTATATATTTAATATCCCTGTACATATCTATCTTTCAGTGCTAGATATACATGCATCCTCTGTACATCTCTGTATCCCCTGGTGTTTGAGTTACATGTAATGCCTCTATATATTATATCCCCCAGTGCTTGGGTTAAATGTAATCCCTTTATATATCTCTATCCCCCTGTGCTAGGTATACATATAATCCCCTTGTATATATCTATCCCCCACTGCTTGGGTTACATGTAATGCCTCTGTATATCTCTATCCCCCCGTGTTAGGTATACATGTAATCACCTTGTATATATCTATCCCCCAGTGCTTGGGTTACATGTAATCCCTCTGTAAATCTCTATCACCCAGTGCTTGGGTTGCATATAAGTCCTCTGTCCCCCTGTAATTGGTATACTGAACCTCTTTATGCTTGAACATCTTTATCCCCAGTGCTAGGTATACATATAATCCCCTTGTATATATCTATCCCCCACTGCTTGGGTTACATGTAATGCCTCTGTATATCTCTATCCCCCCGTGTTAGGTATACATGTAATCACCTTGTATATATCTATCCCCCAGTGCTTGGGTTACATGTAATCCCTCTGTAAATCTCTATCACCCAGTGCTTGGGTTGCATATAAGTCCTCTGTCCCCCTGTAATTGGTATACTGAACCTCTTTATGCTTGAACATCTTTATCCCCAGTGCTAGGTATACATGCAATCTCCCTGTATATCTTTATCTTTTAGTGCTAGGTACACATATTATCCCTCTGTATATCTCTAGCACCCAATGCTAGCTATAATATTATCCCCCTGTATATCTATATCCCCCATTGTTGGGACATGTAATGCCTCTATATATTTCTGTCCCCCCTAGTGAAGAAACTATATATTTCTATCACTTTGGTATTGGTGGTACCTCTTTTGATCACTATTTTATTTGCAGATTACTCATATACCTTTATGTAAATTGTTTTTTAATGCAGCTGTTCGATCAGGTGGCTGAAGCTACTGTCATCCTTAGAAATACTGGAAGGGTCAGTTTTCCCTACACTGTGATTAACCAGAACTCAGAAAGCATCTTGACACCGATGTCAGGGGAGCCACTTGTACAGCCAGTCAGTGTGAGTACCCACATTTATTGCTGCAAGCATTTAGTCAATTGTCTGTCCCTTTTTTGCTGTCAGTAGGCACATTTCAAGTTGTTATTCTTTATATATAAAGGTTTATAATAAATGCCACGTTGTACTAAATACGAGTGCTAATTCCTACATAGCTTCATACCATTTCTGTCTGTATACTTTTAACTGGATTCTGCACCAAGGCAGAATTTTAAATGTATTTTCTCTGTCTTACAGTATGACATACAGGTATCATGGGGAGCAGACAACTCCTCCTGGAACATTTCTATAAAAAAAAAGTTGTGGATGGAGCCTCCCTTTCTCCTTATCAGGCTATCCCATTAGCTCCGTCCCAGTTAGACTTGTTCCAGCAACCTGGATGAAGGCTGATAACTTTTCTGCTTAGTTTTAGAGTTCTTTTTTATTTTCTATGTTAGATATGGGGTGTCACAATTCTCCCATTCGGTGGATTACCGTTACTGGCTTCCCCTGGAAGACTGTAGATCAGACAAGTGCTGTTGTGGACCCTTGTAGCCCTGTGGAGAGAATCATGGAAACCATGTTTCTCTCTCCAGACTGGGTCTCTCTGATTCTCTGTCTTTTCAGTGGTAATCTGAAGAGAGAAGTCAAGTTTGGTGAGTAACCCCTTGAGTGCCATGGTCAACTTGTCCCAGTGTTCTCCTCCATACAGGGGTCTTCTTGGAGGCTAGATCTCCTGCACTCATGTTGGGTATCTTATTTGGTTTGATCCCAGGGTTTTTGGAGTTTGGATGGCTGCATTTATGTTTTTAACCCCCTTCTCTGCTAGTTTCTCCGGGTTCTGGGGCTTAATTGGACTTTTCCTTTTAGGATTGTCTGTGTTTATTTATCCCTACATGTTCACTTGGGTATTTGGGTAAATGTATTAACTTTTTGTAAAATTGTGATTTTTGAGTTCTGCGCCTTTAAGGTGAGCTTGCCGCATGGCCACACTTGCTCCATTTACTTTTATGGGACAAACTGCTTGAGCCATATCTCTGCAACCGTTTGACATACAGAGTTGAGAGAGGGCTCATTCTTCTTGTCTACTCTTGCTCTACGATCTGGTTCATATCCCCAGTGTCTTGGGGGCACCTGCAGCTCCTCGAGTGCACATTCAAGCATTGCTAGTTAACATCAAAGAGAGAAAACTACAGCTCCCAGAATGCCCATTTTGCGGGCTTTCTTCCTATTGGCTGATGGTTTCTCTCTTTGCTGGAGTATCCTGCTCAGAGGCTTGTCTATCCTGACTCTCCTTCTCAGGTTAACTATTTGCCTGCCAGATGTACTCTGGGTAGCAGTATCTGGGTTTCTTATACTGTTTAGACATTTCTCCTGTTAGGATGTCGGATCCAAAGGGACATGGGGCTAGACCTAAGGCAAGGGACTGAGGGGCGTCTCTGACCCCCCTTGCTTACTGTTCCTCATTCCAAATGGGGCTCCCTAGAGCGTACTCAGGACATTTATGCCCCTCGTGCTGTGGCCCCTACTACACCACCCGGGCCTTCCAGCTTTGAACAAGAGCCACTCTGGGTCAAGGACTATCACAGTGCCCGTGCTCATGGCCGCAGGCGGCGACATTCTGATTTCCTAATTTCATTGCCTTTCTCTTATTGGCCAGATATCTCTGTTGCCACCCCGGGCTAGCCTTTATATACTCTGTCATGTCTATACTGAGGTGCCCTTTCGTGGTGTACTTGTTCCTGACGTTTGTTCCTGAGTCTCTCTGATTGTGTATGACCTGGCCTGCCTGACGACGTTCCTGCGCTTCCTGAGTTGCTGCTCCGTTGCTGACCGTATCTGGCTGAGAACCCTCTCTGTTGCTGACTATATCTGGCTGAGAACCCGCTCCATTGCTGACTGTATCTGGCTGAGAACCCGCTCCGTTGCTGACTATATCTGGCTGAGAACCTGCTCCGTTGCTGACTGTACCTGTCTGAGAAACCCGCTCTGTTGCTGACCGTATCTGGCTGAGAACCCGCTCCGTTACTGACCGTATCTGGCTGAGTACCCGCTCTGTTGCCATCAGTGTCTGGCCATACCGCTCGGTTGCCTCTGTCTGGCCATCGTTACCCACTGTGGCCTTTTCATTACGCTTGTCTGTTGTGCGCCGCGTGGTGCTATCATTCTCTGCCGACCGTAGGCTGAGCATTCGTGCTATAGCCGCTTTCTTAACCGCCTCAGGCGATGTGCACATGCGAAGTACTGGTACAGTGCTGCATAGCGCTGACTGAGTTACTCTGATCTCTATCTATGTCCACCTCCCTATCATAGCTGGGCTTACTCCCTCAGGGAGTTGCAGTAATCTCTCTGGGCATTACCAATTGACCCATTCAGTGCCTAGATCTGCTAAGCAGGGCCAGTGCTCCATTCTACTCTGCAGTAGCCTTTGGGCTCAAGAGCCAGCGGTTGCGTTACATCATACTTATTAGTGTGAGGGGACACAAGTTGCCTTCCTGAAGTGTATCACAATCCACCCCTAGCGTTCTAGGGTTTGCCTACCATAAGTGGTTGCCTTGGTCTCCCTGTGACCCTAGCCTCAGGGTCAAGTGTTGCCTACCATAAGCGGTTGCCTTGGTCTCCCTGTGACCCTACCCTCAGGGTCAAATGTTGCCTACCATAAGTGGTTGCCTTGGTCTCTCTGTGACCCAATCCTAGGGTCAGTGTTGCCTACCAAAAGCGGTTGCCTCAGTCTCCCTGTGGCCCTAGTGCCAGGGTCAGTGTTTCCTCGCTCCTACTGGGTTCAGTGCCTCCCAGGCATCTGGGTTCTGTTCCAGTTACCTACTACTGGACTACTTGTCATCTGAGTCCTGCTGTCAGCTCCTGGGCTGCATTGCCTTCAGTCACCAGGGTTCAAGCCCCGAACTCTCGTTAGCCAGTGACTGCCTCCATTTCCTGATATATTTCTAAAGACTGTCTTGCTATTGCTGTCTATATATCCATTTATATATGTTCTGTTATTGTGCGTCTAAGGGCCTAACTAAGTGTTTGTACTTTATCCTAATAAAGTCATTTTAACCTTACCAACCTGGTCTGAGTGTTCAACAAAAAACCATGACAAGGACTTAAAGTTCTCTATGGCACAGTTTCTTCTTTCCATCAAGGGGGTCCTCCATTCTTGGAAACCACCCACCACTGCTTTCTGGTTTGTGGCCCCTAAGGCACCTAGAATTCCTGACTTCACAGAAGCCTCTGAGGAGGATTCTTTCGAGGGAGATATGGTGGAAGGTGAATGTGAGGAAGGGGATCCTTCATATGCTTTTTGCCGACCCCTTTGAGGCTGGCCCCTTGCCCTCTGCTAAGGGTGTCATTAAGGCGGTTTTAACGACCCTGCAGGAGGGCTAGTCTTCTTCTGACGTCTTGCAGAGGTGCAAGAAGTCCTACACTGTATTTCTACCCATTTCCACTCTGGACCAGGGTATCTTGAATGACTGGAAGATGCCTGACAGGCACCTGTCTCTTTCTAAGAGATTCTCCAAGCTGTACCCCTTTTCTGAGGTAGCTTTGGCACGCCACCACCAAGCCCAAGTCTGACAAGTCTGCCTCTGCATGACTCGAGGAATCCTGGTCTGCAGCTGCTTGTGGGTGGGCGCCTGGCCATTTTTCAATTGCCTGGGCAGCATCAGTTGCAGACCAGTGGGTTTTTTAAGGTAGTTTCGGAAGGGTACAAGATTCCCTTCAGATCCCTTCCTCCCTACAGATTCTTCCAGTCCAGAACTCCTCTGGGCCTAGAAAAGCTTTGTCTTTTCAACGAGGCAGTTCAGGCTGTCTTGCACAAGGGAGTCCTGATTCCAGCTCCTCCTCAAGAGAGAGGTTCAGGTTTCTATTCAGACCTCTCTGTGGTAGCCAAGAGGGACGGCTGCAGTCATCTTATCTTGGACAGTAAGGATCTCAGTTCTTTTGTGGGGACTGCAAAATGGAGTTTTTGCTCTCTATAATCGCAGGTATGTGTCCAGGAGAATTCTTGGCCTCTCTGGATCTACAGTATGCTTACTTGCATGTCCCTATTCATCCGGACAGTCAAAATTACCTCCATTTCGTCCAAACCCTACCTCTGCTCCTCTGGTGTTTGCCAGTGCCTTAGGAGCATTGATTGCCTTCCTGCACGCCCCGGGGATTCAAGTGGTTCCAGCATGTCCA
This sequence comes from Rhinophrynus dorsalis, assembly GCA_037306005.1. Classification (NCBI taxonomy): domain Eukaryota; kingdom Metazoa; phylum Chordata; class Amphibia; order Anura; family Rhinophrynidae; genus Rhinophrynus; species Rhinophrynus dorsalis. The sequence continues at coordinate 272,373,707 of CM074722.1, read as the reverse complement.
GGACTGTGCTCAGATTCTCTTCCACCATGGGTGGATTATAAACATGGAGAAGTCTGCTCCAGTCCAGTCACCAGGGAGCTCCAGAGATTCGCTATCCGTGCTTGGCATGGGAATACGGACCTCTTGGGTCTCAGAGTGTCTCTCCCTCCGTAGGTCAGGCAGGACCTGCTCTGGTGGCTGGACAAGTCCAACCTGGAGAAGGGGAAACCTTTTGTAATCCAGGACTGGACCTTTGTGATGATGGACGCCAGCCTGAGGGGCTGGGGAGCAGATGGACTGCGGCAGAGTCCCTACAGTCCATCAGTGTTGTGGAACTCAAAGTGATTCGGCATGTTCTGGCATACTGGTCCTTTCCGCTGAGGGGATGTCCAGTCCACGTTCAGTCAGACAATGCCACGGCTGTGACATACATCAACAAGCAAGGAGACACAAGAAGCCCTCCTGCTTGGCCAAAGGTCAAGTCTATTTTGACCTGGGCAGAAGATCACATTCTGGCCATTTCCACCGTGCATATTCCAGGGGTAGACAACGTCCTGGTGGACTTTCTCAGGTGGGTCCACCTGACAGCGGCTGAAAAAGTCCACCAGGACATTGTCTACCCATGGAATATGCACGTCTGAAATGGCCGGAACATGATCTTCTGCCCAGGTCAAAATAGACTTGACCTCTGACCAAGAGGTGGGGTCTTCCTAAGATAGACCTGATGGTCACTAGGGACAACAGGAAGGTTCAGCTTCACCAGTATTGAATACCACAGTATCACAACTGTCTAGTACAACCATTACAATGCAGTGTGCGGAGGCACTTAAAGATACTGCGGATAAAAGAATACACTCTTTCAACAGGTTACTGTTTTCAGATCAAGAAGTTATTATTTACCTCAGCATGGTCATTCAGAGCAACGGAAGCATGGCAAAGCCAACATTTGCAAACTATTCAAGATAATGTCCCAAAAGAGGATATTCTCCTGTTAATAGGATTTCTGCTAGAGGCTCAGTATGTAATGGAGAACTTCTTTGGAAATTGCAAAGATGGCAGTGAAGCTACTGACACATTCTGTGACTCAAAACATGGAATGCATATTCTGCATCCAACAAATCCTTAGTAACGTTACCATTCATGGGATCATATTTGTTTGTCTCAGAAGTGGATAAGTCAAGCCACGGGAGGCAAAGGTACCTTGTACCTCAAAACAAACCTTGCAGATTAAAAAGTAGAGATTTTCAGTGGACATCTTGACAATATGGATCTGCTGCGACGGGTGTTTCCATTCAGTATGGGTGAAAAACCAAATCCATTTGGCCCCAGAAGACTTCATCCAAATTGCCTGAACCTAAGTCCATCTTAGCATGAAGGTGGGAGTTCAGAGACCCCCAAAGATCCTCCCCATGGGTGAAGACTCCGATATTATATTCTTCAATGGAAGAATGCCATTATAGACAAATGCGGAAATCAACTAATATCAGAAGGATACAAAATGTCTTTTGCCACTCTTCCACCATCCCATTTCTTCCTGTCCAGACTACCCAGGGACAAACATCTTTAAAAGCATTCTGTCAAGCAATTTACCAATTCCTATGAAATGGAGTGGTGATTTCTTTAGACAGATGAATACAATTGTTTGTCATTCCTTATGACCCAAAGAAGGGCAGACCAGCTTCAAAGACAACTATTGTTTCTTGGCTTAAAGAAACTATGAGACAGGCCTACAGACTCAATTCTGTTCTGGCTCCTTTCTGGATTACAGCCTGTTCTTCTCTTTCCATCAGTACATCATGTGCGTTGAAAAATCAAGTTACTGTTGACCAAATCTGCAAAGCTGCAACATGGTAATCTGTGCACACATTCACAAAGTTTTATAAAGTTAATATTTTTTGCATCTCAAGATACCAGTTGTGGCTGCAAAGTTTTGCTGGTCATTGTTCATTAGTTGTCTTGTCTTCCCTCAGTGTTTTGGGACGTCCCCGTGGTCCCTGCATCCCTCAGTGATGATAGAGAAAAAGGGATTTTTGTACTTATCAATAAATCCTTTTCTCTTAGTCCATTGAGGGATGCAGGGCATCTTACCCACAGAAACAAATTTGGGTGCGGATGCTCTGCTGTTTTTTGGAGGCTCTGCTGTTGTGCTATACTATTCCCTTCCTGGCTTCTCTATATGACAGCTAACGGCAGTCCGATTGGTAGAGGGGTATGGTTCCTGAGAATTGGAGGAGTTTCAGTTAGAGTGCCCTGCCTCCTGTAGGTAGGAGTTCTGTACCCCACGGTCCCTGTATCCCTCAATGGACTAAGGTAAAAAGATTTATTATAAGTGCAAAAATCCCCTTATTTGGGGTCTTTGTACTCAGAGGTTCATGAATTTTAAAAATAAGTGAAACTTTCTCTACCAACATGAATGTTTTTGTTATATAGTATATGATATTAGCAAAATAATTTTTTTTTAAAATGTTCTTATTTATGATATCCTAGCTTGTTGCACAATGAAAATTTTCACGAGGCAGCTTGAAAAAGCTAAATTTGTTCTGAAAAAAAGAAAATAAAATCATCCATATTTAATTAGAAAGTTACCTTTGGGAATCATACCTAAACAAATGAATAGAAAAATGCTGAAAATGTGCCCAGCCTCCAGGGCACAAATCATTCCTCAAGCATCTGGCATTGAAAGGGTTAAAGGGGCAGTTGAACTCTGAGCAATATAAAGCATAATATTAAAGGGAGAAAATAAATTGTGTATTAAAAAAACAGAGATGCCTTTTTTTAATTCACGATAACAGTTTCCTTTATTTATGGAACCATTGTAACAATGAATTGGGTGTATATACAGCATCAACCATCTTTATTAACAATGTGTAGCAGCAGAGTGACTTAGACATTGGAGGGTCCCAGTGCAAATATATTGTTGGGCCCCCTAATAGAAATAATTTCAAAAGATCATAAATAGTACCTGTTAAGCCCTGGGGCAGATGAGGCCCCTTGAGTGCTGGACCCCGTCACAACTGTACCTTTTGTTCCCCCTGTAGTTACACCCCTGATTTGTAGTGTACGTACACTCAGCCAATTTTACTTTAATGAATAGAAGCGTCAATATACAGCTGTACTGACCAAGTAAAATAATGCCGTAAAGTGAACCTGTTATCTTAAATCATTTTAGTGAATTTTAACCCCTTAAGGACCATTGACGTGGCAGGACCGTCACGCTGGTCCGGCACTTAAGGACCAGTGACAGTCCTGGCACGTCACATACTTTTACTCACCGCGCTCCTGTATGAGCGCAGTGAGTAATAACGGGGACTGGAGATGATCGCTCCAAGACCGGAGCGATCTCTATCAGTCCCCTGTTTGGCGTGCCTCCCCACGTAATCAGTCACATGGGACGGCACGTCAAAGTTTCCTATCTGGTCCTTAAAGGACAGCACACCCCGGGACCGCTGGTGCTTAAGGGGTTAAAGACAATTTAAAACAACCTATATATTGCTAGCCATTTGTTTGTACTATAAATTATTTTAAGAAATGGCACTTCTGAAGTGTGATAAAGATGTGATAAAGTGGAGATGACTTCTCTAGTGATATCATTTCTCCAGTCCCTATGTTATGCTATGGAGCCTATGCACTAAGATGTCCAAAGCTGGAGAAATCTTGGTGCATAGGCTCCATAGAATAACATAGGAACTGGAAAAGTGATATCACTGGAGAAGTCATCTCCACTTTATTACCTTCATATCACACCTGCATCTTCCCATGGAGTAGTTCTGGAGCAAGCTAAATGTATCATAAGAGACAAAAATTCTCAAAATGTTCATTTATTTAAATGGGACTCTTATCCCCTTTAGGACCTCTCAGTCCGGGTGTAGGGCACTCTAGAGGACCACAGCACTTTTTTTTTTTTTTTGTGGCTGCATTCTGGGATCGCAGAACGGAGTGCAGCCGCGCTCTGATAACAGAATTCCATGACGTGCCTGGCACGTCATCGTTTGTAATCTCTTGATTGCAAAATTATCCTCACACACATTGCTTTACATCATCTTGGAGACCTCTCTAGTAATCACTGGGTTAAATATTCAATTTTTAATCAGTTGGAATTTGTATTTGTTCCCGTGGTGCAGTTGAGTACTAGAGAGCTCTACGGCACATTGAATGCTATGCATTGGGGACCCCTCTAGCACTCGGGGTAGGGGCAGGGCTGGATTTACATCTCAGGAGCCTGTCGGCACAGAAATTTGAAGTGCCCCCCCCCCCCGTGGGCCATCTGCACTGGATACCTCCACGTTGCCCCCCATCATCTCCATATTGCCCTCACATTGCCTCCATCATCGCCACATTGCCCCATTAGCTCCAGCTTGCCACCATCATCTCATATATCGCCCTCACATTGCCCCCATCATCTCCATATACCATATTGCCCTCACATTGCCCCCCATCAGCTACATATTGCCCTCAAAATGCCCCCCATTAGCTCCATATTTCCTCATCAGCTCCACATTGCCCTCACAATGCCCCACATCAGCTCCATATTGCCCCCATCAGCTCCATATACCATACTGCCTTCACACTGCCCCCCCATCAGCTCCACATTGCCCTCTCATTGCCCCCCATCAGCTCCAACTTGCCCCCACCATCTCCACATTGCCCTCCATCGGCTCCAACTTGCCCCCCATTAGCTCCACATTGTCTCCTCCCGTTGTCCATTTCGTACCTCCCTGGTAGGAGATCTGTATGTGCCTCCTTTGGCACAGTCTTGTACCTGATGGAGCTCCCGTGCGGTCTCCTATTCAGGAATGCAGAGTGCTGGGAGATGATGTCATCTCCCAGTGCTCTGCATTCCTAAAGAGGAGACGAGGGAAGTCCATCAGGTACAAGACTGGGGGGCGGGCAATGTGAGTGGGGTGCGCCAGCGAGGTGGCTATTTTTTTTTTTTTTTTTTTTTTAAAGAATATTTAAAAAAAATAAATAAAATAAAAATCCAAATGGCAGGCGCGCCTCGTTGGTGTGCGCCTGTAGGCAGGTGCCTACTTTGCAAATCCGGCCTTGAGTAGGGGGGTTATGCACTAATGCATGATAATGAGTTAATAACACAGAGAGAACTTCTTCAGTTTCTTATTATTCTCTAGAGCCTATACACTAAAATCTCCAAAGTTGGAGAAATCTTAGTACATTGGCTCCATAGAATAACCTAGGAACTGAAGAAGTGATATCACTGGAGAAGACATCTCCACTTTATCGCCTCTTTATCACCCCTTAGTGCATCTCCCTCAAGGGGTTTTTAAAAATCCCCATTTAAATAAAAGTTTATTTTTCAAGTCAAAAATTTACACAGCTCTTACTTCTAAACAGTATTGGAACAGTATATTCACACATCAAGGTCTTGTCACATAGACTGAGTATTCACATATTGTAATCTTGTCACATATAAACATGTCATCTCTGTCACAGTTGCATGTAGTCTCTGAGTGAGCAATAGGATCAGATTGCTTTTATGGGTGAAATAATTACAGTAATGAAAAAGAAGACCAGTAGATGTCACGAACCAGAATCCCAAAGATCAACATGTTTAATGTTGAAAATGCTTATGATCATGAGTAAGAATTTTAAACAAGAAACGCATTGATCTTTGGGATGCCATTCATGACGTCTGCTGGCCTGCTTTTTCATTATTGTAAGTCTCTCCATTCAGTAACTGAGGCTAGAAGAAATTGTGAGGTACAGATTTTTTTACGACTATGTTTCAATAAAGTTTTGATGATTTTATCCATGGATCTGACATTGCGAATGGATGTGTGTGTTTCTTCGGCTTTGTGAATATATTGTATTAACAGCCCATAGGAAAGCTCCCTTATTTCACCCATAAAAGCAATCTAATCCTATTGCAAATGGATGTGTGTGTTTCTTCTGCGTTGTGAATGTTTATATGTCCCCTGTGATGCAGATGGTTTACTCCAGAATTAACCCAGTTCTTCCTAGTACATCCGGCTCACTCTTCTGTATGGTTCCAGGGCCACATTGCTGCAGGTGAGGAGGAAATCCTGAAGGTGATGTATTTCCCAGGCGTTCCAGGATCCTTCCAAAGGACTATTCAGCTCCAAGTGGCCCATATGGAGCCAGAAAGCATAGCTCTGCACGGTGAAGCAGTGTTTCCCAGAATCTGCTTGGACCTTCCTCGTAACATTAAAGGTACAGGCCTCCTACAATATAATTCCCAGGCTCTTCCTTCTCCATTAGTTGCATTTTCTCTCCTTTTTCACTGCTTGCAATTTCTACCTCCATGTTAATGTTTTTTTCATTCATTACTACTATTCTTGCAAATCAGACATGAGAAATACTACTTTTATTCTTCTAGATCCAGGCACTACCCTTACCTGTCAGTGATGTACCCTGTGTACCCAATATGTGTAGTGTACTCAATAGTGAGCTAAATGTACAAAAGCAAAAATAGAGACATTCTGGAGCAAACTAACTGTACTTTGGGAAGAAATTACAAATTGATCAAATTTCCATTGATGTAAAGGTGCAGTAAACTTTTTAATGAATAAAAACATAATGAGTAAAACAAGGGTACTCCTACTGCTGGAAGGTGAGTCATTACAGAGCTATTACAATTTAATATTGGCCTCTAGTAGCCAGATTTCAGATAATTCTTTTGTTGCATTCTATGGGTGAGGTTAGTCACTGACAACAGTTCTACACAGAATGTTATAGTAACAGTAGAATCACTTCCTGCTAGTTGAAGGAAGTAATCTCCCTGGCCCTCTGTTTCCTGAGAGTATAACAACTTTGAACTGTTAGAACTCTTTTCTTAGCGAGGATCACTCTATAACATATAGGTTTTCATAAAAAAAAATGTACTGCTCCTGTAAATGTAACTTTTAACCAGTTGAATGGTAGAGAGGTCTCAAGTAATTTTCAATGTGTTGATAACCTCCCTAGAATTCAAGAGGTTAAAATCACAGTTTATATCAAAAGTATGTTTCATTTGTTCGTTATGGTTCATTTGGTTTGTCACAGAGTTAATTCACTTTACTCTTTATTTTGTACTTATGGCCCAGAGTTTTTCCTTTTTATTTCTTCTCTTTTTTATTTCCGAAATTCTTTTCTTTGTGGGCACTCCTTGCCGGTGCTATTGTAGTGTCGATTTCATACACTATAATCACTCCTTGGATTCTAGAAAATATGTTGGGGACGTTTCTGGTATTGAAGGGGTTAATCTTACATTTGTATACAATGCCTCCAACTAATTTGCAAACTGTTTTCACACTGTTTATGCAATATACAGTACCCCTTTACTATCCCTGCAGTATACAGTGCTCCCTTCACTATCCCTATAATATACAGTACACTCTTTACTGGACTTGTAATATACAATACTCCCTTTACTATCCCTGTAATATACAGTGTCATTATAATATGCAGTATTCCCTTTATAATCTCTGCAATGGATGTTACTCACTTTACTATCCCTGCAATATACTGTAACACTTTTACTGCCCTTACAACGCACAGTACCCTCTTTACTGTCTCTTCAAGACATATTACTCTTATTCACTGTCTCTACAATACACACTACACCCTTGATTAACCATGCAATATAAAGTACCCCTTTATCATCCCTACAATATACAGTACCCCCTTGACTGCCCCTGCAATATACAGTGCCCTCTTTACTGTCCCTGCAATAAACATTTCCCCTTTTACTATCCCTGCAGTACTGTACATAGTTTTCATTTTAGTGTCTCTGTCTTCTGTAATATTTCTGCATTATACAGTACCCCTTTACTAACTATGAAATATAAGTACTCCCTTTACTAGTTTTGCAATATACAGTATCCTCTTTACTGTCCCTACAATACACAGTACTCCTTTTACTGTCTCCACAATATGCACTATACCCTTTACTGTCATTGAAATATACTGTACCTCCTTTACTGTCTATGCAATATACAATATATACTTTACTGTCCCTGCAATATATGGTACCTGTTGTCCTGTTCTTACAATATGAAGTACCTCTTTTACAGTCCTACAATATACACTGCTTATTTTACTGTCCCTACAATACACACTACACTCTTTACTGACCCTGCAATATACAGTACACCCTTTACTGTCCCAACAACATGCAGTGCTCCCTTTGCTGTCCCTGCTATATATATATATAGTTGCTCCTGCTGTTCTGCTGTATTGCTCACAACACTCTCTTTTATATTGTATCCTTGTGTTTCTCCAGAGAATGAGAAGTTGCAGACCTACCTGATGGAGGCAGAGGAGACCATGAGAGAGAAAACGCACTTGCATAGCAGCTCTGGTCTTGCGCCCACTCCAGAACATTATGACGCCACTGTAAGAATACAAACAATGCATTAACCATTTGGTCTCACATACCCACAATGGCATACTCACCTTTTCTATTACATAATTGGTATTGTACATGCAGGGATATGGACAGGGCACATTTTTCCATTAGGCAGATTAGTCAGCCCCCCAGGGATTCTAATTTTTAGGTGCATTTTAACTGCGCTAACCAAACCCACTATGTTAAATTGACTTGACCAATGCAGTCCTATTTACCGGCCAGCTTATTAAGCCTCTTGGATGCTACAGATGTTTCCAACACAATGGGCTTTATGTATAACCACAAATTGGTGCAAGTCTGGAACAAACCAATTACACACACACACACACACACACACATTGTCCACCTCCACACACTGTCCATCTCCACATGATCCACACTGTCCACCTCCATGCACTGTCCACCACCACATTGGCCCCCATTGCCCATCTCCACATTGGACCCCTTTGTCCACCTCCACATTGGCTCCATTGTCCTTCTCCACATTGTCCCCCATTGTCCTCCTCCACATTGGCCCCCATTCTCCACCTCCACATTTGACTCATTTTCCACCACCACAGTGGCCCCCCGTTATCCATTTCCACATTGGCGCCATTGTACACATCCACATTCGCCCCCATTGTCCTTCTCTACATTGTCCACTTCCACATTGGCCCCATTCCCCACCTTCACATTGGACCGATTGCCCACCTTCACATTGGCCCCATTGTCCACCTCCACATTGGACCCATTGTCCACCTCCGCATTGGCCCCCATTATCCACTTCCATATTGGCCCAAGTTGTCCACCTCCACATTGGCCCCCATTGTCCACTTCCACATTGGCCCCCATTGTTCACTTCCACATTTGCCCCATTGTCCACTTCCACATTGCCTCCCATTGTCCATCTCCACATTGGCCCCAATTGTCCACCTCCACATTGGCCCCCATTGTACACCTCCATATTGGCCCCCATTGTCCACCTCTACATTGGCGCACACAAAAACACAAAGATAGGTGCTACATACTGGTATAAACAGTGATCATAATTATCACAGAAAAACACTACTGTAGCAGTGCTCCGACATTGCTATTCAGGAACATATTCAAACAACAAAGGTAACAGTAGCACTCACCAATCAAGCGATATTGAAATCTTCTGATCGTCTGTCAGGCAGAAAAAGCGAACAGAACAGGCTGATGAAAACTTGAAAGCTTTATTATATCAAGTTAAAAACAATCACACATACAGAGTGCCTATGATTATGAGTGTTTGTGCGCGAAACATGTCAGATGTTTCTTGGGAGTCTTCTACCTGTTAGGAACATCTGTGTCTCGCTCCTTCTGTTATTGGAAGTATATGTGATTGTTTTTAACTTGATGTAATAAAGCTTTCAAGTTTTCATCAGCCTGATCTGTTAGCTTTTTCTGCCTGACAGACGATCTGAGAATTTCAATATCGCTTGATTGGTGAGTGCTACTGTTACCTTTGTTGCTTGAACACCTCTACATTGGCCCCCACTGTCCACATCCATCTCCACATTGGCCCTCATTGTCCACCACTTCATTGGCCCCCATTGTCTACCTCCACATTGACTCCCCATTGTCCACCTCCACAACACTCAGTGATAACAAGTGTCTACTATGTCATTCCTTATCATCCTAAGTCTTTGTGTTTCTTTTACCTCGTAAGATGGTGATGTAGTGGGACTGCTGTCCTTTCCAACGCTTGATGCTGTGTCTATTTATTGTTGCCCCGATGGTTTTGTCATCACACGCCCCTGTGGGCTGGGATGACATACTGTGCATGGCACGCTGACCAAATGGTTGCATACACATGCACAGTCGCTAGCTTCCCTTATTTGCTTCTGTAGACTCAATGAAGAGAAGCTTAACGTCAGTGCCAGACAAAGACAGGGCACGTCATGAAGGGGGAGCACATGGGAGAGCCAGGCATTCTACCTGGAGGACCCCCCCCCCGGCGACGTACTGCATGTGCCAGTGGAGCCACATGACAAAGGCAGTGTATGTAAACACGGCTTTTGTCACTGTCCAAAGAGAGGGGTACTTTTGAGGTACTGGGAGCAGGACATTACCCCATAAAAAGGGTCACGTGAGAGATATGAACAAATGTTTATAACTTTTATCCAGTCCCTGTTAAAATGAACCAACTGAGCACAAATTATTACAGAAAAACCTATGCAAATCTCTTAGTTTTTTCAGTTTTTTATATTATTATCAAATTAAATGGTGGATTATCCATATAAATGTGCCATCAAAAGAAAGCCCTGCTTATCATGTCATGGAATTCCGGGCTCCCCCCGCGGCTGCACGCCGTTCGGGGAGTCCGGAATACGAATAAAAAAAAAAATGCTCCGTGGTTCTTTAGTGACCGCAATGCGCCCGCATGGACGGTCATTAAGGGGTTAAAAATGGTATAGAATTTGGATGGGTGGACTAAATAAATTAGAGGGAAAATATGGTTGAACAAAGGCAGACTAAAAAGGTCAAAATTGCTCTTGTCCTCTGGTGTAAAAAATCCCTTGATACTAAGAGGTTAAAACCCCATTTCAATGAAATGGAATTTTTATTTGTCCCCCTCCCCATGGTGCAGTTAGTTTGTTCCATAATTGTTCCACTGTAGTTTACTGAATTAGTCCCTTAGAGCCTAAAGAGGATCTATTCTGGATTAAACCAACTGTACCATAGAGGACAAATAAAAAACACCTCAAATTTCTGTGAATTTAACCCTTTGCGTGCCATAGGGGTATCCAACGCATTGCGAACTGACACTCCAAGGGTTAAATGGGTATTGTAACCTCCTAAATGCTATGGAGTGTTGATTACTAAGTAGTTACACAGTGTTCACTAATGTAACCTGAGCCATGATCTCCTGTTCCTTTTGTTCTACACAGATGGACCCAATGTTACTGATGGAGATGGAGCGCATATTAATGAAGGAACATGCAACTGAGCTACTGGAGCAGGGTGTGCAAGGAGACAGCACCCAGAGAACCAAGAGCAAGCTGCACAAGTGAGCACATCGGGGCATATGTATAAAGACAAAGGGGAGCAATTCTGGGACAATACAACATTGCCATATGTAAGAAATAAATACCCACATTGATTTAAATTGTACATTTAGCCCAACTGCAATGTGTTGTAGACCTCTCTATAACATTCAAGGATTTAAAAAAATACACATTTAAATCAATGGGAGGTTTTTTGCTTTCTGTGGTGCAGTTGTTTTTCTCCAGAATTGCTCCAATTTTTCATGGTTTATCAGCCTCACTGAGTATATACTGATAATAAACACTCTGCTTCGTTTAATGATTGTGAGGCTGATGTACTAAGAAAAAGGAGCAAGTTTAGGACAAGCCAACTACTCAATAGATGGCAAATGAAAAGTCCCCATATCTTATTGATTTAAATGGGGATTTTAACCCATTACATACTAGACAGATCTCCAGTGCATTACAAAGAGTCTTTTAAACCCTTGAATTCTAAACAGATCTTTGTAATGCTTTGAAGTCCTTTCTAGCATTTAAGGTACTAAATAGCCCCACTTAAATCACTGGGGATTTAAGCTATTAGTATTGGCTCTTTGCTTTTGACCCAGAACTGTTCCACTTTTTGTGCATATGGCACTTTCTACCCTATAAAGAGTAGCTGACCCTTTAACGACCAACGTATTGAGAAACAGTATGCTGCATGCCTCTGTGTCGTCCAGGGAGTCATAATAATAAGGTTGAGTCTCCTGTATCCCTAACAAAGTAGCCAGATTCCATGTGTTATATCCTGTGATGCCCACGGTACCCAACCCTCTCTTGATTGGTTGCTATCAAGCTAAGTCTTTAGGGTTTCCTGCTTATGCACAGGTGAGTTCATTAATTACCCGAGCCGCTGATTAACTCACCTGTACTCGAAAAGGGAAATCCTAAAGGCATGGCCTGTTAGGCTCCCCTGTGGACAGGGTTGGGAATCATAGGCCATAAACAGTACCATATTTTGTTTTCCTCTTGTCTTATTGATAGTTATTCCACCCAAGTACTCAAATCACAGAGGGTTCTAAGAAAAAGAAACTATTTAAATGACACACTTGATTCCCCATAATATTACATGATTTACTATTACCCTATAACATTTATTCAAATCATAGTATTGGAAAAGTGATTGAAATTTATAAACATAGCTATTATTAGTGGAAAAAAAATAATTAAAAACTTTTAAAAACATCCAATTTGCTGCATGAGAATCCTACAGAGCACTCAATAGCAATGGGTTGAATAGATGCCACAATCATAAAGGGCAATGGTAGCCACTAAAACAGTGTTTCATATAATTGATAACTTTAAACACGTGACTGATATGTATGGCTCCATTTCACACCTAATTATGTACATCACGCTAAGTTGACGGCTGATAGCGGTGAACTGGACGACCCCTGGTAACATCAGGAATTGCTAAACTTATATATGCAACCCTATTCACTGACCAGAATCCCTAATATGTATTAACCATTAAGCAAATATGGGTTAAATCCAATTTCTTAACTGATATTTATCCTTTGGCTTGTAAGCCTTTATTGTATTTTCTCTTAATTTATTACTTTGAGATACACATTATAGAACCAAAATGATAACACTAATGATTGCCATCTGCCAACTTTATATTGATCCTTTGGCTTATAAGCCTGTATAGTCTATCATGTGTTGCTTGAGTATATCAGTTGTAGGATCAGACTAGTGGTTCTGATGAATGCCGGCTACGTCTTAGTACCAGAGGACATCAAGAATTCCCTGTTATGGATGTACAGTCTTATGTCTCATTCCCAAGGATAATCAGACCCAATAAATATATTATACAAGAGTACCCATGCACTCTCATGCCACACATCAACACCTAACATGTTTTGCCAGTATGACCGGGCTTCTTCAGATTATCTTTATACTGTTTTCGGCCATCAGCTTGGTATGATGTAAATAGTTGTGTGAAATGGTATCAGTGTTTAAATGTATCTGTTAAATCAGACACCGCCTTACCATTGCCCTTTCTGATTGTGCGATCTATTTAAACCATTGATACTGAGTGCTCTGTAGGACTCTCATGTTGCACATCATATATTTTTAGATGTTTTAATGACTTTTTTGCCACTAATAAAAGTTTTTAATTATTTCAATCACTTTCCCCATACTATGATTCGAATAAATGTGATGGGATAACAGTACCTTGTGTAATATTAAGTGGAATCAAGTATGCTGTTTAAGTAGTTTATTTTTCTTTTTTTGTTTACAGTATTCTATTAATTTATAGCTACAGTACACCTTTACTTAGAATAGTGTTTAGTACCCCTTAACTTTTGGCAAGTGGTGCCACTTCATGCTCTTTATCCATGGAGGTTGCTAACTTGTGTTCAAATTCCAGGGTCTCCCTGCCTGAATACCTTTTGGATTTTGGCTTTGTCATTCTGGGAGAAATTCGCACTCACGTCATCAAAATTACCAACACTGGACACTTCCCTGTGTCATTTCGGGCAGATCGACATGAGCTAACTGGTACAGGTAAAGTGATAAAGCTCACCTTAAACTGATGGACTCCACTAATGAGAGGCTTTTAACCTCTTGAATTCTAGGGAGGTCCCTTCAAAATGCATAAGGGACCTCACTGGCATTCAAGAGGTTTAAAGCCCCATTTAATTTAATGAGGAGCTGAGAATTTATACCCTTTGCTGCAGTTGGTTTGCCCCAGAATTGTTCCACTTTTGTATTTGTTAGTGAGGCCCAGTGAGACCATTGTCCAAAGGCAGGTGCAACATTAAAAGGATTGTGCTGCATTAATTGTGCAAAAATGGCAGTGCTCCAAAGGAGCTAAGACATATAGTGATGTACCCTTTGTCCCTGCGGTATCCTTTTATTAAGTGACTGTATGATTTTTGGCACCCTTTCCTTTTGTCCGTGACCCGGGACACCTTTTGCAGGTAACCTGGTAGCTTTTGTCAGGGACTTGGTACCTTTTGTCCATGACCTGGTACCTTTTATCAAGTGAATGTACCTTCATTTGTCTCCTTGTCCACCAACAATAAGATGAACTGATACCTTTCATTTTAGAAAACCACATCTGCTCTCCAAGGTCTGGATACATCTCTAGCATTAAAAGCCCAACTTTAAATCAGTGGGAATTTTTTACTTCCCTATTTCACAGTTACCTTGCTCCAATGGTCTGTGCTTGCTTTTGTGTAAATGTCTTGTAGGGAGGTTTCCTTTGCTCCCCATGTGACTGACTTGCAGGTGCTTAGCAATATTTCCTACTATCTACTCTCATTTTCATGTCCCAGGATCTGCACTGCAGTCATTCTGAAATGTGTATGGCTTATTACATAGATATGAACATGAGCAAATACAGTCTGACCTATAACTGTTTATTTGCTTGTAAGAAATTAACCCCTCTGAGTGCCAGAGGAGTGTCCAACACAGTGTTGTTCTTCCTATTTGATATATATATTGTATTTAAAATTTCAGTAAAAATACTTTAAAAAGTTAGTTTGCAATTAAAACATTGCATTTATGGACAAAGGTAAACCTTTGCACCAACTGCACCATAGGGGATAACTTCAATTTCCTGTGATTAGAACTGGGATTTTAAGCCTTTAAATACTACCAAAGTCTCCAAACGCATTACAAAGCAATGTGTTGGAGTCCTCTATCATAAAAGAGGTTAAAAGTCACACTCAAATCAATGGGCATTTTGGAAATGTTATTTGTCCCCTATGGTGCAGTTGGTTTGTCTAATGACTTGAATACAGCCCATAGTGCTTCTTGCCTCTTCTTCTTCTGAACAGGGTTCAGTACAGAGTTAGACCGTGTGAAGAACCTACCATGCTGTCAGACGGAGACCTTCCAGGTCAAGTTTGATCCTCGCGGGGCAAACCTCAGTCTTGGGCCTGTTGATGTGGTGATGCTAATTCAGGTACATTGACACTCCTCAGTTGAGTGCTTTCAATAAAATATGTTTGCATGTACTATAGATTCCCATATTCTTTATTAGCTGCTTTAACTCTGTAGTTGATACTGTGAATTTCATACACAGTTTTTTTTACACTCATTCTTCAGCTGTGCATGTTTTTCTGAGTATCCAGTACAGGCTTCTCTCTATTTCCCAGGTGTCTGGAGGTCCCAGGTTCCCAGTAAGACTAAGAGCATCAGTGACAATGCCTTCTCTTTCTGTGTCAAGTGACATGGTGGAGTTTGGGCATGTGCAGTGTGGGCAGTGCCAGATCAGATCTGTACAGCTTTACAACCAACTTCCTGTGCTATGTGAATGGACAGTCATGAACCAAGAGAATGAAGTCAAGGTACCAACAGTACAATCTCATTTCCTTACTGGCACTGTCACCTTTTAATGTAACTCTTTGCATACTAGTGATGACTCCAACACAAGTATCACTACATTTTATTCCGAAAATCATATATTGTAAGTAACCTGAGTAAAACAAGGGTGCGTCTTCTGCTGCAGTTGTTTTATTTAAAACTTCCAGTAAGCATTGGAGAAGATACTATCATGTTCTAAATAGAACTGTAGCAAGTGGTTCACCTTTACCATACAATCAAAGAGAGGAAAGCAGCTAAACTGTAAAAGCCTTGGCACAAAACATTTCCCAGCAGTTGAAGTACAATTATTTTACTAGACTTTAAATGTCTTACAATTTTCAATGTATTTTTCTTCCTTTACCATTTTATTGCATTCATGTTCCTTTACCATCTTCCCCTTCCATTATATTTTATTAATCTCTATCATGGTAATACTTGGTTTGTGAACTACTCCTATATATATATATATATATATATATATATATATATATTTATATATTATATTGTATATTATATAAACTGTTGTATGATAGTTGCCGGTGTATAGTTGGTTTGGGTTAGACAATTATTTACATTATGTTGAGTACATCAGAGCTAGGACAAATCCAGTGGTGAGAGCCCAGTTGACCTGAAACCTCTCTCTTTTATTCTATTGGCCCATCTGGTCACAGTGAGACAAAGCTTTAGCAGACAAAGAATGAGGAATATTTGATCCTGCTGTGCATATGACTGTGCCAGGGTGAAAAACCTCCAGCCCCCCACATGTTGCTGAACTACTACATGCCAGTCAGCATGGATGATGGGGGTTGTAGTCCAACAGCAGCGGGAGGAGAGCCACTGGTTGCCATTTCCTTGCCTATGGTAGCTGCAGTGGGGTTTGCATATAGAATTACCCAAAACAAATTTTAGCTATTGTTAATATGTACTTATGTTATTTTTTTGGAAATCTCTTTCCTGGAAACTCTGGGTTTGCCCATGCAGATGACTTATGTTAAATGATTAAATGACTTATTTACTGAATGTTTGTATGGGTATTTAAGATTTTGGCGAATGGTTGCTGTATTTCAGTTGATCATAACAAGTCTCTATTGTGCATCTATTGGGTTAATCATTTGTATATTTTTGTTATGATTACAACACTCAGAAGTTTTACCTCCATGTATGTTGTGTACTGTAGATAGACAAACACACCCCAATGCACCTGAGAAAGAAACTGCGAAAGGAATTAAAGCCCAAATCCGTTATCTTTGAGATGATGCCAGCTACTGGGGTCTTGCTTCCTGGAGAGAAGAAGAATGTAGAAATTAGGTTCATACCACGAGAGGAGGTAAAATACAGTAGTGGGGAGGAGGGGAGATTTTCTAAGCAACAAAACATTGAGACAGTAATATGGATGAAGAGACGTTCAATAACACATAAGGTTTGTTTCACATGAGAGGCATTGTCATAGAGAAAGCACCTCATAAACACCCCACCATGAGATGCGACCAATTGGACAGTATTTTCAAATGAAAACAGGGATCATTTTGGAGTAAATCATCTGCACCATAGGGGACAAATAAAAATGTCCAACATTCTCTTGGATTTGAATGGTCTTATAACCCTTTGAATGCTGGAAATATTTCCAACGCATTGCAAACCAATCTGAATTTTGGAAATATTTCTTAGTCCCCTATAATGAAATTGGTTTGCTCAATAATTTCTTTAATTTGCTTTTATACATGAGGCCCATTGTGTCCTAGCACAATCGCTGCATTCTCTGCAGTCTTGTCACTTCTGGGATGCTAGGAAAATGAACTGCGCTGTAGCACTAAAAGCCCAGCATTTTAGCTGCTATAGAAAAGCTGTGCTACACAATATGTGTGTGTGAAAGAGCTCTAATGGATGGAGGTTACTTATGGAAGAACATTGGATTTAGCCCTTTGAGTGTCAGAGGGGTATGTAATGTATTGCATAGAGTGAAACACATTTTTTAATGTCTTGAATGCTAGCAAAGTCTACAAAGCATTGCTTCACAAGGGGGGAGATTCACTGAGGTGTGATAAAGATGTGATAAAGTGGAGATGACTTCTCCAGTTTATCATTTCTCCTATGTTATTCTATGGAGCCTGTTCACTAAGATTTCTTCAGCTTTGGAGATCTTAGTGAAAAGGTTCAATAGAATAACATAGGAACTCTTTATCACTGCTTAGTGAATCTTCCACAGTGTGTTGGAGAGCTCATAGTATTCAAGACCTTAAAATCCCAGTTTAAATCACTGTATTGCAGTTGGTTTGCCCCAGCATTACTCCAGTTAGATTTTATACATAAGTCCATTTGTCTGTCACTAAGGCCATTTTACTGTGCTGTGCCTGTGGTATGTTGTCCTCTACTCAGATAGTGCGAAACTGGTAGTAAGTCACCATTATTCTTGAAGTTCCTTATAGTACAAAATAGGCAATATATACAAAGACAAAGATAAGCAATTATGGGGAAAACTAACTGCATAAAAATCCCCTTAGTTCCTATTTCCTATTGAAATGTTACTTTTAACCTTTTGAATGCTAGCATTCAAAGGGTTAAACACCCTATTTAAATTGGTGGGATTGTGGGGAATGTTTATTTGTTTCCTGCGATGCAGTCATATTCCCCTGGAATTGCTCCATGTCTTTGTGCATATGACTCAGCTACTAAAACCAAACCTGTGGCTGTACTTGCGTTCTGTCTTGTTTCATTGTTCAGCATTATGATCTTTTCGGATCTTTAGCTGCCTTCTTTCACATATTCCCTCTTTGGTCTCACCTTTTTTACTTTGGGCTCTACAGAAGCTGTATAGCCAACGCTTGGTGCTGCAGGTGGCTCAGAGTAGCCAACGGGTCATGCTGCTAGTGCAGGGACAGGGCTTGGAACCACGCCTGGAATTCACACCGTCAGTCCTGGAGCTGGGTCCCATCCTTCCATTCAGCCCTGGTGATGATGTTGAGGTTCTAGTAAAGAATCCTTGTAGCTTCCCTATAGAGTTCTATTCTTTGGAAATGGACAAACAGTATGTGGAAGAAGAGAAGGTATGTACTTCGGTATAGTGCTGCACATATATCACAACTAGGATTTTGTAACCACATGAGAGCCATTAACATGCACATGCTTTTATATCACTTAAAAGGGCAGTAAAGAGTCAATATAAAGCCTTTTAAACTCTTGGCAGTGTGCTCACAGTCAAGAGAACTGAGTTCCAATAACTTTGAACTCACTCTCTCTCTGTTACCGTTTCACTCAGGCCTTATGGGAGATTTGTATCCTCCCCACTCAAGCCCATTAATGGCATATTTGCTGAAATTGGGCTTCCATGGAGAGGATGGCATGTTGTTTCCTTTCCCATATGCACTGAATGAAGTGCAGATATCAATCAGCCATAGTGATCATGGAGATCTGCAGCTGTAACAGAGAGAGATGAGTCTTACGCTATGGGATCTCCATTTTCATAGTTGTGAGGATACTGCCTATAGTGACCCTTTACTGTCTGTTTAAAGTAGAACTAATAGATTATAACAATTTTACTTATTTTGAAATAGCTTTGAACATCTTCTACATTTATGTTTGCCATTTTGTATGTCAAACAATAGTTTATTTGATATTTAGCTTTGTTTATTTGCAAGTTTATGCCAATTAGACAGTCCCCGTTGGTAAGCCAGTCAGATAATAACATTATACCCTACTCTCCCTCCTGCCTGCCACTCTCTGCTGACCAACATTAGTTAATTTACATAAACCAACAAACTGACAGTCAGATCTTGTCAAGATGGGTGAATCCATGAGAGGAGAATTTGAACAGGTGACAGCTGCATTTTAATAGTCCAGATATTATGATATTTTCTAATCCAGATATTCAGATATACTCACAACAGGACAAAGAGTTGACAGAGTTTAGAATATTTGGGGACCATTTCTTAAACCCTTGACTAATGGAAAGATCTCCAATCAGGGGCGAACTGTAGTGGAATAACCGCCCGGGATGGGGTGTTATCCCTATGAGTGCCAGGCAGGTATCTAATGCATTGAAGTCTATTTACCCTTTGAGTTCCAGAGAGATACACAAAGCACTGATATACCTTTTTTACCCTACCTTTTCCTTGGTGGTCCGGGAAGTAAGAGGCCTGTGCAGCTGCCAGCACAGACCTCCATATTGGCTCTCTCTTGTAATCTTTGAGTAGGCTGAGTGCAGGGCTCCAGGATATAATGTCATATCCAGGCACCCAGCATTGGCAGTCCTCAAGAGCACTACGAGGGTGTACTGATCTGGAGGTCTGTGACAGCAAGTTCACAGACCTCCCACTCCCTTACTCATGACATTGTAGACTGGGAAGGAGAGATCCTTCGATTTCCCCCACTTGCCCATGAATACTCTGCCCACCTGAGATGCCCGATCCCCGATGGAACAATCCACCCTGTCGCCATTGTATTGCTGTCTAACATTGCCTGTGCTTGGGCCAGGAGTAAGCTCCTGTCATATTGTATTGGTGTTTTTCTATTTCATCTTGCAAATTTGCATCCATTCATTGATAAATGGAAGAATTGAAAATGAACATGTTTTTCGGAGTGTTTACATTTTGACCTTTAATAATTAAAACCCCTGACTTTGCACTTCCACTGCATTGTTAAAATATGAATAAATAGAAAAAGATACTGTGGGTGGTGGATTTGCTTGGTACTGACTGAGGGGGCTTAAGTCCCAGATCTCACACATAAGGCCCTGGGCATTGCTGTGAACTTGGGGTACATGATGGTGTTAAATTCACTACTAGGATTGGTGTAGTTAGTTAGACTGCATGCTTCAGTAATAATGCCATAGATTGGTTTACTCCTCCTGTCTTTTGAGAACTTAATAAATCCACTAACTGTGGAGATTAATGAGCTAATGAAAACAGAGCTTATTTAGCCTGAGTATATGTATGTATACACTAGACAAAAAGTGTGAAATTCTCAGAACAAATCAAACAATGCTCTCTAGTGCCATTAACGATGAGAAATATCCACCCACATGAACTTCAATATGGCACCTCCCAGAAAGACAATTCATATACAAAATCCTACCAAATGCATGGTATCAGCCAAACCCAGACATGTGTTTCAGCCTTCTTGAGCCTCTTAAGTCAAGTGCAGCTGGTCTTTATAGGTATAAGAACAAAGGGTCCTGATAGCCTTAAGGTTTCAGAATGACGGCGAATATTGTGTCAAATATTCACTGAGCATAAACTTGCTATATTAGTGCCAACTCGGGAATGTAAATTTTTAGCTCTCTTATGCCGCTTTATACATTTCCATATGCATATAAGTCTGCCCATAAAGTCAGCCCAGCTCTTAAATGTTAGACTAATCCTCAGTGCAAAAGAGTACTAGCAATCCATAGATGTTGTAGTGAAATACTACAGGCCAAACAACTGCAGAAATATATAACCATGTGGTCACGTCTCCTTTGTTTTAGATACTACGGATGCTAAAAGGTTATGACTTCCAGAATACATTGCTGCTTCCTCCCCGGCTGCCTGGTGAAAAGTTGCCCTCCGACATTCTGGAGTATTATGAGGAACAAAAAAGACTGCAAGAGGAATCTGGACAAAGACATAGGACTGAAAGTCATGGAAGCGGTGAGGATCACTCAGTGAAAACTGCCTTCCTGATCCAGTTACTGGACCCATTATATGTTACTGGATCTTTTGCCCATTCACTAAATTATTCTGTTTCCAATTACTGAAACCTGTATCCGTTTACCAGCAACCTATGTACAATTACAATAACAAGTGTCCATTTCTAATAGCGCGTTGTGTCATTCAGTGTAACCTGGTTTTATTTTTCTTGACTTGTTGCATTAATCCTAACCAGTAAGTGTAAGCCATACAGATCTTTTACAACTGCCTTTACATACGGTGGCATTCTGTGTGCCGGCTCTGACGTCTGCGCCCTTTATCTTGGCAATTATAAGCATCTGTGCCCATTATTGTGGCAATTATAAGTGTCACCAGCTCATTGTTTATAATGACAGACAAACAAGTGCCATTGTAAGCCTTAACCTCTTTGGGCCACAGTTATAAAGACAATAGTGGATCAATATTGGGGCAAATCAACTGCATCATAGGAGGACAAATACAAATTCACATTGATTTAGATTGAGCTTTTAACACCTTAAATGCAAGTGTGGTCTCCATTGCATTGCTCCACAATGCACTGGCAATTTCTGTAGATTTAAAGAGGTTAAAAACTCCAATTTAAATCAAGGGGAAATTTCATTTGTCCCTTAGGGTGCAGTTGGTATACCTTCTTTACGCATAGTGCACTTTTGGCTTTAAGGGCTTGGGGTATTAACCCCTTGAAGACCATAGGGGTATACAGAATATTGCTTCACAGTGCACTGCACTCCCCTCTGGTTCTAAAGGAGTTAAAATAAATTGCCGCATAAGGAAGTAATACAAGCAGCTATGTCTGTATCAGCTTGCATTAGTATCATTCCCTTTGCAATACTTTGGATACCTCTCTAGCACTCAAGTGGCTAAACTAAAAAATATATATGGTACATACCTACACCGCCCACTGCTTGGAGATGCATGTTCTATGGTTATTACAGTTCAGACAGTTTTCTTACATTAACAGTACAACCTGGTGTCCAGATAATTCACCTTCTGTCACTGGCTGCAGTTCTCTGTAGAATGTGACAGTTGGTGACAGTCTGAAGTGTTATAACGTGGGAATAAAGCACTTGTCAGCAGTGGAAGTACCAGTGTTATAATTAGCAGGATAATTAGCAGGATAGTCCCTACAATATAAATGTTTTCCCATTATAAAACTTTATTTTAGTTTGTCTGTCCCTACCTCTGTGTGTCTGTCATTGTTCCCTCAACTCCTTACATGTTAAAGGGATAATATTGTCAACTATAAAAAAAAGAATATTGTAGCTGTTTGTAGCTAAATGACCCCAGTCCCAACTTTCAAACATTTATGGTTTGAGAGATACTCAGCAGTAAAGTCCCCCCCTCCCTTACGTCAGTGCTCTAGCTGACTGCAGGGGAATCCGGTCCCGGGACCGTGGCTCTTCAGCAAAGCCGAGATTGCACGAGAGAAAAAGAACTACTTCACTGGAATGGTCTACAAAGTGTGCTTTGTTTGCAAGGGCTGATTGTCCTCATGGCCTCTGTTATTCAGCTTTGCATAAATTAGTTTTCTCAGCTTGATCATTATTTAGTGCTGAAAATAATATCCAAAAAGTGGGCTTGAGCCTTTGTAGTTGTACTCCAAGACTCCAAACTCTTCCTGCTAAAACCTGCCATTAGTGGGGTCCTGACATCCTACTATAAACAATCATATCCGCCACTGTGAGCATTATAGCCATTATCAAATACTATTACACTTGGAGAACCAGCCCACACAGAATTGATTCACAGACACCATTATTATTATTATTAGGAGGTATTAGTGTTGCCATAAGTATGTCATATTTTGCAGGAGCTGTGGGGGAGGATGACGAACATGCTTCTTATGTGGGAGATAAACATGAGCCTCCTGGAGATCAGAGGATCCCTTCCACGACTGATAGCCATTCCACCCGGGGTGAAGCTAATCACAAGGATGCTGAAGATGAACAGGAGAGGAGAGCAGGTTCAGGTGAGAAACTTCCAATTTCCTTACTTTGGTTTAGTTTGCGGGTTTATGTATTAATCTTTAAACCTTTGGTGCCAGAGGAGTACGCAGTGCATTGCTTTGAATGCGTTGCGTACCCCTCTGGCACTCAAAGGGCTAAGCACAAGAGGGATATGCAATGCACCTTATGCCCATCTGTTCCTTAAATGAGCAGAAAACTATTTTTTTTTAAATCTATGTGTTATAGAACTTTTTTTTGCTGATTAAAACAAAAATACTCCCACAGTTTTACTCAAGAGTTATAACAGTTCAAATGATCAGGAAGTGAATTTACTGTTTGTTTACATTTTTACTGTTCTAACTGACAGCATGACTCAGCAGTTTCTGTCACATTCTATAGAGAACTGTGTGACATTGACTTTTCTCTCAAATAGAATGTAACAGAATGACTAATCTGACCACTAGAGGGCACTGTTAATGTAAAAAAAAAAAAAAAACAACAACACAAGTTTACACAGTAATAACTCTGGAAAAATGCATCTTTCAGCTGTAGGAGTAACCCTGTTTTACAGGAAACCCCTTATAACATATATAATTCTTCATAACACATGATTACTGTTCCTTTAAAAAATTTGCATGTTTAGCAAAGTGGGACAGTGTAAATAGCAAAGCAGTCGTCTCATTGGAACTCTGGTAATGGAACGTTTGCATGGAAGACAACACAGTTAATAAATGTATGCTCTAAAAAAAACCTTGTTGCAAAATGAATAGGTATATTTTGTCAGATAGATTTTATTTCTGTGTAAAATCTAGTGTATATCTTTTTTTCTTTTCCTCCCCATTTGTTGCAATGCATTGTGCAGAGAGGCTCATTTTCTGGCCAGCTGACCAATGCTTGCCCCCACCCCACCCCCTCCATTATCCCAGTTTCCATTTGCTGGGAATCAAAGTCTTTTTATTTTGTAACCACAAGTCTAAATGAAACTGAATACTCACAGAATATCCACATCTGTGCCCGAACACACCCCACTATCCCTTCACGTATCTGTGCCTGCACGCACCTCAGTGAATCAGTGGCCACAACCCCAGTCTCACCACACCTTTGCTCACTCCAGTGGCAATACACATTTGTCTACGCAAATGTCATGCCTGCAAACATTCAACTCCAAAGCCCAACTGCCCTAAAGATTGCACACTTGTGCCTACCCCTTTATCTGCACAAACTCCTTTGCTTAATTCCATGACACACATATGTCCATGCCAACACACATCCATGGTCACACATCTTTTAGCCTACAGGCAGATAAAATTACCTGTTCCCACATACACACACCTCAACCCAGTCACATCATCCTTCCCTTTTTTGTGCCCTTCCCAGTCAGGTAACATATTGGGTGCTCAATTTCAAAGAATCATCCTTGGTTTCTTCCAATATCCTTATCTTTCTTGCCTTGAGATCTGACACTTGTCAGGGCCTTTGGGCCGAGAGAGAGAGTCTCTTGCCTATCAAGGTTTTGGAGTGCCAGGTTATTTGCCTTGCTCTGCTGCACTGTTCTCAGTTCCCCCAGGGTCTGACAGTGAGGATTCAATCCAACAATGCAATTAGCTGTGGCCTATATCATCCGCCAAGGAGGAAACAGAAACACAGCCACATGAACAGTAGTTTGGATGATTCTCATTTGGGCGGAATCTCACATGCCAGCTCTCTTAGCAGTTCACATTCCAGGAATAGACAATGTCATGTTGGACTTTCTCAGCTCTCAGTGTCTAGATCCCAGGAATTGGGAACTTAACCAGAAGGTGTTCGACACCATAGTCTGCCTGTGGGACCTTCTGACCGTGAATCAAATGGCCTCTCGTTTGAACCAAAAGGTTCCCCTGTTTTGCTCCAAATCCAAAGACTCTGTCTCTTGCAGTGGATGTGATAGTTATTCCATAGCAATTTTCCCTGGAGTATGTGTTTCCCATATTCCTTCTTATTTTCAGGGTATTAAAGAAAGTCAGGGGAGCTTTTGCTCCTTCTGGACCTCTTGACACAGGCCATTATGATGAAAATCTGTAAGCTAGCTTCATCCAAGGCATGTCGCACAAACCTTTGTGCAAGGGGTGTCTCATGCCTACCCAGTCTTTTGAGATATCACTCCCCTATGGGACTTGAATTTGGTCCTGGGGGTGATTCAGAAGGCTCCCTTTGAACCTCTGTCTTCTTTTTCCCTTCAGTCCTTGACTTTTAAAGCGGAACTACCACCAGAGGTAAAGTTGCCCTGCAATAATTAGGCGGGTAGCAACTAGCTTAATAATAATTATATTACCTCTCACAATGACACAATTCTACAGCAATCTTTAATCTTCCGAGGCTGACGGCCAGGTTAGTGCAGTCTGCGCGCCTGCACCATCAGTCCCTTCCAGTGCCTTTTGGGACAGGGCAATGCTTCTTAATAGACTTAATAGAGAATTTATTTGTTTGCCAACCTGCTATTTCTGATGAAACAGTGCGAAGCGCAGCGAAACATTTATTAGTGGGATTATACTATTGGTTTTAATAAACTATACATTTTTTACCGGACGAGCTATTTGGAGCATTTTTATTTTTGTTTGTTCTGTCCTTTGTTTTTTGTGTGTATACTACTGAGGACCTATAGAAGTGGAAAAGATCTCGAGTCCTTACAGCATTGGAAATTTCCCTACAGCACTGGAAATATCTATACTATCGGAGAGATCCTGGAAATAACGAACAGGGACGGTAAGATTTCCCTGTATACCTAATTGCTGTGTTTTGCATATGTATTTACACAGCCACATATACATGTGAGTGTATTACCACTTTAAAGTTACTTTGTATCCTATAAGTGTTGATAGGGCACTATTGGCGCCTCCTATCTTGTTTTTTCTTTTGCTTCTTAATAGAGACTGGGACGGACAGAGCAATTGCTCAGACAAGATGTCTGCACTGATGCCTGGCTTACGGTCTCATAAGATTAAGGATTTCTGTAGAATCGTGTTATTGTGACAGGTAATATAACTATTATTAATCTAGTCACCACCTGCCTAATTATTGCAGGGCAACTTTACCTCTGGTGGTAGTTCTGCTTTAATACAACTTTCCTGCTGAGATTATGTCTGGTCGGCAAGTGGCCGAATTATTTTTTGTCCTGTAACCCCCTTTTCTGATTTTTCTTCTCATTTTTTATTCTGCTAGGGCCATTTTGTGAACTTCTGTAGGGTTTCTCCCTAAAGTTGTTTCTGCATTTCACATTAACCAGGAAATAGTTCTTCTTTCTCTTTGTCTTGCTCCATCTAACAGATGGTAGCAGAAGCTCCATTGTTTGGACATATTGCTTGAAGTACTATGATCATCACATGGAGGGTTTCTGAAAATCAGATACTCTTTTTGTCATTCCTGCGGGAATGCCATCATGCAGGCCATGCTGCGTCTTAGTTGATGGTGGCTGCCTGGATTAAGGAGGCCATTCGCTAGTCCTACATCCTCAGGAAAAAGCCTGTGCCCTTACCCAGAGCGGTGGGTACTTCCTTGGCCTACAATATCCAGGTCTCTACAGAGCAGTTGTGTAAGGCAGTGACAAGGTCGTCCCTTCACAAGTTTGTTAAACACTACCTTGTCAATGTTCTGGCTTTCGGCCGCAGTTAGTTTTGGATGGAAGTGTCAGTATCAGATCAGGAAGCACCATTGTAAGCTGCCTGTATGTACTTATCAGAGGAGAAACTCCACAAAGAGAGAACAGACAGCTATTAATATAAATAAACAACACAACAGGGAGGCAATACTGGACTATACTGCTATATACTGGCCTCATTGAGCCAGGAGATGGGGAGCACTAGCTGGCTAGTGGTGGGTGCACTAGAGATGCCTTACTGCTGCCTAAGTTGGGTTAGAGGTGCTGGCTGCAAAGCCAGATAGCAGGATGACACCTCTAGACACAGCAGCTGCTCATTGAGACAGAGAGGCAGAACCTACCCGCAGTATTATTTGTCTTGGTTGAACAAACTGAAGGAAACTGAAACTCAGGATACAGCAGGTCAAAACTATAAGGAGTCGAAAGACAAAGCACAAACTAAGACCGACAAGAAATCAAGGAGTCGAACTTGGAGGTAGATGGCAAGTCAGACTCAACTGGGTTGATGATGTTGAGTTTGACTAAGAGCAAGATTAGTAGAGTAGAAGGGCACAGGACAGAGAATGGTTGACAGGCCAGGTCAGCAACTAACAGGCAGAGACAATACCGAGGAATAGTCTATGAGAAGTCAAACCAATTGGTTCAGAAACCAGTCGGGCAACACAAGAAGCAGGCAGGAGAAGAATCAAGAGAATGGAGCCAAGGATTGATACCAGAATATACAGTCTAATAGCAGAATCAGGTAACGAAGGGGTGGTCAGGAATAGCTGGGTCAGAAAAACACTGGAAACACATGGAACTAAATTAGATCCAGGTCACGGCAAGAACGTTTAGATCATGCACCCATGCAAGGCGCCGGCGCTAGATAAGGACTCAGCAAAAGCATCATAACAGGACAGAGAAAAGGAAACACCAGTATGCTCTACTGGGCAGGGACCTCCTATCCTAATGTATGCTCACCTAGTGTTCCCCTTATGATTGTCTATATAACCAATTAATTACTGCACTTATTGTACCCCCTATACAAAATGTAATCTGTAAAGTGCTATGTTCACCTGTTAGCGCTAAATAAATAAAAATATACATACATGCATACAAATGGGACAGGGGAAGAAGGCTTATGTGTCATTGTCTATGTGGTTCTCTGACTACGGGTGGACGGTAGAACAAGGCTGGAGTCTGAAACAGTATGTGTTTGTCTGTGACAATGGATAGTGCAAAATCACTCCCCTCCCCCTGTCACCTCTCACACAGCAACACTATGCTTATTTTGATACTATATTTAGTATTATTTTCCTCATATGGCTGCAAAATAATGACTATCATGAATAGATTTCCCTCAGATGTAATACATATGTACATATATCCATATAATAGATAATGCTAAAACCACAACCAATATAGATACATAATGCATACTGTAGGTAGATAAACTAATTGTGTGAATCAAAAAGTGAGCCTCCCTTTGGAGGTCATATAGGTCATATAGTGCAAACCTGATCCTTGGAAGACCAGGAAATTATTCTTAAAATGTGACATTATCTATGCCCAGTGGTGTAACTCATTGATTGCTAATAAGGGTTAATAATGAATTAAGGAATATGTGATTACATTATCCCTCTTAATAAAATGTGTAGCACAGTGTAATACTGAATACAAACTATATATATATATAATAACATAATTGTTACTTTTGAGATATGATAAAATATATAATATGGTTATTATTTGTATGTGATGGGAACACAATATATTTATATTTATGAACAAGTTACTGACACCTCTTTTATGTACAGCATGATAAACAAAACCGTTACTCACATTATCAAAATGTCCATTATACAGAGATCTTGCAAATGCAAACTCTCCCTGTCCTTCAGACATCACAAAAGACATCTGAGGGATACCTAAGGAGTTTTGCTCCAAGGTGTGATGAAGAGGAGAAAACTACATTGTTATTTGAGCCAGAGCAGTAACATTTCTCCAGATTGAGAGATCTGCAGAGCCTCCATAGGATAACATAGGAAATGTAGAGTTTTTACACTGGAGGAATTGACCGCTCTTTATCATGCCTTTATCTAATCTTAGTTTATCTCCCCCAGGATTATTCATACCTTTAATCTCTCCCAGAATATGCCACCTCTGTCACTGTAATAAAAGTGATTGACGTGGTATGAATTTAGTGTTAAGCGGGGCTCACACTGACTCATTCACTTTGTATCAGCAGAATATACATGTACCTGAAAATGTGACCCATATGTAAAAATGGAGCAATTCTGGAACAAACCAGCTGTGCCAGTTTAGGAACAAATAAAACCCCAACGTTGCAATATGTATTGGGAACCTTTCTAGCATTCAGTAAGTTTTCTTCCTTCCCTTTGGTGTTAGTTTTTTGCTCCACAGTTGTTCCATATTTGTCTTTATACATATAGTCCTATGCTTTTATATGAATTTTGGTGTTTGTGAATTTCGTTAATAAAGATGTTCTCATAATCTGAATGCAACATACCTGAAGTGTAAAAATAGTAAGGAAAAACTAACCTCTTTGGTTTTGCATAGGAGAAAAGCTTTTCCAAAGTGACGGTGACACCACCAAGGCAGTGGGAGAGCTGGAGCAAAACCCTGTGTCCCGAGCCATTGCCCGGTATATGGGTATTGACATCAGCAATGAGGGTCGAGCAGCAAGTAACCGCAGAGGCATTGCTATCATTGTGCATGGAGCGCCACTTACTGGCAAGTAGTGTATTTGGCATTCTGTAACAGTGAAATAATTTTTGGTGCTAGAGAATAAATGTCCTGACCATCATGTTCTATGATGGGAGGATTAGGATTGGGTATCTGTGGTTGGATAAAATGATTTTTTGTGCTTTTTACAAGATAATTTTCTCTTAATCCATGTTGGACACAGAGTCCATGGGGCTAAGGTCTCTCTTTTAGGATGCAGGGCACTTTAAGAAAATAAATCTCTGCAGTACAAAGACTCACTCCCAGCACTGCTTAATTCCGCATAGCTCCTCCCACCTTCAGTTTTCAGATAGCAAAGCCATAACAAGACCAAGAGGAAATCCCAAGAATTAAAAAGTGCAGAGAAGAAGCTACCATTCCAGAGAAGCTAAGAATAGCAGGGCTTCCCTGCCAGGGAAAATATGGAAGTTTTCTCTATGGGGGTGGGTCTGTGTACCACATGGACTAAGAGAAAAAAATGTGTCTGTAAGTAGCACAAAAATCTTTTCTTTTATCCACTGAGGGTCTCAGCGGCCATGGGGACATCCAAACGCTGTCCCAAAATTCAATGGGGTTGAAGTAGAAACTCTTATAAACAGTGCAAATGTTAACTGCAACAAAAGGCAAACAGAGAAATCACCATAACCCTTTTTGTGTCAGTGGATACTGTAATAAATTACAAAAATAAAAAGCAGACTCCAAATTAAATGTATTGTAAAGTATGGGCAAAATTATACTAGTCATTTGACTTCTATGTGCAATAGCTTCCTTCCCAAAGCTGGCGTTCACGAAGGCAAACATACTGACCTTGTAGTACTTAGAAAATGTGTGTAGAGACAACCAAGTTGCCATCATGAATAGCTAGTATGCTAAAGCTTTGTTATTACACACAAGATGCACTAAGAACCCTGCTGGAGTGGGATGTGACCTGAAAGTAGAACAGTTTCACATGGATACGTCGGATAACATTAAAGGGATAGTAATGTTTCATAATAAAAGCAGCTGTAATTAATCATCATAGTATTTGGACTTTGGAGAGTGTTATTTCAATTCTGTCAGAGTTGTAGTTCAAGAGTAATTCAATGACAAAGTATCCACCTCCTGCCCCTTTTACTGATGTAACACTGTTCAGCCAGATCAGAAGGGAGGTGCCCAGGTAGATTGCAGAGAGGGACAATCTTCAATTAAGATAAGGGAAGAACCTGAAAAACTTGTCAAGGGGGGCAGGGCTTTCATTGTTCTCTTAGGAAGAAGATTGTCCCCTGCTGTTATCTGTCTGGTCTATGGACTACATTCCACATCTGAGAAGAGATGGCTTACACTAGGTAAAAGGGGTGGGAGGGGAAGCTTTGCTTGTGAATATCTCTCAAACCATAAAGGTTTGAGAGATAAGACTTATATCGTTCTTCATGTTTTTTTAATGCCTACAAAATAAAATAAAGATAAAACGAAGTATTACTATCCCTTTAAGCCTTTCTGATGGTATACTCTATCCAAGAATCCAAATTTCTTTCTGAGGCTGTCTGACCATGTCTTGGACTCTTCAGAGTATCAAAAAGGGCACCCTTCTTACGAAAGGATTGAGTATGTTGTACGTGGTGACCTTTGAGGCACAGCCTGCAAAAAAACTACTGATCTGCCTCACTCCTTCTTCCGAGGTGCCTGTACATACCAATTTCCACCAAATGGGTGTAGTAAATAAATTAATTAATCCTGTTCAAATGGATGCTCCCACCGAGGTGAAAATTTGTAAAGGTGACAATTTCTGTTTAAGTAATGTTCAGCATTTCAAAGCAGAAATATAGTAATGCTTTACTGATCTTTCTTTCTGATCTGCATACCTATTATACAGTTCTCTTTACTTACCAAGAATGCAAAAGTAAGTTTAAAAAAGGTTTATCAACTGGTGAGAAAACTCTCAGACTAGTAGCCTGGTATTCTTGTATTGTTGTATGGAGAATAGTCATCAGTATCTAAGTATTCTCTTGGGGATGGGAGTGAAATAATTAAAAGGCTTTTCATCTGTAAATGGTTCCAATGAGTTCTTTATCTCCAGGTGTCTTGATTGGGAGAGCTCTATATGTTTCACTCGGTCAGAGCATTGAAAAGATGGTCAACCTCTCTTTTGGCTTTGCATATTCTGCAGTGCATAATATTTAAAGTCAAATTGTTTATACATTTTATTACTCTTAGTTTTTCATCTCCACCTATTTTTTTCTTACACTTTTATGTCCCTGAGCTCCCTGGGTTTCCTGAAAGCTTTCAGTTGGGTACTGTGAGAGCAGTAATATCTATACAGCACTGAGTGATCTGCATTCTGTAGTGGCAGCCTTTTTCCATTTTCACTGACTTTCTTTCATTGTATCTTTTTTTGCGCCACTCTCTTTTTTCACAGTCCCAAACGGAGAACTGTCTGAAAACACATTCAGATTTCTTCAGCGTCATTGAGGGAGGCAGGTACCATAGGTTAAGCAGAGTGCCTATAGGAGACAGAGCACTGTAATTAAAAAAAACTCTTCCCCTTCCTAGCTGCTAACCCCTCCCCCTGCCCAACTGCCTTCAAATTACCTCACACAGCGGCGGTCATTGCTTCCAGCAGCTCCGGAGATTCTCTGATAGCAGCTTCTCAGCAACTGAAGGATTGCTCTTTTTTGGGCCAAAATAAGACAAAATTGTCAACCACACCACTGAAGGTAAAATACCTTTCTGCCTCAAAATAAACACCACTGAAGGTAAAAATACCTTTCTGCCTCTAAATAAACCTAAGAGGTTTGACAACAAGAAAATGACTTTTACTTACAAAGGTAAAACATCCTCCAGACAACCTTCTAATCTTTCTCTTGGTGGTTCCTTTCGTTTTCATAGATCAAACCTACATGGACACAAAAGAAAACTGTGCCCAAGACTTTAGACCCCAAGCCCTCTCAAGCATAGAGTATGTGGTCTTCCTCAAACCCTCCTCTGGGAGGGAATACTCTGTCACTTTACATATCAATGTAGGATGTCAATTTCAGATGAGTGGGTTCTACAACGCATTCAGTAAGGATACAGAATGTCTTTTACAACTCCTCATCACTTTTTCATGTCCATGGTACCAAAAGAAAGGAAGTTACAGGAAGCCTTTCATAGGGCTATCCGTCAGTTCCTAGACAATGGTGTAATAGTTCCAGTACCAAAAGACCAAAAGTTCAAAGGCTTTTCAAATTTTTTTTTTATGGTATCCAAAAAAAGACAGAAGATTCTGTCCTACCGTGGACTTGAAAACCCTAAACCAGTTTCCTAGGTTCAAAACTGGAGTCTATTAAGTCAGTGATTGCAGCCCTGGAGCCATAGGAATTTCTCACATCTTTGGACATCAAAGATGCTTACCTACACATCCCTCTTTGGCCCAAACACTGGGAAAATCTCATGTTTGCTTACCGAAAAAAACACTTTCAATTTGTGACTCTGCCTTTCGGCCTAGCCGCAGCTCAGAGAGTTTTCTCCAAGGTAATGGCTTCCTTATGGCTCACCTCAGATGCATGTGAGTAAATCTGACTCCTTTCCTTGACGACCTGTTGTTAAAGGCTCCATCTCTGGAGCTAATTTATCAACATCTTCATCTCACTCTGTTAATTATGAAAAATCACGTTTGGATAATCAACCTAAACAAGTCTCAATTAGTACCATCTCAGCAGATACTGTTTCTAGGCCTGGGACTCAACACCAGCCTTCAAAAGGAGCTTTTTGGACCTGCAGGACAGAGTACAATCCTTTCTCTCCCTACCAGAAGTTTCTGTAAGACACTGAAGATTGTTGGAAAAGTGGTGACCACAATAGAAGCAGTTTCCTTTGCTCACTTGTACTTGAGGCCTCTTTAACTGAATCGGATTTGCAGTTGCGACTTTGGTACATCTCCATGGTCCCTGCATCCCTCAATGACGCTAGAAAAAAATGGGATTTTTTACTTACCAATAAATCCTTTTCTCTTTGTCCATTGAGAGATGCAGGGCTTCCCATCCACAGAAAACTTGTTGGGTGAGGAACAAATGGCTTTTCTGGAGGATATGTGTTACTGCTATTTTCTTCCTGACCCTGATAAATGAAAACTGAAGGCAGTTGGGCTTGGGGGGGGTAGCAGTTAGGAAGTGGGAGCAGTTTTTTGTTTTGCGTGCCCTTCCTCCTATAGGCACACTGCTTAACCCCATGGTCCCTTCTTCCCTCAATGGACTAAGAGAAAATTATTTATAGGTAAGTAAAACATCCCATTATCTCATTGTCAGGGACATAAAAGTCTGAAAAAAAATCGGTGAATATGAAAAAGATAAAAAGATGTATAGACAATGTTACCTTACATATTATACTCTTAATGAATATGTAAAGTCGGAGAGGAGTTTGATTGTCACATTAAGGGCGATACTCAATAAGCTAAAGAGGTGTAATTGTGGAGCATACCAACAGCACTATAAAGGGCACACACAAAACACATTCCCACTGATTAAATGGGGCTTTTGACACCTTGAGGGTTATGCACTAAGGTGTGATAAAGAGACGATACAATGGATATGATTTCTCCAGTGATATCACTACTCCAATTTATATGTTATTCTATGGATCCTATGCACTTAGATCTCTGCCATGTGAAAAATCTTGCATTGCCTGCATAGAGTGGCATGGGAATTGGAGACATGATTTCACTGGAGAAGTCACCTCTGCTTTACTCCTCCATTATCTCCCCTTAGTGCATCTCCCCCCTTAAATGCTTGAGGGGTGTCAGAGACATCTCCTTTGTTCAAAGGGTTAAAAGCCCCATTTAAATATTTGGGGACTTTCATTTCTCCTCTATGGTTCAGTTGGTTTGCTCCAGGTTTATGCCTTTGGCTTGTTAAATATGACCGTATATGCACAAACTAAAAGTGGAGTCATTCTTGAGCATACCAGTGGCACCACAGGGGAGAAATAAGAAATTTTGTTGATTTAAGTGGAATGTTCAACCCCTTGAATGCTAGGGAGGTTCTCCAGTGCATTTCTTTGTTTTCTTAGCATTCATGGACTAAAATGCCCATTTAAATCCATGGGATTTGTTTTTATTTTTTCCCTATGGTGCAGCTGGATTGCCCCAGAATTGTTCCTCATTTGTCTTTGTCTATGGCTCTGAACACTGAGACTGAGTTAGTGCTGTATAACCACATGTCTATTTACAAGGTTTTATTCTCTGGGTGTTGTAGGAAAGTCCTCTGCTGCAGTGGCTCTGGCTCATCATTATAGTATTGCCTGCCTGTCCATTGACTCCGTGGTGCTAGATGCCATTTCTGATGAAAACAGCCTCACTGGTCTGAGGGCGAGGCAACTCTGTGCCAAGGCTGCATTTGCTCAGGCCCTTCGTGAGTCCGAAGAGACAGGTGAGTGGGGTCCAAGGCAACATCTAGGCACAACAATTACCATAAATCTTGTTTTGAATACCATTACAGTACTCTTTGAAATGCATCAGTATGTCAACATAATAGAAGGCAGAGAAGATAATTGGCTAAACCTGCCACATGAACTCCTGCCATGCTGCTAAATGCAGGGTATATTTGAAAAAGCTTGCAAGCAACAGCCTCTGTCATCTTTGTGTAAATTGTGATTGGATAATCTAATGGCTGTCATTGAGAGGATGTGACTAGGACAGGTTAAGCAACCTTTGGCTCCCCAGACATTGATGGAATGCAACTCTTGTCACTGTCCTGATGGAGTTGATTGACTAGATGCAGATGCAAAGTGGAGGAGGCAGTGGGGGGGAAGTTGGGGGAACAAAGGTCACAAGAGGGTAACAAACAGTAGAGGTATGAGGGGACAGGATAATGTCCTCAGATCTCCTACAGACAGCAATGGGATGAGAGAACAAGGAGATGGTGTCAACTGCTCCACGAGGAAACAAAAATATTTAAATGGGGCCTTTAGCCCTTTGAATGCTGGAGTATTCTCCAATGAATTCCCCCCAAATCTCGATTTTGCCTGAATTCTTAACTTGGTCAATAATTTGAATTATCTCTCTCTTAGCATTACAGACATCAGAAGCTGGCGGTGGTCAGTCTAGGCTTAGTATGGAAGCGTTGGCAAAACACACAGCTGAAGGAGGACAAGGACCTGAGTCCAAAATAGCTCCTCAATCGATTGCCTCACGAGCCACTAGAGGTAGTCTAGTAGCTGGAAAAGGCAAATCAGAGTCCCATGTAATGCAGGGAGGCAAGCAGCAGCATGTGTCCGAAGCTACAGGATCACAGGTAACTGAGTTATGTTGTTCTTGAACAGCTTTCAACTGCTTTCCACTCTGCTTGGTTCCCAAGTATCTTATATGTATAGAGACGTACATATAAAGCCAAAAGTGGAGCAATTCTGGGAGAAATCAGCTTCACTATAGTTAACAAATAAAAATTTCCCAAATTCTCATTGTTTAAATGTGGCTTTTAACTCTTTGACTGCCAGAGGGTGTATCCAATGCATTAGGTTGTAATGCATTGGATACCTCTCTGGAGGCACTCAAAGATTTAACTTCTTGAATGCTAAAGATGATTCCAGCTCAATGTGAAGCAGTTAAAAGCCATGATTAAATCAATGTGAATTTTCCTTTGTATTCTGTGGTTTTCCCTAAATCTGCTCTACTTGTGCTTTTGTACGTATGGCCTGTAATCTTTCTCACTTCCCTTACTACTACTCGTTCCCCATTTGTCATTGTGTAGTTAACAGCTTCTTGTACATTTCTCTCCTGCAGACTGGTAGTTCCCCCCTCCCGGTGGGTCCCACACAGAAGCGGCTTAGTGTGAGTGCTAGTGTTGGTGGTGAGTTCGGTCTGATGAGCTGCATGTTGCCAGAGGACCTGTTGCAAGAGATCCTGAGTGAGAGGCTGCAGGTACAGACAGTGTGCTCTGGTCTCCAGCATACTGCAGGAATTAGGAAATATACTTCTCCTTTGTGTAAATTATTTTAGGATACTGAACTCTTCAAAGAAGAAGCAAACATTTATTATGGGAATCCTAAGAACAAGTTTATTTTTAGTAATAAAAAAGGCAAAAATCCCTTCACCATACAATACTCTATATAATACATTTTTGTGTTCATTAACATATGCAGTGCTGTCTGTAGCAAGGATTGCTTAGCTTTCAGCATTTTTCCTGTATTCCCAGAGTTCCATGCAGCAACATTTAAATGTGGGCACACAGTACAGCCATTTTTAGATTTAAAGCCCATAACACATTCACTTGCATTTGTCAGTCACTTGTCTCACATTGATGAGAACCACAAGGTTTAAAATAGCTGACTGTGGTTAGGTTTAATGGCATTTCCAAACAAGATGCTGTGGAATAAGCTTTGAAAACATCAAGCAAACGCTAAGGGACTCATATTAATTTGCCCTTGGAATCAAGAAACGATTGCATTGTGTACCCTTGTTTGCATGTTGCTGCATGCAATTCTGGGGATGCAGGAGACATTCTGTACGTTAGGGATTTCTTGCCAGAGACTTGTTTTAGATCTTTTTCAAACACATAAA
The DNA here is from genome assembly GCA_037306005.1 of Rhinophrynus dorsalis. NCBI lineage: Eukaryota > Metazoa > Chordata > Amphibia > Anura > Rhinophrynidae > Rhinophrynus > Rhinophrynus dorsalis. Next base: position 272,336,543 of record CM074722.1, on the reverse strand, counting down.
TGTACTCTTAGGTGTTCTATGTAGATTATGAAAAAATAAAATATAGTGTAGGGCTTTCCTGTGGATTAAAACAATGGTACTCCTGCTACTGCTTAATTTTATATTAAACAGGAGCATTGCCTCAGACATTTTTTCCTATTTTGCTGTATAGGAGAGGTGTCCCTCAAGCTACATATGGACACACACCACCAATGCCAATTTAGGCCCACACCTGCAGAGACTGCATACATTCATAATGTTAACTTGTGTCGGCTGTTAACTTTGTACAGCTGCAAAATTGTTATTCACTCTGGGTTTGCAACTGCTGTTTTACACAGATCTCTATTTCCAAGTTTACTGTTTACAAGGACTCCCAGATCTTTCTCTAGCAATGAGTCTTCTAGTATGATTCCATTAAGTTCATAAGTAGCACTATGATTTGTTCCTTCCATATTCATATGATTTACTTACTTGCCAAAGAAAAAGTGGTGCAGTATTGGGACAACCCAACTGAACTACATACGGGTCAAGGGCATGCAAACCTGTCCTCAGACTCCTCCCCAACAATGCAGGTTTTCAGGATCTCCTCAGTTGAACACAGGTGAATCAATCCATGGTACAATCATTCTGAAGGATCTACCTGAGTTAACAACATTCACTTGTGTTTGAGGAGATACTGAAAACATGCACTGTTGGAAAGGCTTGAGGCCAGGTTTGAGCATCCCTGCCATAGGGGACAAACTAAAATTCCAACTTATTTAAATGGGGATTTTTACCCTTTGAATGATAGGTATGTAATGCATTGTGAAGTAATGCTCTGGAAATATCCCTAGCATTCAAGAAATTAAAAGCCTAATTTAAATAATTTGGCATTATGGGACCTTTTATTTGCATCCAGGATGCAGTTGATTTGATCCAGAATTGCTCATCTTTGGCTTTGTGCATTTGACTTAATAAACTATTATTTTCTCTTGGACCAGCTAAACGACTGCTTCCGGGGAGTAGTGTTTGATGGCTTGGATACACTCTTTGCTCGCAATGCCCCCTCTGCCCTTAATACTCTCCTGAAGTCTCTGAATAATCGGCGCCACATATACTTAATTAACTTGCGCCAGGAGTATGCTGCCATGAAGGCACGTGAAAAGGCCCAGAAACAGCAGGAAGGTAAGAAAATTATGTGGCTGTGAAGTAATGTCTTTGTGCTTTTGAATAGTCGAAAAATGGTCTAGTTTACATTTGCTGATCTGATTCTGTATTTCTGCTTCCATATTTAAAGAAGCGGTAAACTTCCATGAAAGAATATGTTATAGGGATTTCCCTGTTGAGTAAAAAATAAGGGTATTCCCACTTCTGAACATTCCTCATTCAAAAGTTATTACAGTTCAAACATCTTTTTTATGTAACAGTGCCAGTTGTCTTAAAGGCAGTTTCTTTATTATCCACTCTATGGGAGATCTTGGGGGAATTGTGTAAATTCATCATCATTGCTCATTTGGTGTCGGCCTTCAATTCTTGTGCCTGCACTCCTGGGTATGCGCTAAAGCATAATTGCTTTAGTGCGCACCTGTGCTCTCTCTTGTCTGTTGTTAAGACTTGAATGCCTGCAAACTCTGAACTCCTCTCTAGCATGGGCAGGGATATGGAGTAAAGGTACACAATTTCCACTCTGCCTTGTTGAATACATGGCATTGAGCTGCAGAGGAATGGAACACCTTGAAACGTTCATACACTCTCCCATGACCCTCCCCTTGGCACAACCATTATTAAAAGGAGAATTTTCAGAGTAAGTAGCTTAATAAATTGAAGTTAAGCAGATTTAGGATTATGAATCAGTTCTAGTTCTCACATGTTATAATGCAGAATCATAGCGGCACATTCTCCTGCCTCAATTAGACACTACTGCTGCCCATAATAAATGATAGGAACATCAAAACCTGGTGGTCACAATATGAGAGCAGTTTAAACTTTGAGCCAAAATAACTTTCAAATGAAAAATGTTTCAGCAGTGGGAGTACCCTTGCTTCACTCATCAGGAAAAGAATTACTGTATATACAATATATATTTACAGTATATATTTTTTCATAAGAAAAAGTTTATTGGTGCTTTAAATGTGTCAGTTTGGAGTCTATTGAGTAATGTTTGCACACCAAAATAATGATGCACAGAATGGCACAAATCCAGTCTAATTATGTTACACTTACTACTCACATATTGGTTATTTCCTGATCCTGGAATAGAGGAGGAACGATTACGTGCAGATATCATAGAGAAAGCTCATATGGAGGAAATGGACGAGGAGGAGTATGATAACCTACCCACTGAAGAGCGAGAACGTATTGATGGGTTACGCCTCCAAGCTATGCGGGAACGCAAGAAAAGGTCTGACCGTATTCAATCTCTCTGTGTCAGAGGACAGTTAGCTGGGGAGGGGTATGTACGCATGTGTCCCAGCATGTGTGCATGTTAAAGTTTTATTACATATACGTGTTGTTTTACTGAAGCATGAAGTTTGTGCCCCACTTAAGAGGTGGACAACATGTGGGCCTTCAGTTGTTGTTTGACTACGATTCCCATAATACTCAAGACAGCCAATGGCCACTAACAGCTGGACCCCAGGTTGCCCATCCCTGCTGTCATTTATTTTTCCTTATATTTCACTATTGATAAAGTTTGTGTATATTTATTGTGCACATTAAGTGAATATTATAAGTGCTTCTTCTGTTTTAATAATATCTCTCAACAATATCTGGTAGAGCATTGGGACATATATTTATATGAGGAAGAAGCTGCACTCACTAAAAGAGGTCCTGTTGGCCTTGGGCTTAGTACATGAGCACTGACAAATTATGAAGTACATAACTTGTATATGTGTATTTGTCAAAATTTCAGTTAAGCTTACAGATTTTCCTTTCGACCTAGATATGTTTATGAGCTAGATTAAGGTATCAATACCATATTTTGTCTTGTCTGAACTATCTATCTGTCTATCTATTGAAGTTTACACTTAGAGGCTTTAACTTTTATTATTCATTATTATAATAATGAATGTAACATTTGTGTTCTAGTCCGGTGTGGCCATGCCAATTTAAGATAATTCTATAAATAAGGTTTCTGTTAAGTCAGATATGGAACACCAGAACCATGAAGTAAAGATCCCCTCCTTGTAGTTGAGATTTCTTTTTTATTCGTATTCTTCATATATGGGCTGCATAATCCTCCATTAGGTGGACTCCCATTAACTCTCTTCCCTGGAGTTGGCCTGACCAGTTCATGGGTGTATGTCTGGACTATTTCCCTGCGGAGGTTGACTTTATCGTAAGTCTATGCATCACCATTGAACGTTTCTGAATTTCTTTATTTAAAATGGGAGTCTAATGACTGAAGACTGGTAAGGTAACCAGTTGAGTTCTATGGTGCTTTCTCTTACGCCCCTGCTATTATCTGGCACCCACTGGTATATGGTATTTTTGCCTGAAATACACTCTGTTATACACGGTTATAGCTGGGCTGCAACCAGTATCTCTCCTTGCCAAAAATACCTCCCTGCCTTTGGCAGATGCTACATCACTTAAGGATCAAGCAGATGCTTAAGTTCCTTATTGAAGACAACCGTTTTTGCTACCGCTTGGATCACTAGAGCTGTGGCTATCTGGGGTGAACAACTATCCCATGGGGATGTTCCCAAAGATGAACTATTGGTTATGCTGGCTAATATTCTGAAGGCCAATGTATATCTTACTGAGATAGCATTTGAGGCTGCTAAGTTTTCTGGTAAATCGTGCTTTTTTTGATAGCCACATGTCTCACATTGTGGCTCAAGATTTGGTCGGCAGATCAATGTTACAAAAAGTCTTTGGTGTTCATTACCTTTGTGAGGAAACAACTTTTTGTGCCTGACCTGAGGAAAGTAATTACTGACCCTACTGGAGGCAAAAGGACACTCTTGCCTCCGATTGCTCCTATGCAGGCTTTTTTTCCAAAGAAGAAGTGTGGTTTTTGTTACCCCCACCAGTTTTGGATGTCTAGGGTTTAACCTCCTCAGGTCTTTACAGGCCCGCCCCACTCCAAATCCCAAACAGATTTAGCAGAATAAGAAGTCTGCTCAGAAGCCTAAGGCTGACAAGCCTACCTCTGCATGACTCTCGTGGTCCTGGCCCCTCTCTGTCTGTTGGGTGTCGCGTCTACCTTTTCAAGATGCGTGGGAGACGTCCGTGACAGACCAACGGGTTTTGCTGGTCATTTTGGAAAGGTTCTGCATATACCTCAAATCCCTTCCACTTCACTGTTTCTTTTTGTCCAGCGTTTCTCGTGACCCAATTCAGGGGTGTCTGTTCATAGACACAGTATCCTCCTTGTGAACAAGCATGTGCTGGTCCTTGTCCCAGCCCAGGAACGCATCACCAGTTTTACTCCAATCTTTTCGTTGTTTTCAAGAAGAATGGCGTGTGCCGTCCTACTCTGGATTTGAAGTATCTCAACCATTATGTGCTAACTATGCTCTTCAAAATTGAGTCTCTGTAATCTGTAGTTGCGACCATGTGTTCAGGGTGGGGGGTCCCCTGATGGCGCGGTGTAGCTGGACCAGGGAGGAGAGTCTTCTTCGCCCACTGGTCCCATGTCCTGACAGGAACATTGGTGAGGGTCCAATCAGCCAATGCAACAGTGGTTTCATACATCATTTGCCAAAGAGGAACCAGAAGTGACTTAGCTTGGATGGAGGTTCAGGAGTTCCATCTCGGCAGTTCACATCTCAGGCATGGAGAACGTGGTCACAGACTTTGTAAGTAGTCAACATCTGGATGCCAAGTTAGGAACTCTTCTAGAATGTGTTTGAACAGATCATCCACCACTGGTAACTTCATCAGCGCACGAGAAGGTTCCTCTGTTCTGTACTAAATAAAACGATCCTCTAGCATTTGTGATGGATGCATTGTCCATCCCATGGAATTTTTATCTGGCATATCAGGGTGAGAAATGCTCAAGTCATCCTGATCAACCCGTTTTGCCCCGCTGGGCCTGGTTCTCATATGTTTTAAATCTGTCAATTGAGGAGCAATTTCGCTTCTCCCTGACATCAGATCTCCTGACCCAGGGCCCTGGCTGTCATCCTCCTGTGGAAAGGTTGGCTTTGATGGCATGGCTATTGAAGCCTACATCTTGTAGAAGAAGGGCTTTCTCTACTATGCTCCAAGCTAGGAAGTTGGTCTCATCTAAGGCCTCTCATAGGATTTGGTCCATATTCTGCCACTGCCTTCCTATGATTTTGCCTTTTCTTCACGATGGTGTTACCAAGGGTCTCAGCCTCAGTTCTGTTAAGGTTCAGATCTGAGCTCTTTCTGTTCTTTTTTAAGAAGCGTTTTGCATTTCTCCCTAATATAAAGACATTTTCTCAGGAGCTGGCTCATGCCTACCCTGCCTTCAGGGATCCCACTCTTCCATGGGATTGGAATTTGGCTTTAGGAGTTCTCCAGAAGCCTCCTTTTGAACCTCTTTCAGCTACCTCTTTGTATCTTCTGACTAAGCAGATTGCCTTCCTTTTGGCCATCGTATCCATTTTCAGAGTTGCCAAACTACAAACTTTGTCTTGTAAAACCCTTTCTTGGTTTTTCACAAGGATAAGGTGTTTCTTTGTATTCCCAGAGGTTTTTTACCCAAAGTCATCTGGGATTTTCACATCAACCAGATAATTGTTCTTTCTTCTTTCTGTCCCGATCCTTCTAACAAGCAGGAGCTGGAGCTTCATGTGTTGAATGTGGTACTCTGTTGAAAGTACTATGTTCATCACATACAGCATTTTAGGAAATCTGACTCCCTTTTTGTCATTCCTGAGAGCCCCTTACCATGCCTGACTGTGTTGTTGGTTACCATTTCTTCCTGGATCAAGGCCACTATCTGTCAGGCAGTGGTGCTTGTTCCTTTCCATGTCACAGAGCACTCCTCCAGATCAATGGCTGCCTCTTGGGCCTGCCAAAATCAGGTCTCTGCTGAGCAACTTTGTAAGGTGGTGACGTGGTTGTCTCTGCTCATCTCCTTCAAGCACTGAAGTGTCAATATACGGGCTTTGGCTGAGGCCAGTTCTGGCTGAAAGGTCCTTCAAGCAGTGATGCTTGTTTTAAGGACTCTTTTCTTCTATTTCTTTATGCAGAATTCTGAACCCTGTTGATTCTTGTTCTTTTTTCCTGTTGTTTGGTGTGCAAGTTTTTTGTCCATTGAAACCTGAGGTTTATACGGTACCAGTCAGTTCTGTTCAATACTGGTCTACAGTGGAGGGCTTTTTCTCTTTTTCCCACCCAGGAATCGTGGTGGATGCTTTGGTATATCCCCATGGTTCCTGTGTTCAACATTGGATGTAAGTGTAAAGAGGATTTTAGTAAACTTACAATTAAATCATTTTCTCTTAGTTCATGTGGAACACATAACTCCCAGCTAGAAAAAAAAAATGAAGTTACATCCTTGGGCAGAATGGTACTCTTCAGGTCTCTGTTTAGGGGATTTCTTTCTTGCCTCTCTCTTTTGTTTCTTTATGTTACCTACTATACATTAAAACTGAGGAGGAGGGGGTGGTGGTAAAACTGGAGAGAAGAAGGGAGACCTGCATCAAAGGCCTTGCCTTTTTTGACGTGCCCCTTAGTTGACATGAAACCCTTAGTTCTTGTGTTCTGCATGGGCTAAGAGAAAATGATTTAATGGTGAGTTCACTAAAATCAGTGAGTGATCACCAACATACAGTAATACTAGCTACTCTATGTGATAGTTCTTTAAAATCTTGCTAAGTTGTTGTACCAAGCCTAGCTATTATTTTATAAAAAGATGTATTAGTAGCAGTTCAAATTGAAGAATAGTTCCTGTCAGATTATGGTGCAGTTTTGTTCATTGTGTTTGGTGAGAATGCCTCTGTGTGCCAGATTGTAATGAAGTGTTACTTATTATACCATTCTCAATGTGTTGTGGGCACAGGGAGCAGGAGGAGCGCCTGGCTCGGGAGGAACATGAGAGGAAGTTGCAGGAGGAGCTACAAAGGCAGCGAGAGGAAGATGAGTTGAAGAAAAAGACCAGGAGAGGGAAGAGCCGTGATTCTGGCAAAGAAGACTCTGGAGGAAAGAAAAGCCAGATGGGAAATAAGCAGGTAGAGTTGAAAGCACATCCTGCAGCAAGAACCTGAACAGTGTTACTTCACTGTAGTGTGCACAGTATTCAGTTATGTGGATGTTCTCTCTCATATTCTGAGTTGGATTGTCACCAGGAATTACTCCAGTTATGGCACTGTCAAAAACAGTTGATATTTTGTATTCATGTGTATGTGTACAGGTACATACATGTATCGTAACATGACATGTAGTTAGTTGGTTACTCTGTATACTGGAAATGTTATATTTACTTGGTATTTAGTCAGTATGATCCTTACTCAGTGAGACTCATGCATTACAATGATTTGGGGCAAAGGTGACAAATACAAATTCCCATTGATTTAAATGGACTTTTAACCCCTTGAATAGTAGAGAGGTCTTCAGTTCACACTCCATAAAAATATTATAGATATTCAAAATGTATTCAAGTAAAACTGACATTGAAGTACTAAAACAGGTAGTGCATAAGATATAGAAAAGTTCTGAATGTGAAGCCTGTTCGTTGGCATTTCTGTATTTTACCCCCCAATTTCTGTACATAAATAGTTTAGTACCAGAGGTCCACTTTAATGAATACATGTGGAATAACTTTAAAATATCCCTGGCATGTCTCGCGTGTCTTGCGTCTCCTCGCTTCCTGGATTCTCGTTGGATCACTGCTGCCCCCTTGTTCAATCTGTACCAGAGACTCTGGGTGGTAATGACAGAATGGTATGCTTGGTGGAGGGGAGGTGGTGAATATTGTGATTTACAGGGCTCTACCAGCACTTCTTCACGCTAATTCTGTTCCTTATGGTGCAGTTAGTTTGCCTTAGAATTGCCCCATTTCTTCTTAGTACATCAGCCGCAATGTGTTGCAAGTATTATCTTTTGCCAATAGGGAGAAGACTATGTAAAAATCTCTTAATTACTAATGTGAAAAAAAAATATTTTGCATTAAAATGAATGGAAGCAACATTGAGAATCACGATAATACTGACGAGAAGCCAAGTGTAAAGTCTATTTTCATGCAGTACAAGTCTCCCATTGACTAGTGCAGAATTACAAATAGAGCTTACAGGTGAAATAGAGCTACATGAGTGACTTGTCCTGTTAGTGGGCCCCGAGTGCTAAGTTTAAGGACCACTGTTCTACACTGTCCAAGACTTTGGTATGAGGAGGGTTAAATAGGTTACTATAAGGTCACAGGACCCAATGTTTTTTAAAACTCTCCTCAGCCCTCCATCCATTAAATGGTAGAGATTAAGAAATACTTTATTAAGATGGTGGCATTTTGCCTAACAAGAGGAATATAAAATATCAGACATCTGGGTTTTTGTGACTAATCATTCCCCACTTTTTGCATATATGGGGTGTCATCGCTCTACAGAGAGCTCAGTGACCCGCCTCTGTGCCCCCCCCAACCCTTGCAATGGTGACTCAGGGGGGCCTTTCCTAGGGCTTTTACCCACTAGGTGATGAGCTATGGAATATCATTTACATAAAGTAACAGAAAATTGAAAAAGTGAAAAATTTAAAAATTACACTTCTCAAAAAAGAAAACTCTATAAATTAGCAAGCCATATCTGCTGTAGGAATAAATAAACATGGGTAACCTGTCTAGCTTATCACTGCATAATAGTGAGGTAGAAGAAGCTGGACTAGTAGTAATGCTAGTGGATAAATAATGTCTCACCCCCATTTTTGCTTTCACATCACTGTAAGTTCTTATGTAATAGTTCAGTCAGACTTCTTTCACATTCTTTCAGCCACAAGCACAAAAGAAGCATGGAGCAATTCTTGGAAAAATCAACTACACCATAGGGAACCTCTTAAAAAATGCCCATATTCTGACTGATTTAAATGGGGCTTTTAACCCCCCCCCTCCCCCCGATTGCTTGAGTGGACTCCAGTGCATTCCTTTGCAAAGAGCAAGAGACGCCTCTAGCATTCAAGGGGTTCAAAGTCCCATTTAAATTAGTCGGACTTTTTAATTGTTCCCAACAGTGCAGTTCTCCAGAATTGCTCCACTTTTTGATTTCACACATACAGTATGGTTCTATGTTTCTTACAGTGTCCTCTCTTTCCTTCAGTTGAATAACATTCCTGCTGGGAAGTCAGATCTACGAATGGACTCTGGATTTGAGAGAAAAGTGGCACTAAAAGATCGTCCAGACTCAGTGGCAAATGAATTGGATGATTATAGTAAAAGGAGGAGTAAAGAGTTCCGTGGAGGTATTAACACCTTACAGCACGTGACTATGTATGAGGAGCCTGAGAAAGAACCCCTCAGTGAGGGTGATAAGCAGCTCATCCAGAGGTTCAAAATGTATGAGTCCTGCCAGAAAGAAATACTGCACATATCTACTTTCTGGGATCGTGTGCAGGGGATCTTGCTGCAACCTCCCTATTCCGAGGACAGCCAGCATGAAGTGGAAGATCTTGCCCCAGAACTCCAGGCACCTTCTGGCAAGAAAAGTCGTAAGGACCGTGAGCGTCAGGAAAAGCTGGAAAGGGAGAAAGCAGAAAGGGAGAAACAGGAGAAAGAGAGAACAGAGAGGGAGAGGCTAGACAAACTAAGACCCATAGATGATTATGTAGAATCACACCCGGTATATGAAGGGGAGGGACATGAGGAAGCGAAGATGGAGTTGGGAGTGCCACTGTTTGACTTTCAAGTATCTGGTCCTGAGGAGCCAAGTGGGCAAAAGATAATACAGAGTGGAAAGCTGCCATCTGTTGAAGAGGTATAGTATACTAAATATATACACCCAGTTCATGTGTTACTAAGACAGATTTGTTTCTTAACTATTTATATAAAGACAAGAGAGGAGTAATTCTTAGGCAAACTAACTGAATAATTATCTATAGGAAGCAGTTTTAATGCATTCTGATTGCAGTCTACAACCCAGTTATTGCTCTGGAAGCATTCAAATGGCTCACATGGAGAAGATGTATTCTTGTGTGTGTGTGCTGGATCAAGAAGGGGCTAACAACAGGAAAATTAGTCTTGTTGAGTGGATATTAAACACTTAATAAATGCTAAACTATTTAGTGTTACACAGTGTTACTGATATCAGCCACACTCGTATTACTTTAGAATGCATTAAGAAATAAATGCATTACTATCTTTTAACCCCTTGAGTATCAGAAGGGTATACAACACATTGTGAAGCAATGCATTTTACACCTTTCTTGTCCTCAAGGGTTTAAGGTGAGAAGCACGCACAGGTGGGTTGATTCATTAGGACTGAGTTATGGAAATTTTAGAGTTTATACTTTCCTTTAATAGTATGATATGATTTTTCCTTTCAGATACTGGATGGCCTGGGATTAGGGCCTTCTGGTCCTCCAATTCCACCATCCTTTCTGTTCTCAGTAGTTAATTTTCCAGAAAGGAGGACTTTGCCTAATGATCAGGAGACCCTTGGCCACTTCACTTTTATTGCAGCATCACCAGATGACCCCAATGTACTTGTGGAAGAAAAGAAGGAGCCAGAAGCCGAGGCAGAGTCTGTGCATACTATTTCCATGCTTAAGGTTAGTTAATGAACACAAGATACTTCACCACCACCTCTCTGTACCACCACTTTTTGTTTCCTTACCCTGAAGAAGATCTGGTTTTATATGGTAAGGGAATGAACTGTGAGGTACTGGGTTACCAACTGTTGTCCTCTGAACTCAATCAGACTCTTGAGAGACATGTAACACTGTGCTTTATGTGCATTGCTGGGAACCTTCTTGTCCCCAGCCCCAAGAGTATCAAGAAGGGCTGGGGGTGGGAGTGTCTAACTGTTTCCATTCACACCATAATATCTCAATTAAGGTGAGTGGACTTGGGAGAATGGAAGGTAGGGATTGCACTGAAAATGAGCAGGGAGTGTGCAGAACAGGAAAGCAAGTGGGTGTAATAGGGAGGGAAGAAGATACAGTTGCCAGGCAACTCACCAAGCTGGAGAATCAACCCTATCTATAGAGACTCGCATGGCAGAGCTAGCAATATATAGAGACTTACATTGCAGAGCTTGCAATCTATAGAGACTCACCTGACAACTAAATGCACAGTATTTTGGAATATTAGAAAGTGAACAGTGTGGTGGTAATCATTTGATAACCAAGGTGAGAAGATTGTTGAGAAAAAACAAACAGACATTGCTTCTTGGAAAGAGCATGGATTTGTTTTTCAAGCTTATCCTTTTTTCTGTGGTCCCAGGAGGAGCAGCTAACACCTACTAAAACTCGTATTAAGAAAGAGAAAGCCGCAGATATGGGTCGTGAAAGCCAGAAAGACAAACGCCGATCTGCTTCTCACCGCAAGAACCAGCAAAACCTGGAAAGTCACTCTCCTCCACCTATTACCAATACCCCATTTTCTGATGTGGATCAAAGCAGCAGCATTGGAGAGGTCCCACTGGAGAAACTACCACGGTGAGATCACTGATCTGTTTTGTGCAATGTCTTTGCAGTAGATGTCCTATTCTCACACTGTAAGGGGAATGTATGAATAAAATGGCTTTTGTGCACTGAGCCTGCTTAACTCCTATGTCAAATAGTTTTTAAGTATGGTCATATTGTACCATGGGTGTCAAGGAGGAGGAACTGTTGGCGTGTGTGGCTGTTTCCGGGCTTTCCATTTTCTGACCCCAGGTGCAGAGTAAAGTAGCTCAAAATTCTAAATTCAGAATTGTACTTTGCCAGGGTTGTGCCCTGAAATGTAATAATGCTTCTGAACAATAGCACCATCATTTGATTGGGAAAAAAAAAATATATATATATATATATATATATATATATATATATGTATATATATATATATATATAAGCTCAGCTCATGCACTGTACATTACCCTTTGTGTGTTTAATATCTTAGAAACATTTCTGGCCAGCAGTTTTGAAATATCCTTTTTGTTTTATTTTTAACAGTTTGAATACATTCCGTTGGATTGTTCCACCAGGAGGAGAAGTGCCATTGAGAATCCATTTTGCATCAAACAGTGCTGGAAACTTTGACCAGACATTGAACTTTGAGCTTCTGGGGACCCATCGTAAATATCAGCTGTACTGCCGTGGAGTGTGTGCCTTTCCCACTATCAGCCAGGAACCAAAGTAATTATATCTATGTACATTTTCTGTGCTGATGAGCTAGTGCAGACTCACTGTCTTGATTCTGGTATGAGGGGAATCCTTTTAAAAGGTCGCACTCGAAAGAGTGTGCAACCTTTTACCGCATTCACCATGTCGCCAGGATAAAAGTAGCGATCTGAGAATCTTGCAGTGCATGAAAGTGTGAGATTCTCGGGTTGTGCTATGAGAAGTCGCAATCTATCTGGTGTCATGTCTGGAACTTCTGTCAATATTACCTGCTTCCCTGGCCTGATCCCAACTCACAACCCGGCTCTCTCTCTCAGCTAGCTGGCTGGTCCGGATTGATCTGTGAGCTGGCTGACTACAACTCTGCTGTCCGTGGGGTTGAGGTCGCTGGTGGAAGAGGGTGATCAGCTGGCCAGGAGTCACCGTCATTTGCGAGATCCCAAATATGCGGGGCAAAGGGCAAGAAGGAGAAATATGGGAGGGCACTGCATCATACACTTCCATCTGTGGAGATGGCAGCACGACGGACAGCACCCCCTGAACCACCCTGGACTACACCTCATTTGACAGCCGTGGAGTGGGCGAGCTGGCAACACAACGGTTTGACAAAACTAGCAGACATGACACCAGTTTGCAACTTTTCATAGCGCGACCTGAGAATCTTGTGCTTCCATGCACTGTGAGATTCTCAGATTGCCATTTTTATCCTGTCAACATGGTGAATACGGTAAAAGTTTGCACGCTCTTTCATGTGCGACCTTTTAACAGCGAACCGGTATGTGGTGCTACTGGGCATATGATTTAGATAATCTGATCTGTTATGATCAGTATGACCTTGTGAAACCCGCACAGTCATGCACGTTTATAGGTCTGGCACTTACATCCTTATGTTCAAGAAAATGCTTTTAAACAAAGAAAAATTATATACAGTTCAATCCCACATTTCTAAATACAGTTTGCTCTAACCTGATGCAATGCTTTCTTATTTGAGTTGTTTTTTTTTTTTTTTTTAATTTGCATTCGTTGATAAGATTATCCTGTGTGTCTGAAAGTGTTATGGCTCTCTATATACACTGAAAGCATTAATACCAGGATTTCACCAACTGAAATATAGAACAGGAAAAGTGCAATATCAATGGTGATTACAGTTCCATTGTGTCCATACGCAGATCTGATGCACATTCCACAACTATTTCCCTCTTATCTCATTTATATGTCTACACTGTATGTTGCACAATGGTGGCATCTGTCTCTGCAGAATGCGTGATGCATTGAGTCATATATAAATAATGGCAAAAGACTGCACCCTAGGAAAAAATAAGAGTTCCCATTGAATTAAAAAAGGTTTTAAACCACTGGAAAAGAAGTTGGACAGCCAACCTATATTCCTATTTTGATTCTTGTGTCAGCTTAGCACATAGTCCACATGACTTTTAAAATACAAACATAAAAATTATGTTCCCAGCAATAAGTTGCAAAGAATCCTGATATATTTACGAGATGATGGTGTTTAGAAGTTACTCTGAGTGCTTGACATTGTACATTCTTGTCAAGTGTAGTAGTGTAGAAACAGCACCTCCTTCTGGGGAAATAATGACCATGAGAGTTAAGTTAATTTTTTTAAATTGCAGAAATATTCTGTTTGATGCTGATTCCTTTGAATATTTTTATGTGCTTCTATATGAAAGCATGCAGTGTTGTGCTTTTTTTTCTGCATAAAACGTATAGGCTGGAATTCATCAAAATCTAGTGTATCTGACAGGTTGTTCTTTGCCATGATCGATGACGGATACCTTCAGGTATAGATCAATGATTAATTGTATTTTCCAGCCTTTCATATATATATGACGCAGGGAAGTGTGATAAAAAAAATATGCTGCATTTCCTGTGATACTTACGAATACAGAGTATATATATGCATGTGTCCATCCCATGGATTTCTATTGGATCCTCCAGCACTGACCTGCTGGCAGAGATTGGAAGATTCATCTGGTTTTCTCTCTCTCTGTTAAATTAATGGCTTTGCAAATATCGAATACACAAGGAAATCAGAGTATTTCCTTGCATATTCAGCCAGCTGCCATTTGATGACTCCTGTCCATAATAGTGAATTCAAAATCACTAATACTGTAATTTATGGTATCACTACTTTAGTAAAAAAAAAAAAAAAAAGATTAACTAACAGAAGAAAAATGTTAACTCACACAGAAGTTTTGTGATTTCAGGGTGGTCTTTCCACATCGCAAAAAGGAAGCAAAACCAGATGAAATTGTCCAGAAGAAGTTTATTTTGAATACTGGAACCTTTGATTTTGGTCCTCTTCTGTGTGGTAAATCTAGAGAAAAGTAAGTACATCAATATATCTCAAGAGCCAATGTGTTGACATGAACTAACAAATTTTAACTGAATAGTATCTGATGGACTTGCTCATGTGATCTTCTGATTCAGAAGAATCTATGTTAGATGTGTATATGCTAAATACGTAATGCTCAGCGTGTGCCTGTTAGTATATGTTTGACTGCTTCTGATGTAATAGTGATGGAGCAAACCAACTGCACCAAAGGGAGGGGTTGAACATTTGCAAGTAAGCAATGAAATGTAGATACCGTCAATTTAAGTATAGTGTTTGCAGTGCACATTTTTCCCACCATAACTGACCAATGTATGCTTAACGTATACAAGGAAGTTTGGGTTATTATATTTTGTTAGAGCAGTTCTAGACACAATGAAATCCTACAGTGAAAATAAATGTTATTTTTCTTGAGTTGACCTGTCACGTTACTACTTCCCTTTACATATGTTTATTCCTTCCAAGCAGGAGCAAATACCCCATTTAATTTGAATAATTTATCCCCCAGGCATAAAATTTACCTTTTTGGGCAGAGGGAGAGCACAGCCATCTTGCTGATGTTTAAAAAGATTGGCAGTGCTATCTCTCTGTAGAGCTGCCTGTCATTACCTGTAAGCTTGAACATTCTCTCAGAGGCATGCTCTCCATTCTCTAAGTGGTTTCTCTGTAGATCTTGCCCCAGTGTTGCCTGTATTGGGCCACACTCTACAAATGCAGTGCAACATCTTGCACTTAGTTCTCAATACAGGATGTTATTCATGGTAAACTACGCTGCTCGGCAAGTAGCTAACATTAGTACTGAAGGGAGAGTGCTCAGTCCGGGTTAGAGGTGGAAATGAGGAGCATGCTTTGTCCGGGGGAGAGGTGGGAAGGTGTATTACATTACAAGGCAGTCTGCACAGCACTGCTGAACAGCTAGTAGCTCAGCCAATGTCATCTCCAATTCCAATGTTATGTTTTAAAATAGTATATCTCGAAAAGTATTGCATTAAAAAAATAACTTATAGGCAGTTTTAATATATATATTCAATTAGATTAAGTGTGTTGGGGGTGAAAAGTCCATTTTAAGTAACACTTTTACGACCGGATATTTTTGGCTTTTATTGATTGAATCAATATGAAGTTGAAATAACTTGAGTTGTGTTGATACTGGTTACTTCAATTGATAGGTGTTCTTTCAAAAGGATTTTGGCTTCTACTGCTTGGTTACAAGATTACCAATAATAAATGTAATTGAAAAGGTACCGACATCAATGAAATGGACATTCCATCTTAATATCAATGCAAAGTCTTGACCTGAGGTTATTTAAATTTAAAGGTACAAAGCAGGTCAGTTTCCAGAGAACATGGAGAAAATAACAATCCACAATGAGTCTCCTATGGATACTGAGATCACTTTCTGTTTCCAGCATGACATCAAAGCCATTACCTTCATTCTGGACCCACCAGCTATGAACCTGAAACCTAATGGAAAGCAGGTACAAATATGGCTAAGAATTATTTGTTGAAAGGTTCAATATGGCAGATAGCTTTTCATTCTGTTTTTATTATACTGTTTTGTTAATCATCAATTTTGACCATTTCCCTCTAGATTTTACAAGCTCTAAAAGATTGCTAGTGAGAACAATCTCTTTAAATTAAATGTTATTTAGAGGAGCAGTAAACTTTTGTTATGAAAAAATATATATTGTAGGGATTTTTCTGTTATGTAAAAAAGGGTACTCCCACTGCTGAGAGATGCATATGTCTCTGTCATCCAATACAGGTTACTGGTAACTTTGGGTAGGCGATCCATCCCTTTAATTAGGCAGGAACAATTCTAGAATTGTATGCAGGGGGTGGAGCCTACCTTCCCTCCAGTAAGATTTGTTCCTTGGTGAAGACACAGGCAAGAGAACAGTTCTGCTATAGTTTTAGAAATTTTTTTATTTTTCTGTTAGAAATGGAATACCACCATTAGGCAGATTACCATAACTGACAATGCCTTTAGATGTCGCTAGCTCAGTAACCAGATGCTTTTGTGGACCTTAAGCCCTGGGGGGAAATCTTGGGTCCAAGTTCTTTCCTCATGAGTTGCCCACCGAGGCTTCTTCTTAATACATGGTAGTCTGAAGAGAGAAGATCTGCAGGAAAGGTGAGCAACCCTTTGAGTGCTGCAGGTCCACATGTCCCACAGTGCCCCTCCGCACAGGGTTTCTTCCTTGAAGTTCCTGTTGTACATTCCTGCACTCACTGGGTTTATTTGTATGTCTGTTGGGTGTTTTGGAGCAGGTATATGTGGTAACTTAACCCTTTAGTTGCTGGTTTTTGCATCTTTAGGGAGTTTGACACTTTCCCTACTGGTTTCAGTGTTTTTTTTTGTCTTCTAACATGTTCTAGTGATGTTTCATGTACTTTTATTTTACTGTTTCAACTCTGCAAAAATTTGAGTTAAAAGCACACTTTTTACTGCATAGAAGCCATTGCTCCGTTCACTTCTATGGCACTGTACAGTTTGGGACATATCTCTGCAACCGCTCAACGTAGCGACTTCAGAGATGGCTCATTTTAATTGTCTGCCCTTGCTCTGTCATCCGGTTAACATTTTAAGTGTGTTGGGGGGGGGGCTCAGGGGGCATTGGGCACTGTTGAGTTACTTTTTCTGGGAAAACTACATTTCCCATGAGCGCTTGCTTTGCACACTCGGTTCCCGCCGCAGCAGCCATTTTGTGCCTTTTCCAGAACGAGTATCCTACCAGGGCTTGGACTCTCCTTCTCTCCTCTGCAGATTAGCCCTTCGTGTGCCAGATAAGTGTATTTTAGAGATTTCTGGGGTGAAAGTTTAATTTAACACACTGTATTTGGGTGATTCCTTATACTGTAAACGTTTTTTGACACTGTGAGAATGTCTAATCCATTGGGGCCAGGCTTAAGACTAAGGATGCTGGGGTCTCTGTGTCCCCTATTGTCCATTGCTCCTCATGTCATTCAGGGTTACCTAGAGAATTCACAGGTCATTTATGCCCAGCATGTCCTGATGTCTCTGGGTCTCTCCCAGGGACCTCCAGCCATGCATTAGAGCCAGTTTGGGTGCAAGAGTTCAGAGCTACTACTAGGGACCTTAGGTCTACAATGCAACTCTTTCCATCCCAGTTACAGGGGGTCTTCCATTCATGGCAGACCCCTTCTTCAGTCAGATCTTCCCTGCCAAAACCGTAAGGAGTACCTGACGTATTAGATTCTTCTGAGGAGGAACTGTTGGTGGATTCAGATGTTGAGGAATGTTCTGCTGTGGGCTCTCTCAATTTTTTGGGGGCCCCTTTGAGGATGATCCTGAGCCCTCGGCTGAGGGCCTGATCAGGGCTGTCTTGACTACCCTAAACATTCCCTTAGTTCAGGAGGTTTCTTCAGATCCCTCTGATGTGTTTCAGGAGCCTAAAAAGCCCCTTACTTGTTTTCCACCTAACCCCACTCTTGACCGACTTGTGTCTGATGAGTGGAGAAATCCGGACAGGAAACCTTCTGTTTCCAAGAAATTTGCTTCTCTGAGGCGGCGTTTGCTCAGTGGGTTCATCCCCCTAAAATGGATGCTCCTATCTCCAGGCTATCTAAGTCTACTGCCTTGCCAGTTTCTGATGCGTCAGCACTGAAAGACTAGAGTGACAAGAAGCTTGAGGTTTCCCTCAAGTCCATGTTTGCCGCCGCTGGTACTGTCATGCGTCCAGTGTTCTCTGCGGCATAGGTTAACTGGGCCATTGTAGTCTGGACTGAATAGCTCACCCTGGCTGTCCGTCAGGGTACCCCTACTTCGGATATGTTGTGGCTTCTTGCCAACATTTCTGAGACCCAGCACTATGTTTCTGCTGCCTTATTTGATGCCATCCGTTTGGTGGCTATGGTTTCCACCATGTCTGTGGTTGCCAGACAGGCTCTTTGGCTCAAGATCTGGTCTGCTGACACTGCTTCCAAGGAAGCCTTACTCTCCTTGCCTTTTCAAGGCACTTCATTGTTTGACGATCCAGTTCCAGCCGAGAAGCTTCCTTTCTAGTGGGGAAATTCATCTCCACCATAGAAGCGGTCCCATTTGTCATGGCTCACACCAGGGAACTCCAGAGGTTTGTGATCCAGGTGTGCAGGGGTCAGCCGGACCTTCTGAAGACGTCAGTATCCCTTCCTCTTCATGTGGAACCGAGTTTGTCATGGTGGCTCGACCTCTCCAATCTGCTGAAGGGCAAGTCCTTCCTGGTATCCTTCTGGACCACGGTGACGACAGATGCCAGCCTCTCTGGCTGGGGAGCGGTCCTAGGTGGCCTGAGTGCTCAGGGTCGGTGGTCTCCAGAGGAATCTCTCCTTCCCATCAACGTGTTGGAGCTTCGGGCGATATTTCATGCCCTTTGTCATTGGACATCTCAGCTGGAAGACTGCCCAGTCCGGTTACAGTCTGACAACAGCACGGCCGTGGCTTACATCAACAATCAGGGCGGAACAAGAAGTCTTGCTGCTTGGTTAGAGGTCAAGGCTATTTTGTCCTGGGCAGAAGAACACATTCTTGCCATATCCGCAGTGCACATTCCTGGCGTAGACAACGTCATGGCGGACTTCTCAGTCGACACACGGTGGACAGCAGCGAGTGGGGACTGCACCCAGAGGTGTCACCCTCATCGTTCAGAAGTGGGGTCTTCCTTGCATCTACCTGATGGTGACAAGACACAACCGGACTTTCCGAGATTCTACTCTCGCTGGAGTGATCCTCTAGCTATAGAGGTGGATGCCATGTCCATTCCTTGGTTATTTCCTCTGACTCACATCTTTCCTCCCCTTCCCATGTTGCACAGGGTCTTATGGAAATTGAGACTAGAGCGCTGTCCAGTCATTCTGATTGCTCCGTACTGGCCTCGACAGGGTTGGTTTCCAGAGCTTCTGGATTTGTCAGTGGCAGAGCCATTCCGGCTTCTTTGCCGTCCGAATCTTCTTCTACAGGGTTACCTGTGGAAGGAGGATGTTCATCGGCTAGCTTTGATGCTTTGGAAATTGAATCCTCAATATTGAAGAAGAAATGTTTTTCTTCTGGTGTATTGGCTACTATGCTTAGTGCCCGCAAACCTGTTTCTTCTAAGGCCTTCCATCGTGTCTGGTCTACCTTTCTATCTTGGTGGACAGGGACCTGTCTCAGGAATTTGATTTACCTACTGTCCTGGCCTTTTTGCTGGACAGTGTGGACAAGGGCCTCAGTTTGAGCTCCCTTAAGGTTCAGACTTCTGCTCTCTCTGTTTTCTTTCAGAGGCGCATTGCCATTCTTCCTGATGTCAAGGTTTTCTTTCAGGGCTTTGCTCATACTCATCCTGTCTTTGAGAATCCCGCTCCTCCGTGGGATTTTAACTTGGTTTTGGGCGTTCTTCAGCGCCCTCCCTTTGACTCCTTGGCAACTATTCCTCTTTGCCTGTTGACGTGGACAATGGCCTTTCTACTGGAAATCGTGTCCGTTCACCGTTTCACAGAGTTACATGCTCTGTCCTGTAAACCACCTTTTTTTGGGGTTCACAAGGACAAGGCGGTGCTTCTCACTTCTAAGGAGTTTCTGCCAAAGGTAGTCTATGAGTTCCACATCAATCAGGAGATTGTGGTGCCCTCTTTCTGCCCTGACCCCACCTCTGACAAGGAGAGGGACCTCCACTTGTTAGACGTGGTGCGTTGTCTCAAGTTTTATATACATCGCACTGAGTCTTTCAGACAATCAGATGCATTGTTTGTCATTCCTGAGGGTCCAAGGGCAGGAAGACCTGCATTCAAGGTGACTATTGCTTCTTGGATCAAGTCCTCTATTTGTAAGGCTTATGAGCTGAGGAAGAAGCCTGTCCCTTTCAAGTTACGGCTCATTCTACTCGATCTATTGGGGCCTCTTGGGCTTACAAGAATCAGGCCTCCGCTGATCAGTTGTGCAAGGCGGCCACTTGGTCGTCTATGCACACCTTTTCGAAGCACTAGCATGTTGATGTGGTGACATCGGCTGATGCCAGCTTTGGGGGGAAAATCCTGGAGGCAGTCTTGCCTGTGTAGGATTGCCTTCGGTTCTTGGTGCTTCCTTCACTTTTGAGCCCTGTTGGCTCTAGTTCAGTGTGCTGGGTAACAGTTTTGGGGTGTTGTTACCCCTGTTCAGTGTCAGTTGACACTTCATTGTTTTGTTGGGCTATCTCTGATCTGATGGTTCATATCTGTTCTGGTGACTTTGGGGGCCTTGCGCCTGATCCTTGCCTTACTTACTGCCTCTGGGAAACTCAATGGTTGGACATCCCAAAGTTACCAGTAACCTGTATTGGATGACAGAGAAAAAGAGGATTTTAGTCTTACCTGTCAAATGCTTTTCTCTTAGTTCATACAGGTTACTGGTCTCCCACCCTGTCAAGGGACAATACTTGGCTGTCCTTTGGCAGACCGTGGGGGTCCTTCAGGGTCATGCTCATAGGAGTCTTCTTTCCTTCTACTATCTAGTCTATAGTTAGTGTCTCAAATCTTACTGGAGCTGGCTGGCTAGCTGCAGCCAATGAGGGAAGGTAGGCTCCACCCCCTGCATACAATTCTAGAATTGTTCCTCCCTAATTAAAGGGGCAGATCGCCTACCCAAAAGTTACCAGTAACCTGTATGAACTAAGAGAAAAGGATTTAACAGGTAAGACTAAAATCCTCTTTTTCACAGTTATTACAGTTTAAACTCTTGTTTTTTACATTAGCAATGGCTTCTACTAGTCAGATTCCAACTAGTTATTCTGTTACATTCTGTGGGAGAGGTGAGTCATTGACAAACAGTTATCCTTATAATATGATAGAAACTGCAGAGTCATGCTGTTAGAACTGTCATGTAGGAAACATACTGTAAATTCACTTCCTTATAATTTGAACTGTTATAACCTTTGAATTAAACAACTGAGAGCAGTGGGAGTGCCCTTGTTTTAGTCAACAACAATAGGTTTTCAGTAAAAAGGTGTACTGTTCCTTTAACACTGTCTGGTGACGGTCCTGGCACTTCATGGGTTTTGTAATCACCTCCTCCTGCGGGAGCGATGTGATCTCTACCGGTTTCTGAAATTGACTGCTCCAAAACCGGAGTGGTCAGTTTCAGCCTCTCATTGAGCGAGCTGGTACAGGTTATCGGTCACGTGTTTTGGGTCGCCGAATTACGTCTATGTGATCCTTAAGGGTGACCCAATACCAGGACCACTGGATGTTCAGGGGTTAAATGGGATTTCTCTATGCAGATTGCTTTTGTCCCACTAGTTTTTTGTTATATGCAGCAGTCAGAAAATCGGGGTATTGATTGATGAAGACAGTCCAGCTATTCTCTCACATGGTGGGGAGTCTACACGTTAGTTTTGTAGGTTATATGGGTTACTGAAGTAGTCCTGTATTTGTGTTCCTCCTCAGGAGCTTTCTATCTGGGCATTCCCCACATCTCCAGGTTTGTTTGAAGATAATGTTGTCTGCTGTATTAAGGACAATCCTGAGCCTGCCATATTTCATATCTGCTGCCGGGGTGTGCGTCCAGAGCTGGAGCTGGATCGCAAGCAAATTCACTTTGACAAAATACTGTTGCATCGGTAAGATAATATCCACCATAAAGGGAGCTCCAAGTAAAGGCAATGGGTCTTAATGGAATGTCTTTTCTGAAGAGAAAGGAATGTAAATTGGTTCAAATGAAAGCCTGTAAAACAAAAAGTGTGTGTTTTTCAAAGTCAAGATACAATGTGTGGAAACACAAAATAAGTTTGACACGATGGATGACATGAATTGGTTGTCCTCCAAAATATAGAAACATAGAAACATAGAAGATTGACGGCAGAAAAAGACCACCTGGTCCATCTAGTCTGCCCTTTAGTATTCCTTTATTGTTATCTTAGGATAGATAACTATATATATATATATATATATATATATATATATAACTATATATATATATATATATATATATATATATATATATGTATTTATATTTACCTGCTTTAAGGACTTTTTCACACAGACAACTTTGTAGCACAACTTTTTTGTAGCAACTGAAAATGTTGGTGAGTTTTTAGTACAACTGTGTAGAAAGGTTTTTTCAGCATTCTGTTCTTTCAATAGAAACAGAAGTGACAAATCACAGTGGAAATGCAGCTACTTGCAATAGGTGTGCAATGTATATACAATTTCAATGAAATTGCATTGAATCAATATTATACATTTGTAGCAACATGCTGCGTCTCTCTGAGACAATTGCAGCACCTGTCTCATGGGTGAAATGACCCACAGGACACAATGATTCACAACATTTTTCCCATAATTTCCTGTCTCCTGGACAGGAAATGTCACTCTGGTGAATGAGGTCTAACAAAGTTAGAATCTATTTCATCTTTTATCTGCTCTTATGTCTCAGATAGCATCATATCTACAACAAGAATGTACAGCTAAGTTTTTCATAGTTAGGCCTTTTAACATTGCAGATTATATTTGAGAACTGGAGGATCATTCAATGTATCAGTCATTTCACTGATGTGCTCACGTGAGAATAGTTTTGATAAGATGATTTCTTGCTTGAAAGAAATCTTTTTTTTTTCTTGTTGTAGCAACAGCGCCACTGTACAATTTCAGGCCACTGTGATACTGCACCTAAAAAAATAACGTCCTCACTTACCCCATATATTCATGTGGACCTCTAGAATTATACCAGTATGAATTCACAGAAGCAGAATTTGTACTGGCATTACTTCAGTCTCTGTGCAAGAACAGGAATGGAAGTGGTGGGGTAGAGCTGGTCCACATGTGGTTTCTGGTGAGCATAATTACCACCTCTTTTGTTCTCTTTGAGTAAAACAAAAACTCTGATAGATATCCTGGGGAACTATGAGTCACATCGGTCTTTCCTAAATAATATCACAGTGCTCTGCTGGAGAGATAATGGAGTCCCTTTCTAGCAAGCTAAATGTCGAGATGTTGACTAGTAGTTTTTTTGTATTATATATATTTTTTGCCAGACGTGTAAACCTTGGGTATTTTTCCAGCCCTGAAAACAGATCTACCCCTTGATGGGTTACCAAAAATGATGCATGGCTTCCAGGGTTTTTATAATTTAGTCACCCCTAAAATAACCTCTTTTGAGGTTGCAAAACATAAGAATGTTACATCCACAACTAGCTAGCTACTTCATAACCTGTCATGAAATGTGAATGGATTTCTTTGAAATGACATATCCTTTTTAAATCAAATCATTATCTGCTAGTAACTCACTGATTACTGATGACCTCCATATAAAATAGTACTAGAATATAAAATTTATCACCAAGGATGCATTTTAGTTTACAGAAGTCCTAAAAACCAGTAACATTTTTTAAATGTGAACAGAAACATTCTTGCGTAGATATTAAACAGGCTTTTTATGTGTAGACGAAAAACAGACTACATGCTGACTCCATGCTTTGCATTGAAATTTGGATCTGAACCTTGTTGTCCCTGTTTTTTGTCCCTGATTTTAAAACTGAGTCTCAACCTCATATTTTATGTGCTAGTCATTAACCCTTTGAGTGCCAGAGAGGTATGCAATGCATTGGAAAGCAATGCGTTGCATACCACTCTGGCACTCAAAGGGTTAACAGTTGAATAGCATATAAGCTTTCTCATATGATATTACTTATTTCTATTATTTAACATGTTTATTTTGCTGTGCAAATATAATTTTAAGTCTGTTTTGCAAGGTTTTTTGTTGACACCTTACGTACTATGGACGATTAATGATGCTTTGTCATGTGACTTCACAGGGGAGATATATTATGTTGGGATTTATGTTATTTATGTAAACCATGTTATGGTAGATGTGAAGCCTACTGCGAAATGCTTTTGTAACTTATATTGGAGAACTGCTATGAGGACACTGGTCTGAGTTAGGGCTAGGCAAAATGTGGACATCCAGCTGCTGAAAGCTGCATCTTCCATCATCCACATCATCAATGATTGGTTGAAGGGGATGGGGGTTGTAGTTCCCAAGAGCTATAGAGCCAGAGATTGCCTATCCATTGTCTAGGTATCTCATTCTCAACTCCCGTCCTAGAGACACACCAGCAAGTCAGATTTCCAGGATAGCCCTAATTAAACACTGGTGTTATAATCACAATCAATGAGCTACTGACTGCCCACCCTGATCAAGCAGGGACATCTTTAAAAACATGCACTGTTGGGGTGTCCTGTGCTCTAACGTTGAGAATCACTGGTCTAGGTGACATCAATGAACCATTTCTATTTTAGTTATATAATAGTCACACAGGTCCATAAAAAGACTTTAATCAAAGCATTGCATATTATTCTTCTGTCATTGTTTTTTGTTGTTTAGTGTTTATAGGCCATAAAGTTGGTTTGGAATCTAACACTTTCCTAGACTTTCACAGCATATTTTCTGAAGTAGCACTGCTTTGTAATCTGCCATAAATGGTTTTCACCTGCAGGAAGGACACTAGGACAATCTTCCTTAGAAACAGTACGCTTTTGCCTGCTGCATGGCGTGTGACAGGCCTGGAAAACCTAGGTGATGATTTCTCCATCTCACAGGACCAAGGGATCGTTGGCCCTCGTTCTGAATATGGCTTACAGCTGCACTTCAAGGCAGCAAAGGCCACCAACGTGAAGAAGACTATTCGAATGGAGGTATATTCAATAAGGCTGATGTATAAAGCAGAACTAGACCAATTCTGAAACAAACCAACTGCGCCATAAAGGAGAAATGAGAAAGAATTCATTGATTTAAATGGGGCTTTTAACCTACTAAATAATAGAGGAGTGTGCATCACAATGTCCAGCAAGTCAAGGGTTTAAAGGTCCCATTTAAATCAATGTTTATTTCTTATCCATGGTGCCCTTGTTTTTAGATAAAAAGTTTTTGTTTTATTTTACACGTTTTCAATAAAGAAAGTACACACATTAGTTTTGGGTGTTTGTAGGACTTTGATAAGTACGCATCAATAATTGTTTAGTTACAGCACTGAACTGATCTTATTCTATTATTGGCTTTATGCCAAGTTCTTTTCTGTCTTCTTTATTTTCTAATATTGCAGTTTGTCCCAGAACACCAGTCTTATTCCTGAAGAGAAGACTGCTGATGTTCTAAGGAGAACTAGAACATTGCTGAGACAACGCAAGTGCACCACATGGAATAGATAAACATGTCCATTGAATTAAACCCTTGAATATTAGCAGTCTCCAGCTTATTGCTTTGCAATGTGTTGTACACTCTTCTGGCATTCAGTATGTTAAGCTTCCCATTTAAATCTCTTGAACCCTTTGAGTGCCAGAGGGGTACCCCTCTGGCACTCAGAGGGTTAATATCACATCCAAGGTGGAGTTGGTTTGTTTCAGAATTGCTCTAGTACTCGTTCAGATGACAGTCACTTAGAGCCACTTAGGATCAGGTGCATAGGTACAAGAGTAGTAAAGTTCTATTGGTTTTTTATATACTGCATGATTACTTAGTTGATTGTGCCTGTGTATGAAAGATATGCTCCGTATTTATACATAGATGACAGTGAGGCTGGGGGACTCGGAGGAACAGGAGCAATAAACCAACTGCACCATTAAACCATTAAAAATTCTCAGTGCTTTGGGTGATCTCATTAGTATTCAAGAGGTTAACCCTTTGGGTGCCAGAGGGTTCATCATAATGTGTTGAATACCCCTCTGTCACTCAAGAGGTTTAAAAGTCCCATTTAATTCAATGAGAACTTTAGGAATGTTTATGTTCAGCTGGTTTGCCCTAGTATTCTCCCATATTTTGGCTGTATACAAATGTCCCATAGTTACTACATGTTTTGAAGCCATGTTAAATTTTAATCCTATAAGGATCAGAGGGGTGTGCACCTCATTGCTTCGCAATACATTGCACACCCCTTTGACTCTTAAGGGGTTAACGTCACTATAGTTACCATTGTTTATTTGGGTATCAATGTGTGTAACTGAGATAGAATAGTCCTGTAATGTACTTTGTGGTAATGCCTGTCTGAAGAATGCTTTCTGTTCTCTTCAGGTTTCTGACATTGAAAACATCCTAGGAATTGTTCAGCTTGAAAACATTCAAGTGTTTGCTGAATCTTATGATGTGGCTCTGGATATCAGTTTCCCTAAAGGTATTTCTGTGAATACTTTCACGTAAGCATAGCTCCACCTGTATCATCATACACCTGCACAACTAAAGCTGGACAGCAATAGACCCTCCAGTTGATGATGGGTGATGGCCTCCATTATTAGTTTGAAGCAGCGCACATACTTAACCCTTTGCATGCCAGAGGGGCACATAATGTGGGACTTAGGTCTGTTAGAGGATGTCTTGCATTATTAGTCCCCTCCTCTCAGTTTCTGCTTAGCTGGTCTGAGCAGAAATTTGTATTATACATGGGAGCCTGATGACTGAAGAGTACAAGCTTTCCTGCATTCAGAGCATGTAGGTCCCATGAGTATGTTCCTGTCTGGCAACAATCTTTCCATTATCTGTGGTGTTGGACGGACCATCTGTACATTTCTATACATCTCTGTCTGTCCCACTATCCTTCTCCTTTACCAAAGGGGGATTTTCATTCATTTTTATTTAATTCATTTTTAGTTCTGTTTCTTTCATTTTACTTCATAGTTTCATAGTAACATAGTTGATGAGGCTGAAAAAAGACATGCGTCCATCAAGTTCAGCCCATGCCAAATCACTCCTGTTGATCTAGAGGAAGGCAAAAACAAAAGGCTGAAAGCTCCTTTCCTCCAGTCTTATTGGATAACCGCTTGTTTTTTGCTCAGCCATTTGAGTAAATAGTTCCTTATAGAGTTCTTTGTATTGACCCCGTATATATTTGTAAATGGTAATCATATCACCCCTTAGACATTTTTTCTCTGATGTGAACAATCCCTGTTTGGCTAGTCTCTATTCATAAATTAGATCCTCCAATCCCTTTGTTAGTTTTGTTACACGTCTCTGCACTTTCTCCTGTTCAGTAATGTATTTTTTAAGAACTGGTGGCCAAAACCGTACTCCATATTCCAGATGAGGGCTAACCAGGGATTTATATACAGGTAGAATTATATTCCCATTATGTGCATCTGTATCCCTTTTTATGCAGGATAGTACCCTATTGGGTCTTGC
This sequence comes from Rhinophrynus dorsalis, assembly GCA_037306005.1. Lineage (NCBI taxonomy): Eukaryota > Metazoa > Chordata > Amphibia > Anura > Rhinophrynidae > Rhinophrynus > Rhinophrynus dorsalis. Next base: position 272,308,899 of record CM074722.1, on the reverse strand, counting down.
AAAAGCTGAGTGACTGCACACTGCTGTGAAGTATATTGTCTATCAGTACTCCTAAATATTTCTCTAATGACAATTCCCCAAGTAGTTTCTAATTTAGTGTACACTGTGTACAGAATTATTAGGCAAGTGAGTATTTTGACCATATCATAATTTTTATGCATATTTTACAGCTCCAAGCTGTATAAACTTGAATGCTTATTGGATTTAAGCATATCAGGTGATGTGTGTTTGTGTAATGAGAGAGGGTGTGGCCTAAGGAGATGAACACCCTATGTCAATGTGTGCATAATTATTAGGCAGCTTCATTTCCTTAGGTAAAATGGGCAGAAAAAGAGATATAGAACTGACTCTGAAAAGTCAAAAGTTGTGAAAAGTCTTTCAGAGGGACGCAGCACTCTTTAAATTGCTAAGATATTGGGGCTTGATCACAGAACCATCAAACGTTTTGTTGCAAATAGTCAACAGGGTTGCAAGAAACGTGTTGAGAAAAAAATATGCAAATTAACTGCCAGAGATTTGAGACGATCAAACATGAAGCTACCAGGAACTCATTATCCTCCAGTGCTGTCATATTCCAGAATTGCAACCTACCTGGAGTGTCCAGAAGTACCAGGTGTTCAGTGCTCAGAGACATGACCACGGTAAGGGAGGCTGAAACCTGTCCACCACTGAACAAGACACGTAAGTTGAAACGTCAAGACTGGGCCGAGAAATATCTGAAGATAGGTTTTTCAAAGGTTTTATGGACTGATGAGATGAGAGTGACTCTTGACGGTCCAGGTGGATGGGCCTGTCCCTGGATTAGTAACGGGCACAGAGCTCCATTTCGACTCCAGCAAGGTGGAGGAGGGGTACTGGTATGGCCTGGTATTATCAAAGATGAGCTAATTGGACCTTTTCGGGTTGAAGATGGACTCAAACTCAACTCCCAAACCTACTGCCAGTTTTTAGAAGACACTTTCTTCAAGCAGTGGTACAGGAAAAAGTACAGGACAATGCTCCATCGCATGCATCGAAGTACTCCAATGCATGGCTAGCCAGTAAAGGCCTTAAAGGTGATAAAATAATGACATGGCCCCCTTCCTCACCTGACCTAAACCCTATTGAGAACTTGTGGGCCTTTCTTAAATGGCAGATTTACGCTGAAGGAAAACAGTACACCTCTCTGAACAGTGTCTGGGAGGCTGTGGTTGCTGCTGCACAAAAAGTTGTTCGTCAACAGATCAAGAAACTGACAGACTCCAAGAATGGAAGGCTTATGACTGTTATTGAAAAAAAGGGTGGCTATATTGGTGACTGATATTTTTTGGAAATATCACAAATGTTTATTTGTAAATTTTGAGTTGTTTGTTTAGTTTTCTCACTTTAATACATGAAAATAAATATGTAAGATGGGATAATTATTGTTTTTCATTTAGTTACATAATAATTCTGCATGCTAATAGTTGCCCAATAATTGTGCACACATAGATATTCTCCCAATAAAGCCCAAACCTCACTTTTACTTTCTTAAATATTCAGGTTTAAGGTTTCTTAACATTTTGGATTGACGGAGCACTGTAGTTATTCAGTAATAAAATGAATCCTCAGAAATACAACTTGCCTAATAATTGTACACACAGTATATATGTAGCATGTTTGTTTCTACAGCCTAAATGATTAACCTTACATTTATCTATATTAAACCTCATCTGTCACTTTTCTGCCTATTTACTCAGGTTCTACAAATCTTTCTGTAGAGAAAAAACATTCTGCTATTTATTTCCTTACATGTTCATTCACTTTTTACATTTTAATTCAGCTTTAGTTCATCTTGTTTTATTTTTTTACTTTAGTTTATATTTATTTTCTATCTTTTAACTTGTGTTTAATGCACCTTTGTTTTTGGGGCTTCATTGCCTATAATTCTATGAGGGCCAGAGAAGTTATGCAATGCTTTGCAGAACACTGAGCTGTGGACCCCCTCTGGGACTCAAATTGCATAGTGTTGGCCACGGGGAAATCGCCCACCACCATCACCATATTAGGTTGCTGTTGCTGTGTGGCTACCTCACCATTTTGAATAGGGTGTTGGCTAGTGATTACATTACCCATAATGTTGATCCTCTTCCTTTTTCACTTCAGTGTGGTCATCAGATTGTTTTTTTTTTTTTAATAAACTGTTGTTTTTTTTTTATAACATTTGCAGTAGTTCAAACAAATATGATTCATTAGTTACACAAATTATAGGCAATGTTCGTCTAACTCTGGTATGCCAGGCACATGAAACTAAACATGTCATTATATTGCTGAACCACATTTCACATTGTGACAGAACGATACAATTGCTATGAGAAAATGTCATCAATGAAGTGCACTCATATCTCAGAAATTGCCATATCAGCAGGTCTACAAGTCTACCATCAATAGATTTTTCAACATATAAACAAATCCACAACAAATAATCAGTGTCTCAGATGTTAATGCGTCAGTGTTAATGCCTCAGGCTTCCATGGAGCATCCCTCCCCCACCCACCCCGTGGCACTTAGGACAATTTAAAGTCCCCATCATCAGCAGGGCCAGTGAAGGAAGGTGAAAGTGGGGTTCTATGCTCCCTCTCTTACAAACACTTGGTGTGTCTGAAACAAGTGTAAAACTTGGACTGTTGTGATTTAGCTAGGGTGAGTATGAAAGACTCACAATTTTTAATGAACTTTCCTCCTTGTAGTTCATTGTCTACTAAAGGTAGGATCCAATGTAGTTTTGTAAAATGAAACAGGAAAATTTTCTAATGGGCAAATAGGGGAGGTGTGGAGTTTAGTCAGTTAGCTAGTATGACTTTTGAAGCTATTAGAATAATGTAGTCTATCAATATCGTCTGTGGCGTCGTTAGAGACCCTGGAGAGTCGTTGATCCTCAAAAGGAAGGACTGGTGGTCAGCTGCACTAGGATTCTCATTTTATCAATGGTGTAGCTAATAATTTTAGTCTGGAATGATTAAATGTGTGGACAGGAGTAGAGGGAATGCAACAAAGAGGATGCGCCGGTCAGACCTATGGTGTGTGCTAGTTTATGAGATACATACATTCTGTGAAGAAGGCGGAATCAATATAGGAGGCAGATGAGTACCTTAATTTGCTGTTGAAGCCCAAGCAAATTTGTTCATGCGTTAAAGATTGGATATCAGACAACCATATGCCAACATTCAAGGTGCCCCACAGAGGTTTCACAGCGGGTAGTAAAGTTTGCGCAAGAAATTTTGAAGGGTAATTATGCTGTAGTAGACAATCTTCTGGGTTATTCTCTAGCTGTGTGTGTGTAGGGTCGGGAGCAGGGTCTGCAGGTAATGTTTTACCTGTAAATATATGAATAGGTGGCCTGCTGGGAGGCCATACTTACTTTGAAGAGCAGTAAAAGAGTGAACTTGTTTTGTGTGGGAGTCAAGGAGGTTCCAGACATAGTGTATGTTTAAGCCACCCAGATTTTAAACCTAGTGTCCAAGGTACCTTGATGGAAAGTCAAATTATGTATGAAGGGAAGGAAAACTGGGACAGTCTTATTACCATGCAGTACATTTCTCTCGTATTTCCCTTGCATATCATTTTAACCCTTTCAGTCAGATATGCACTTTTAATTTTATATACATACTTTTATCTTACTTTTACGGTCCTGTAGTATATTTTAAGAGGTCTCCTGGCTGTGTCTGCATGTAAGGGAGACATGAGTAAGCTACCGAGCTTTTGGGTGTCTCCCCTCCTTATAACCCTTAACCACATTAACCTATTGCTCCTCCTGCCAGATTGGTCCTTCTAAGGATTTCCCTGGTACTTTTTTGTTCCTCTTCCTCTGTGGACCCCACATCGCTTCTGGGGCCCTCTTCTAATGAATAGGAACCTGCATGTGTTAAGGCCATAATTTCTTCTATCTGTTCAATTCCTTCTTCTGTTCAAGGTATTCCAGACTCTTGGTATTCTGCTCCCCCAAAAAGGCGTTGCAGCCATTTTAGAAAGTGAAATATTCCCATGGTACAGGACTCCTCTTTCGGTAAGGGTACTTTGATGAAGACGAATTGGAGTTGTCATTCACTATTGGGGATTCTTTTGAGAAAGACTCTGGTTCTCCTGCTAAGTGTCTTATCCAAGTTGTCATGGGAACTCTGAAGGTCTCTGAGGCCACAGATTCCAGTTTTTCTTCCCCTCTATGTTTTAAAAAGGCACTTTTTTCTTCCCCTCTATGTTTTAAAAAGGAACTTTACCTTTCCTTGTTGTTCCTTCGCAGATGTCTCTCTCTTTTTGGTATACCTTTTCTGTTGATGCATTTCCACAGTGGGCTAACCCCCCCAGTAGTAGGCCCTACATTTTCTCATATTTCCTAGAATTCAGCCTTGATATTTGTGGTGGATAAGGTTGTGGCTTCTATTCTGCCTTATGTCCCACCTGATGAACCTAAGAACGATATTGTTATGGCTGTCTCTAAGATCCTTGAGACTAATGTGTATCTGGCAAAAAGTGGCCTTTGTTTCTACTTCTCCTGTTGCTGCTCGTTGTACTTTTCGGCTAGATACCTGGTCTGCTGTCTAGTCTTGCAAAAGGCCTTTTGTGACCTTTCTTTTCATGGCAAGAGGTTGTTTGGCCCAGAGCTGAAACAGAGTTTTAGTCATACCTCTGAAGTTAGGGGTTCTTTATTGCCTCAAGTTAGTCCTAAAGGTTCCTTCTTTCCATGGAAGATACACATTTTTACTTACCCCCACCAGTATGGGTGTTTTGCCCAGGGATTCTACTCTGTCAAAAGGCCAAATGCTGACCCCAAACAGGCCAGGGCAGGCAACACGTTTGCTCAGACGCCACACAGCTTACAAGTCTACCTTTGCTTGACTCGCAGAGGTCTGGTCCACCTCAGGCAATAGGAGGTCATTTGCTCCTTTACCACATCTCTGTGTCATATACCTGTCAGACAGGCTAAAGACTGACCTTTGTTGGTGGCTGTATTGGTCACATCTGTCTCTTTAAAGTCCATTGGTCATTCCAAATTGGGTGGTAGTCACGATGGATACCAGCCAGATAGGCTGGGGTGCCACCTTTGGCCCTCTGACAGCCTGGGGTATTTATACTGGAGAGTCTTCTGTCCATCAATGTTCTGGAGTTTTGGGAAATGCACCTAGCTTTGCGGCATTGGTTTCAGTCCCTCCATTGATCCGCTGTGCGGATCCAGCCCAACAGTGCAACTGTTGGGCTGGATTACATCTACCTCCAGGAAGGGACCAGATTTGCCTCCGCATGGCCTGAGGTTTGGCTGATCCTAACATGAGTAGAGGCCCATGTACAGACTGTATCCTCTGTTTATATCCTAGGGGTTGACCACGTTGTGGCAGACTTTCTTAGTCACAAACTCCTGGATACAGATAATTGGGAACTCAACCAGACCGTTTTCTAAATTTTATATTGTTTCTGGTGTCCTGCATGGTGGAACTAATGGCTTTCAGTTGAACCACAAGATACTGGGGCACTCTAGCTCTAGCGATGGACGTGATGGTCGTACAGTGGCATTTTCCTCTGGTGTGTGTGTTTCTGCCATTTCTCCATTCCCAGAGTGAAGAAGAAGAGTTTTTTGATTCTGTCATTGCCACTCTGTTGAAGGCTTATAAGCCAAGGCATTCTACAGGGTAAGGTAATTGTTCTATAAGTGGTGTGAAGTCTGGGAGTAGTGGCTGCAACATTTTTGTCTTTCAGTCGTTTTGACTTTTCTACAGGGTGGTCTTCAAATAAGGCTTGGTATTGGTTCTATTAAAGTCCAGATTTCAGCTCTTTCTGTCTTTCCAGAGGTGTATCGCCTTATTGCCAGATGTGCAGACTTTTGTGCAAAGGGAGGTGACACACAAACAAAATAATGGACTGCACTGGAAGATAGCAGTTCATATTCCTGGCATAGACAACGTCCTGGCAGACTTCTTCAGTCTTCACACAGTGGACAGCGGGGAGTGGGAGCTGCATCCAGAGGTGTTCAACCTCATCATCTAGCGGTGGGGTCTTCCATGCATAGACCTGATGGCATCCAGACACAACAGGAAGGTTCCAACATTCTGCTCTCACTGGGCGAATCCCATGGCTCTGGCAATGGATGCCTTGTCGATCCCGTGGGCATTTCCTCTGGCTTACATCTTCCCTCCAGCCCTCGCTGCCCAGTCATTCTGATCGCTCCATGCTGGCCTTGACAGGCTTGGTTTCAGGACCTTCTAGACCTCTCAGTAACGGAACCTCTTCGACTTCCCTCCCGTCCGGACCTCTTTCTACAGGGTTACCTCTGGAAAGAAGACGTTCATCTTTTGGCTTTGATGGCATGGAGACAGAATCCTCAATTTTGAGGAAGAAAGGATTTTTTTCTGGTGTTGTGGCTACTATTCTTAATGCCCGCAAGCCTGTTTCCTCTAATGACTATCACTGAGTTTGGTCTACCTTCCTGGCTTGGTGTGTTGACAAAGACCTATCTCAGGATTTTGACCTTCCTACAGTTCTTTCCTTCCTCCAGGATGGAGTGGATAAAGGTCTCAGTCTGAGTTCTCTCAAGATTCAGACTTCTGCGCTCTCTGTCTTTTTTCAGAGGCGTCTTGCCATCATTCCTGATGTCAAGGTTTTCTTCCAGGGTGTTGCTTATACCTGTCCGTTGTTTAAGTCCCCTGCTCCTCAGTGGGATCCTAACCTGGTCTTGGGAGTGCTCCATGGTCCTCCCTTTGAATCTTTGGCTACCATTCCTCTACGTATGCTGACGTGGAAGATGGCCTTTCTCCTGGCGATTGTTTCCATTCACCGAGTTGCCGAGATCCATGCCCTGTCCTGTAAACCGCCCTTTTTGGTTTTTCACAAGAAGAAGGCGGTGCTTTGCACCTCACAAGAGTTTCTCCCGAAAGTTGTGTCCGAGTTCCACATCAATCAAGAGATTGTGGTTTCTTCCTTCTGTCCTAACCCTACTTCTGAAAAAGAGAGGGATCTTCATCTGTTGGGTGTTGTGCTTTGTCTCAAGTTCTTGAGGCAGTCTGACACTCTGTTTATCATTCCAGAGGGTCCTAGGTCCAAGTTTACTATCGCTTCTTGGGTCAAGTCTACGTTTCGTAAGGCTTACGAACTTCGGAAGAAGCCTGTTGCCTTCAGGGTCATGGCTCATTCTGCGAGGTCTATTGGGGATTCTTGGGCCTACAAGAACCAGGCCTCAGCTGATCAGTTGTTCAAGGCTGCCACTTGGTCATCTGTGCACACCTTTTCTAAACACTACCGTGTAGATGTCCTGGCATCGGCTGATGCCAGTTTTGAGAGAAAGATCCTGGAGGTAGCCTTGCCTGTCTAGGATCTCCTTTGTTTCTCAGTATTCTTTCACTTTTGAGCCCTGTTGGCTCTAGTTCTGTGTTCTGTGTACCAGTTCATGGGTTTGTTTTACCCCTGTTCAGTGTCCGTTGACACTTTGTGGTTAGTGTTGAGCTATTTATGATCTGTAGGTTCATTGGTGCTCTGGTGACTTTGAGGGCCTGCGCCTGGTCCTTGCCTTTCTTCCCGCCCTGAGGAACTTAATGGTTGGACATCCCAAAGTTACCAGTAACCTGTATTGGATGACAGAGAAAATAGGATTTTAGTCTTACCTGTAAAATCCTTTTCTCTTAATCCATACAGGTTACTGGTCACCCACCCTGTCAAGGGACCATTCTTGGCTGTCCTGTGGCAGAACGTGGGGGTCCTTTCAGGTTCATGCTCACAGGAGTCTTCCTTTACCTTCTTACTACCTAGTCAATAGTTAGTCTTCAAATCTGAATGGTAGGGGATTGGCTAGCTGCAAGCTAAGGAGAGGAGGTAGGCTCCACCCAGCAGTCACTTCTCAGAATTGCTCCTGCCTATTAAAGAGGCTGATCGCCTACCCAATGTTACCAGTAACCTGTATGGACTAAGAGAAAGGGATTTAACAGGTAAGACTAAAATTCCATTTTACTTAGAATGGGCTCCGCAACTGGGTTAGACACCAGGGCCAAGACCCCACCATATTCATGACCCACACAGAGACAATGTTTCCTCTAAGCAAAGGATGGGCAAACTGCTCTTTCAAGTTGTTGAACTAAAGTTCCCATGAACCTTACCTGGCTAATGGCTGTCTGGGTATGATGGAAGTTGCACTCCAAAAACATATGTAGGGTCACTGGTTGCCTACTTTTGGTATAATCGTATTTGTAATTGTTATTAAATCCTACATGCATTATGCCAAAAATGATTTTAAAATGCAACATCTATGTACAGGAATATCCTGTAGTGTCATCTACAAAGAAAGAAGAGGTCAGTCTATAAAACTAAGTGCCTTCCCATGCCTATCTCTCATGGCTTCACAGTTTCTTATGCCCTGACAGATATGCATCTACTTCTTCTTGCCTGTGTACAGTGGTGTGATGAGTTTTTCTAAGGGAGGGGAAGAGATAAATGCCCCCTTTTTCCAACCCACATATGCCAGTAAATGTAAGAACCAGATTTTCCTGTCTCTGCAGGTACAGACGGTGGACTGGACTTTGGGGTGGTGAAGGTGAACGACGAAGCAAAACACACCATTTCACTAAAGAACAAAGGGAAATATGAGATTGCCTTCAGGTAACTGCATTACAATACCAGCACAGTGGTAAAGTAACATATCACTACCTACCTGATAACTTTTAGTTTATAGCTTTATTCTACATCTAAGACACTTGGCTATATGCACAGATAAAAAGTGAGGAAATTCTGGAGCAAACCTACTGCTTTATAGGGGACAGATTAAAATTCCCAAATTTTGCATTGATTTAAATGCTGTTTAACCCCTTGATTTCTAGAGAGTTCACCCACGCATTGCTTAGCAATGCATTGGACAGCTTGCACTCAAGGAGTTATCCTTTGAGTGCCAGAGGGGTACACAACGCATTGCAAATCTATGCTTTGTATACCCCTCTGGAACTCAAAGGGTTTAAAGCTTTTCTCTGTCATCCAATACAGGTTACTGGTAACTCTGGGTAGGAAATCTGCCCCTTTAAGTAGGCAGGAACAATTCTAGAATTGTATGCAGGGGGTGGAGCCTACATTCCCTCCTTGGCTGCAGCTAGCCAACCAGCTCCAGAAAGATTTGTTCCTTGGTGAAGATAACACAGGCAAGAGTACAGCTCTGCTATAGCTTTAGAAGTTTTTTTATTTTTCTGTTAGAAATGGAATACCACCATTAGGCGGATTACCAAAACTGACAATGCCCTTAGATGTGGCTAGCTCAGTGACCAGGTGCTTTGCGTGGACCTTAATCCCTGGGGGGGAAATCTTGGCTACAAGTTCTTTCCCCAGGAGTTGCCCACCGAGGCTTCTTCTTCTTTAAACACGATTATCTGAAGACAGAAGATCTGCAGGAAAGGTAAGCAACCCTTTGAGTGCTGCAGGTCCACATGTCCCACAGTGCCCCTCTGTACAGGGGTTTTTCATTTGGAGTTCCTTTTGCGCACTCCTGCACTCATTGGGTCTATCTGTATGTCTGTTGGGTGTTTGGAACAGGTGTATGTGGTATTTAACCTGTTAGCTGCTGGTTTGGCATTCATTTGGAGGGTTTCTGACACTTTTCCTACTGGTTCAGTGTTTTTTGGGTATTCTGACATGTTCTAGTGATATTTCATGTCTTTTAATATTTCACCTTCAATTTTGTAAAATTTGAGAAAGGTGCACTTTACCGTTTGGGACATATGTCTGCAACCGTTTAACCTAGCGACTTCAGAGATGGCTCATTTTACTTGTCTGCCCTTGCGCTATCATCCGGTTCATGTTTCTAGCATGTTAGGGGGATCAGAGGGCTTCGGGCACTGTTTGGGGTACTTTTATGGGAAAACTACATTTCTGATGAGCGTTTGCTTCGTGCGCTCGTTTCTGATTGGCCCCCGCCGTGGAAGCCATTTTGTGATCTTTCCAGAACGAGTATCCTATGCAGGGCTTGGACTCTCCTTCGCTCCTCTGCTGATTAACCCTTCGCCTGCCAGATAAGTCTATTTTAGCGATTTCTGGGGTGAAACTTTAATCATACACACTGTAATTGGGTGATTTCTTATACAGTGAGAATGTCTATACCATTGGAGTTTGGGGCCAGACCTAAGACTAAGGATGTTGGGGTTTCTGTATCCCCTATTGCGCATTGCTCTTCCTGTCTTTCAGGGTTACCTAGAGAATTCTTAGGTCCTTGTTCTGATGTTCCTGAGAGTCTCCCAGGGACCTCCAGCCATGCATTAGAGCCAGCTTGGTGCAAGAGTTCAAGGCTGCTACTAGGGACTCTTTCCATCCCAGTTACAGGGCAGACCCCCTCCTTCGTCAAGTCTTCCCTGCCAAAGCCTCAGGGTATACCTGATGTGTCAGATTCCTCTGAGGAGGAACTGTTGGTGGATTCAGATGTTGAGGAATGTTCTGCGGTGGGCTCCTGTCAGTTTTATGGGGACCCTTTTGAGGCTGATCCTGAGCCCTCAGCTGAGGGCCTGATCAGGGCTGTTTTAAATACCCTAAACATTCCCTTAGTGCAGGAGGTTCCTTCTGACCCTTCTGATGTCTTTCAGGAACCTAAAAAGCCCCTTACTTGCTTTCCACCTAACCCCACTCTTGACCGTCTTGTGTGCGAAGAGTGGAAGTCTCCGGACAAGAAACCTTCTGTCTCCAAGAAATTTGCCAAGCTTTATCCTTTTTCTGAGGAAGCGCTTGCTCAGTGGGTTTACCCTCCTAAAGTGGATGTTCCTATCTCCAGGCTATCCAAGTCTACTGCTTTGCCAGTGTCTGATGTGTCTGCTCTAAAGGACTGGACTGACAAGAAGCTTGAGGTCTCCCTCAAGTCTGTCTTTGCCACTGCTGGTACTGCCATGCGTCCAGCATTCGCAGCAGCATGGGTGAACCGGGCTATTGTGGTCTAGACTGAACAGCTCACTCTTGCTGTCCGTCAGGGTGCTCTTACTCAGGATACGTTGCACCTCCTTGCCAACATTTCTAAGGCACAGCATAGTGTTTCTGCTGCCCTATTTGTTGCCATCCGTTTGGTGGCTAGGGTTTCCACCATATCTGTGGTTGCCAGATGGGCTCTTTGGCTCAAGATCTGGTCTGCTGATACTGCGTCTGAGAAAGCATTGCTCTCCTTGCCTTTTCAAGGCACTTCTTTGTTTGGGCCAGATCTCAAGGATCTGATCAGTGAGGCTACAGGGTGTAAGAGTACACTTCTACCCTACGTTCCTAGGAAGAAAACACAGCTTAAGCGTAACCGGTATTTTTGTTCCTTTCGGAATGAGACACATCTGGCGAACCAGACGCTTCTCCCACCTCCTCCATGCCCAAACAGCAATGGAAGCCCAAGGTCTCCTCCAAGCCCAAAGCTTCCAAGCCTTCTTCGGCATAACTCAACGAACCCGGGTCCTCACTCTGCTGTGCGTGGTCGTCTGAGTCACTATCACTGCATTTGAGAGGATTCAGTGATGGACCCATGGGTTTTGCGAGTAGTGACGGAAGGGTACGGGATTCCTTTCGTCTCTCTTGTTGGGTGTTTGGAGCAGGTTTATGTGGTATTTAACCCTGTAGCTGCTGGTTTGGAATTCATTTGGGCGGTTTTATGACACTTTTCCTACTGGTTTTTGGGTATCCTAACATGTTCTAGTGATGTTTCATGTCTTTTAATATTACACCTTCAATTTTGTAAAATTTGAGTAAAGGTGCACTTTACCGCATAGGCGCCATTGCTCCATTCACTCCTATGGGACTGTACCGGTTGGGACATATCTCTGCAACCGTTTAACCTAGCGACTTCAGAGATGGCTCATTTTACTTGTCAGCCCTTGCTCTATCATCCGGTTCCTGTTTCTATTGTGTTGGGGGGCTCAGGGGGCTTCGGGCACTCAATGTTGCACAGGGTGTTACGAAAATTATGACTGGAGCGTTGTCCAGTCATTCTGATTGCTCCCTACTGGCCTCGCTAAGCTTGGTTTCTGGAGCTTCTGGATCTTTCAGTGGCAGAGCCATTCCAGCTCCCTTGCCGTTCAGATCTTCTTCTACAGGGTTACCTGTGGAAGGAGGATGTTCATCATCTAGCCTTGATGGCTTTGAAATTGAATCCTCAATATTGAGGAAGAAAGGGTTTTCTTCTGGTGTGGTGGCTACTATGCTCAGTGCCCGCAACCCTGTTTCTTCCAAGATCTATCATCGTGTCTGGTCGACCTTCCTATCTTGGTGTGCTGACAAGGACCTGTTTCAGGAATTTGATCTACCTACGGTCCTGGCCTTTTTGCAGGATGGTGTGGATAAGGGCCTCAGTTTGAGTTCCCTTAAAGTTCAGACTTCTGCTCTCTCTGTTTTCTTTCAGAGGCGCATTGCCATCCTTCCTGATGTCAAGGTTTTCTTCCAGGGCGTTGCTCATACTCGTCCTGCCTTCAAGATTCCTGCTCCTTAATGGGATCTTAACTTGGTTTTTAGGTGTTCTTCAGCTCCCTCCATTTGAGTTTTTGGCTACTATTCCTCTATGCCTGTTGAAGTGGAAAATGACTTTTCTCCTGGCGATTGTGTCTGTCCGTCGTGTTGCATGCTCTGTCCTGTAAACCACCATATTTTGTGTTTCACAAGGACAAGGCGGTGCTTCGCAACTCTCAGGAGTTTCTCCCAAAGGTGGTTTCGGAGTTCCACATCAATTAGGAGATTGTGGTGCCTTCTTTCTGCCCTGACCCCACCTCCGACAAGGAGAGGGATCTTCACTTGTTAGACGTGGTGCGTTGTCTCAAGTTTTATGTACATCACACTGAGTCTGTCAGGCAGTCTGACACATTCGTCATTCCGGAGGGTCCTAGGGCAGGAAGACCTGCATCCAAGGTGACTATTGCTTCTTGGATCAAGTCCACAATTCGTAAGGCTTACGAGCTGAGGAAGAAGCTTGTCCCTTTCAGGGTCACAGCTCATTCTACTCGATCTATTGGGGCCTCTTGGGCTTACAAGAATCAGGCCTCCTCTGATCAGTTGTGCAAAGCTGCCACTTGGTCGTCTGTGCACACCTTTTCAAAGCAATACCATGCTGATGTGCTGTCATCGGCTGATGCCAGCTTTGGGAGGAAGATCCTGGAGGCAGTCTTGCCTGACTAGGATCTTCTTCGGTTCATGGTGCTTCCTTTACTTTTGAGCCGTGTTGGCTCTAGTTCAGTGTGCTGTGTAACAGTTTGGGGCGTTGTTACCCCTGTTTTGTGTCCGTTGACACTTCATTGTTTTGTTTGGCTATCTATGATCTGATGGTTCATATCTGCTCTGGTGACTTTGGGGGCCTTGAGCCTGGTCCTTGCCTTACTTCCTGCCTCTGGGAAACACAATGGTTGGACATCCCAAAGTTACTAGTAACCTGTATTGGATGACAGAGAAAAGAGGATTTTAGTCTTACCTGTTAAATCCTTTTCTCTTAGTCCATACAGGTTACTGGTCTCCCACCCTGTCAAGGAACCATGCTTGGCTCTCCTGTGGCAGATCGTGGGGGTCCTTCAGGGTCATGCTCACAGGAGTCTTCTTTCCCTTCACTATCTAGTCAGTACTTAGTGTCTCAAATCTTTCTGGAGCTAGTTGGCTAGCTGCAGCCAAGGAGGGAAGGTAGGTGCCACCCCCTGCACACAATTCTAGAATTGTTCCTGCCTACTTATAGGGGCTGATCGCCTACCCAGAGTTTCCAGTAACCTGTATGGACTAAGAGAAAAGGATTTAACAGCTAAAACTAAAACCCTCTCTTCCTGCTGAGTAAAACAAGGGTACTCCCACTGCTGGGAGATGCCTCTTTCCATTGTTATTACAGTTTAAACGTATGTTTGCTTACATTAACAGTGTCCCCTAATAGCCACATTTCATAGAAACATAGAATTTGACAGCAGATAAGAACCATTCGGCCCATCTAGTCTGCCCATTTTTCTAAGAACTTCAACAAAGAAAAACAGTTCAGCAGCTCTAACTTCCAACATAAATTTATCAGACAGCTGTAATATCATCAAACACAAATATATTCATCCAGATAATATTCTGCAGTGTAAATGTGGGCGAAAAAAGAGCATCTCCATGTACTCTATTATCAACCATAGAACATACAAACAAAGCCGCTCACAAAAAATACACTTGCAGTGTAAAAGTAAAAACGTTGTTTCCTTTATTGCGATACAATGGATAATTCCAAATACCTTCACACCTCGATGTCCCGAAGAAAAGGAGGAGAGACTTTTGGAGATATTCAAATATACCCAGCAATAGGTGCCATGCACAACCCTTGACAGATCAACGCGTTTCGCGCTACATGCGCTTAATCATGACCATAAACTACAATGTTGTTCGTTAGGAGTTTTAAATCCGTTCCAGCCAATCAAACCTTTCAATCCATTAACCCAACACCAATCCCGCTGCGATCCAAATGCAGGTAATCAACAGACATGAAAGTCATGTCAAAAGAGGATTCAAATAAAAGTTTTAACCTCTTCAATGCCCGAGGTGAAACCTCCTAACATCACACTCAAATGGCGACTATAAGAGGCCACTCCGGACAACAATAATCTTCACTTAAAGAAAATTTCCAACATACTGCATCGCAGACAGTCCGGTGCAAATGACAATATATTAACGCTTGGTTTGAAATAAATAAGTATGTGCTAGAACTCAAAAAAATCCCAACCCAACAACACACTGCTTTGTATAAATGAATATAAGTAAAATTCTAATAAAAACAATGTAGGTCGGGGAGATGTTAACCCTACGAGCCGTGTTAAAATATTCAACAAGCAAGATTCATGAGAAATATTTAACCCATTTGTGCCTCTATAAACCAAAATACGCAAAATATACAAAATAAATACCCACTGCGAACATGTTTGTACTAGGTATAACAAGTAACGTCATATTCTTTATTAAGACCATGTGGATGCCTAGTTCCTAATTCAAAAATCCAGAAGACTTCCCTTCTGGACAGTTTATCATCAAGGCAACCTCCACGTGAACCCAGACTAACACGTTCAATACCTTGCACAGTGAAACCGGAGTTACTGCACCAACCTATTTTAAAATGAGAGGATATTCCAGAACGAAACTCTCTACTTCTTATATCACTTTGGTGCTCATTCATTCTTTCTCTCATTGATCGTATTGTTTTACCCACATATTGTATGTGACAGGTGGAGCAAGTTATTAAATATACTACTCCTCTAGTCACACAATTGGTATATCCTCTCATTTCATAAATTTTACTCGTGACAGATGATTAAGCGCATGTAGCGCGAAACGCGTTGATCTGTCAAGGGTTGTGCATGGCACCTATTGCTGGGTATATTTGAATATCTCCAAAAGTCTCTCCTCCTTTTCTTCGGGACATCGAGTTGTGAAGGTATTTGGAATTATACATTGTATCGCAATAAAGGAAACAACGTTTTTACTTTTACACTGCAAGTGTATTTTTTGTGAGCGGCTTTGTTTGTATGTTCTATGGTTGATAATAGAGTACATGGAGATGCTCTTTTTTCGCCCACATTTACACTGCAGAATATTATCTGGATGAATATATTTGTGTTTGATGATATTACAGCTGTCTGATAAATTTATGTTGGAAGTTAGAGCTGCTGAACTGTTTTTCTTTGTTGAAGCGCTTTTATCTCCAAGTTCAGCTCCTTCCACTAAATTGAGAGGATATGTGTTGAGGATAAATACCCCTCGTTGTTTCCCTTTGATTGAGAAGAATAATGTTGGGAACCGACATCTTCTATCAAGTTATGAGCTGTTAATAAAATATTTGAAATATTTGACGAATCCAGATTAAAATATTTTCTCGAAGAAATTAACGCCATTGTGTGTAATTATGGAGTGTGAGAGTGAAGTTGTGGTAGATAGTTCATATACCAGCAGGTGCTTAAGAGCTGTGGAAGATTTGACATGCAGACTTTCTAAAGCAGACAGCTTGTTTGGTGATAATGCTGATCAACAAAATTCCAATGATCCTGCTGAACTTAAATTGCTGTTTAAAGAGTTGGAAAAACTTATGGATAAGGAAACGCGAACATGGTGGGAGATCACGACACTTCAGCAATATATTATTATTGTTGAATATTTTAACACGGCTCGTAGGGTTAACATCTCCCCGACCTACATTGTTTTTATTAGAATTTTACTTATATTCATTTATACAAAGCAGTGTGTTGTTGGGTTGGGATTTTTTTGAGTTCTAGCACATACTTATTTATTTCAAACCAAGCGTTAATATATTGTCATTTGCACCGGACTGTCTGCGATGCAGTATGTTGGAAATTTTCTTTAAGTGAAGATTATTGTTGTCCGGAGTGGCCTCTTATAGTCGCCATTTGAGTGTGATGTTAGGAGGTTTCACCTCGGGCATTGAAGAGGTTAAAACTTTTATTTGAATCCTCTTTTGACATGACTTTCATGTCTGTTGATTACCTGCATTTGGATCGCAGCGGGATTGGTGTTGGGTTAATGGATTGAAAGGTTTGATTGGCTGGAACGGATTTAAAACTCCTAACGAACAACATTGTAGTTTATGGTCATGATTAAGCGCATGTAGCGCGAAACGCGTTGATCTGTCAAGGGTTGTGCATGGCACCTATTGCTGGGTATATTTGAATATCTCCAAAAGTCTCTCCTCCTTTTCTTCGGGACATCGAGTTGTGAAGGTATTTGGAATTATACATTGTATCGCAATAAAGGAAACAACGTTTTTACTTTTACACTGCAAGTGTATTTTTTGTGAGCGGCTTTGTTTGTACATTTTTCTAAGAACCTCAACCATATTTGGTCCTTGGTCTTTTGTTATGTTCAGCCTTATGCCTATCCCATGCTTAAATTCTGTCACTGTAATAACTTCTACCACTTCTGCAGGTAGGTTATTCCACTTAACTACTACCCTCTCAGTGAAGTAAAGCTTTCTTACATTACGTCTAATGATTCTATTGCATTGTATGGGAGAGGTGAGACATCAACAACAATTCTCCATAGAATGTTATAGTAACTGCTGAGTCACTTTCTGGCAGTTTGAATTTTCAGGAAATATTGATGTTATAATAATAATGTTACTCCCTTCCTAACAGTTAAATGGTTATATCTTTGAATAAAATGAACTTCCAGCAACTGTTGTTTTAACAGCAGGAAATCCCTATAGGTGTTCATTAAAAAGAAGAATGCTGCTGCTTTAATTCATTTGGCAAATATAGTTTTTGATACCTTTTATTGGCTAACTAAGCAGATTTAGAATGCAAGCTTTCAAGACCTTAGGTCTCTTCCTCAGGCATGTTATATAGATAAATATGAAAATATCTCTCTTAAATACAAGTACATATTGCATTGTTTAGCTTGGAAATCAGATAAGAGAACTCAATCCAGATCCAGATACTTTGATCAGTTAATGGTAAATTGCACTCTTCCTCTGAGGCTTTAGAGGTATTTACTATGCTCTTGGGTCTGTTGGAGAAGTCAACTAAGTGATAATGTGATAAAAACTCTCTGTCTTTATTTAAACCACTACAAATTGCCTTAAATGTTAACATTAATTTTACCTCCCATTACCTTTCTGTCCCTCTGAGTGCGGAAGCGTCCCATCAATACAGTTAACTTAATGTCCCTGACACTGTGCCCATTTTGACAAAAATGTTCCCCCCATTGGTGTCTCTGTCATTTTGTTATTAACACTGGATCTGTGGGAATTAAACCTCTTTTGTAGTGCTTGTCCAGTTTCTCCCACATACAGAGCTGTTGGGCATTTTGCACACATGATAAGGTATACTACATTGGATGATTTCTATGGCTAACACGGTACCAACTCTCATCTTAATTCATTTGGAATCTATGGCTGAAATGTGTCACTTTTCTTTTTGCATTTGGGTCTTAAAGGCAAATTATGATCAGACTGCAGATCTGTTCCCCTTTTAATTAAACAGGTGCTGCATTGAGAGCATTGACAGATCATTTGGGGAGCAGAATGTTGGTCTTAAAGGATACCCCTTCTGCCCCTTGGTGTACCTCTGCTGCATTGCGCAGGACAGTCCTGTTCTTTACAATACAGGTTCCTATAGAAAGGTCAGTCACAGCATGCAACCCTCGGGTTTGTGGCTGAGAGTCACAAACTTCTGATTTGTTTTAGAGCCGAGGTGATTAGTTTTCTCTGTCATCCAATACAGGTTACTGGTAACTCTGGGAGGCGTCAGCCCCTTTAAGTAGGCAGGAACATTCTCCAAATGTATGCATGAGGGTGGAGCCTCCCTTCCCTCTCAGGCTGCAGCCCAGCTAGCCACTTCCAGAATTGTTTGTTCCTTTGGTGCGACAACACCAGGTGGAGAACATTCGTCGTTAGTTTTAGTTTCTTTTTTTATTTTTCTGTCAGATATGGAATACCACCATTAGGCGGATTACCATGACTGACAAATGCCCTCCACTGTGGCTAGCTCAGTATCCAGGTGCTTTTTGGTGGACCTTAAGCCCTGAGTGGGAAAATCTTGGGTACAAGTGCTTCCCCATGGATTACTCTTTGAGGTAATCTTTTGATACATGGTAATCTGAAGACAGAAGATCTGCAGGAAAGGTGAGCTACCCTTTGAGTGTTGCAGGTCCACTTGTCCCACAGTGCCCCTTTGCTGGGCTTGTATTTGGGAGTTCTCATTGCGCACTCCTGCACTCATTGGGTATATATGTGTATGTCTGTTGGGTATTTGGAGCAGGTTTATGTGGTAAGTTAACCCTTTGTCTGCTGGTTTGACATGTTTAGTGGAGTTTTCTGACACTTTCCTTACTGGGTTAGTGTTATCTCAGTATGCACACATGTTCCCTGTCTGTTTTTCATATTTTTAACTTGTAGTTTAACTTTTATTAAAATTGTGTACTGCGCCTTTAAGGTGCACTTTACCGCATAGACAACATTGCTTCATTTACTTTCTGTGGGACAACACTGTTTGGGATGTATCTCTGCAACCGCTTCACACAGCAACTTCAGAGAGGGCTCATTTAATTGTCTACCCTTGCTCTATCATCCGGTTTATAGTTCAAGTGTGTTGGGGGGCTTCGGGCACTGTTTTGGGGTACTTTTTGGGAAAAACTACATTTCACATGAGCACTTGATTTGCGCCTAATTTCTGATTGGCTCCTGTCGCGGCAGCCATTTTGGGAACTTTTCTCAATGAGTATCCGACACAGGGCTTGGGCTCTCCTTTTCTACTTTGCAGATTGACCCTTCTCCTGCCAGAAAGGTTTGTATTTAGCGTTTCTGGGGTGAAATAATCTTACACTACAACTGGGTGATTCATTGTACAGTTGGTTATTTTGACACTGTGAGAATGTCTATACCGCTGGAGCTAGGGGTTAGACCTAAGACTAAGGAGGCTGGGGTGTCAGTATTCCCCATTGCGCATTGCTCTTACTGTCACACAGGGCTACCTAGAGAGTTCTCTGGTGATTTCTGCCCAGCATGTTCTGAAGTTCCTGGCAGCAACCCAGGGTCTTCCAGCCATGCTATTGAGCCAGCTTGGGTGCAAGAGTTTAAGGCTGCAACTAGGGACCTTAGATCCAATTTACAGCTCTTTCCATCCCAGATCAGGGGGCACTTCAATTATGGTAAACCTCCCTCTACTATCAGATCCTCCCTGCCTCAACCACTGGGCGCACCTGATGTGTCAGATTCTTCTGAGGAAGAATTGTTTCAAGATTCGAATGTTGAGGTTGATACTATTTTGGAATCTTCCAGGTCTCCTTGGGACCCATTTGAAGCTGATCCTGAAACCTTTACTGAGGGCCTGATCAGGGCTATATTAACCATACTCAACATTCCCTTGGTTCAGGAGGTCCCTTCTGGTCCCCCTGATGTTTTCAGGAGCTTGCTAAGCCCCTTACTTATTTTCCTCCTAACCCCACTCTTGACGTTTGGGTTCTGATGCGTGGTAAAACCCGGACAAGTCTGCTTCTGTGTCCAGGGAATTTGCTAAGCTTTATCCCTTTTCTGAAGCTGAGCTGGCTAAATGGGTTCATCCTCCTAAGGTGGGTGCTCCCATTTCTAGACTCCACTGCTTTTCCTGTCTCTGATGATTCTGCGCTGCTAGACTGGACTGACAAGTGACTTGAGGTTTTCCTCAAGTCCATTTTTTGCTTCTATTGGTGCCGCTAGGCACCCAGCGTTTGTTGTTGCGTGGGTTAACCGGGCTATTGCAGTCTGAACTCATCAACTCACTACAGCTGTCCGTCAAGATGCGCCTACTTTGGAGAAGTCCGCATCGTGCTGTGGGTGGTCATCGCCGCCTCTTTCACGGGATTTGGGAGGATTCAGTATTGGACCCAAGGGTTTTACGGGTGGTGTCAGAGGGGTTCGAGGTCCCTTTCTTTTATCTTCCTCCTTTTCGCTTTCATCTTTCTCGCTGTCCTCAGGAAGTCGAGAAAGGCCGTCTATTCGAAGGCGCTATTCAGACTCTTATGGACAAGAATATCCTGGGGCCGGTGCCTCCTTTAGATGGGGGGTTGGGGTTTTACTCAAACCTCTTTGTGGTGACCAAAAAGGACGGTGGATTTGAAAGATCTCAATTGCCTTGTGGTCAAGACTCACTATCGTCAGGAGTCTCTGCGCACAGTGATCGCTGCTATGCCTCCGTGGAGTTTATTGCTTCTCTGGACCTTCAGGATGTGTATTGCACATCCCAATTCATCAAGAGAGCAGGCGGTACCTGAGGTTTGCCTGCGACAGGGGTCATTCCCAGTTCTCAGCTCTTCCATTTGGTCTGACAACGGCCCCTCCGGTTTTCCAACAGGTTCTGGGGGGCCTTGATATCCATCCTCCATCGGGACGGCATCAGAGTGACTCCCTACACAGCTTGCCTTTGAAAGCCTCCCCTGCGGACCTTCTTCATCAGCAGGTTCAAACCTGCATTCAAATCCTTACCCATCACGGTTGGTGTGTCAATTTCGACAAGTCAGTTCTTGTCCCATCCCAGCAACTGATCTTCCTGGGTCTTCTGTTCGATACTCAGAAATGCATGGTGTTTCTACTGGACGAGGTAGCCCATCAAATTGCCAACAGAGTCTCAACGATTCTTTCCCGGGATTGGATCCCTGTTCCAAAGTTGTGTTCTCTGGTGGGGAAGTTCATTTCCACTATAGAGGCGGTTCCATTTGCCATGGCACACACCAGGGAACTTCAGAGGTTTGTTATACAGACATGCAGGGATCGACCAGATCATCAGAAGCTGTCAGTTTTACTCACTACTCATGTAGAGTTGAGCTCGGTGTGTGGTTGGACCTTTCCAATCTCCTAAAGGGGAGATTCTTCCTGATTCCCTACTGGACCAAGATCACGACGGATGCCAGCCTATTGGGCTGGGGAGCTGTTCTGGGTCACTTCAGCGCTCGGGGGAAGTGGTCCATGAGGAGTCCCTTCTCCCTATCACCATCCTGGAACTTCAAGCAATATTTCATGCTCTCCGTCATTGGGTGTCTCAACTGGAGGACTGTCCAGTCCGAGTGGAGTCCGACAATGCCACGGGAGTGGCTTACATCAACAGACAAGGTGGAACAAGAAGTCTCGCCGCTTGGTTAGAGGTCAAGGCCATTCTATCCTGGGCGAAGGTTCATGTTCCTGTCATTTCCGCAGTGCACATTCCAGGCGTAGACAATGTCATGGCAGACTTCCTCAGTCATCACACAGTCGACAGCGGCGAGTGGAAGCTACATCCCGAGGTGTTTCAACTCCTAGTTCACAGACGGGGAATGCCCCCAGTGGATCTATGACAACGAGACACAACAGGAAGGTTCCGGCGTTTTGCTCTCAGTGGAGATACTCTCTAGTTCTGACTGCAGATGCAATGTCTACTCCTGGACATTCTCTCTGGCCTACATCTTTCCTCCTCTCCCTATGTTAATAAAGGTGTTACAGAAATTGAAATTGGTACGTTGGCCAGTAATTCTGACTGCTCCGGATTGGCATTGTCAATCCTGGTATCCGGAACTTCTGGCCCTATCTGTGGTGGAGCCATTTCAGCTCCCCTCTCGTCCAGCTCTTCTTCTACAGGATTATCTGTGAAAGAAGACGTTCATCGGCTCAATTTGATGGCCTGTAGGTTGAATCCTTGATTTTAAGGAAGAAAGGGTTTTCTTCTGCTGTGGTGTCTACTATGCTTAGTGCCCATAAGCATGTTTCTTCCAAGATCTTCCACCGTGTCTGGTCGACATTTGGGTCTTGGTGTGTTGACATGAATTCTGTCTCAGGGACTCAGTCTGTGTTCTCTTAAGGTTCAGACTTCGGCGCTTTCTGTCCTTTTCCAGAAACGCATTGCTATTCTTCCTGTTGCCAAGGTTTTCTTCCAGAGCGTTGCTCATGTGCGTCCTGCCTTTCGGAGCCAGCTCCTCAGTTGGACCTTGAATTGGTCTTGGGAGTTCTCCAACGTCCTCCCTTTGAGTTTTTGGCTACTATTCCTCTACGTCTGTTGACGTGGAAAATGGCTTCTTCTTCTGTCGATTGTATCAGTTCGCCGGGTTGCGGAGTTGCAAGCTCTATCCTGTAAACCACTTTATCTGGTGTTTCATAAGGATGAGGCGGTGCTTCGCACCTCTACGGAGTTCTTGCCTCAGGTGGTCTCCGAGTTTCACATCAATCAGGAGATTGTGGTGCTCTCTTTCTGCCCTAATCCCTCCCCTGACAAGGTATGTGATTTCCACTTGTTGGTTGTGGTGCGTTGTCTCAAGTTATGTCCATCGCAATGAATCTGTGAGGAAGTATGACACTCTGTTCGTCATTCCAGGGGGTCCTAGGGCAGGAAGAACTGCAGCCAAAGTGACTATTGTGTCCTGGATCAAGTCCACTATTGGTAGATCCTACGAGTTGTGGGATGAGCATGTTTTCTTTCGGGTCACAGCTCATTCCGCCAGGTCCATTGGGGCCTCTTGAACCTCTAAGAATCAGGCTTCTGCCAATCAGTTGTGCAGGGCGGCCACTTGGTCCTCTGTGCACACCTTTTCGAAGCACTACCATGTTGATGCATTGGCTTTGGCTAATGCCAGCTTTGGGAGAAAGGTCCTGGAGGCAGTCTTGCCCATCTAGGATCTTCTCTTTAGGTTCTTGGTGCTTCCTTTACTGTTGAGCCCTCTTGGCTCTAGTTCCTTGTGCTGTGTCACAGTTCCTGGGGTGTTTTTACCCCTGTTTCGTGTCCATTGACACTTCAGTTTGTTGAGCTCTCTGACCGGTTGGTTTTAGAGATTCTGGTGACTTTGGGGGCCTTGCGCCTGGTCCTTGCCTTCTTCCCGCCTCTGGGAAACTCAATGGTTGGACATCCCAGAGTTACCAGTAACCTGTATTGGACAACAGAGAAAAGAGGATTTTAGTCTTACCTGTTAAATCCTTTTCTCTTAGTCCATACAGGTTATTGGTCTCCCACCCTGTCAAGGGACCATGCTTGGCTATCCTGTGGCAGTCTGTGGGAGTCCTTTGTGGGCATACTCACAGTAGTCTTCTTCCCTTCTACTATCGGGTCTAGTTAGTTCTCAAACAATGCTGGAAGTGGCTAGCTGGGCTGCAGCCTGAAAGGGAAGGGAGGCTCCACCCCCCTACATGCATTTGGAGAATGTTCCTGCCTACTTAAAGGGGCTGACGCCTCCCAGAGTTACCAGTAACCTGTATGGACTAAGAGAAAAGGATTTAACAGGTAAGACTAAAATCCTCTTTTCTTAAACCCCCTCCCCGATGAGCTGATAGTAGCCATTTTGAGGAGAAACCCTTGGATTTTTTGACTAATTCTGCTCTCAGTGGAGCATACTTAGTAAAACATGATAATTGCCCTTTATACTGCCAAAAGCTAGGCTCTTATTACCTAATGAATTGAGAAGTTTGATATTAACAGTTTGTTACTGTATTGCATGCACATTGGTAAATGCTTTTCTCTTAGTTATTTGTTTTACTGTAAACAACACAGATTAATATTGCATTCATAGGTTTTTATCTGTGAAATAGCAATATGATTTGCAGCTCTGTATAGTGAGGAGAAGGTGGCCCTGTGTCAGAGAGTTTACATGCTTAGACCAGTGATTCTCAATGTTAGTCCTGGGGATACACTAACAGGTCATGATGTCAGTACATCCCTGTTTGTTCATAAGTGGGAAAGTGATGGCTCAGTCATTTTGATTGTGCTTCTGGTACTTCATTTGCAATATCTTTAACACCTATCCTGGTGGTTTATCCTGAGGACTGGAGCTGAGAATCACTGTGCTATAGTGTATAGCTGGAGTGTCTGTCCCAGAGAAACCAACATGCTTGCCAACAGCCACTAGCACAAGACAGAACTGGAGCAATTCTGCAGTAAACCAACTGCATTGTATAACCACTTACAATGCATTACTTTGCAATGTGTGTAACACCCTTTTGGCACTCAAATGCTTAAACCAATGGGAAACTTTCTTTTTCCCCTGAGTTGTAGTTATCTTACCCCAGTGTTCCTCCAGTGAATCAATCTCCACAATTTTAACCTGTGTCCTCAATTCCAGTGCTTTGTATCTAGATTGTGGTGTCAGAGCCTTTATGCATTATGACATGCCTATTCTTTTTCTTTGTGTGTTTGTATTTAGGAAGCAAAAGTGCTGCAATTCTGGGGCAAACCAACTGCACCAGAGGGACAAATGAAAACTTCAGTTGATTTAAATGGGGCTTTAATTCATCAAATGATCAGTAATGTCCCATAAAAATGTTTTATAGTTTTGTAGAAGAGAAGAAAATAAGCTGAGTGGCACAAACCCTATCTCTCAAAATGCTATGGTTTGAGAGATATAGCCATTGAAAGTTCCTCCTCCCTCCCCTTCTCCTGACGTCAGCATTTAGCTGACAGCAGGAGATCCCAGTCTGGGAACCAGCCTGTGGCTCTGCAGCAGAGCCGAAATTGCATTATTGCAAAAGAATTACTTCATTGGCAAACCAGACACACTTTGTACACTTTTCCAATGAAGTAATTCGTTTGCAATAACGTGATTCTCTTCGAGTCGTACGACTCGAATCTCCTGCTGCCAGCTTTACAGCTGACATCAGGAGAAGGGGAGGGAGGGGGAACTTTCAACGCCTATATCCAGAGTTTTGAGAGATAGGGTTATTTTCTTTTCCTCTACAAAACTATAAAAAGTTTTTATGGGACATTATTGTCCCTTTAAATAATTGGGGATTTGGTGAATTTGAATGTGTCCACTTTGGTACTTTTGTTTTACCCCAGAATTGCACTTATTTAGCTTCCTGAACAGGGGTGTAACTAGACCCTTCTAGGCCCCTGTGCAAAATCTGAGGCTGGACACCCCTCCTGTTTGTATTACACTGACACATACACTCACATGCACAGAACCACACTGACGCACGTACATATGCACAAAACCACACATACATACATACACACATAAACAAACTGACATGTGGATACACACACACACAAAGAATCATACTGACGCATATACGCAAAGAACCACACATACGTACACACACAGAATCACACTGACGCACATACATACACACAGAACCACACATACATACATACATACATATACAAACACAATCACAGAACCACACTGACACACACACACAGAATCACACTGACGCACATACACACGTGCACAGAACCACACACGCATACATACACACATGCACAGAACCACACTGACACGCGGTCACACACACAGAATCACACTGACACACATACACACACATAAACACATATAAATGGAGAACGGCCTTACATGGCATAAGTGTCTCCCTGGTGATAAATAGGTTCTGAATTTTAAATTTCTGTTTGGCATCCACACAACTATTTATTAAAATGTGCTCAGTGACTGAGCACATTTTAATAATTTGCACTGGCACCAAACAGAAATGTAAACTTTCAGTAACTTTTTACCACCATGGAGACACTTGTATTGGACACTCTCCCAAGGTTTATTTTGACACTGCAGACCTTGCAATCTAGTTACCCACATGGCAAAACTGAGCTTACAATTTAGTGACCACAAATCAGACCTTGCAGTCGAGTCCTCCATATAAAGTGGTAAAAGGAGGCATGAAGGACAGATAACATGTAATAGAGAAAGGAGGCATGGATGGGCAAGGTGGTGCTTCTGTATCCTCTCCAGTTATGAAACTGTTCCTGAATACAACACCAAGAGGTTGTTTGTGTTTGCGTCTCTGCTTGAGCTACCATTTTCCTTCCTCACTGATTATGTAATGTCTGTCTCTTGAATTTATTGATGCTTACTATGAACTGCCTCGCTGTTTATGCTCTCATAAACTGTTTCTAATGCATATGAATTTGCTCAGCTTTAATGTACTTTTTTATTACTACATTAGCTGCTTATGTTGTACAGTGGACTATTTGAGTGTTTACATCTATTCTTGAGCTACCATTTTACTACCTCATTGTTTGAGTGATGTCTGCTGTTGGACATAACTGCTACTTACTATGAACTGCTGCTCTGTTGATGCCATCGAGAACTGCTGCAAATAAATATGAATTTGTTCAACACTAGTACACTTTATTATTGATACAATAGCTGCCTCTACTGTATAGTGGACTCACTGATCGTCCTTTGGGATATTCACTTTGAGGACGTGCTGTCTTCACATCTCCACATTAAAATGACCAACTTGATGGTGTGATTTTCTAGACTGCTGCTAACCTATGTGTTTAGAGTTTCTGATTAACTGCTGCTGCTATTTTTTCAGTGTGGCTTTAGCACTTTGTATTTTAACTTCTATATACACCTGTCACACTTTTCTATTACTGAGGAGCTGTGTTTTGTGTGTTTTTGCTGCTTTACTTTATGGGGATATAGTTTAGAATTGGCTTTATAGTCATTAACTTTTTCTCTGATGCAGCCGTGCTTTGTCCCTAGATAGGTAGGATTTGCTGTTTTTAAAATAATGTTGTGTATTTTTATAGGGGTAGTGGGTTATCCAGTTGCTTACTGGACTATTTTGGCTTCTATTCCTTTTGTTTATTAATTACTTTATACTGAAGGTTTGTATTGTGCCTACAATTTTTATATCATTTGTACTGTCTGAGTGCTGTTTTTGGGTCTGCTTTTTTGGGGTTTTAATCTATTGTTGCAACCCCTGTAACCCCATACCTACTGCTATGGTTTAGCTGTTTGGTTTCCTGTTTAAGATATCCCATTATTAGGTGAAGTACTTGCTTAACCTTCCCATTCCAACTCTTGTTACATGCAGGAAACGTTTTCCACACAGGCTATGGGAAATATGTTAACCCTTTGAGAACCAGAGGGGTACACAATGCATTGCTTCCCAATGCTTTGCTCACCCATCTGACATTCAAAGGGTTTATCATGATAAAGTTATAAGATTTAGTGTTTCTTGTATTTTTACTGAGCATATCTCTTTCTGCAGTTTCTCCATGGAGGTTACAGGACCCGGGATGCCAGATTTGAACTCCCTATTTTCCATCCTGCCTCAGAAAGGAACTCTGGGCCCCAATGACCGTGCCACCCAGGTCCAGATCCTCTTTCAGTCCAAGAAGGAGGTTCAAATTGCGGACAAACCCATCTTGCGATGCCAGGTGAGGGAATTTTGTTAAAGGTTTTGCACTATTGATGCCAATAAACATAGATTATTTTATCATGTTGCACACACACAAACACTCACACACACACATACACACGAGAAACTTCTCATCTTCTGAGTAGTAGCTTATAGTTGGAAGCCAATAAAAGTACTTTAATGTTGTTCAAAGATGAATATTACTTTTCCTCTATGGTTTGCTTTAGGTCATTGAGCCCAGTCTGAGTGAAGGCGGAGAGACAATTGCAAGTATTCCCATACGGTTGTCTGTACAATCAGTTTTCTCCAAGTATCGGCTCTGCCCATCTTCAGTCATTAATTTTGGTGCCATGGTTCTGGGAAGTCGCAAGCTGTGCTCTTTCACACTGGAGAACTGCAGCCATCTGGAGTTTCGCTTCAATATCAGCAAGTTGATTAAGGAGGAAATGAGCCAGCCAGTCAAGAAGGGGTAAGGAGGTCCTTGGGAACTGCACAAGCATATGCACTATCACTGACAGTGTCTGGGGGGGGGGCAGATTCATCGATAACTTGCTGTTTATTTATCTGTCAGATTATATCAGTTCTACACTCTGGGCCCTGTGTTCAAATTAAAACTGCATAATTCAGTGGAAGCAAACTACACCATAAAGGACAAATACAAATTCCCCACATTTGCTTTGATTTAAATGGGGCTTTTAACCCATTGAATGACAACTCATTGTTTTGCTATTGAAACAAAATAAATTGTTATTTCTCCACTATGATGCAGATTACTTATCTTACATTGAGCCCACTTTCCTTTAGAACATAGGACCCTGCTGCTCAACAACTTCACAGTTCTATTTGGTTTGTTACTTATGGAACTTGTAACCCAATGAAAATCATTAGGAGTCCAAAAGAGATACATTGCACTTTAATCCTTAAGGATCAAAGACTGTGCAATGCATTGAAAAGCCATGTTTTGTGCACCCCTTGGACCCACAGTCCAAGCAAGAAATCATAAAACCAAAAGAAGGTACATCTTAGTACTGTTATAAGTATACAGCTTTCTCTGTTGTCCAATATAGGTTACTGGTAACTTTGGAAGGAAATAGACTTTAAGTAGGCAGGAACAATTCTTGAATAAGAAGTGCAGAGTGGAGCCTTCCTTCCCTCCTAGCTTTGCAGCAGCCAATCACCCTCCAGTAAGATTTGTCCCTTAGTCAATCAAGGCATGAGAACAGTTCTGGTCTAGTTTTAGTTTATTTTTTATTTTCTGTTACATATGGAATACCAACCATTAGGCGGATTACCATGACTGAAATTCCCCAGAGGATAGCTCAGTTTCCAGGCGATGTGTGGACCTATCAGCCCTGAGTGGGAAAAGCTTGTTTAACATGTTTTTTCCCTAGAGGTTGCCCACTGAGGCTTCTTCTTGCAAATGGTAATCTGAAGACAGAAGATCTGCAGAAAAGGTGGGCAACCCTTTGAGTGCTGATGTCCACATGTCCCATGCTTCCCCTCAGCACAGGGGTCTCCCCTGGAGTTCCTACTGCATACTCCTGCACTCATTGGGTTTGTCTGTATGTCTGTGGGGTTTGGAGTACTGGGTTTCTGTGGTAAATTTACCCTTTCACTGTTGGTTTGGGCACTTTTTAAGGGGTCTGGACACTTTCCCTACTGGGTTTGTTGTTTCTCTCATATTTCTAGTATTTGTGTATACTTTTTATACAGTTTATTCGTTTTCTGTATTTATTTAATTATTTGAGTTCTGAGCGCTTTACCGCATTGACACCATGCTCCACTTTCCTCTATGGGACTTTACAGTTTGGGACATATCTCTGCAACCGCTCAGCGTAGCGACTTCAGAGATGGCTCATTTTTATTGTCTTCCCTTGTTCTACTATTCGGTTAACGTTCTAAGTGTTTTGGGGGCTCAGGGGGCTTCAGGCACTGTTTGGGGTACTTTTTAAGGGAAACTACAATTCTCATGAGTGCTTGCTTCACGTGCTCGTTTCTGATTGGCTTCCATCACGGGCATCATTTTCTCCTTTCCCTTCACGAGTATCCTATGCTGGGCTTGGACTCTCCTTCTCTCCTCAACAGATTAACCCTTTGCCTGCCAGATAAGTGTATTTTAGCTATTTCTGGTGTGAAATATTTAATCTTTGACTCTGTATTTGGGTATATAGATAGAAGAAGTCAGAAATGCACAACTAGGCTCATGAGCTTGCAAGGGTATGCAAAAGCTCACTGGGAGTGGGTCCTTGAGTCCAGGGTGCACTCTGTTTTAGCTCACAAATGCCATACACAGAGAAGAAATATTCTGAAACATATCATACAGGTCCTGCCAAAATGACAGTCCAGCCACGAAATGCCAGACAATTCATCTCTGAACAAGGGAAACAGCTAACCCCAGATGTACGTTTCGGCCTTTTTGGGCCTCGTTGGTGAGGTGCAGCTGGTCCCTCTAAGCACTTGTGAGCAAGGGGTCCACGTCTGGATTCCCCCATTACTCTTAGGGTGACTAACCCTAACAGCAATTTGCTATAGTTTTAGCTTTTTTATTATTTTTCTGTTAGATATGGAATACCACCATTAGGCGGATTACCATCACTGTCAATTCCCATCACCCAAATGTGGATAGCTCAGTTTACCAGGTGCTTTTGTGGACCTAATCCCTGGGGGAAAAATCTTGGCTGCAAGTTCTTTCCCCAGGAGTTGCCCACTGAGGCTTCTTCTTGATATATAGTAATCTGAAGACAGAAGACCTGCTGAAAAAGGTGAGCACCCTTTGTGTGCTGAGGTCCACATGTCCCATGCTTCCCCTTCGCACAGGGGTCTCATTTGGAGTTCCTATTACATACTCATGCACTCATTGGGTTTATCTGTGTGTCTGTGAGATATTTGGAGCAAGTTTCTGTGATAACTTAACCCTTTTGCTGCTGGTTAGTTAATTTCATGTTCCGCGCCTTTAAGGCGCGCGTTTACCGCATAGACGCCATTGCTCCATTTCACTTCTATGGGACTTTACAGTTTGGGACATATCTCTGCAACCGCTCCACTTAGTGTGGTCAGAGATGGCTCATTTTGTGTGTTTTCCCTTGCTCTGTCATTCGGTCAATGTTCTGAGGATGTTGGGGGCTTTGGGCACTGTTGGGGTACTCTGTCAGCAAAAGTACATTTCCCATGAGCGCCCGATTTGCGTGCTCATTTCCGATTGGCTCCCGTCGCAGCAGCCATTTTGTGTATACGCAGAGCGAGTATCCTACGTAGGGCTTGGACTCTCCTTCTCTCCTCCGCAGTTTAACCCTTTGCCTACCAGATAAGTCTTGTTTTAGTATTTGTGGGGCACATTTATTATCATACACACACTTTATTGTGGGTGTTTTGATACTTTGACTGTTTTGACTCTGTGAGAATGTCTACTCCATTAGACCTTGGGGCTAAACCTAAGACTAAGGATACTGGGGTGTCTGTGTCCCCCATTGCTCATTGCTCCTCATGTCAATCAAGGTTATCTAGAGAATACTCAGGTCATCTTTGCCCAGCATGCTCTGGTGCCTCTGAATCCCCTGCTGAGGTCTCCAGCCATGCACTGGAGCCAATATAGATGCAAGAGTTTAAGGCTACTACCAGGGACCTCCGGTCCACCTTACAACTCCTTCCATCCACTTTACAGGGGGTCTTCCACTCGTTGCAGACCCCCGCCCCTATCAGAGCTTCCCTTCCTAAACCGCCGGGTGTACCTGATGTGTCTGATTCCTCTGCGGAGGTATTGTTGGTGGACTCTGATGATGACTGTTCAGCTGTTCTTCCATCTCAGTTTTTTGGGTGTGCTGACAAAGACCTGTCTCAGGATTTTGACCTTCCTACAGTTCTTTCCTTCCTCCAGGATGGTGTTGATAAGGGTCTCAGTCTGAGTTCTCTTAAGGTTCAGACTTCTGCGCTCTCTGTCTTTTTTCAGAGGCGCCTTACTATCATTCCTGATGTCAAGGTTTTCGTCTAGGGTGTTGCTCATACCCGTCCGTTGTTTAAATCCCCTTCTCCTCAATGGGACCTTAACCTGATCTTGGGAGTACTTCAGCGCCCTCCTTTTGAGTCATGGGCTACCATTCCTCTGTGTATGCTGACGTGGAAGATGGCCTTTCTCCTGGTGATTGTTTCTGTTCGACGAGTTGCAGAGCTGCATGCCCTGTCTGTAGACCACCCCTTTTGGTCTTTCACAAGAACAAGGCGGTGCTTCGCATCTCACAAGAGTTTCTCCCGAAGGTGGTGTCTGAGTTCCACATTAATCAGGAGATTTTGGTTCCTTCCTTCTGTCCTAACCCTACTTCTGACAAAGAGAGGGATCTTCATCTGTTGGATGTTGTTTGTTGTCTCAAATTCTGTGTGCATCGCGCTGAGTCCTTGGGGCAGTCTGACACTCTTTTTGTCATTCTTGAGAGTCCTAGGGCAGGGAAGCCTGCTTCCAAGGTAACCATTGCTTCTTGGATCAAGTCCACGATTCATAAGGCTTACGAACTTAGGAAGCAGCCTGTTCCCTTTAGGGTCACAGCTCATTCTTAGAGGTCTACTAGGGCTTCTTGGGCCTACAAGAACCAGGCCTCAGCTGATCAGTTGTGCAAGACGGCCACTTGGTCATCTGTGCACACCTTTTCTAAACACTGTCGTGTGGATGTGCTGGCATTGGCCGGTGCCAGTTTTGGGAGAAAGATCCTGGAGGCAGCTTTGCCTGTCTAGGATCTCCTTGGTCTCTCAGTACTCTTTTACTTTTCAGCCCTATTGGCTCTAGTTCAGTGTGCTGTATTACAGTTCATGGGGTTTGTATTTACCCTGTTCAGTGTCCGTAGACACTTTGCAGTTAGTGTTCACCTATTTATGATCTATAGGTGCATTGGTGCTCTGGTGACTTTGGGGGCCTGCACCTAATCCTTGCCTTTCTTCCCACCCTGGAGAACTTAATGGTTGGACTTCCCAAAGTTACCAGTAACCTGTATTGGACAACAGATAAAATAGGATTTTAGTCTTACCTGTTAAATCCTTTTCTCTTAGTCCATATAGGTTACTGGTCTCCCACCCTGTCAAGGGACCATGCCTGGCGCTCCTGTGGCAGAACATGGGGGTCCTTTCGGGTTCATGCTCACAGGAGTCTTCCTTTACCTTCTTACTACCTAGTCAATAGTTTGTCTGCAAATCTTACTGTTTGGGGATTGGCTAGCTAGCAACTGGTGTCTATATAGATGAAATAGGTTTCGTTTAATCCAGCTGGTGTCTATATAGATTGAATTTTTGCCATCTAATATAAAATAACATAATTGTACCTATATTAACTGGAAATATGATATTTAAAATGAAATGACCCAATTTCAGTTTTAGGTTTTAGTGTTCTTTTGAAATTATTTCCCTTAGCCCAACAATTCTCTTTTTTCTGTCAGGCCAGTTCATGGTATGAAGAGGTCTCGCTCTCGGGAGGGCTCTGGATCCAGCAGATCAGTTATTTTCGGAAAAGCCAAACGTACTGACTCACAACTGAAGGACATGAACAGTTCTGGCCAGGTATGCTGCTTTATGTGTAGTACTTAGGAACATAGGGTTTTGTTGAAGCTATTCCTCAACCAGCAAAATAGTTGTTTGGCTTACATTGAAGCTAATGAGGATATATGCTGTAAGTGTCACAAGCATAATGACGGAGACAAAAGATAATTTTCAAGACAGTATAGTGTATATAATATGTTTATATATATTTTATTTGGCAATTTAAATACAACAGTAAAACACTTGGGTTAAATCGGGTAACTATAAATGAGCATTTCTGGTGCAAACCAACGGCTCCTTAGGGGTACAAATAAACATTTCCATTGAATTTTATCCTCTCGAATACTAGAGGTTTCCACTGCATTGTAAAGCAATTGGTTGGAGATGTCTCAAGCATTCTTTTTGATCAATAGGATTTTTTATTTGTGCCCTCCGATGAAAGTTGCTTTGCTTCAGAATTGTTCCTATATAGTTTTGTGGATGGAGAGAAGGAGAAAGAGAGGGGTAGAGTACTTATCAGAACTGAGAGTATATAGTAAAGCATTGGGTTATAATCCCTGTTTAAATCAGTGGGAGTATTAATTTGTCCAGTTTGGTGCAGTTGGTCTGCTCTGGAATTACATAGTTACATAGTAGTTTGGGTTGAAAAAAGGCTTACGTCCATCAAGTTGAACCCTTTTCCTATTCCTGTTTACTGTTGTTGATCCAAAAGAAGGAAAAAACCCTCAATACAGCAATTTCAAATTCTGCTTTGAATGGGGGAAAACATTCCTTCTTGATTCCAAATGGCAATCAGATTTCTCAGAAAGGTGAAAAATTGTAGGATATCATCTGAGTAGTATGTTATTTGTCTACATGCCTATGACTAATGGAAGAGGGAACCCACCTCAGTCTCACAATATGGGCCCATATGCACCAAGCTAAAACTGGAGCAATTCTGGGGCAAACCAACTGCATCATAGGAAACAAATAAACCCAAATGTGCCAAGTCAGGATATTCCAAGAACTGGCACTGTTGCAGCCCTCTAGAAAATGCAGTTTGAGACCCATGCATTAAAGCAAAGATGGGCAATGTAATGCCCACCTTCTCTTGCCAGACTACAGTTCTCATCATACTGCTGGTGGGGGGTGATGGGAGTTGTAGTCTGGCAACAGCTGTAGGGCCTCATGTTGCCACCCCTGCCTTGAATGCTGGTCACCTTTATTTTTTCATAGCAATGCACTGGAGACCTCTTTAGCATTTTAAGTGTTAACCGCCCCATTTAAATCATTTGGATTGTTTATTTGTTCTTTTGTGGTTCTTCTGGTTTGCCTGAGAATTTTTCTCTTGTAATTATGGCCTGTAATAGAGTATTTTTAGTTATGATTCTCCTTCTAAGAAAGTAGCCAATGTGCAAGATTACTTAAGCAGAGAGATCTGCTTTTCTTTCTTGGACTCCCGTTGTGCTATGATAGTACTGTGCTTGCTCAAGTTTACTGTCTTTTCACCTTTGCTAAAGTGCTAAATGTGTCCTGATAATTTGAATATGCGGGAATACATAGTGTTTGAGTTCCCTAAACTCCAACATTTTCTGTAAGTAACAAAGTTAATCATATTATCAGAAAGCATATAAGCTGTCCTGGGTGCACAACACACCAGTGGCTTAAGAAATGCAACCATAGAACTTAAAGGGATTCTAATATATTCCTATATGAAGGGGCCTCTACTTGCAGTTTTGCAGGGACCCCCTTACTCCATTGTTCCACTCTGCCCAGGGCTAAATATTGCTGATAATGCCTAGATTCTGAGCTGAATTTCCTATTTGACATTAGTAGGCAACCACTTAAGACAAATGTATTGATTTACAAAGTGATTTTCCAGGAAGAACACATTAGGGGTTATGCACTAAGGCATGATAATGAGGTGATAAAGTGGAGATGACTTCTCCAGTGAGAAGTCCAGTTCCCATGTTATTGTATGTAGCCTATACACTAAGATCTCCAAAGCTGGTGAAATCATAATGAATAGTCTCCATAGACTAATAAACAAATTGGAGAAGTGATATCACTGGGGAAGTCATCTCCACTTTAGCACCTCTTTATCACTCCTTAGTTCATCTTAGTTCACTGAGATTTATCTAGTTTTCAGGTATGTTCTGGAGAACTCCAGCTGCTGGAAAATACATCTCCCATCAGTTGGCTAGCTGGTGATGATGGGAGCTGTAATTCCAACTGCAGCCTTCTTGTTTCCAGCCCTTGGAATGGGAGGACTGAGTGCAGGAGTATACGAATTACATGATTCATAATGCAGATGGTACTTTTCTGGATGGTCACTGTTGGGAGTAGGGATGGATGGGGTTGCCCTGAAATGGTTGGGAAGAGGGTGGAACTGGCCAGGAAATTAATCATCCTGGTAATTAACACCTAAAACCTGAGTCTCAGGGGCATGCCCACAGAGTTCCTAGGTGTGCCAACAGTTGCAGGCCCAAAGATTGAATACCATAGCCTTGAATGTCAAATTGTACAGGGTATTTCAGCTGTTCTGTACATGCCCACTGTGCAGAGCTGTGGCTATGACCAGCAGAGTACAAATCACACTGCACCAGAGACCCAATAGTGGTTCACAGCGGCTGGTTTATTTAGGTGTTCTATATCTGTTTCCTGTCCTGCGTATTTAACCTCTTTTATGTTACCAAGGTGTAATTCTCATGCATTCTAGACCTCTCTAGCATTCAGTAGATTAAAAGCCTCATTAGTCATTTTATTTTTCCCACATGTTGTAGTTCACTTGTCTCAACACAGGAGCCTTATTTTGCCCTGTACTGTTGTGTTTAACAACCTTTCCTGATTTGTTAAAGATTTCCTTATGTTGTATTATCTTGTAATTCTTGTAATTCTGTAGCAATCCTAAAATAATATGTAGCAGGAGTAGTGAATTGGTGGACCTTCATTAATAACTGCTCCTGATTCATAGGAATATTGACTTTTTTTAAATTAGATCCTGGGTGTCTGAGCATGTTCTCCTATGTCCAACTCACTCTCCAGGCACGTTTGGCTATGGGTATGTTCATAGTGTCTCCTGGATTTGGATCTGTACCACCTGGAGGGCATGTGACCGTCAATGTGGAGTGTTTTGCTGACCAGCTGGGGAGAAGTGAAGAATTCCTGGCCATAGATATCTCTGACCGACATCCTGAAGATAATCCCAATGGAATACCTTTCCGACTTGTGACTGAATCCTGCACTCCAGGTACATCTGATTCCTAAACACTGTATTGAGACTGATGTACTAAGACGAACTGGAGAAATTCTAGTGCAAAGGTAGCTGCACTATAGTGAACTAGTAACAATGACTGAAAGTCCTATTGATTTGAATGGAACGTTTAACCCCTTGATTTCTAAAGAAGTTAAAAGCCCCATTTAACTTTCCCTTATTATACAGTTGGAATGGACCAGAATGTATTTGGTTCTTCTTAGTACATGAACCTCATTAAGGTTGGATTTACTAATACAATATAATATTCACTGGAACCAGGGGAATTTTAAGGCATTCTCCGTCAGCCTCCTTTTCAGGGGGCCCTCACCTTGGCTTCCCAATACTCCTGGTTTTACACGAAGGACCAATTTATCCCTATGGTCAGGGTGGAGTGAAGCTGTTCTGGGTGCACAACATACACATGTGGCTACATTTCCAAATAGCAAGGGAGGAAAAGGAAAGCTACAAATCAACTGCACCACTGGGAACAAGTCAAAATTCCCCAAATTCCTTTTGATTGAGTGCTGGAGACGTCTGTTTGCAATGCTTTGGAGATCTCTATCATTTAAGGGTTTAAAAACCCCATTTAAATCAGTATGAGTTTCAGGACTTTTTCATTTGTACCCCCCCAATAGTTCAGCTGGTTTGATCCAGAATTAGACCTTGTTAGTTTATTGAATACAACCCTAGGTTTCAATTTCATGACTTGCCTAGGCTTTTTGTTTACTTACATGGACTCTCTGCTTTGCACCCATGTTGGTGTACAAAAGCCTATTCAATGAGGGCATTGTTCTTCATAGCATGCACCCATCTGGGTGTTCATAATACACTAGTGCTGATACAGGCACCCACAGAGGTACAGAGTAATTTGGTATGATTTTTGTAGAATGCCTTACATTGTTTGAAGTGGCAAAGTGCAAGAAAAAAAATGAAGTCTTGTTTGCTACATCTGTAATTTAAATGAACACATACCTATTCTTTTGTTGCTATTGCAGGTTTTGTGACAGATGACATTGCCAGTATATTTGAGGAGCACCGCATTGTGGGTGATGCACGGATTCTACAGTGCCTTCCCTCCCTGCAAGCAGGTGGGATTTACCTGCAGGAGGAGAAGCGCTTCTTGTTCTGGAATGTTCTTGTAGGACAAACATCTACAGCTCGCTTTAAGATCATGAATACTGGCAAAGTCCCCTGTGATGTGGTGCTGACTGTCAAGCCCATGTCTGCTAAGGTACAGATGATTGCACAAGTAGGAAATTTATTGCACTTACAAATTTTGTGTAGCGTAACATTAGATACGTTTTAATGGGAGATCCATTTATAAAGTTATTTCATAAATGTCCTTCCTGGTACATGAAGCATAATCTATCAAACATCCTGGTCAAGACTCATCCAGTTCATGGCTCCACATTACATGGGGTCATCAGACACCAGAGCTTGCTATCCTAGGAGGGCAGTCTAAGCCTGCCAGGGAGATGAATAAAACATGTTATATAAATAGATTTAGCCAGTGGCTGTATTTTACACACACATCACATCTTTACCTGGTGACCTGTTTCTCTGTCCTTCTGTCAGGGTTGCTTCATGGCAGGCTGAATCCTAAAGAAAAGTTACCATGTTTTAGTAAGTCTGCCCCTATGGGAGCAGGCTCTGTAAAAAGCCCAGGGCTGCACTATGCATCCTGTCAGCCATTAGTGGGTCAGATAACTGACCCCCTCAGCTGGAACGCAACCCAGAATTATGTATCTTGCAGCCACAAACTTTGCACACAGCCTTCATAAACCCTCTGTGTCAGGTTTTCAGGCCTGCCAAACAAGATATGTTGGTCTTCTTCACACAGGACAAGAGACTGAATACTGAGACTGCAATTGTGCAGTTCAGTCTCTTGTTGTGGTACTATTAAGGGCACACCGGGGATCTCTTATAAAAACTCCCATTTTACTCCCCCTGTTAGTGTTCTGGTCCTCACGATGTAGCCCCGAGAAGTATTAGTTCAGCTACATCAACTGACACATAAATAAAGCTAAATGTCTCAGAAACTATTTTTGAAATTGAAAATGAGTAATATAAATCACCTGTAAGTTACAAAATGGCAGTTCTTCTTGCTAAATCCCGAGCATAATAAATATATAAACCAGACAAAATGAAATTATTGCAGTTCTTTAAACCCTTGATTGCCAGAGGGGTATACAATGCATTGCAAAGCAATGTGTTGCAAACCTCTCTGGCACTCAAAAGGTTAATTTAAAATAAATACAACTAGTGTTTCTTAAGACCTGGGATTCCTCTATAAAATATTGCAATGTATACTTATGAATGGTCATGTGCACAAAACAAAAGGGGATCAATTCTGGCGTAAACTACCTGTAATAAGGGACAAATGAAAATTCTCAATATTCATACTAATTTAAATGTGCTGGAGACTCCTTTAGCATTCAGTGGGTTAAAATCACCTATAGTGCTGGTGGTTTATTCCAGAATTGATCCACTTCACCTTGCTAAAGAAGCCTTACTATCCTCCATTTCTCCCACTCAGATTTGCTAGTTTCCAAAAAAAGCCAGGCCTTGGCCCAGCCTAATGCATTATTAGTGCATTGTGCAGCCCAATTGAACCATTACAGGTAGATTAGCAACATTACATGCTCCAGTCTGACTACAAGACCCAGGGCTTTAAACTGTAGACCTCAACTATAGCCCCCTCAGACAGTAGCTAGCCCATTCCCTTTTCTGACCCATGGTTTCTTTTTCCTTCCCCTTGTTTCTTAACTACTTTTGATTACCTCCTCTTTTATCTCTGTCTTTTCTACTCCCACC
This sequence comes from Rhinophrynus dorsalis, assembly GCA_037306005.1. Lineage (NCBI taxonomy): Eukaryota > Metazoa > Chordata > Amphibia > Anura > Rhinophrynidae > Rhinophrynus > Rhinophrynus dorsalis. The sequence goes on along the minus strand of CM074722.1, from coordinate 272,269,813 downwards.
AATTCCATCCTCCCTCTTCGCCAGCTTATTTCCCAGTTTAACTCTTTAATGTCTAGAGGGCTGCACAGATCATTGCTTCACAATGTATTGCACATCCTTCTGCTTCTTAAGGGGTTAATCCTTTGCAGTCTACATATGTTCACTGCTATAACTTACTTACTAGATGTCACATGTCAGAGATATAATACACTAGGGTTTAGAGTGGATATAGCTGTTGTTTCAGTGTGTATAAGTGAAGCAGATGTGTGGCAGGTAGAAGTGGATTAATAGTGCATAATCTGTTTTTTAATATCCAATTAATTCCAGTCGGCAGCTCGGATCAGTGATATCTTTGAAGTGAATCCACCACGCATGAGTATCCCCAGCCATAGCCACTGCTTTGCCAGCGTGACATTTAGCCCACAGAGCATGCAGACATATCAGTGCATCTTTGAGGCTGCTGTGGAGGGAGCAGGAAGGTACGTTTTCAGCAGAGTATGACAACACCAGAACATGAACATTGTAAGAACACTGTGCCTACGACTGCGCTTCTGTAGGTCTACTCTAACTCTGCCCCTTGTATGCTAGAGACTCCTCCAGCACATTGCTTTTCAATACTTATATAACATCTAAGGTAGGGAGGGTAACCTGAGGACATTTAGATGTGGAGGGCTACAATTCTTGTCATCTCCAGCCACCTCTCCTCAGATGTTTTTAATTTTTTAACTCTTTGAGTGCCAGTGGTGTTGCATTGAATAGTCCTCTGGCACTCTCAAAGAGTTAAATGAGAACTAAAGTTGATATATGAGAAACAGTTATTTATAGGCTTTTTTCCCTCTGATTAAAACAAGGGTACTCCCATTGCTGGGATCATCTACCTTCAAAACATATTACTATTCAGATTCTTATTTTCAATATATTTCACTGCTACTCTAATGCATTCTCTATGAGAGGCACTGACTATCAGTCTCGATAGTAACCACTCCACCACTTAGTGGCGGTGTGTACTGTAATATGGTTTTAAGGAATCTGCTCCAAGGTGCGAGATTGCCCTTGATTTACTTCGCAGGAAAAGTCCCTACCTTTTCATTTTAGAACTGGCCTTTCCAGTGCAGGGTTTTATGCAAACTCTTTTATGCTTTACGTGAGGGGTGGACAGCAGGCAGTCCTGGGCATATGTATGAATGCAAAAGATTCTTGAATCAGGAGCAAAACAATAGCACCTTATGTAACAAAGAAAAGGTCCAGCTGAAATCAGTATTTTTTCTACTTGATACACATTTCAATATTCTATAAGCTAAAGAAGAGCAACTTACTCAATTTCTGTTTTAATCAAAACTACCCACTGGTGCTGAATTAGCAGTGAAATGAGTAGCTGGTGATGGTCCATTCAGTCATTAACACCACTTTGCTTTATTTTAATCTTAACAATTTTATGATCTGATTTTTATAACTTTCGTTTTGTTAGTGCATTCTCTAGGAACAGAAATTTATCCTTTGACATTAGTGGTGAAGGTAACCTTCCTCGTGTCACCATATCACGTCCTGTACTTCGCAACAAACGTGGGAACCCACTACTTCTCTTCCAAAGGCTCCTGATGGGACAACACAGCCAGCTTCCTCTAGAAATTAAAAATGAAGGGTCCATCCCTGCTCAAGTGAGACAACTGCATATTACTTGCATTATAATAAAATATAAACAATAGTCTGTCTCTGTCTAATGCAATGTAGCTCTGATATACAGTATAGCTTACTGTTACACACTTTAACACCTTTATACAGTTTACTATTCTGTTTACCATTCTGTTTTAGCTTTCTTGTACATATAATCTATCACTCTTATACAGTTTGGTATCTATGCTATATCCAGACTATCTAAACATACTACTATCCCTGTTCCATCTGCAGCAGCACTTAAAAGATTCTGCTGACAGATAAGGTGATTCCTTGAACATGCAGATGTTCTCTGGTTTAGGTGCAATCATCAGAGTTTCCTTTGCATCAGCCTGGGCATGCAGAGCTGCTGAAGCCTGGTAAGCTCTAATTATTCAAGCCTTGCAGAGGATATATTCCCTCTCATAGGTTACCTCCAAGAGTCCACCTCCTATATTGGGGAAGCTGCCTTGGAGATAGCTTAATTGGCATCTAGATCTTTGGCCTCTTCTGTCACAGCACTCCGTGCCTTATGGTTAAAAAAAAGTTGCAATGCAGACTCTGCTTCCAAAAGATCTTTAATTTCCTTACCCTTCAAAGGATCCCTTCTTTTTGGGTCCAAATTAGACAAAATTGTCAGCCACACCACTGGAGGCAAAAATACCTTCTTGCCTCAAAATAAACCTAAGAGGATTGAAAACAAGGAGAGGCTGTAGCTGACTGAAGAGAAATCTGGTCTTACGATCATTAGGTGGCTCTGCAGCAGAGCCGAGATCGCATTAATAAAAAAAAATCTTACACTAAAACGGTCTTCAACGTGTGCTTGCAAACCAAGCACACGTAGAAGACCATTTCAGTGAAAGATTTATTTTTTATTAACGCGATCTTGGCTGTGCTGCAGAGCCACCTGACGGTCATACGACAGGCTTCCCGCAGTCAGCTAGAACGCTGACTTCGGGGGAGGGAGAGGGCAACTTTAGGAGCGATTATCTCTCAAACCATAAAGGTTTGAGAGATGACACTGGGGACAGTGCATTTCTTTTTAATATGACTTTAATATAGGGGTTAGTAATTATTAAGTATTACTATCTCTTTAAGACAATCTTTCTTATGGCTATTGTTTCTGCAAGAAGAGTCTCAGAACTTAGTGCCCTTTCTTGTAATTCTCTGTATCTAATCTTCCACCACAATAAAGTAGTTTTAAGAACAGTCCCAGTATTCCAAACTAAAGTAGTATCTGCTTTTCACATAAACCAGGAAGTGATCATTTCTTCCTTGTGATCTAATCCTTCTAATTCCAAAGAAAAAGTAACACTTTAGATGTAGTAAGATGTTTAAAACACAACTTCCAAGTCACTCAATCCTTTAGGACTTCAGACACCTTGTTTGTGATTCTAGAAGGCAATAAATAGGGCAGACCAGCCTCTAAGACTGCCATTGTTTTATGGCTTAAACAGACAATCAGACTAGCTTACAGACTAAAGTCTGTTCATGTTCCATTCCGAATCACAGCTCATTCTACAAAGTCCATTACTACCTCTTGGGCCTTGAAGAAGCAAGCTATTATTGACCAGTTGAGGAAGCAGCTACATGGTAATCTGTTCAGACTTTCCCTAAGTTTTACAAAGTTAACATTCTGGCATCCCAAGATGCTAGTTTTGGCCATAAAGTTTTGGAGGCCATTTATCATTAGTTTTCGTCCCCAGTTGTTTGGGTGGTTTTGGTATGTCCCCATGGTCCCTGCATCTCTCAGTGGTGCTAGAGAAAATGGGATTTTTTACTTACTGATAATTCCTTTTCTCTTAGTCCATTGACGGATGCAGGGCTTCCCGCCCACAGAAAACTGGTGAGTGAGGATGTATAACCTTTTTTGACAAATATATGTGTTCTCCTTTCCTTTGCTGACTTTGCTAACCGAAAACTGAAGTTACCTGTGCAGGGGGAGAGGTTAGCAGCTGGGAAGTGGGAGGAATGTTTGTGTTTAGAGTTCCCTGCCTCCTATAGGCATGCTGCTTAACCCCATGGTCTCTGAATTCCTCAATGGACAAAGAGAAAAGGATTTATCTATAAGTAAAAAAATCCCATTTTTTAAATTGTATTTTTTTTTACATTAAACAACAATTTTCTATTGTTCATATCACTTGCTATGGAGAACCACAGTCTCTGACTCATTACCTTTTTCCACCCTTTGGTGTTGTTGCGAATAGATTGATCCCTACAACCTATATTTTCTTTAAAAATGGTTACTGCCTTTACATTCTTTGAGCTTTTTAAAGAGTTAGGTAAATGGTAGACTAGATGGGCCAACTGGTTCTTATCTGCCATCACATTCAGTGGTACTAAGCAGCAATATTCTTTTAGGTTTGGCTATATTTGGGAACTTGACAAATTGTCATTATAATGTCTTCATGTTGAACGTTCTCTTTCAGCTGAATATTGACCTGCCAGGAGATGAAGGTGTCTTCACTTTAAAGCCTAAGCCCAACACCCACTGTATCTACCCTGCTTGGAGAGATAAAGAAGATCCAGAGCCACAGAGTTCAGGTACTGTTAGAACCTCCTTTTGCCACCTGTTCATGTTTGAAATAATGATGGGCAAGCTGTGGTTCTCCAGCTGAGATTGTGATTAGACCTCCCCTCTAATGCAGTACACTAATGGAAACTTAACTCTGCAGGATAGTCTAGGAACTAGTATAACTCTGAAGTATGCATGTTTATGGATACAATGTTAAAATTACTGGTGGCCCACTCATTTCAGCTGTGTCACAAAGATATTGGGGGAGATTCACTAAGGTGTGATAAAGAGGTGATAGAATGGAGATTACTTCTCCAGTGATATCACTTCTCCAGTTCCTATGTTATTCTATGGAGCCTATGCACTGATATCCAAGGTTGAAGAAATCTTACTGCATAGGCTCCATAGGCTCTCCAGTGATATCACTGGAGAAGTCATCTCCACTTTATCACCTCTTTATCACACCTTAGTGCACAACCCCCGATGTCTTTGTGAGGTTACTGAACTGAGTGGGCCACCAGTAATTTTAATATTGCGTTTATCTATAAACATGCATACTGCAGGGTTGTACTATTTCCACTACCCTGCAGAGTTAATTTTCCATTAGTATCTTGCATTAGGGGACATTAGAATCTCTGAACTATTGGAATGCATGCCACACAAATGCACCAAACTTAAATTGTTACCCTACTTCTTACCAGTGCCTTAGAGAATTCAGTTTCCCATTAAGTTTAAATATAATTGAAATACCAAGCATTTCATCGTTACAAATAGTGACCTTACAAAATTTTAGACATTAGTGTAATTATCTTTGCTTTTGCTTGCTGCCATTTTTCATTTTTATCACACATAGCATAACAAACTATTATATAAAATATTTTATTGGCCAGTGTATCCAATTGTACATTTTTTTGTCCCACACATTATTTTATGTGCAGACATCTCCTTGGTGCAGGCAGTGTTTGTCACTCCCCAAGCACTGTTCACATTCCAATAACTGAAGCTGTATCCTCATGCACTAGTTCAGTGGTTCTCAACTCCTGTCCTCAGGACCCACTAACAGGCCAGGACTTATGGATTTCTCTACTAGAGCACAGGTGTGGTGATCAGAGGCTCATTCACATTGATTAACTCACCTGTGCTCTAACAAGGAAATCATCAAATCCTGGCCTGTTAGTGGGTCCTGAGGACAGGAGTTGAGAACCACTGCACTAGTTCGTCAGGCTGACCCATCCAGCACCCATCGATGTTCCTTCACTGGATCAGACTAGATAACCACACTGCTCCATCAAGCACTAAACACAGGGCCATATTCAGTAAGGTAAATAGATTAAATAGTGAAGCAAACCAACTGCATCATAGGGAACAAATGCAAATTCCTCCAAATTCCCATTGAAGTAAATAGGGATTTTAATCATTTGAATGCTAGAGAGGTCTTCAATGCAGTTAAAAATGTCACTTTTTCCTTTTTTATAGTTGGATTGCTGCACAATTGTACCTCTTTAGCTTTCTGAATACAACTCATAGGACTTTTCCATAATTTCTTTCTTCAATATTCCTACAGGTCTAAATAATAAACTTTAGCAAGCAGGACATGTGTACCATAGATAGTGATTTAACCCCTCCATTTCTGGGGTCGCCAACTATCCTGAAGTCACATTCAACCCTCTCCTCCTTTCCCTCCTACTCCTGAACTCTTTTACTCCTCATCACACCCCTCTCTGCCTCTGTCCTTCCCACCTCTTTCCCTCTTCCATACTTAGGTTTGAAAACAAGAATTCACAGTTATCTTTACTTACCAAATTTTTGTCCCTTTAAACCTGTTCTTTCTTTCATTAAGGACGCAGACCTCACACAGCTTCCCTGATCCTGCATCCTGGAGATATAGGAGAGTTTGATGTGTTCTTCCATCCCGCAAATCCTCAGCGTTATGAAAGCATTCTGCGCCTGTCTGTGGTGGACAATCAGTATGAGCAGAGCTATGTGCAGCTGGTAGGTGAGGGCTTTCAGGATGAACTGACTCTTGATAACATCCACAGTCCAGGAGAGACAATCACTCCAGAGGGGCCGGTAGAGGAGGATGTTGTGGAAGGTAAGCTTATGATCTTATAATATTTATATATCTATTTTTATAGGATTTTTATTTCTAAAATGTCATATATGAAAGAGCCAATCTCAGTTTTAGACGTCAGACACAAATGGAGTATGGATACCATGAAGGACATTATGGTACATGGTAGAGAAGTGTAAGAAAAGGCACAAGGGGAAACAGGGGGTGAGCAGGTTGTTGATGTGGCCTTACGCATTACAGATATGAGGGCAGTACTTGCACTTTATTCTAATTATTTGCATACTGGATCAATATTATTGCACACTATGCTCTGATGAATTTAGACAGAACTCACACACTGAGCCTTTAACAGAAGTAATTAGCATACACTGCACCACCAAAACATAAAGGTTAATTTTTCAAAAAATATTTTTACAGAAAAATGGCTGGTAAAACATAAAGGCAGATTTTAATCTACTGTACAACACACTAAACCTGTCTTAGGTTGACAGGTCCTGAAGTGTTTGTACTGTGTGCTTTGCTACTTCGCTACTTAGTTGCACGAACACCCTATGTTATGTTCCACATGACAAAGTATTATTTTTAACCCCTTGTATCCATATATTTATCTGCTTGTGTAAACCATAGTGAATACATATGTGATAGTCACTCTTTGCTCACACAGCTACTCGTACTGATCACATTATCTTTGGAGATTGCCATATTGGTCGACAATACCAGGTGACCTTCAGCATGACCAATCGCAGTAAAGAGGATGTGATGAAGTTCCAGTGGCCTTCTGAAGGCCCTCTGCACTTTTCTCCACAGGTATGATATATTTTAATAAGACATTGAGGCCCTTATGCACAAAAGAAAAGAGGAGCAACTGTGGGTCAAATCATCTGCAACATAATGTATTTATAAATATTCCCAAAATTAGAGAGGTCTCTAGTGAATTACTTTACATTGAGTTGGTGTCCTCTCTGGCATTCAAGGGGTTATTTCTTCCTTGTGCATTAGACCGATGCAGAATTGCTATTTTTTTTTCTTTTATGCATATGGCCTTTCATTTATTAAACATGAAAGCCCAAACAGGCCTGTACAGGCAAGAAGCCTGCTCAGAAGCTCCCTGCTGACAAGTCTACTTCTTCTTAACTCTTGGGAGCCTGCTCTTTCTCAGGCATTATTTGCTTCTTTTTCGCAGCTTGTAGACTGTCTCTCTGTGGCAGACCAATGGGTTTTGTGGGTGATTTTGGAAGGGAACTGCATAGACTTCAAGTGCCTTCTTCCCTGTTGTTTCTTCATGTCCAGAGAACCTTGTGGGCCGGGTCGGGGTCATCTATTTATAGCTTTGTTTGACAGACATGCAGGTCTTGGTGCCTGTTCCATCTCTGGAAAAGGTTCACTGGATTATATTCCAACCTTTTCATAGTTCCCAAAAAAGATGGTGGATGCTGTCCAGTCCTGGATTTGAAGCTTCTCAACTGTTTTGTTCTTGCACCCCATTTCAAGATGAAGTCTTAGAATACCTTCATCACCACTATGTATCCAGAGGAGTTTTTGTCTTCCCTACATGTAAAGGATGCTTATCTGCATATTCCCTTTAATGCAGATTATCAGCATTTCTTCCACTTTGCCTTTCAAGACCATCATTTTCAGTTCACTGCCCTTCCTTTTGGACTGGCTTCCTCTCAGCTGGTTTTTTTCTTGACAGCTTTGCAGTTCATATCCACCAGGCCTCTGTGGAGCAGCTGTGTAAGGCAGAGTCCCTTGACATTTGTCAAGCACTACCGTGTCAATTTACTTGCTTCGGCTGAAGCCAGTTTTGGTCAGAAGGTTCTACAAGCCATTGTGTCTATTTAGGGGTTTTTCTTGGTTTCTTTTACAGTAACCTGTTGATTTCCTGTTCCTTGGTTTGTTGTGTTGATCTCTGTTGACACCTGAGTTTCATGTTGTAACAGTTCGTCTCTCTTACAACTGGTCTATGTTTTGAGGGGGTTTTCTCTTTCCCTCCTTGAAATCTTGGTGGATAGATTTGGTATATCCCCTGTGGTTTCTGTTTTCCACATTACACAAAAGGGGATTTTTGTGAACTTGCAAAAAGTCCTTTTCTTCAAATTCATGTGGAACACAGGACTTTGCTCCCAGAGAAAAACCAGCTGTTTGAGTTCCTGGCAGGGGGTCCTTTTGGGTTCTCTGGTGACCCCCTTTCCTGTCTTGCTTCTGTTTTCTTTAGCCTGTTCTATGTTTTAAAACTGAGCTTGATTGCTGGGAGTACACTGGAGTTGGCAGGGAGTCTCTGCCTACAGAGAACCTTTTAAGGCAAGTGCCCTGCCATCTTGTAGGGAGGATACTTTACCCACGGTTCCTGTGTTAGACATGACTAACTGAAAAGGATTTATCGGTACACAAATATCCCCTTTTTTAAATTTGGAACATTGTGATTGTAGAACAGTATTTGTTCTAGGGGATCTGAACAGAGAAGGCTATATTCTTCATATGCAAGCTTGTCAGTGGTTTAGGATTATTTCTTCTCTCACCATCTTATCATGTGGGTATATTATATACTTTATCTGTTAGAGAACTGTAGCGATATAGCACCATTCTGTGCCTTCTCTGCTTTTTATTTGTTTTATAGGCAGGCTAGAAGCTTATCTACCTTGGCCTTATGAAGCTGGCGAGGTCTCCCTAACTGGAAGGGAGCCCACCCTCCTCCAGTCTGCCAGACTTGGCTCCAAGAAGAGTATCCCAGAAGAAGATTTTCATGGCTTCCAAAGAAAGGAGAGAGAGTTTGAGAGAAGCCTATAGCCAAGCATCAGCAAGGCTAAGCTGCTAAAGCAGACAGAGCAGAACCGCTACAAAAGGGGATGTCAAAGGAGGGGGTGTTTTTGTTGTCATCCCCTAGGAAAACCCACCAGTTGGATTGTGGGTATACCAGAGGCCACATAGCTTTTTTAGCTAGACACACAAAACATTTGTGAAATAAGGGATACTGACCCTAATGCCTGACAGGAACACAAGTGCGGATGGATGGGAGATCTTTTTTGCAGTTCCTGTCCTATCTGGTTGGAGGTGCTTCTCTCTCTGTTGTGTGTTTCCTGCAGGACCTGTGCATAGCCGATATAATTGTATTTTGGGATGTCTTCTGGTATGTATATAACTTAAGGGGGCAGTAGACCTGTAGTATAAAAATATACAGTATATGGTGTAGGGCTTTTCCTATTGAGTGTGCTTCCAGTGTCGGGAGATGTTTCTTTGAAATGTTCGTACGGATGTAACTGGATATTTTTTTTGACAGGTTGAGTTGAAAATATTTTACTGCCAGGTGGTTCTGTTACCACATCCATCTATGCAAAGCTTGTGTCTCTAAGAGTAATAGCAACAGTGCCTCTTGGCTGCAGGAAAAAATCTTGAATGCAAACTCTCCAAAAAAATGGAAGTTTACTTGGTAATATCTTTTGACTGACTCCTCTCCCAGCAGTGGAAATACTTTTCTTTTACTCGGCGGCAACTGTCCTACCTTATAAATATTTTTATAATAAGCAATAGTAGTTTTTTAAAAATTAAAATAGATATATATTGCAGTGGTATTCCCTCTGAGTAAAACAAAGATGTTCTTGCTTCTGGGAGATGATTCACACAAAAGTTATTGAAGGGCAAACCAGACCATAGAATGCATTTTCTTTTGAGGAATGTACAAATGAGGTTTCTTTCTAAAATAGGTGTTGGGGACCTGTTATGTAATTCTGTTATGTAATGACGTAGTAGCAAATTGAGCTAAATTTTTTCATTTTCCTGAGCCATGCACTAGTAGTGGAGGTAATGACTTCTTTGTGTTAGAAGGTTGCTCAGGAGATGCTATATGTTAGTATTCTCTAAATATATTTGCACTAAAGCAAAGGTATAGGTGCAGCATTTTGAAGCTTTTGAAAAAAGGACAGGGAATGGGTTGTACTGACTGATTCTTACATTCCCCTGCTTCTGTCCTTAGCTGTAGTTCTACTTGCAACATAAATGCATCTGCACCACCTAGTGGTGAGTTTTAATATACTGAATTTCAATGAAAAGTAAAAACAGACACTATAATGTGTTTTTATTTTACATACAAACTCTTTTAGTGCCAAGGGGTGCCCTATGTATATGAACTGGACACCCCTCTGTCATTCAGAAGGTTAAAATTACATGGTTTTTTTTTAATTTTACTCACTTTTTATTTGCATGCAATCTATACAGAGTTCTTCTAAACCACTCTTTATTCTTTTATTTTATCTTTAGGTTGGGCACATCCATGCAGGCTGTGCCAAAGATGTCTCTGTGACATTGAAGTCAGATGTAGCCTTATCCCTGAGCAAGGCGCCAGTAAAGTGTAAGGTGTCACGGATCTCATTCCCGCTTCCCCGTAATCACGTGGCTGATTGGGATGATCAGATGAGAACTGTAAAATGGGTGGATGCTGGTAAAAGCCTTGCTGACCAACGCCCCACCAAGAAAAAGGTATATGTTAGGAAGAGTTGAATCAAGGCAAAAATAAGTGCATAATAGATTTAACTGTATTTTATAATTAAAGGAAACATGCTTAAATTATGATGATAATGCAATGTCTCAAGTGTTACTAGGTTGTCAAACCATGTGGGACTTGTGCCAGCCAACTGTAATATTAGTGTGCAGAAGAGCTCAGTTGAACCATTATTATTAGGGAGATTAGAGCAGTATTACACAGTTAGGGATATCAACAAAGTAGTACACCTATACGTGCCTTAGACTGGCCATAGGATTTTGAGCTTTAATCATGAGATCTATGACTTGAATCTCATCAGCCTACCAAGTAACACCTCTAAAAACATTGCTGAAATTAATAACTTACTTCCCACTCATCATGGCCTCTTTATTAACTGTCTGTAATCAGTTAAGTAGGAAAAATGCAAATACACACCAGAGGAGGATAACAAGGCCTTTTCTGAATGCCCATAAACCTCAGATCAAGGCCCATTCTTAGCTTTGTTTTATATCCATGGTTCATTCCTCTTCCTGAACTCTTGCATTATATTATAGTTGCAGTCAATATAAATTATACATAACAACTTGACTGAATTCTTTCAGTGAAAAGGATCTATATATATATTTTAGTATTTAAATTCCCACTGATTCAAATGAGATTTTTAACCCATTGAATGCTAAAGTGGTCTCCAATGCGGTGCTCCACTTTACTGTATGGGAATTTCAATTTGTACTCTATGTTGCAATTGTTTTATCCCATCATTACTCTACTTCTTAATACAGCACTCTTTTAAATAAAGGCACAAATAGCTCAGGTGGAATTGTTCAGTTATTGACAGTTTCTTGGGTCCAGTACTCTGGCAGATCTTTTTGAAGAGAATATTCTGTGTATTTGAAGGGGCTGGCAATAAATCTTCGCATTTCTCTTTCCTAATAAGAACCCTCATTTTAGAAGTGTACTTGCACATTTAAAGACAATTACATCACTGCCTTCAGAAGAGATATAAAGGAATAGTAACCCTTTTTCTTTATCATTCTATGGGAGACACAGGGACCTTGGGATTACTCCCTTTAGGGGGTAGCCTCTCGCTCTCTCTCTCTCTCTCAGCTACACACCAGTGACAGCTTACACCTATTCAGTTTTAAATGTGTCCTTCCTAGAAGAAGATCAAGGGCATTCTCAGTAGAGACATTGTTAATTATTATTGTAATTAATTAAATTTCTTTATATACTGAAAACTGTGAGATAGAACATACACAGGTTATGCTCTATGTTTCTTTTACTTCCTATCTCCTAAGTGGGAAAGAAGCTCCAACATTCCCTCAAGTTTGGTAGCAGAGGTAGATTCTACATGTTGTTGCTGATCTTCATATTGAAATTGGAGCTTTTTCTGTGTGTGTAAGGGGAAGTCTTGAATACCCCCCCAAAATATAGATTTATAAATGTTCCTTTGAAATCAGGACTGTTCATTTTAAGGAATATGGTGAAGTCCAGCATAGACTAACCACTAAATTGTGCTATTGTAATGTTTATTCATTGTTCCTATTAAAAACTCTAGTGTCAGGGTCTCATAGTATTTTCACTTATGGCGTCATCTGTGGCCTTTAGAGAGCTAACAAACGAGATTAGAAACCATTCTAAATATGGTGTTTTCAGTGACAGGGTTGGCTTTATGTCCTGATTGTGCAGTGGTCTTGGTAGGAAGAGCAAGTGATACCTGGTGTGAAGGTTACTTGTAGCCATAAGAGATAAAAATCCTAGTGAGGAGTTTGTTAATTGGTATGGCAAATTCAGAAAGCTAAGTTTTATTCTTGTAATGCATCTCAAGATGCAGCAAAGTTTATTGCCAAAACTTCTGCCTTGTCATTAACATCAGGATGCACTTTGTGGCTCAAAATGTGGTCTGCTGGCCTTTCTTCAAAACAATTGTTAAGTACATTTATTCATTATACTAACAGAAGGAGAACAGAGCATGACAGAAGTTCACAGCTCATTCAATTAATTCCACCCATCAAGTACATGTAAAATGTATTATTCTACAGATTCTATAAAGTTTAATAGAAGAGAACCAAACTGCACACACATTTGTATACAAAAACAAAACAAACCCCACAGACCCATGTAGCAACCTGCACAAATCTACCTTCACTCACCATTTACTCAAAAAGCCACCTTTTCTCTGTCGTCCAATACAGGTTACTGGTAACTTTGGGTAGGCGATCAGCCCCTATAAGTAGGCAGGAACAATTCTGAGAAGTGACTGCTGGGTGGAGCCTACCTCCTCTCCTTAGCTTGCAGCTAGCCAATCCCCATCCAGTAAGATTTGTTCCTTGGTCAGTACACAAGGCAAGAGAACAGTTCTGCTATAGTTTTAGCTTTTTTATTATTTTTCTGTTAGATATGGGATACCACCATTAGGCAGATTACCATCACTGACAATTCCCATCACCCAAATGTGAATAGCTCAGTTTACCAGATACTTTTGTGGACCTAAGCCCTGGGGGGAAATCTTGTCTGCAAGTTCTTTCCTCAGGAGTTGCCCACTGAGGCTTCTTCTTGATATATATGGTAATCTGAAGACAGAAGACCAGCTGAAAAGGTGAGCACCCTTTGAGTGCTGTGGTCCACATGTCACATTCTTCCCCTCCGCACAGGGGTCTCCTTTGGAGTTCCTATTACATACTTATGCGCTCATTGGGTTTATCTGTATGTCTGTGAGGTGTTTGGAGCATGTTTCTGTGATAACTTAACCCTTTTGCTGCTGGTTAGCATCTTTTGGGGGAGTTGTGGGCACTTTCCCTACTGGGACCAGTGTTTATTGGGTCTGCTGACTTGTTCTAGTATCCTTTTGAGTGGTTTTACAATTTGGTATTCACCTTGTTAACTTTGTGAAGGCGCGTTTACCGCATAGATGCCTTTGCTCCATTAACTTCTATGGGACTTTACAGTTTGGGACAAATCTCTGCAACCGCTCTACGTAGCGAGGTCAGAGATGGCTCATTTGGTTGGTCTGCCCTTGCTCTGTTATCCAGTCAACATTCTGGTCATGTTGGCGTTCTCAGGGGGCTTCGGGCACTCTTGGGGTACTTTATCAGTGAAACTACAATTCACATGAGTGCTCACTTTGCGTGCTCGCTTCTGATTGGCTCCCGCCGTGGCAGTCATTTTGTGCCTTCTCTGAACGAGTATCCTATGCAGGGCTTGGACTCTCCTTCTCTCCTCAGCAGTTTAAACTTTCGCCTACCAGATAAGTCTATTTTAGCATTTCGGGGATGATTTTATCATACACACTACTTTGTGGGTGTTTCTGATACTTTGACCTTATGACTCTGTGAGAATGTCTACTCCCCCCCATTCCTTATTGCTCCTCATGTCACTAAGGGTTACCTAGAGAATACTCAGGTCATGTTTGCCCAGCATGCATTGCTGTCCCTGAATCCCCTGCAGGGACCTCCAGCCATGCACTAGAGCCAGTTTGGATGCAAGAGTTTAAGGCTACTACCAGGGGCCTCCGGTCCACCTTACAACCTCTTCCATCCACCTTTCAGGGGGTCTTCCACTCGTGGCAGGCCCCCAACCCTATCAGATCTTCCCTGCCTAAACCGCCGGGTGTACCTGATGTGTCTGAGTCCTCTGACGAGGAATTATTGGTTGATTCTGATGGTGGATTCCCCTTTCTCTCAGTTTTTTGGGGATCCGTTTGAGGCTGATCCTGTCCCCTCAGCTGAGGGCCTGATCAGGGCTGTATTGAACACCCTGAACATTCCCTTGGTACAGGAGGTTTCTTCTGATCCCTCCAATGTGTTTCAGGAGCCTGTTAGGCCCCATACTTGTTTTCCACCTAACCCCACTCTTGACTGCTTGGTGTCTGAGGAGTGGAAGTTTCCAGACAGAAAACCGTCTGTCTCTAGGAAAATTGCTAAGCTTTATCCGTTCTCTGAAGTGGCCCTAGCTCAGTGGGTTTATCCTCCCAAAGTGGATGCCCCTGTCTCCAGGCTTTCTAAGTCCACTGCCTTGCCTGTGGCTAATGCATCTGCTATGTAAGACTGGACTGACAAAAAGCTTGAGACCTCTCTCAGGGCCATTTTTGCAACGGCTGGTTTTGCCTTGTGCCCCACATTTTCTGCGGCATGGGTGAATAGAGCCGTGGCTGTTTGGACTGAGCAGCTCACTTCAGCTGTCCGTCAGGGAGCTCCTACTACTGACATGTTGCAGCAACATCTCTGAGGCTAAGCGTTATGTTTCTGCTGCCCTGTTTGACGTTGTGCTCATGGTAGCCAGGGCAAGACGGACACTTGGTCATCTGTGCATACCTTCTCAAAACACTACCGTGTGGATGTGCTGGAATCGGCTGATGCCAGTTTTGGGAGGAAGATCCTGGAGGCAGCCTTGCCTATATAGGATCTCATTAGTCTCTCAGTACTCTTTCACTTTTGAGCCCTGTTGGCTCTAGTTCAGTGTGTTGTATAACAGTTCCTGGGGTCTGTTTTTACCCCTGTTCGGTGTCCGTTGACACTTTGTGGTTATTGTTGAGCTGTTCATGATCTGTTGGTTCATTAGTGCTCTGGTGACTTTGGGGGCCTGCTTCTGGTCCTTGCCTTTCTTCCTGCCCTGGGGAACTTAATGGTCGGACATACTAAAGTTACCAGTAACCTGTATTGGACGACAAGAAAAGAGGATTTTAGTCTTACCTGTTAAGTCCTTTTCTCTTAGTCCGTACAGGTTACTGGTCTTCCACCCTGTCAAGGGACTATGCTTGGCTCTCCTGTGGCAGAACGTGAGGGTCCTTTCGGGTTCATGCTCACAGGAGCCTTCCTTCACCTTCTTACTACCAAGTCAATAGTTAGTTTTCAAATCTTACTGGATGGGGATTGGCTAGCTGCAAGCTAAGAAGAGGAGGTAGGCTCCACCCAGCAGTCACTTCTCAGAATTGTTCCTGCCTACTTAAAGAGGCTGATCGCCTACCCAAAGTTACCAATAACATGTATGGACTAAAAGAAAAGGATTTAACAAGTAAGACTAAAATCCTCTTATATAGCAAGGCAAATAGACACCAATGAAAATGTTCTATCAACGAGGACCAAAATAAGAACCTTAAATCCCAAGGTAAACAATTCAAACAAAGGGTTAAAGGCCAAAGACGAAAAATAAGGGTTTTATGTTACTCACCAATACTTTTTTTGTTCTGAGTAAATGGGGAACACTAAGTAATCTTCCTTATGAAAACTTTTGGTATTTTTTTTTTCTGACAGGAGTGTCCTATCATTTCAAGTGTGCTGAACCTTTTTTTTAACATATTTTTCTTATCCTTTTGGACTGTGATTAGACTGTGCATTGCTAAATGAAAAATGAATGGGGCGGAGCTAACTGTTACTGATGTGGTCATGAGAGATAGGCTTCCCATTCCAGAAGTTTTTTTTTTTTCTCAAATTGCCCTACCTTCCAAAGAGAGCGATGTAACCCCATGTTCCCTATGCCCTCCATGGACTCAGAGAAGATAATGTATTGATAAGTAACAAAAAAGTTCCCCTATTTTGATATTACATATTCTGCAAGTACATAATGTATAAAATCAAAATGCCTATACTTATGTCTGATTTTATTTTTTTCATCTTCAATATTTTTTTACACTTTTAGGTTCTTAGCATTGAGTTACCTGGATCTGTTTGCAGAGAGCTTTCTGTAAGAGAACATGAAAACAGGTCTAGAGATATCAGTGTAAAAAAGATACAACATAAACAAGATAGCAGATAGAGCACTGAGTGCTCCAGGCAGAGAGCAACATTATATTACATCCTGCTTTGATGGTCTATTGACCAGAAAACTGTGGAAACAGAAATTCAGTGAGTTTACTGACAAGGACATAAAAACAAGTGTAAAAAATATAGGTGAAGATGAATTTAAAAAAAAAACGGAATAGGCAATATGACATCAAATTATGTACTTGCAGAAAATATAGGGGTTCTAGTCCTTTAAATCATTTCTGGTTATTCTGTTGTGGGTGGGTGTTTATAACATAAAACATAGGAAGAGATTTTTAGTATGTCTATACATATATTTCCATCAGCTAGTAAGATATATAACAGTTTAACTGAGAGGAATTTTCCGGTTGTTGCCCAAATATACACACACGCACACACACACACACACACACACACATACACTCTCCTTTCCTATTCAACTGATATGGGTTCTGAGTAAAAAAAAAAAAAAAAAATGCACTAAACCAAATTTAGGTATTCATATTCCATTTTTGTTTTTTTGGAAAACCCCTCTTTGAAAATCCCGAATTTCAGTTGTTTGACACGGTTTGTATGAACAATGACTGATTTCTGTCTGCAGGTAATAGAAACAGATCCAGAGCCAACTCATGTGCTGCTGGATGAGGTCTCCCGTGAGCTTGAGCTGTTGATCACCGCCCAAGTGGATCACGCACAGTACCAGGCCAACTCTGACCAAGTGCAGTTCAAAGACACTCTCCTCTACCAAACAAGAGTTTACAAGTAAGAGAAAGAAAAAGAGTAACAATGTGTTGCCTTTCCTTAGTGAGTAAGGATTGGCAAACCTTTTCCCCTCAAAAGCGAGCTATGCAAAGAACTTCCCCCTTTCCATGGGAATTCCTATGAAAAGTACCTTTTATCTATTTTTCTGCTTTGAAATCAATGACAGTAAGGTATTTGCCCACCATATAGAGAGTTTTCCCCATGTATTCCTGCCTTGATAACATATGAAAGAGGCATGTCAGTTTACCACGTTTTCAGTCTGTGCTCGGAGAGAGAGAGAGAGAGAGAGATATAAGACATCTGCTGGAAGGAGATGCACTAAAATGTGATTCAGTGCCATAAAGTAGGGATGACTTCTTCAGTGGGATAAACTCTCCAACGCTAAGATTTCTCCATCTTTTATCACACCCCCCTGCTTGATAAGATTATTGTAGGAAGCCAGTACCACTTGTTTTCTGGATATAAGTATGAAGGGAGAAAGAATTGCTCCAGTTCATCTTAGAATATCAGGCTCTATGGGAGATATATATATATATATATATATGTATATATATATATATATATATATATATATCCGCATCGCTCTAGAAGTTCACTAATTTGGTCTTTAAAAGATTCTTCTTAGGGAATGTGACACGGTCATATGTATCCACATTGGCAAGGGCTAAGCAGTAAATACTCTCTGTTTAGTGAAAGTTCTGCTGGTGGTGTTAAATCTATACATTTGTGACAGTCTTCTGTGTCACTACTTATTTGTCCTTAAAAAAATCACTAAATGTCACACAATTTTTGATAAATATTGATAAATAATTAGCAAAAATGTCCTAATGTATTTGCAAAACCATACTGAAACGGGTTTCTATTTTCAAACTTTCACTGCTGTTACCTTTAATAATGGTGCAAATGTTCACAAAGATAATTCTTAACTCTAATTCAGATTGTGACATGTTGATATTTATGCCCCGATGCATTGTAGAAATGACCCCACTTATCCTGTCTGTACAGGTATCAGATGAAGAATATTGGCTCTGTCCAGCTGCAGTTCTCCTGGCAGGTCCAAGTGGACGGACACAGAAAATCTGTCAACTT
Source organism: Rhinophrynus dorsalis (assembly GCA_037306005.1). NCBI lineage: Eukaryota > Metazoa > Chordata > Amphibia > Anura > Rhinophrynidae > Rhinophrynus > Rhinophrynus dorsalis. The sequence continues at coordinate 272,251,526 of CM074722.1, read as the reverse complement.
CTCCCCTAGACTTGCTGGCACTGATGGTGAGAGATCAGGAATGGTGCAAAAGATAATTACAGGGCAATGGACTGTATTTACAAAGACAAATGTGTAGCAGTTCCAGGACAAACTAACTGCACTGTAGGGGACAGATAAAAAGGCCCCATTTAAATCCATTGGAATTTTGGTAATTTTTAACTGTTCCCAATGGTGTAGTTGGTTTGCTTCAGAACTGCTACTCGTTTTTTGTACATATGGCCCATTATGTCCTGTCTGCTTGACTAAATGCATGTCATTCTATTGATGTCACAGTTTTGTGATCTTCTGTGTATTAGTGATCACCTTTAACATGTCAAGTCTACTAATACTCATTTTGATGTCAGCACAAGTAAAGAATACCACGCAACATATATACTACAGATAAAGCAGCCACTTTCCAACTTTCTGCAGCATAATGTTTACAAATTCACCTTAAAATATTGTGCTGCGATGATGCGCTAACAGCATTCTGTGCATCTAAACGGGTGCATGTGGAAGCTAATATACTGTGATGAAAAGGATTCATTCTGGGGCAGGCCATGTACACCATAGGGGAAAAATACAAATTACCTTAGAATTGAATGGGGCTTCATTTCATAATATAGTGTTAAAAGTAGTATAGCGTAGGAGATAGCATAAAAGGCTGTAAATATATGAAGATACAACTAAAACAAGCTTAAATCAGAAAGTGGCAAAAAGCATCAGAAAGGCTAGTAGAAAGGTAGTATATATTGCCTATCATTTCATATTTGAATCAAACACAAGGAAGTTAACTACCTGGCCTAATCACAAGAAATAAAAATAAGGGAGAAAGGGGAATGTGGCTAGACTCAAGCAGGCCTTGGGGTAGGGAAGACAGTTTCATGTTCATTATAAGGCAGCTTTTTTTCTGTGGACCCCAGATCTATTTAAACATCTCAGCCCACATCCTCTCTGTTTGATATATTCTATTGATTTGAGCAATTTTGTCTATACATTTAAGCCTGGGTTTGATCCTATTTAAAGCAACTCTAAAATGTGCTGTAGTGCTCACATAGAGTGGGTCTCATTGTCTGTTGTCCAATGGTTACAAAAAAAATCAATTGGGGAGAGCTGTCCATGGACTAAGAACAAAATGTGCTTGTTGGAGAAGTTCAGCAAGTCTCAGAGCTGACTGGTCAGTCCCACGATATATGAAGGTAATTACCCACCACTGGAAGAAAGTGGTTAATCTAGTGCATCCTTTCAGGGGTCCAGCTAGGCCATGAGCAAAGACTTGAATGGTTTGCTCCCTGAAGCTAGCGTTGGTGGATTATTTTAAAATCTTGGCCACATGCATCTTTATCCAAGTTGTCCTCAAGCTGTGTTTCCCAGTAGTGGACATAGCTCAGGGAAAGCACTGAGCTCTGGTATGTTTTCAGAGCTTATTTTATGAGGCTTTTAACGACTTGAATGTCAGAAAGGTCTATGTTTCATTGCACAGCAATATCAAGGATACATCCCTAGCATTCAAGTGGTTAAAAAACCTAATTTAATCAGTGGGAATTTGGGAATGTTTAATTTGTCCCCTATGGTGCAGTTAGTTTGCCCCAGAATTGCTCCAGTTCTTCTTAGTACATCATAGTCACTGTAATGTGCGCCTGTTCTTGCATCTTACCTATTTTCATAGTGTGGACCTCATCATTCCTTAGACCTTTGAGTCCAGTGTTTTGAGACAGTCATAAAAATATGTTTATTAGTTTTGTTATCAAGTGATAGAGTGGCATTGCTGTATGAATGTAATAAATGTTAATCTGTCAACCACAGAGCCTCTGGGCAGTGCACGAACATCTTCTGGCCAAAGTCGTCCAGGTAGTGTCCTTGAGAGTGTGTCCTCCCTTCTGTCAATGGGAATAGAGGCACTACCGATTTCTGTGCAGCCAAGCAGTGGCACCATTCCTGCTGGAGGGACAATGGAATTTCTTATCAAGTTTTCTCCTCTGGAGGTTGGAGAGTTTGAGGGACGTCTGGCTTGCAGGTAAGGGAACCCATTTAAGCAATTAATTCTGCATCTGAGAATTAGAGCATTAAGCAAAATTAGTGGGGTAGGAAAACTTTTTTGTTTGGGCAGGGCAAAGAAACAAAACTTCTCACTGCTGACTCATGATGCAACTGCATAGAGAGGTGGATTGAAACCTGTAAGACACCAGCTGTTGTAGACTACAATTCCCAACAACATCTTCACTTTAGTTATTCCTTCTCCAAGTTTGATCTTTATAGATAGCATGGTAGGCTATGTGTCATATGCGCAATTGGGAACAAACTAAATGCACCATGTTGGGCAACTAAAAGTTCCCCATCTTGCCATTGCTCTTAGTAGGGATTTTAACACATTGATCTGCAATGTTTTGGAGATGTCTGTAGTAAGTGATAAAACGTGCCTTTTAAATTGGTGTGAATTTGTATTGTCACTTGCAGTACAGTTGGTTTTCCCCCAAATTGTTCCTCTTTTCCTTTGTGTACTTGGCCTTTGGTTTGCTAGCTGCTTTAGGTGTAATGGAGATATGCATTCATACAGTGCTTACATGTTGGGGATGTTGACAGTGTAGGCTGGAGCATGATGTAACTCAGGGGAACTACATGAAATATGGACTAGAGGTTACTATAGTTTATGAATGTAAGAGATAGGGCACATCAAAAGGAATGAATGTGAATGATGGAGGATACCAGACTGTATGAATGTTTCTAATACAGCTCATCAAATGTCTGAATTTAAGTGATAGAGCACATCAAAGTGAAGAAATGAGAGTGAAGGAGGATGCCAAGTTTCTTCATTGTCCAATGTGGAACACAGGAACTATGTGGTAAAGTCTCCTCCTCCAGGAGGGCAGGGCACTTAAAAAATGATCTCTGAGGCAGAGACTTCCTCCTCCCTTACATTCTGCCCTCGTCTGCTCAGCTTAGTTTTAAAAGTTAGCATGTACACAGCTCTTGTAGTTGGCTGTCTTTTTTTATATTTGTTTCTTAGCATATGGGTTGTGTTATTGTCCAATAGCCGAGCTCCTATTTCCGCTTCCTCATTAATGGATTGTCCAGTGGACAGGTTCATTTTCCAAGACCACAAACCTGTGGAGGCTGGCATGTCTTTACAGCCTTTACCTCACTATAGTTTCTTAGAAGCTCTTTTCATTAAATCCTATGGGAGCCTGAAGACTGAAGAGGTTATTGAGTGCTTTGGTCCTGTGTGCATGTCCCTGTTATCTGTCATCCACTTGTTAATTCAGATTGTTGCCTGGCTTGCAGTCTCTATTTTTTCTTTCTACTGTAGTCTTTGTTTTTTTGGTTGCTCTACTAAAAATCTACCATTTTTAAATCTGGTTTCCTTTCCTCCCCTTTTAAACTTTTAATGGAACTTGCCTTTCTCCTCTAATTTTTGCTATTGCAGTGGAACCCCTGGTGAACACCATTAGAGACCACCCTGAAACTGTATTGCTCTAGAATAAAAATTTTTGGGACCTATAGCTTTTTAAAACTTAATTTGGAACCTGAAATCTAACTGTTCCAAAACGTCACAACTTACTCCCTATCCTAGAGGTCTCTGAACGTCACTGGGAAATTGAGTAAACGTTTATCCCTCACCACATTCCCCTCCCAATTAACCCAGATTATTTCACTCCAGGTTCATATTCCTGGCACCTACTTTGCCAGATGGAAGAAATTAAGTATTGTGCCTCTTCAAGAGCTGTATTCTAGGAATCATCATCTTTCCTTCAAAGAACTAAAAGTTCAACTTAAAGGACTCAGAATTCCTTTCTATTCCCAGGTCACCCATTATTTTAAAATACCTTCCCTTACGAATGTATGTGCTTTAAAGCCTTAGCTGCATATAAAAGCATATACACATCTGTTAAAGTATGATAATTAACTCTAGAGATGACTTTATAATTAGGTATATGTCTAACTGGAAATATGATCTCCATTTGAGCTTTTCTTAGAATCAACAGTCTCTAGTTTTTAGTTCTCGTATTATACCTTCTCCTTGCTTTAATCATCATGATCTTTCCCTAAAGTTTGTGTTTCATTGGTACCTAGTTCTTACTACAGTGGCCAAAATATCTTTTACTTCTTCCATATACTGCTTTTGGTCTTTGCAGATATTTTGAAACATATCTGTTTTTTGTCCTACATGTGGTCTTCAAGACAACAAATAGCACTACTTCATCTATTTCCATGTGCCCACTTCCCCCCAAAAAAAACAAAAAAAATACCAGAAGCGTAGAGCTGTTATACCTGCCAAAACATGAATTGCTAGTGACTGGAAACAAACCAAGGCCCCAGATATCTCTAAAGTGATTAACTCCAAACCTAAGTCTAAGAACATACGCCGTTGATGGCTAGTTGCTGCCAAGAAATACTATCTTAAGTGATATTGTACTCTGTATGTTTTCATATGGGTGGAACATTACCTGAAACCATATATTTTCCTTGATATGGTTGTGCTCCATTTCCTCCTGCCTTTGTCTTCTCTGATCCCTTTCTCTCTGATTTATCTTCCATCTCTTCATTTTATTTTAATGCTTATCATGAAAATCCAGTAAAACTGAAGTTTGAAAAAATGTAGGATAGTGAATGATGGAGCATACCAAAGTGTTTGAATTTAAAGACAGAGCACATCAAAAGTTTAAGAATGTAAATGATGGAGGATATCAAACTGCATGAATGTGTGTGTTAGAGCATGCTAAAATACAGGAGTTAAATGGATACTATTGTTTCACAAAAAAGCAGCTCCAATGAAACTTCATAGTATTTGGGCCATGGAGAGTGTTATTTCAATAGTTCAAGATTATTTGAATGATAAAGTATCCCCCTCATGCCCCTTTTACCCTTTTACCTAGTGTAAGCCACCTCCCCTCAGATGTGGAATTTGGTCTCTTGACCGGAGAGGTTGCAGCAAGGGACATTCTTCTTACTGTGAGCATAAGGAAAACCCTGGCCCCTTGACAGGTTTTTCAGGTTTTCCCTTATGCTCACTGAACATTGTCCCTCTCTGTGATCCATTCAGACAGTCTGGCTGCTCTGAGGTGAGAAGTGTTACGTCAGCCATAAGGGGCGGAAGGGGGATCGTTTTTCAGTCAATTACTCTTGAACTACAACTCAGACAGTAGTGATATAACACTCTCCATGGCCCAAATACTATGAAGATTAATTGGAGATGCTTTTTTTTGTGAAACAATACTATGCCTTTAAGCACTTTTAGTGACATTTGTGGTGGAATAGCAGTCTTTTGGGCAGTCATTAAATTGTAAGTATTTGTGCCTTTTTTTGTGGCCTGCAGCATTCCCAACCTATCAAAGGAGCAACAGGCTCCTGTACTTCTGGTGAAAGGACGCAGCATTCTACCATATTGTCACTTTCAGCTGGAAGACTCTGACTACATCACCCAAGGGAGACGTAATCCGGAGCTACGAGGGCCCAATGGAGCACCTTCTGGAACAACTCTGGATCCCAATACCCGAGTGATTGAGTTCACCTCTGTGGGGGTTAAAACTAAAAAGTGCAGGTGATAATAAGCACAGAAACCTGAATCCCTAGGGGACCAGAGGTTTGTGCAATACATTGAGAAACAATGAGTTTCACATCCCTCTTCTCCTCAAGAAGTTAATCACTATGTACAGTGTTATCAAAAAGATTCAACAATTGTTGTCTGTAGAGCAGTTAAACTATAAATTTCTAAACTGCCTGTAAATACTTATAATTGTTTCTAGATGGTATTTTACCATGCTCTGTTGGGTAAATATTACATTAAATTGTCCTTTGAATGAATCAGCAAAGACCATTCTCTGGTGCAATTCCTAATAGCACAGTGAGTGAAGTTTGACCTCAAACAAAACAAATTAGCATACAGTATAGGTTATTACCATAAAGGACCACATTCAGCTAGCCACTAGCTTGCCATAGAATTGAGCAGGCTCCATAGGAATTGTGTCCTACCCAGGGTGCAGTCTGTTTTAGCTTACTTGTGCCTTACACAGAGATGAAATATCCTAAAACACATCATACTGATCTTGCCATGACAACAGTCCAGCCATGAAGTGCCAGGCAATTCTTCTCTGAACAAGAGAAACAGCCACCCCTAGACGTACATTTTGTCCTTTTTGGTCCATGTCCGTGAGGTGTATGTGATCTCTCTAGGCACTGTGAGCAAGGGGTCACAGCTGGATTTCCCTGTTACTTTAGGTTAACTAAACCCAATGATAATTTGCATATGCAAATGAAATGGTCAGAGATACTCAACTAGGAACAAGCCCACCATAGAATTCAGCGGGCTCTCTAGAAGTCGTGTCCTACCCAGGGTGCAGTCTTTTAGCTCACTAGTGCCTTACACAGAGATGAAATATCCTAAAGCATATCATACTGATCCTGCCATGGTGGCAGTCCAGCCATAAAGTTAAAGGAAACAATTCCTATAGAGTCTGCTCAATTCTATGACAGGCATCTCTGACTAGTTGCTAGTAAAACAAACTAAATGTGTCAAAGCGGAACTATCATGATAATAACATTGCTCCCAAATACATTACTAACTTCGCAATATGCAAAGTCAGCGGTATTGCAGAAAAAAACTTCACTGGCAGGCATCGGGCTGCACAGAGCTTACAAGAGAAGCTGTGTGTGCCTGCGCGTTTAAGAACTTCCGTTACCTTAAGGTAACCAACTAACATCACCACCAATGCTGGCAGTGAGTGTGACAGACAGCGCAGACTCAGAAGTACATTTCCTCTAAGATGTCTGCACTGTCATCCGCTGGTTCCTGCCAAAGTTTTTTTTCTGCCATAACGCTGACTTATTGAGCTTAAGGATCGCTAGGTTGGTAATGTATTGGGGAGCAATGTTATTATCATGATAGTTCCGCTTTAAGATAAGGAGTCCTCTTTTTTAGACATGTTTTGCCTTTCATTGGATTTATAACTTAGATAAAATGTTAGACCATATCTACAAAGTCAAAAATTGAGCTTTTCTGGAGCAAACCAACTGAATTATCGAGGAAAAATACCTATTACTATTATTAAATCGCGCTTTTAGTCCCTTGAATAGAGAGGACCTCTTTTGCATTTAATGGGTTAAAAGCTCCATTTAAATAAATGAGAATTTGTGAAATTTTCATTTTGTCCCCTATAGTGCAGCAGGTTTGCCCCAGAATTACTACACTTCTCTTTGTGCATGTGGCCTGTTTCCTAACCAGGTTTATTTCAGTTTATTTTGAGATCTGTTATTTTTCTGTTCTTCAGGACCTTCAGCATCCTTAATCCCACCAACAGCCCCTATTCATTCCAGTGGAACTGTGAGGACCCACTCAATTTTCAGACCTCTCCAGCCTTCCACTGCCTAAATGAACGAGGTGTTATCCAGCCTGAGAAGAAGGTGGAGGTGAGTGCTGAAAGCATGTATACCAAGACTCTAACACCAACAGCTGGTAGTAAGGGATGTGTACCATGAACACTATCATTATGATTATTATTTATTTATATAGCGCCAACAAATTCTGCAGTGCTGTACAATTGGGAATAGACATACAGAGGTATTAAATAGTACAAAATGTGGAGAACAGAAGGATAGTCAGATGAACTGGGGCAGATAAAATCACAGTGATAAAGTATAAACAAGACCCGTATAGTGCTTATTTCAACACTGAGGCTGAGGTACTATGAAAAGTGGGGCAATTCTGGTACAAACGAAGTGCACCATTGATTTCAATGGGGCTTTTTATACCTTGAATATTAGAGATGTATCCAACGCATTGCATTCAAGATGTTAAAAGTTCAAATCAAAGTGGAACTGACATATAAAAAAACAATAGAATATCACTAAAATATACATATATATATATATAATAAACGCAGAGGGGAACAAAGATGAATATAATTAATGAAAATGTACACCATTATGTATTCACAGTGAAGGCTCTGTCATATATAGAATAGCAGTCACGAGCCATCTAACATGAACCAAAAGAAAAAAAAATTAAATCTCGTTCTTTCCCGCACATGCAATAAATAAATACAAGTTCTGCAGCTGGAAGGGTGAATACACTTTAACCCCTTGAGGACCAAAAATGTTTGCAATGCATTGCAAAGCAATACATTGTAGACCCCACTGGTCTTCAGTGAGTTAATTTGTGACTCAGTGCATGTGATGAGGCTTGGCATTTAAAGTGGCTGGCTCTTTTGCTAGCTGAATCCCTCCATGCATAAGCATTCACCCTATATCTCTGGTGTATATGTGGTGGGGTATTAAGTTTTTAGGGACATAAAGAGACAAAAGGGTAGAGAGGGTTTGTTAAGGTGAGAGATGGAATGGAGGGGGAGATGGAGGGTTTGGTTAAATGAGAGAGAGAGGAAGGGTATATGAGAGCAGGAGAGATTGGAGTTAGGGTGAGATTTGCAGGGTTAGAGGGAGAGGGCAGAGCTGCTTAAGGTTGGTGAGAGAGAGAAGCAGAGTTGGGTGGTTTACTATCAAAGCGTCACATGTAAAGTTTTGCGTCATAAAATGACACATCTATTCAGCTGCATCATTTAAAGTGTCGCAATTAAAGTTATGCATCTTAAAGTGTTGCAAATTCTACATATCGTGCGTTAACATGTCGCAGTATTAAAGAAGCAATATTGGTGCCTTAATGGTGCATTAATGGTGCAATAATGATGCAATATGGGTGCAATAATGGTGCAATACTGACGCAATTTGGGTGCAATATTGGCGCAATAAGGACACATTAAGGATGTAATATGGGTGCAATACTGACACAATTTGGGTGCAATATTGGTGCAATAAGGACACATTAAGGATGCAATATGGGTGCAAAACTGACAGAATTTGGGTGCAATACTGTCACGGTTCCCAGAGAAGTTCAAAAATCAGTACGGTATAGTTAAATGCAATTTATTTACAACCGAAAGGTAAGCAAAATATATACAATATATACAGCACGAACAAGCAGATGGTTACAGGCCAGTGAGCTCTGCTATCAGGAATAGTAGGCTGCCGAGCCTGACCAGTCTGCTGGAGGCTAGGCCTAAGCCACTGGTAGTCTCTGGTGGAGCCAGGAGCAGGAACACAGGATCTTTATCCAACGTATCGGGCTTACCGACTCAAGCCTGCAGTCAGTAGGGAGCGATATCTGACTCATGCCTGCGGTCAGAGTGGAGAATAGAGCCCAAGGTAATAGAACTGCTATGAACAACAACGCAAGGGCAACTGAGCCTTTTAAACCCCTCCACAGGAAGTAGGTAGGAGGAGCACCTCAGAGGGAGGAAGTAGGTAGGAGAAGACTACAGGAAGCAAACACATAAAGCAGAGGCCTGCTGGATGCTTGCAATAAGGATGCAATATGGGTGCATTAAGGACACAATATGGGTGCAAAACCAACCCAAAACCCAACCAAAAACCCACCAAAACCAACCTAAAACCCACCACAACCAACCCAAAACCCAACAAAACATACCCAGAAAACCAACCCAAAACCCACAAAACGCAACACAAAAACAACCCAAAACCCACAAAAAACAACCCAAAACCTACCAAAACATACCCAAAACCCACTAAACCCAAACCAAAACCAACAAAAACCAACCCAAAACCCACTAAACCCAACCCAAAACCAACTGAAAACCAACAAAAACCAACCCACAACCAAACTGAAAACCCACCAAAACCAACCCAAACCCAACCAAAACCCAACCCAAAACCCAAACCAAAACCCACAAAACCCAACCCAAAACCAAACCGAAAACCTACCAAAACCCAACCCAAAACCCACCAAAAACCTACAAAACCCATTGTGCACCAAAATTGCATCAGTATTGCACCTTTATTGCACCCATATTGCATCCTTAATGTGTCCTTATTGCACCATTATTGCACCCAAATTGCGTCAGTATTGCACCCATATTGCATCCTTAATGTGTCCTTATTGCACCCATATTGCACCATTTTTCGTCAGTATTCCACCAATATTGCACCATTATTGCATCCTTAATGTGTCCTTATTGCACCCATATTGCACCATTATTGCACCCAAATTGCGTTAGTATTGCACCCATATTGCACCAATATTGCACCCATATTGCATCCTTAATGCATCCTTATTGCACCCAAATTGCATGAGTATTGCACCCATATTGCACCCATATTGCATCCTTAATGTGTCCTTATTGCACCCAAATTGCGTCAGTATTGCACTCATATTGCATCCTCAATGTGTCCTTATTGCACCCTTATCGCACCCAAATTGCGTCAGTATTGCACTCATATTGCATCCTCAATGTGTCCTTATTACACCCATATTGCACCATTATTGCACCCAAATTTCGTCAGTATTGCACCCATATTGCACCCATATTGCATCCTTAATGTGTCCATATTGCACCTATATTTCATCCTTAATGTGTCCTTATTGCACCCATATTGCACCATTATTGCACCCATATTGCACCCAAATTACGTCAGTATTGCACCCATATTGCATCCTCAATGTGTCCTTATTGCACCCTCAGTGTGTCTTTATTGCATCCATATTGCACCCATATTGCATCCTCAATGTGTCCTTATTGCACCCATATTGCATCCTTAATGTGTCCTTATTGCACCCATATTGCACCCAAATTGCATCAGAATTGCACCCATATTGCACCAATATTGCACCCAATTTGCGTCCTTAATGCACCAATATTGCGCCCTTAATGCTGCGACATGTTAATGCACAATATGGTGAATGTGCCATTTGGAATGACACGAAATGTAGAATTTGCAACACTTTAAGATGCATAACTTTAATTGTGACACTTCAAATGATGCGGCCAAAGACATGCGACATTTTATGAGGCGAAACTTTACATGCATCACTTCAAATGGATACCGGGTTGGGTAAGGTTGATGTAAGCTTCTTTCTATTTCACTTCTTTTAGCAGTGAGAACCTGCAAGTTCTCCAGGAACATAAGTCAAATCTTACTTTTGTTCCTGGCAGTCAGCAGGGGCGTTTGCTATATATATATATTTACATTATAGTGGTTTTTGTATTGCTGGTGTGCCCACTATATTATCACATCAGTAAGGGTTAATTTTTTTCTTTCTTTTTTTATTAATTTATTCTAACACTGTTTATAATTGTATTGCTTATTTAGATTTTCTTTTTTATATCATTAAAATGAATATGGGGATGACAATTCTGCTTGAAGGCAATTGTATTTGTTTCTTATGCTGCAGTATGTTTGCCCAATATTTGCCACTTTTGTACATCAGCCTCCTTATTCATCTAGTTTAGTCTATATAACTTTGTTCCATGTTTTTCTTCCCATGGTAGTTTTTGGTGGGAAAGGAGAAACATCTTTCTCCACTGAAATTCCCACTGGGAGGGAAAATTAATCTTCCACACATCCCTACCCTTTAACATGCTAGAAAGATATACAACACTGAGACCTATCTAGCATTCAAGAGGTTAAAAGCCTAATTTATATCAGTGAGCACTTTTATTTGTTCCCTTTGCCAGGACAGGTTTGCTTTAGAATTGCTCCATTTTTTACATTTGTGCATATGGCCCTTTTGCATGATTACTGCAAGGAGGCCTATGTTTATCTGTGAACCTTCTACGTGATGATGGATGTTTTAACTTGCCTTTGTGTGTGCATGAGATCTTGATGCCGGATGTAAAAACTCCTTCTCAGGTTACCTTTGAGTTTGTCCCTCAAGTTCTGGATATCACAGAGTCGTTTTGGTCATTCATCATCCCAGAGCAGAAAATCTCAGTCCCCTTTCTCCTTGCTGGTAAAACCACTGAGCCCTGTGTGTCTTTGGACAGATCTCACCTTAACTTCTCATCCATCTTCGTTGGTATGTATTAATCAGATATTCAGGACAGAGGGTTGTCACTGAAATATGCAGAATCTGTTTTTCAACAGAATGCCAATATGGAGTAGTTCTGCTTAACCCCATAAGGACGGGCCGCGCACGTACTTTGCTGTCACTTAAGGACCACGGAGCATTTTTTTTTTTTGCACGATCTGGTTCCAGACTCCCAGAACAGCGGGCAGCCACGCGGGGAGCCCCAAATTCCTTAAGGGTATAACAACCCATGATGGTCCAGGACCGTCATGGGTCCTTAACACCTTAAGGACCCATGATGGTCCTGGACCGCCATGGGTTGTTATACCCTTAAGGACCCATGAGGGTCCTGGACCGTCATGGAATTCCAGGCTCCCCCCGCGGCTGCACACTGTTCGGGTAGTCCGGAATCGGATTGCATAAAAAAAAATTTTAAAAAAAGCTCCATGGTCCTTAATGGACCTCAAAGTACGCTCGCGGCCGGTTCTTAAGGGGTTAAAGCTATTAACACATGTATTCAGTAAACATAAGGCCATGGAGTTATTCTGGGGCAAGCCAGCTGCAGGGACAAATACAGATACCCATTGATTTAAATGAGCTTTTAGCCATTTGAATGCTAGAGATGCTGCCAACTCTTTGCTCTGCAGTGTAATGGAAATCTTTCTAGCGTCCACGGGGTGAAAAGTCCCATTTAAATCAATGGAAATTTAGGGAACTATTATCCACCCCCTTGTGATGCTGTTGGTTTGCCCCAGAATCTTTCCAAATAGGGTATATGTGAGTCTGAATTATGGATCAGACTGGAATACTACCATCCATGTGGATAAATAAGCTGTCCAGTAAAGGCCACATTAATGTCTGCTGCAGTGGAGTGGTGGGTGTGGCCTGCTGACTACTCTATGTAATAGAAGACTTGGCACTGACTCCTCAGTAATCTGTCATTTGCTGTCCTTTCCCTTGAAGGTCATGAAGTTGAGGAGACTGTCTATCTACTCAACAATGAAGATCAATCACTCACCTTCACTTTCCGTGAAAGTTCCAGATTTTCTGAGGGATTTAGCCATAGTTTGCTGGTTAAACCTATGGAGGGTACGATCTCTCCACGTTCCAGGTAATAAGAAAGAAGGATTTTGATGAGTAACTAAACATTTTCTGTGCTCAGTTTACTGGCAGATATGTTTAAAGAAATACTAATGCTTTATTATGAAATATATCTATTATTTGCTTTAACTGTTGAGTGCAAAATGGGTTCTCTTACTGTTGGGAGATGCGTCATTCAAATGTAATTACAGCACAAACGTTTGTTTATACTTTTATAAAAAGTCACTATATGAAGCTTTTGGTATTACTGCCTGTGGATGATTTCATTTGACTGATGAAAAGTGGAAGCTATCCAAATTCAGCAATAGAAAAATGCATTTTCTGTTTTTTGTAGTAACTTTTGAATTAAGCATCTCTTGATGGTAAGATTACCTTTATTTTACTAAGCAGGAAAAGGCCTACAAAACGAGTAGTGAAACTGTGAATCCCCAGCTCTTAGTGACTTTACCAACCAGACAGTGACTTTTGTGGGAGGATAGGAGTTGTAGTCCCTAATATCTAGAGGACCAATGAATTAATACCCATAACCTGCAATGTGTATTTATTCTTTAAAAAAATATTAGTTTCTTTTGCATACAGTGGAGGGCAGAGGCACTGTGAATAAAGGTTCTGCCGTCAGGAGGCAGGGTTCTTAAACAGTTAACAAAACTAAAAGTAACAACTACTCCCTCTCCTCTGTCCTACCTTCTTACCCCCACACACACAACACTCATTGATCCATTTTTTTAGTGTCCTTACACAGGAAATACAGGGCTGGTCTCCTCCTGGAGACCATATTTTATGACTATCTGTGTGGAGTTACCTTTATTTTATTTTTGTTTTATTTCACATTCTTTTCTTAAATTTTGTATTTCTTCATGAGGAATTCTGAAATATCAGTTGGGTAGATTCACCAATTCTCCCTTCATTCTACTCCTTAAACAGGCTAGGATTGGGGACCAGGCTCTACAGGGTTTACAGTTGTGCTCAAAAGTTTGCATATCCTGGGGGCGTGGCTGACCACTGAGGAAGATAGCTGCTTAACTTAGAAGCTCCGCTACCTTTCCCACTAAGCTTTGCAATCTGCTTCCATCTGCTGTAATGGTTCGTAGTAAGAAAGGCTCATCTGGGACCTCTACACCCGGAGGCAAGGGGAAGGCTCCCGCCAGCTCTCTCAGGGACTTTTTTCAAACCCAGACGTCGGTTGAATCCTTAGTGACTGATGAGCGCGAGGCGGCCTTGCCATCTTGCTCACTCTCGTCTGGAGACGATGCGCTAGACTTCTAGATTGTTGGCGCCTGCCCTGAATTGGCTGCTCCTGACCCGGCAACACTTCTCTTCTCTTCTGCTCCCTGGCACACTGATTTTAACAACTTGATCCTGGAGCTCAAACACACAGTTCAAGATGAGGTCTCTAAGTTACGCATGGACCTGCGGGCCCTGGAGCAGCGGGTAGTTGCACAGGAGGAGTCCTTGACAGCCCAGTCTCGCAAACTTGCTGCACTCTCCCACACTTTAGTACAGCACATTTTGTACCTGGCAGAATACAGGAGGAGGAGGATTGAAGACCTTGATAACCGCAGCCGCCGGCACAATATCCGTGTCCGCAGGGTTCCTGAGGTTTCTGCTGGTGCAGACTAGAATATCCTGCAACTGTTGGCCGACATCTTTAACCCTATGTTGGGGCACCCTGCAGGCTCAGCTGTGGCATTTGATAGAGCACAACGGGCCCTACGCCCGCGGGGTCCTCCATGGGACATCATCTGTTGCCTGACTAACTTTGTGCTGAAGGAGGAGATTATGTGGAGGGCCCGGGAGTTGGGCTCCTGGTCTCAGGATGGCCATTCTGTGACTTTCTTCCAGGACCTCTCCAACCTTACGCTTCAAGCCAGGTGAGCCCTGCGGCCTCTTGGTATGCCCCTTTATGTCCCATACCTGCTGATCCCTGGCCTGTGCAGCTGTTCTGTGCAGACATGCTGCGTAGGTTCCCTGCACCCCCCCATTCTCTTCCTGACTAGCAGCCCATCCTGAAGCTCATGGTGGTCTGCCCTTACCTAGTGCGTAATTGGGTCATCCACACTCTACCCAACTTGTCCTACTACCCTCTCCTGACACTCTTCTCTTCCTGGGCAGGGGGTTGTCCTGTGGGGTCCCTTGCTACATGCGCTTATATGGCTGTTCTGTGCCATTCCCTTCCCTCCTTCACCCTGGGGGGGATTTGGACCTCCGCTCACCGCCGGGGTTGTTCGTTGTTCTTATTTATGCTCTACTGACTTTTTGTTTCCCTCCTATTTTCCCTCCTGATCCTGCCTTATGGAGTTGGGGGATTGCAGCTGAGAAAGTGGAGGGTGGGCCTGGCTGAGTCCTCCAATGGGTACTGTATATACTGGGTGCCATGGCAATCGGTCGGTGGCTTTGGATCCGCTGCCCGAGGCTCTGATGCCTGTTCAACCCTTACACTTATATTATCATTATTGATTGCTATGTTATGTTTAACTGATATTGTTTTCAATCTTGATGTGGAAAGGTGGAGGTTTGCGCCTCCTTGTAGTTGTTACAATTTTTCAGTTTTTCTCCCTGGCTTTCCACACCTATGTGGTCTTTTGTTTAAAGACTCTTAGGCATCTTGACACTGCCCCCCTTATACCGGAACTCCCTGTCATATTGGTGTGAACGCGTTCCTTGCCTTTTGAGGCGACCTGTGGTGGCCTTCATTCCACAACTGGTGTTTCAGAGAATACTTTAAACTCTTAGTACCTACTCTTCCTCTGTTTCCTCCCCTGCTCCCCCTCCCTTCCTTGATTATTAATTTTTTTCCTCTCTGCTTACTTCCCCTGCTTCTCTGGGCGCTGAGGAATCTTGCAGTCGTTGCATGGCCTTGGTATAGATATGCTGACTAGCACTTCCTTTGAGCCAGCTGACCTTCGGATGATGACCTTGAATGTGAAAGGTCTCAATATCCCTGAGAAATGGTCTCATCTGCTTCATGATCTCAGGTCCCCACCGTATCTCCATAGCTTTTCTGCAGGAAACTCCTTTTTGTGGCGCTTCTCCACCCCCCTTGTGCTTCTCGTGATTACCCTCAATGTTACTACAGCAATGATCCTCTCTACAAACGGAAGGGGACTGCGATCCTTATCTCTAAACATATACCTTTTGTCGAGACTGCACGTCTCCTGGACCCCAAGGGCAGATATGTCTTTTTGAAGGGTACAATCACAGATCATACCTACACCCTTGTGACACTTTACCTTCCGAATGCTCAACAACATACTTCTTTCACTACCATGCTGGCTGTCCTTCTCCAATTTCAGGAGGGTTTCACGATCATAGGCGATGACCTTAACGTTGCCCTGGATCCTACTATCAACACATCCACGGGTTCTTCCCGTACCCCACCGAATGTCCACGGGAAAATTAAGAGGTTGCTTGTTGACAACCAACTGGTTGATTGCTGGAGGGTTTTGCATCCCGAAGATCGCGATTATAGTTTTTATTCTGGCCCCCAAGCTCGTGCAGTCGGCTTCTTATGGTCTTACGACCTGGTCAGATCATGCTCCACTCATGGTGTCCTTTGTCTCGTCGCTTGTTCGACCTGCCCAGTGCTCTTGGAGGCTTAACGATGCCTTGCTGGCCGATCCAAATACTTTGCTATCCACAAAGACTCTCCTTGCTGACTACTGACAACTCAGCTCACGAAGTTGCTGAGCTTACAGTGTGGGAAGCTCACAAGTGTGTGGTTCGTGGCCACTTTATCAAGCTCACCTCTGAAGCTCAGAGAACACGGTCCACCCGGCTGCGCGAGCTATACTCCCAAATTGCGACCCTCGAGAGAACCCACAAGACCTCTATGCGAGCTGATGACTTTCAACAACTTTTACTATTGCGGAATGAGCTTGCTGAGGGGCTCAACTTGCAGGTACAGCGACAGTTTTCCAGACTGAAAGCTATCTACTATGAACACGGCAATAAGCCAGGGAAATACCTGGCTATAGCTCTCCGGAAACGTTGCCAACTTACCTATATCCCGAAAATTAGAGATCCGCGTGGGGCTCTTAAGCAGATGCCTCTGGACGTTGTGAAGGAGTTTGTGTCCTTTTACTCTAAGCTTTATAATTTATCCCTGAACCCTGGAGATCCTGTCCAAGCTTACTGGCTCCGTATTAGAATTGCTGAATATATTCGTCAGCATTTGAAACTCAAACTTCCACCCAACGATGCTGTATTGCTGGAGCGCCCTTTGACATTGGTGGAGCTGACCTTAGCAGTGCGGAACTCCAAGTTGGGTAAGTGCCCGGGTCACAACGGACTCTCACTTAATTACTACAAGCACTTATTACTACAAGCACTTCCAGACTATTCTCGCCCCTCATATGGTCTTGGCCTTTAACTCAATATTGGAGGGCCATGCCATCGACCCACACACATTGGCCTCTACAATTTCTCTGATCCCGAAAGAGGGGAAAGATGTGGGGCATTGTGGCAGCTATAGGCCAATTTCTTTGCTCAATGTCGACCTGAAATTGTTCTCAAAGGTTTTGGCCTTGCTTCTTCCTCCATTTATGCCCTCTCTGGTCTACTCAGACCAGGCGGGATTCAACCTGGGGAGGGAGGCCAGGGATTGCACTGTTTGAGCAATTGGTTTGATTCATCAAGCTTGTGTTGCCTTGTCTCAATTACTCTTACTCTCTACCATAGCCGAAAAGACCATCGATCGGCTGAATTGGCGCTTCTTGTTGGAGGTTCTGAGGCAAGTAAGCCTTGGTCCTCATATGATAGCGTGGATCTTATCCCTGAACTCCCTCCCCTTGGCTATGATCCGGACTAACGGTACACTCTTGGACTTGTTTCAGATCTCCAATAGCACGAGGCAGGGGTGCCCCCTTTCCCCGTTGCTGTTTGTTTTGGCTCCGGAGCCTTTTCTGGAGGCGGTTTGGACCAATAGCAACATCCGGGGCTTGACTGTGAAGGGGACTCATCACAAGGTCCTGGGCTTTGCTGATGATCTCCTCTTCCCCTTTGCCACTCCAAGGATCTCTCTACCAGTCCTTCTTGAGGAATTTCATACTTACAGGGAACTTTCAAACTTCAAAATCAATACCAGCAAATTGAAAATCTTTAATATATCTCTCCCTGAGACAGAGACAAGGTGTCTGTCGACTTCCTTTCCTTTTAAATGGTGCCGTGATAAACTTATGCACCTGGATGTGGGGTTATCTAGAGGTTTGTTGCTGCTTTATGCCTACAACTCCCCCCCGTTCCTGACGGCTGTGCAGCAGAACTTTGGCTCTTGGGCTCCGTTGCATGTTTCGTGGATGGGTCGAGTTAACTCACTGAAAATGAATGTTCTTCTGCGACTACTCTATCTTTTTCAAACGCTCCCTATTCGCTTCCCAGTTGCCTTCTTTACATCTGTCTGCTCTTTGTGGCTGAAGTTTCTTTGGGCTCGGAGGAAACCTAGGCTGCGGTTTGACATGTTGGAATGACGCAAATCACAGGCGTGTTTGGCTCTACCCTGCCCCTGGACCTATTACTGGGCCTATCACCTTCTCCGCATTCTGGAGTGGTCCTTCCGCCCACCCCAGAAGTTGTGGATCGTGATTGAGGAGGATGGGGTGGGGGCCCCCTTGCTTTTACTCCCTTGGCTGCAGCTGCACCACACTCTGTTGCTCTCTGGGACTCACCCTCTGGTCTTGGCTACCCTTTCGGCATTCCATAGTTCTTGTGCCTGCTTTCGACTCACGACCTTGCCCTCCCCCTTAACACCCCTACACCGGAATCCAGCTTTTGTTCCTGGACAGTCTGCCGGAACCTGCCGAAATCTCCTTCAACGGTTCTTCAAGTATTGCGTCTGTTTTTTGACTGCCACAGGCAGGGGGAGATTCTGCCATCCCGTTCTCCAACAATGCTCGATCGGTGTCACTATACCCAGCTGGGATACTTCATCCGATCCTTACCTCAACCATGAGCCCTCCTTAACTCTGCTACGCCCTTTGATACCCTATGCACTGGGGATGCTCTCCCTCCCCGTGGCATTTCTCTTCTATACCATCTGCTCCTGGATTCTACGTCCACTTCCATCCCGTCTTTCGTTGGAAAATGGGAAACTGCCCTCCAGATTTCGTTGATTGAGAGGCTATGGGAGAAGATTTTTATTTTGTCTCACAAATGCTCTTTGGATTATAGGGTTCAGGAAATGTCATACAGTTTGCTTTCCCACTGGTATCGCACATCGGCCCTCTTACACGTTTTTTCCCCCGTGAACCCTGATGTCTGCTGGAGATGTGGCGGGTCATCTGGCACTCTGCTTCATATTTGGTGGGACTGCCCCCTTATCTCCCCCTTGGAAGTCGGTCTATTATGCCTTGGTGCGGCTTACAGATACCTCCCCCTTTTTACCTGCTCCTCTTCTTCTACATCACACCCCAATGCCCATATCACAGTATAAGAAATCTGTTGTTCAACATCTATTAAACACGGCTAAGGCGCTCATCCCTCTCCACTGGGGTAAACCCTCAACCCCAACGATTCAGGAATGGGTTGCAAGAGTGGAGAACATTCGGAGTATGGAGGAGCTGGTGCTTACGGTGGATGAGTGATCAGACTGATATACTGCCACCTGATTAGCCTGGATGCAGTTCTTGGAAGACCTGGCAATGCAATCCCTCCTGGACACTGCTGGTCGGTGACCGGGGGGGGTCTGCATCTGATGCTTGGTCCCCCCCCTTCTATTTTACTGGGGGCCCTTGGCGCTCAGGGGGCGGGGACACTTTCGCTTTCCCTCCTCCCCACCCCTTTTTTTTTCTTTCTCCCTCCTATCTCCCAGACTTCTCAGCTACACTCTTACAGGCTTTTCAATGCCCTCTCTGGTGCCCCCTGGATTGGTTTTTACATCTAGGACCACGTAGCCTCTTCTAAATTATGTCATTGCCTGTTACTTATTTCGTGCTTGTAATGCTTTGCTGTAATCTTTTCTGGTGATTGAAGGAGATACCCTTTTCTTTTGTATAACCCTATTGTTCTCTTGTACTGTTTCTCTCCTTCTCTGTCTATGTATGTTGCAAGAATTCAATATACTTGGATTTACCAAATGTCAGTGCTCAACGGCACACTCAAATAGAAAGTGTGCATGAGTAATGTACCTTCTAGACTCCACTGTTGTCTCCAGCAAATAAACTTGTTATTCCTTTATATGTTAATTTAATTAAAAGTTTGCATATCCTGGCAGAAATTGTGGCATTGATTTTGAAAATATGACTGAACATGCAAAAAAACTGTCTTTAATTTAAGGATAGTGATCATATGAAGCCATTTATTATCACGTAGTTGTTTGGCTCCTTTTTAAATCAAAATGATAACAGAAATCAGCCAAATGGCCCTGATCAAAAGTTTACATACCCTTTAATGTTTGGCCTTCTCACAGACACCAAGGTGACATACACAGGTTAAAATGTCAATTAAAGGTTAATTTGGTTTTTTAAATTGCAGTTAGTGTCTGTGTATAAATAGTCAATGAGTTTGTTAGCTCTCACGTGGATGCACTGAGCAGGCTAGATACTGAGCCATGGGGATCAGAAAAGAACTGTCAAAAGACCTGCTTAATAAGTTAATGGAACTTTATAAATATAAAAAAGGATATAAAAAGATATCCAAAGCCTTGAAAATGCCAGTCAGTACTGTTGAATAATTTATTAAGAAGTGGAAAATTCGGGATCTCTTGTTACCAAGCTAAGGTCAGGTAGACCAAGAAAGATTTCAGCCATAACTGCTAGAAGAATTGTTTTGGGATACAAAGAAAAACCCACAGGTAACCTCAGGAGAAATACAGGCTGCTCTGGAAAAAGACGGTGTGGTTGTTTCAATGAGCACAATACAATGTCGCTTGCGCCAGTGCCACAAAAAAGCCCAGTTACAATTTGCCCGACAACACCTTGACACGCCTCACAGCTTCTGGCTGTAAGAGTTCACTCTTACCTTTCTAGGGAACCGGCTGCTCTGTGCCCCGTTCGGCAGCCAGTCCCCGTGTTGTTCTGGATGTGGCTTCCTGTGCTGTGCGTGTGGGTTCCTGCATAGCTTTGGCTCCCTCTGCTGGCCAGCTGAGTCAGGGGAGCATCACTGGGGGATGCCTTGAGTGACGTGTGCTGCTCTTAAAGTGACAGTGCTCCACCTTCCAGGGGTGGAGCTTAGAGTACTTAAACTGCCTGGACACTAACTCATTTGCCCTTTTGTGGTGTCCAGTGCAGTTGACTAGTCTTTGTGCTTATCTTGGTTTGTCTGACTACCCGTTCTGGTGCCAACCTTTGGTTTGTCTGACTAACCGCTCTGTGTATGACCACGGCTTGGCTGACATTCCTTCTGGTGTGGACCTGCGGCTCTGGTAGACTAACTCCTCTGTGTATGACCTTTGGCCTGGCTGACTATCCATCTCTGGTACTGACCTTTGGCTCTGTCCGACTACCCGCTCTGTGTATGACCCTGGCTAGTCCTATACCTATCTGGTACAACTTGCGGCTCTGTTTCAGTATTGCTTCGTGGGGGTTCCTATTTGTCTGACTACCCACCTTGACGCTACCTGGGATTGTCCACTGCACACCCAGCATACCAGCGCTCCAGTGGATAACTGGTAGGGTTCTCCTGGTGGTCCTGGCAGATGTCTCCGTGTCCCTGTCCATTTACTGCGGTGTTCAGGTGCGGACCTGTAGCACAGTAGCCTTTTCTGGATCCTTGGCTGTTCAGGTGCGGACCTGTATGTAGTAGCCTTTCTCTTGTACCTTGTCTGTCCAAGTGCGTACCTGTGGCATTGTAGCCTTTCTCTAGAACCTTGTCGGTACAGGTGCGGACCTGTGTGATCCTCAGGTGCGGACCTGAGGCAGCTCATCTCCATCCTGTCTTCTGGAGCTCAACTCGGTGCTTCCATCGCAGAGCTAGCCTTCATTACATCTGCTGTATTGTATTGTTATTGGTGTTGCCGTTCTTTCTCTACGTGCATATCCTAATAAAGAGTGCGTTACCTACAGTACTGGTCCGCTTGTCGTTATTGAGTCCATGACAGTTGCCCATGTTCGTTCTGTTTCTAAGAGCCCCACTCCTCAGTGGGATCTTATCTTGGTTTTGGGTGTCCTTCAGCATCCCCCTTTTGAGTCTTTGGCTACCATTCCTTTACGTCTCTTTCCTTGAAAGATGGCTTTTCTCCTGGAAATATGTCTGTTCGCCTTGCAGCGGAGTTGCACGCCTTGTCTTGCAAACCACTCTTTTTGGTGTTTCATAAGGACAAGGCGGTTCTTCACACTTCTCAGGAATTTCTTCTGAAGGTGGTTTCTGAGTTCCACAGTAACCAGGAAATAATGGTTCCATTCTTCTGTCCTGACCCTACCTCTGATGAGGAAAGGGATCTTCACTTGTTAGATGTAGTGTGGTGCCTTAAATTCTGTGTGCATCGGCTGATGCCAGCCTTGGCAGGAAGATCCAGGAGGCTGTACTGCCTGTCTATGGTATTCTTCAGTGCCTCTAGTACTCCTTAACTTTTGAGCCCGGTTGGCTCTAGTTCTGTGTGCTGTGTTACGGTTCCTGGGGCGTTACACTCCAGTTTTGTGTCCGTTGACACTTCGTTATTTAGAGGGCTGTGTTTGATCTGTTTAGTTCATCTATGCTCTGGTGACTTTGGGGGCCTGCGCCGGGTCCTTGCCTTTCTTCCCACCTCTGGGAAGCTTAATGGTTGGACATCCCAAAGTTACCAGTAACCTATATTGGACAACAGGGAAAAGAGGATTTTAGTCTTACCTGTTAATTCCTTTTCTCTTAGTCCAGATAGGTTACTGGTCTCCCACTGTCAAGGGACCATGCTTGGTTCTCCTGTGATGGAACGTGGGAGTCCTGTCGGGTTCATGCTCACAGGAGTCTTCTTTTTTCCTTCTTGCTATCTAGTCAATAGTGAGTTTTGAAATCTTGAGGGTGATTCGGTGATGCACAGCTAGGAGGGAAGGAAGGCTCCACCCTGCACTTCTTATTCAAGAATTGTTCCTGCTTACTTTAAGGGCTATCACCTTCCCAAAGTTACCAGTAACCTATATGGACTAAGAGAAAAGGATTTAACAGGTAAGACTAAAATCTTCTTTTGTTATGCCACCACATGGCTCATGGTTTGGAAGGTTGTTGATAAAGCAGATAATGAGAAATGAACACTTGAAGCGAAACTTTTACTTAGTATAAAGTTGCCCTCCAATAAATAAACATATGGCGACTAGCTTCATAATAGTTCTATTACCTCTCAGAAGTACCCAATTCTGAAGTAATCCTTATTCTTCAGAGACCGGAAGCCAGGCATTAGTGCAGACATCTTGTCACAACTGCGCTGTCAGTCCTGGTCTCCTCTAAGAGACAATGCACTGTGCCATAAGGCACCGGAAGGGACTGACTGCTCAGACACGCAGATGGCAGTAACTTAGCTGTCAGTCTTCGAAAATCAGGGATTACTTTAGAATCGGGTACTTCTGAGTGGTAATAAAACTATTATGAAGCTACTCATCATATGCTTAATTATTGGAGGGCGACTTTATACTAAGTGAAAGTTCCACTTTAAAATCACCAGGAATAACCATAACAGGATTTAGCAACCTACTAGAATTAATTTAGAAAATGTGAATTATTCATATACAGTGGAGGAAATGATAGTGTCATAATAGATTTGGGCAAATTGTATTTAACCGCTTACATCTCTTCAACCAATTGCTTTGCAATGCATTAGAGACATTGCTACCATTCAAGGGTAAAATAGTTACATGTATTAATGAGAAGCAGCTAAAGTTATTTTAATAAAGGTAAAAGAATATGCAAGCATACTAAGGACTGAAATATACATCATTTAACCTCTACCTGTCTGTGGTGTTGCAGGTTGCCTATTCGCATACTAATCCAACCATCCAAGGTAGGAGAATTAAACTTCAATCTTATCTGTGACGTCCAGACAAAAACAGAACCTCTGATCCTGAATGTGAAGGCAGAGGGGCACACCGCAGATGCATGTGTTCAGTACCAGGACAGAACAGGCACAATCACCACCCTGATGGCTCAGACATCCAATGAAATTGATCTGGGCCAGGTAAAATATATTATTTATTTGTATAATTTGAGCCCTCTCTCTCTCTCTCTCTCTCTCATGCTCTCTCTCTCTTTCTTTCTTCCCTTGTACTATAGACATACTAATGTGAGATATCAGTTTATTCCAGGGGGTACAGAGTATTCTGTTGTGAAAGTGCTTGGCAATCAAGGGTGCTTATCGGCCCCAAGGTTGAATAGATTCTAGTTATGACCCTGTGAAAATATTTTTTTGTTAGGTGGCCCAAATAAAATATTATACTGGAGCCTTCCATTGACTAGTTACTCCACTGGTTTATTCATGGTATGAAATGGATAAACAAACTCAATGCACAACTGTAAACTTTATATATATTGCATGATAGGCCATATCAGAGAGGCTGGAGGGAGGGGTTTAACAATAGTCCATTTAAGATAAGTGAGAGCAGAGAGGTTCTAACGGCAAATGGTCCGTTGTGACTATTCCTTGGCTCACACCTGAAGCCTCCTGTTTGGTTCAGTGGAATGCTGTATTTAAAGGGATAGTAATACTTCGTGTTATCTTTATTTTATTTTGTAGGCATTAAAAAAACATGAAGAATGATATAAGTCTTATCTCTCAAACCTTCATGGTTTGAGAGATATTCACCAGCAAAGTTTCCCCCTCCCGCTCCTTTTACCTAGTGTAAGCCAACTCTTCTCAGATGTGGAATGCAGTCCATAGACCAGACAGATAACAGCAGGAGACAATCTTCTTCCTATGAGAAAAGTGAAATCCCTGCCCCCCTTGACAAGTTTTTCAGGTTTTTCCCTTATCTTAATTAAAGATTGTCCCTCTCTGCAATCTACCTGGGCACCTCCCTTCTGATCTGGCTCAGCAGTGTTACATCAGTAAAAGGGGCGGGAGGGAGATACTTTGTCATTGAATTACTCTTGAACTACAACTCTGACAGAATTGAAATAACATTCTCCAAAGTCCAAATACTATGATGATTAATCAGAGCTGCTTTTATTATGAAACATTACTATCCCTTTAAAGAGATAGTAATGTTTCAAAATAAATGCAGCTCCAATTGGGCCATGGAGAGTGTTATTTCAATACTGTCAGAGTTGTAGTTCAAGAGTAATTGAATGATAAAGTATCCCCCTCCTGCACCTTTTACCTAGTGTAAGACCCCTCTCCTCAGATGTGTAATCTGGTTTTAAGACCAGATAGCTAACAGCAAGGGACAATCTTCTTACTGTGAGAACAATGAAAACCCTGCCCCCCTTGACAGGTTTTTCAGGTTTCTGTTCTGAGGTGAGGAGTGTTACGTCAGTAAAAGGGGCGGGAGTGGGATACGTTATCATGCAATTAGTCTTGAACTACAGCTCTGACAGAATTGAAATAACACTCTCCATGGCCCAAATACTATGAAGATGAATTGGAGCTGCTTTTATTTTGAAACATTACTATCCCTTTAAGCATATCCTAATGGCTCTACTGAGGACCTAAGTTCCATATTCAGTAAGCTAAAGAGGTGCAATCCTGGAGCAGACCATTTGCACTGTAAGGGAAAAATAAAAATCCCCCAAATTCCAATTTATTTAAATGGTACTATAACTCCTAGAATGCTAGACGTCTGAAAATGAATTGCAAAGCAGTGAGTTGAAGACCCCTCTGGCATTCAGATGGTTAAAAGCTCCATTTAATAATTCAGAATTCCAGAATAATATGGGCAGTTGGTTTATTTCAGAATTGCTCCTCTTCAATTTATTATACATGGTCCTCAGCTCTCAAAAGTTCTTCATGCTCTAAAGAGCAAGTAAGCCTTTTTTATTAAATAAAATATGGCATAGGGTTTTCCATTGAGTAAAGCAAGGTACTCCTACTACTCCAACTTGGGTCCAAAAGGCACTCTATAAGAGAGCTTTATAGTAAGTGATAGGAACATCACCCCCTGTTGACCACAAAAGCAAATGGCAGTTTAACTAAACAAAGATAAGTCTGAGCTGTAATAATTTCCAAAAAAGTCATCTCTAAACTGTGGGAGTTCCCTTGTTTTACTGAGCAGGAAACCCCCCCATAAAAACAAACATGTTCTAATATAAACGTTTTATGAGGGAAAAAGAGTGAGATACGTCCCCTGCTTTATCCCAGACCTTTCTCCATACCAATCCATTATTGGAAATAGTACATTCCATCCTTTTATCTCATTTCTTTATTTTTATATACATACTGTTTCTTATCGTCCTCTCCTGGTATTTCTTTCACAGGTGGACATTAATGACAGCTGCACTCTTCAGTTTAATGTTATGAATAATGGTCGGTTCCCCTTCAGTTTTTCATGTGTATTGTCCACTCCTCAGAGTCTTCAGGAGTATCTGAGCATCTCCCCAGGCAGCGGCTATGTGGGGCCTGGGCAGCTGGCACAGACATCATTAACTTTTTATCCCACAAGGAAATGCATTTTAAAGGACACTGAGCTGTGTATAAAGGTCAGTAACAATGCAACCAGTAGATCTCACATGTTATTAGATACAGGGAAATTGCTGCATAGGCTGAATTCAAAAGCTAAATCTTTAGGAATAACAAATGTATTACTTCCTGGTCCTTATTCATCAGGCTAAAGAGGTGCAGTTCTGGAGCAAACCAACTACATCGCATTGTTGAAATGAAAAGTCTGCAACTTCCCAGTGATTTAAATTATGCGGTTAACCACTTGAATACTAGAGATGTCTCCAGCACAATGCATTAGAGATTTCTCTAACATTCAAGTGTTTAAATGACCTACTTAAATTGATGCTGAAGGTTCTATTGCCAAGAGAGAAAAAGAGTTATTTTTTATTATTATTTATTTTAAATCAGCTGATCTATCTGGAGTTAATACTAAGAAAATATCCTAATAGGACCCTCACATTGTGAGGAGAGTCCCTGTACAGATACCCACATTGGACACTAAGCCTGCTTCCATTGGAACAACACTGTATACCAAAAATGTACCAGCAGGAGTCACTGACTGTTGGCAGTGGAGAATATATGAACAGAATATAGATATTCTTAAAGGGATATTAATACTTAAAATGTAAAAAAAAAATGTTGTAGGGTTTATCCCCCTGAGTAAAACAAGAGTACTCCCACTGCTAAAAGCTGTTTCATTCAAAATGTATTAATTTTCAAAGTTGAATTTTTTAGGTGCAATATCACAGTGGCCTGAAATTGTACAGTGGACAGCTCTGGTCCCAGGACCATAAATCTCCATAGGATGGTGTAGCAACAGCGCCACTGTACAATTTCAGGCCACTAATTAATAACTTTTGAATGAAACACCTTTCAGCAGTGGGAGTACTCTTGTTTTATTCAGGGGGATAACCCCTACAACATATTTTTTTACATTTTAAGTTTTACTATCCCTTTAATAAAGAAGACAAAATATGCCGTAACAATGAGTACATATGTGACAGAGCCCAAAGAGAACTTATCTAATCTCTCGACCTGGTACATTGAGCGGAACTAGAGAGGAGGGCATATCATAACCGCATTGCGGTTACATAAATTTAAATAGCTTTTTGCTAACCTGGAATGCAGTCGATCAATGGAATCCAGTGAGTTTTATAATGCAGCCGGGATTCCTGATAAAATAAAGACATCAAGTAAAGACCGAATGCACGTATTGCTGTTACGTGTGTGCGCCCACATGCGCAGTTATCTCAGACAGTGAATTCAAGTAACAAAGAGCTAAAGGCTTCGCCTGAAGTGACATTAAGAGCACTGTTTGATTATTGAGATATTTCTAATTTTTAGAAATTATTATGATGCAACAACAGAGCCCAAAGAGGATGAAAAGAAGGCTAAGAGCAGCAAAGGCACTGTAGTCTCTTGCTCAGCCTGTGGTAATAAGATGTCTGTTGTACCAGTTAATTTATTTTAGAACTGGTCTCTGTTTGGAGGGGTTTTTCTCCTTCCCTTCCTGGAATCTTGGTGATGTTTTGATATATCCTTATGGTTCCTGTTTTCCAAATAGGACGTAAGAGAAAGGGGCTTTTTTGTGTTCTTATCAATAAATCCTTTTCTATTAATCCTTGTGGAACACAGGGCTTCTGTATTGGAGAAAAACAATGGTTTGAGTCCCAGGCATGGGGGGTCCTTATTGGTTCTCTGGTTCAGTGGATTCCCTGTAGTGTTCCATTTCTGTTTCTTTTCTGTCAGCTTTTCTATGTCAAACTGGGAGTATCTGGGCGATGGTGAAGTGGTGCAGGATGGGAGACTCTGCCTTGGAGATCTCTTGTCAGTGCCCAGCCCTCCTACAGAAGGGGACTTCATCCCATTGTTCCCGTGTTCCACATAGACTAAGGGAAAATGATTTATTGATAAATACACAAAAATCCCCATAAAACCCTTTGACGACCAGAGGGATAATCAGTACACTGTGATACAATGTATTAGACACCCTATTGGCACTCAAGGGGTTAAAATTAAATAAATATATATTTTTTAAAAGACACTGTGTCTTGATGCTCTAGATGGTCCCAGTCCTAGATCCAGGTCTGTAATAGGCAGCTGTCATAGCTTGAACTCCTGACCTTCCTTTTCCCAACCAACTGAGCTTTGTACTG
This sequence comes from Rhinophrynus dorsalis, assembly GCA_037306005.1. NCBI lineage: Eukaryota > Metazoa > Chordata > Amphibia > Anura > Rhinophrynidae > Rhinophrynus > Rhinophrynus dorsalis. Next base: position 272,222,926 of record CM074722.1, on the reverse strand, counting down.
GGGAAGTATGAATAAAACTCTAGGATCTAGTGACTCCCCACCACCCTAGTCTTTACCACTGTGTGGGCACTTATATGCGGTTTGATGAGCTGGAGGTGAGGATGCTTGAAAATATTTTGGGTCTCACTATTAGAATATGGATATCACCCCCCTTGCCCTGCATATATAAACCTTTCTTGTGACCCCTTTAGCCCCACGTTGCCTTCAATTTGGCACAGGTTAAGAGGGCGTCCATGACCCTCCTCTAACCGACTCAACCCTTTCGCAGTGTGTTGGGATGGGATCCCTTTCTAGGCCCATCACCCCATATGCCTTTGTTGATGGGCCTGAAACATATCAACCAAAAACTCTTTAAGTGCCACTGGTGAGCAAACCTTTAAAAACCTGTGAAATACAAGTGTTAAAAACATTGATCCTCTCTTACAAAAAAGAGAAACTAAAAGTAAAAGTCCTTATTCACGGATGGAGAAGATAGCAATCCATGCAAAGTCAACTAAAGAACTTTTGATTCTAGCCAATCACAGACTGCAAACAAGTCATGTGATTCCTATTCATAACATTTTATCTGAGGCAAGTGGGAGCTGGGGAGTTTTAGTCCTCCTCAATTGACGAGTAGAGGAAGAGATTCCTAAATCTCCCCTTGCTTGACTTAACCAATTTATGGTAAGGTCCTTTCTATAACAAAACATTTTGGGGTTGGGGAAAGGAGTTGCTTGCACACCAAGCATGAACATTTGTATTATGGGATTTTATGATGCCATGTCTAAATGCAGTTCAACAGAGAATTCCTTCTGCCCTTTCTGTCTCCATTGGAAGAATATTTGTGCCCACCTCTTTCTTAAGTTTTTACAGATTTCATTGAATCCCTGAGCAGATTGTATCTGACTGAGGAGTGAGTGCATTATGCAGATATTTGAGGATCAGTCTGAGCTTTTCCTTTACCTCCTCCCATCTGCAGTACAGTGGTCAAAATGAACATTGGAACCAGAATCTTGAACAGGCTACTCTTATTACTACTCAAACTGACAGAAGCTGCCAGTTGACACGCATCATGATCCTGCTCCTGTCTATGTCCCTGGATACATTGTATGTCTGTCCACCAAGTGTATCAGTTGACTCCAGCCATCAGACAAACTTGGTCCTTGTTTGATAGGATGATTCAAGGTTCTGTAACGCATCAACCTGTCTACAATTTACAGAATAATATTTAACCTCTACCTTGCATGTGTCTTTACTCAAGCAGTTGTTTTGTACACTTCCCTCCTCTGCCCCCTGTATACTTCCCTCCTCTGCCCCCTTCAATGACTGCTGAGGGGCATGAAGAATTCAAATCTGATAATATCTTGGATTCTTGGCTGTCCAGAGGTTCCCTTCTGTACCTGATTAACTGAAAGGACTATGGCCCTGAAGAAAGTTCCTGGGATTTTGCCACTGATTTTACCCTACTGCCCTTAAGATGGCTTTTTATCAGGAATTTCCTGTCAAGCCTTGTCTGGGATTTCCAGATTGTTTCTATGAATTGGGGGTGGGGTGGGGTGGGGGAGAATGTGAGGATCTGGTCTACGAAATTCACGTCTGTTATCACATGTGCACACCTGCAGCTTTCCAGTCTATGCAGTTCTTGTATGTCCAAGCCTGAACTTAGTTCTGCTGTCTGGCAAAGATCCAGCCCAAACAATCATTGTCTGCAAACCTTTAATCACTTAGACATACCTACTCAGCCTATTTCAAGTAGCTGTTCCTAAGGCCCAGTATAGCGTCCCACTTAAGCATCTGCACCTTGTACTGTTTTTTCCAGTTTTGTGTCCTGACCAAGTTTATTTCCTGGCCATTGCTATTGCCAGCTGTATGTCTTTACTTTGGCCTGTTTCCTAACCATTGCTATTGCCACCAGACTCAGTCTGTTTTCTAACTATCTGCCATTGCCAGCTGCCTGTCCTTACCTGGCCTGTTTCCTTACCATCACTATTACCAGCTGCCTGTCCTGATCTGGACTGTTTTTGAATATCCTTTAATGTCAGCTGCCTGTCCTGACCCTGAGTTTTTTTCTGACTATCTGCTACTGCCAGCCACCTATCCTTACCTGGCCTGTTTTCTAACTACCCTCCTTGACAGCTTCCTGTCCAGACCCAGTCTGTTTCTCACTACTATTGCTCCAAGTCCCAGCCTATTATCCATTACTCTGTTCAGTCAAGGTATCCACATACTCTGTGTTCCAGTCTGTACCATTCTCTCACGACCCCACTGTTTATCGCTTGTTCCACTAATGCCTTTTGGCTCACATAGAGGTGTCATCACTAACAGCTCAACAGGCAGTACTTATTCCAATCACTCCGCTTTTTAACATAATAATCAAGATTTCAGTGACAGCTCTAACTGAACCAGAGTATCTGCACTATTAGCTCAACCTGCAGCGATTGTTCCATTTGTTTGCTCTGACACAAACAGTGGTGTGTTCAGACTGCCTCTGTCGATTTTCCAGAACTCTTCCAGCTGGAGTTCACAGTGGTTACCTTGCTAGGTGGGTAACCAATTAGGGGTTCTTATGTTCCGCCTAGCTTCTGCTTAGTGGTCCATCTGCCTGCATAGTAAGTAGCATTACACCTGCTTTTGATATTTAATAATGTTAAATATTTTAATTTCATGTTGATGGTGGGTCTTCCTATTCCTGCATCTGTTTTCTGCATTAAACAGGAACTATTCCTAAGAATAAATGGCTCTCAATCTGTGTTTCAGAAGTGCCTTCCTAGGGAGGTGTCTTTCAAACATTCAGTTAATTCTATTTACTTTTTTATTTGTATTTGAGTCCCTTACAAGTCATTCTGGTCTACAGAAGCCCAGTGCTTGTTAGGAGAAGGCTTGATTTAAATCACTAAATCACTATATACAGGAAACTGCAGATAAATTGCAACAAGTAGATAGTTAGACAGGCAGGCAGACACACCTTACTATTGTATGAAGGACACCTAACTAGGCAAGTCAGACTTAAGCAAATTAAGAGTGACTTATTACTAGGGTATATTTCTCCTTTAGATAACTATTGAGCTAGCATCTCCCCTGAAGACTCAAAACTCTAAGCTGTGACTGGTTGAATTTAAAAGCTAAACCAATATAGCATTGCATGCTTAGCTTCCTTTAACCAGTCAAAGGCCGGCCATCTTTCAGCCTGTAATTTTATTCATTCATTCTCAAATCTGTATTTTTGAGAGGAAAGTTGTTTTACTAGAGGGATACCTCAGGGATCAGTTCTGGGGCAAATTATTTGTAATATTTTTGTTAGTGACATTGCAAGAGGCATTCAAGGTAAGGAATGCCTTTTTGCAGATGATACAATGATCTGCAACAGGGTAGACATTCCTGGGGGAATAAGCCAAATAACAAATGATTTGGGTAAATTAGAGGAAAATAGAGTGTGGCAGCTGCAGATTAATGTTGATAAATATAAAATAAAGCAATTTGTATGAAAAATCCAAATGCAGAATATAGTATTAAGGGTACTATGCCATTGGAGACAACACGGGAAAGGGATTTGGGAGTCATTATTACTGGTGACTTAAAGGTAGGCAGACAATGTAACAAAGCAGCTGGGAATGCAAGCAGGGTGCTGACAGTAGTAGTAGAAAAGGGGAAGTAGTCATGTCACTCTACAGATCTCTATTTAGAACTTACCTAGACTGTTGTGTACAGTACTGGAGATCCCATCTCCTGAAGGATATAAATACTGGAGAGAATTCAGAGAAGGGTTTACAGAATAAGAGATATCAGGATAGACTAAAGGATCTAAACATGTATAGCTTTGAGGAGAGAGGGAGCTATGATATGAAACATTCAAACACGTGCGGAAAATACATTTCAAAGGAGTAGAAGTGTTAGGACAAGAGGTCATAGAATAAAACTAGAGGGACAGAGGCTTAGATTTAATGTAAGAAATATTTATTTCACTTAGAGGGTGGTAGATAAATGGAATAGCCTACCAGCAGATGTGGTAAAGGTTAGTACAGTGAGGGAATGTAAGCATGCATTGAATAAGCATAAGGCTGTCCTACACATAAGACAAGACCAAGAGCCAAATAAGGTTTGAGGTTTTTACAGTAGTAAAAATGGACAGACTAGATAGTAGTGTGCAAAAGTTTTAGGCAGGTGTGAAAAAATGCTGTAAAGTAAAAATGCTTTCAAAAATAAATATGTTAATAGTTTATATTTATCAATTAACAAAATGCGTACTGAGTGAACAGAAGAAAAATCTAAAGCATATCAAATTTTGGTGTGACCATCCTTTGCCTTCAAAACAGCATCAGTTTTTCTAGGTACACTTGCACACAGTTTTTTAAGGAACTAGGCAGGTAGGTTGTTCCAAGCATCTTGGATAACTAACCACAGTTCTTCTGTGGATTTAGGCAGCCCCAGTTGCTTTTCTCTCTTCGTGTAATCCCAGACAGACTCAATGATGTTGAGGTCAAGGCTCTGTGGGCGCCATACCATCACTTCCAGGACTCCTTGTTCATCTTTACGTTGAAGATAGTTCTTAATGACTTTGGCTGTATGTTTGGGGGTAATTGTTATGCTACAGAATACATTTTGGGCCAGTCAGATGCCTTGATGGTACTGCATGATGGATAGGTATCTGCCTCTACTTCTCAGCATTTGGGATACCAGTAATTCTGACCAAATTCCCTATGCCGAAATGCAGTCCCAAACTTGCAAGGAACCTCCAACCATGCTTCACTGTGGCCTACCGACACTCATTCTTGTACCGCTTTCCATCCCAACGGTGAACAAACAGCCTTCTGCTACATAGAATAAAAGAGGTTACGTGCTAACACACCACTACTTCAGAGTACCTGATTAGACATATGCCACACAGGTCATTGGAATCTTCATCATACCGGGTCCAAAAGCCGTCCTGGTTCTCCCCCAACCAGATCAATAAACAAATAGATAAATGGTTGAAGTTGCGCACTGGTGTCCAAATTCAGATATGTATGAGAAGTTCCACGCTTTTCTTAAAAATCCACTTTATTGGCATATATAAAAAATTCACCAACAGACAATGTAGGGTAGAGGTGATGCGAGACACAGACATGAGGACCCCAGACGTCTTACGCATGTCGCACTCTACAGCACTACTCATAGACTTGAAGCAACAAAGGGAACTCTGTGCTTAATAGGTTCTGATAGATCTTTGATTGGTTAAAAAAACATATACTAAATGAAAACAGAAAAAACACCCTTCCCCCATCCATCCCTCAACAGAAACTATCTCAATATATGAGATAATGCCATAATACTGATGCAACAATGAATGAAAAAAACATTATTTCAAACAAAAGATACATAGGACATAATATGCACATATATCTAAAGATAAAAAATATAGCATACATGTATATAAACACAAAAAGGCTTAGAACCTCGTTATAATGAATAAAGGCTATGGCTATATAACGCTAAACTTCCCCCTCGAAAAACCAAATGGAAAATCAGGATCTAGGAGTAAGTAATAATGAAGCCTTAAGGCAATACAATTCTCCATCCTCCCATAGGTATTCTAGGGATCAGTATGGCAAAACAATAGCCACAGACCTAAAAGGTGAATTGTGGGGAATGGTATACCATGCCATTTAAACCCCTCTGGGACTACAGTCACAACATAACCATAACAGATGTCCAGGCACTAGGAATCTGGTCCGAGAACATAATTATGCTACCCAACCAGACATCCCCGCTCCAGGTAATCCAACACATGCCCATAGAGTGAATCGGGGGGTAGGTATTCAGTACCAACAATATATACATAAACTGATCAAAAAATGTGACTTATGTCCCACTCAGAATTTAATCCCAATGGTACTCTTGTTTCAGTTGGAATATCCAGAATGCTTTGCGTTTATTGATCAATTTTATAATGTCCCCATCTCTCCAAGGGAGTCTAACTTTTTCAATGCCTTGAAACTCAAAGCATGAGAGTTTTCCTGTATGACATTCCAGTATATGTCTTGCTATATCCCACTTTTTACGGACATTAATTAATGTGCTCTCTAATCCTACTGCTTCTGCTACAGCCAAATATTTCAGATTTTGACTCATCAATCCACAGCACCTGCTGCCATTTTTCTGCACTCCAGTTCCTTTGTTTTCATGCATAACTGAGTCGCTTGGCCTTGTTTCCACGTCAGAGGTATGGCTTTTTGGCCATAAGTCTTCCATGAAGACCGCTTCTGACTAGGCTTCTCCGGACAGTAGATGGGTGTATGACTTTTGACATTAAACTGTCTTCAGCAATCTTGCCTTGGGCTGTTCCTCACCCAGTTTTATTCCTCCTACACAACTGTTTCTGTTTCAGTTAATTATTGTGTTTCAAACATCATATTAAATTGATGATCATCAGTACCTGTTTGGTATAATTGTTTAATCATACACCTGATTATATGCCTAGAAAATCCCTGACTGTACAAATGTACCTAGAAGAACTGATGCTGTATTGAAGGCAAAGGGTGGTCACATTGATTTGATTTAGATTTTTCTTCTGTTCACTCACTGTGAGTTTTGTTAATTGATGAATATAAACTATTAACATGTCTATTTTTGAAAGCATTCTCATTTGACTGCATTTTTTCACACCTGTCTAAAACTTTTGCACATTAATGTGTGTATATATATATATATATATATATATATATATATATATATATATATATATATATATATGATACATGATACACATGACAGGTACCTGCTTGCTGATAATAAGTAGAAATATAGAAATATCCAGTGTTCTGCACGTATGCAAATCATAATATTGTAGAGCTGGAGATGTTTTGTATTCTGTTATAGTCATTATTTTTATTTGTCCCACATTTTTCTTAATATCCTCTCCAATTATTTATCCTTTAGGTAGTTATTATTTTTCACATATTTAGTAAATATGCATTAGGGTGCTTAGATATAGATTTTACATTTTTTTCTTGCCTTTCACTTGTACACTTTAGTGGTGATTTTCACTTATATCTTTAAACGGCCTATTTGTTCAATATATTTTTTCTTAGCGCTGACTGGATATTTGTAGTTATTTTACTTGTACAATATAATTGTGCCTGCTGCTTTGGGATTACAAACGGCCAAGGCATGTACATGTTCTGTGCTTCTAAAATGCTGATAAATGGGAAGAATAGGTTCAAGCAGTTTCCCACAATAAACATTATTTACATTACTGTGTTTGTGAGCTGACAGTGAGCTTTAATTTACAGATTGAGAATGGACCAGAATTGAGATGCTGTCTCCGTGCCAAAGCTGTGAAGCCTGGAATCAATTTCTCTTTCATTCAGCACAACTTTGGCAATTGTTTTATCTATCAAGCTGGAATGCATACTATTCAGAAGACACTCATCATCACCAATAAGGATGACAAAGATGTCAGGTGAGTATATGGTGCTTTAGGTGTATTAATTGGAAACTGGAGTTTAACAAGCTGTATTGTGCATGATTATGTTATGCTAGATTGCTGGATGGGTGGTAGTTGAATTTAGATACTAATGGATGAAAAGTGAAATAATAATTTCTTTATTCTTTTACATCCTGTGGGGTCACAAGGACCAAGGGGTTAAGTTCCTTCAAGGTGTTTTATGCTTCATCCAGCTCTGCTTTTCTTCAGTTGTAAAAAGTGTTCTGCTCAGGAGGTGTAGCGTAAGAAGATTTATAATTTTTTTGTTCTTACATCAAGCCAGAGGATGGGTCAAAATCCATGTCGGTGTTTTCCTTTTCCGTCTTTCTAATCTTTTGTGGGATATGCTCTGATTTATTCTCTGTATAGAGTTCTCAAGGTGATGGAAAAGGATGTCTCTGTGATTCCCTGGGTATACAGCCTGGCATGACTGTGTCCTTTGCTGACCATGGATTCCTGGGTCATCTCTGCACCAAGAGGGGAAAAGAGCTCATGTTATTTCATAGTACTAGCTTTTCCCCCTCAAACTTGGTCTTTTTCTTCTAGTGGGACCCTCTGTGGTGGAACTTCATTGCCATGGCTTTAACTTACTCAGGGTTATCTTTCATGACATGGACTTGATGGTCTCAATTCTAAGTCATACATGCTTTCTGATACTTGTCCTCCTTAACATAGGTATGCATGAACCAGAGGTTTTCCATATTAGTGCTGAGTTTTTCTGACTTTTCTTTTTTTCTTTTTTGTTTTATGATTTCTGGGTCTGTATTCACTTCATTTCTTTTTCCTTCACCCACAGCTAGAGAGAAGACTCTTTCTTAGCGCTTTCATGTTTCAGAATGTCTTCCCCTCCATTTTGTTCTAGTGTGAGATTGTGGATAATCGAGTTTCACACCCTTTTTTCATGTGGTGGCACGTGTGGTGTCTCCCTCTAGACATCCCAGTTTCCTTTGGGACTGGATCTTGGCCATGGATGTATATATTAATTCTCTTTTTGAACTTGGCCCTGGATTATCTACTACTTCTCTTTTCTAACTTGGCCGAAGGTGGTATCGGTATTTATATTTGACTCAGGTCTTTACCATTCCTTTACACTTTTTCCTTCTTTTTTTAATAGGATTGTACTGGATTTGTGTTTTTCATCCATTCACTTTTCCTTTGTCCTGTATTTTGGAAGGCCTGGAATGAGATAGACGTCCTTCTCCTCTTTTTATGGTGGCCCCTAATGATGATGGCCCTAAGTTATGTTTGTGTTGGCCTTCCTTTTCTTGGTGGATTTTGGTTGTCAAGCTTTGTGGAACTGCAGTGCAGGACTGTTGGATGTAGTCTTTGTTCTATTGATTACTGTATGTGGAGGCGACTTTGTGCCTTGGTAAGGACATGTTGTGGGGACTCAAGTAATACTGGTCATGGTAGTATACTGTGTAGTTTTTCCATATTTTTCACCTTGTCCTTTTCCTAGCATGTCTGTTGGTATATTCCATTCTAGTATCTGGTTTTATGTGCAGTTCGTGATTCATCTGTGCTGGCATTAGTCTGGGTTTGTGTTTGTGTGGCCATGAGAGTCTTATCTCCCTCACTCATAGTGTTTGGTGCAGCGTTGGTATGTCACCTGCTACATAATGCTAAATAATTTGCTCTTAGTCCTTGGGGGACATCCCTCCCAGATAATATTCTGTCTTATTTTTTTCTGGCAAGGGTGCTCTGCTTTTTTTCAGCCTCTCTGGAATTGTGACTTCTTCTCCACCCTTGTTTCTTTGTTTCTTGCTTGAGTCTTGACTTCGGCCTATAGCCTTGGTTTGAGTTTGTTATTTGTAAACGAAAGAGAAGCAGATCTGTATTGTGTGTGTTTGTGTGTGTGTATGCTTAACCCACTTGTAATTGTATCTCCCAAGGACTAAGAGAAAAGGATTTATCAGTAAGTAGCACTCAAATCCAGTTTTTGTTTCAAAAGCGTTGTTGAGAAGATGTTACAGTACAATACAATAATGTAAGCAATACAGAGGAGGTATAAGATACAAGCAGATTTCTATATGACTTCCAGAGTTTTAGAGAAGCTTGTCTCATACCATTCAGTCGCTTAAAAGTAAATGTTAGGGAGTTTTTTTGGTAAGATTGAGCAAGGAAACTTAGATTGCAGAATATAATAAGTGTAAGAGTGTTCTAATAATTGTGGATTTTAGTACATGATCACCAAATGTGCTTAAATGAATCTTAAATTTGGGCTTATGGGAGGTGGTGTCTTCGGACAGTGCCCAGCTGTGGTTATAAATGATGTTCCAGTCAAAGGGGGTCAGGTTACTTTCAAAGTCTACTTTCAGCTTGAAGGTAAAAGGAGTGGTTGATTCAGTTTAGGCTGATATCAGCAGTTTAAACATTTTGGAATGGGACTTTTTTTGTGCATGGCTTGGTCAGGAGGTTTCCAAATGTTGTGAAGTCCCTTTTTGTGTACCCTCTAGCAGTTATGCTTTGGCTGTATTGTCCTTTACCTTTCATCTCATAGCAAATCATGCTTGGTTCTTAATTATTTCTTGACATGAATTCCTGGATCTATTTGCTAGTATGTTTGCTTGGTGTTTTGTATAGTTGTTAAGCAATGATATGGACCTGTAGTTAGAGTAGGAACGCTTGTCTTTGCTTAGTATAGGTATTAGCTAGCCATTTTAACCCCCTTACAATCAGATAAGTATCATTATAGGCAGGGGCGGGCTGGCCTGGGGGGCAGGGAGGAAATTGCCCCCCGGGCCGCGGGGCCAGTGACTGTAGTGGGCCGGTGGATGTGGTGCACTGTCAAAAATAAATCAATGTTTGTCAGTGTCACAGGGGCCGGACGTCACATTTGCCAGCATGTAGTTCAAATTCCGGTAAGAAAGCAGCAGAGCGGCACAAGATATGAATATGATTGATAGACTTCATGTTGAGCAGCATGGGCGCAACATGGAAGTCTATAATTCAATGTTTTCATTCATATCCAACAGAAACACTGGACGCTGCTTCCAGGCAGTGTCTCTGTGTTTCATTGGATAATGAAGGGCTGGCTGATGTCATGACCAGTGAGGCAAAGAAGGGAGTATAGAATGCCTCGGTCTGGTCTGTGAGGAGCTGTCTGAGGGCTGGTGCTGGGCGTGCACAGAATAAACATTTGCTGGTGGTAAGCAAAGCAGCTACATTTTAAAGAATGATCTATTATTGTGAATTTGTACTAGAAGGCCAACAGACTTCCTTGCACCCTCCACAGGAGTGCCTCTCACAAGCGGCAGGACTAGCCTCCTTGTATAAGCTGAGAAGAAAGGGCTCCTGGAGGGCATTAAATATAAACTCTTTAGGTGCTGGGGATAATGCAATGCATTGTAAACCACTGTATTTAGCACTTATCTGGACTGAAGCGGTGTCCCTGTAGTGATAAAACCAGGGAGACAGAGGCAGAAGAATCACACTGTATATTGCTGGGGCATTAACCATTTTAATGCCAGAGGGATACTCAACGCATTGCAAAGCAATGTGTTGCAGCATACTCCTCTGGCAATCAGAGTTAAACTCACTATGCTGTTGCAGCGCTCCATTTTAAACATTCTCCGCATGCAGGAGTACTGCACATTCATATGCAGCATGCCCAGGGCAGAGTGAATATTAAAGCAGCAGCCACCACTAACTCTCTTAAAATCTCTTATTTTGGCTCATCTCCTCGGTCTGTGTACAGATCTCCTTTATTACAGTAGTATTGTGTCAGTTTGAACCTCGAACTATAGTGGCATGAACAGCTTCCATCCGTACAAACAAAATCTCTGCTCCTGTATCCCTGTTTTAACCTCTTGCATGCCAAAGGGGTATCCAAATCAGCTTTTCCAAGAGCTGTGTATCCCACTGGCACTCAAGGGGTTGATCACTGCAGAGAAACTTTTTTCTAAGCTGGGCAATTGTACTGGGGGCTCACATACTCTTTTATGCTGTGTTTGCTAGTTACTGCCAGGCCTTACTGACAGATGTCTTATAGTTTAAGATGTAAAGGGCCACATTTTTGACATGCCTAAGCTAGACAGTAACAATCAGATACTCTCTTGGCACTGCACACTGACAGTACTCCTCTCTACTCTCCTCCTTCCTGGGTTCATATGTACTCACTCCTCCTCTGTCATTCCTCCTCTGCCCATTCATCTGATGTGGCACCACATGCTCCACCCAACACACAGACACACACATAAGCACACATACAAACACATATATCCACACACATATAAAGACCTACACAGAAGATATATATATATATACACACATACACATACACACATTTTGAGGCTGATGTATAAACAAAAAAATTCAGCCTTTGAGGCAAACCAACTGCCCTATATGGAACTTAATGGTAATTTGCCTTTGTCCCCTCTGGTGGAGTAGGACTGTGCTTGTGGCATGTATACGTGTGTGATAGTTACATGTACATAGGATAATAATGCTGGACATCAATACAGAAGTGTTAAGCACTAAGGGGGCAATAGTGGATAGGATCAAATAGTGGGGTGAGACAATATTGGGGGCGATCCAGCTATTCTTGCCCTGGACCCCATAATTTCTTATGGCAGCCCTGCCCTCTCAGTTCTATCCTTCCATTCACACAGCTCCATCCTCCTAGCCTCTCTTTTAGCTTCATCTTTCCATCCACTCTCTCAGTCTCATCCACCCATTCTCACAACTCCATCCTCCCATCCTCATTTTCCCACCCATCCGCTCTCCCAGCTTCATCCACTCTCTCAGCTTCATCCTCCCATCCTCTTTCTAAGTTCCATCCTCCCATTCTTTAAGCTTCATCTTCCAGTCCTCTCTCAGGTTCACCCTCCCATCCTCTCGTTCAGCTTCATCCTACTATTCTCTTCCTCAGCTCCATCTATTCATTCTATCCTCTCTCCCATCTTCATATTTTCATTCTCTCTCCCCCCCCCTCTCTCAGTTTCATCCTCACATCCTCCCTCTAAGCTAAATACAGCCACCATCTCTCAGCTTCATACACCCATCCTCTTATCTTCATCGCCCCACCGTCTGAGCTTCAACCTCCCATCCTCTCTCTCAGCATCATCCTCATATCCATTCTATCAGCTTTGTCCACTTATCCTTTTTTTCTAGTAAGAGAATACTTAGCTGTTGCACAGTGGATCATTGCTGCTGATACAAGGTACCTGTACAGGGGCAGGCTTAACCCCTATGGCTACATACCGGTTGTGCTTCAGCAAACCGGTGGAGCACTCAGTGTGAGTATGCTCATTTATTTTACATTGTGCAGTTTACTTTTAACAGATGAGGTTGCTATATGTGCATATACACACATACACACACACATACATGTATTTGTAAAAAATCTCCCTCTTTGTTGCTTCTTGTCTCCACATTCTCCCATTAGTCCTTTTCTCTCCACTTCACCCAGCTGTCCTCACCCACTCATCCTCTCTCAGCTACTACTACCCATCCTCTTTCTCGCTCTCTCTCTCTCTCTCTCTCTCTCTCTTTATTTCCTCTGTCCTTTCCGTATCCCCATCTTTTCACCACTGCCCTACATTCTTTCCAATTTTTCCATCCATTCTTGCTTTTCACCATCCCTCCAACACAAAAAAAACACACACAAACACACTGAGTATCTGCATGACAAGTTTCTAAAACTTTTGTTGGCAGGAATTCACCAGTGGCCAATAGTGCGTCCTTCCATAGAGGGAAATGTTGGCTATGTAACCTTTAACAATATTTGAGTCTATACTGTGACACACACGGCCAATTGCTAGCTCTGTTGTGTTTTGTGTTTCACATTATGAATTGCTATCTGTTTCTTCATATGTATTATAGAATTGTAAGCTCTGTGGTTTTGCTAGTGTAGTTCAATTTCAAATTTAAGCTATGTGGCATTAATAGTGTAGCTCCATTTATAATGTAAGCTTTGAGGTATCACCAGCATGGTTCAATTTCAATTGCGGGCTCTTTGGTATCCTCACTAGTGTAGCACCATTTCCATTATATTCTTTGTGGTATCCCTAGCCTTACTTCATATTCTTAATGCCATTTGTAAAATTAACAAAAGGGGGTAGACTGGAACAGAGGTCTGGAGCGATAGTATAGATGGGCCACTTGATTGTACTTTCCCCCCAGGCCAAAAGTTGCCAGCCCTCCCCTGATTATAGGTTCTTTTTCCCTTTTTGTACTTTTGATTGCCTTTATACTATTTTGTGGGATATTCTGACTATCAAAATCTAATGGACAAAAGGGCAATTCCAAGGCTAAGGGTTATAGGGTCCCCTTAACTCTTTTAACCCCCTTAACTCTTTTTGCTTCCTAGGGCTTTCTAGGGAGTATTCTGGCACATTATGTCCCTCTTGTGCAGTGGCCCCTACACCACCTCCAGAGCCCTAATCTGTTGACAAACTACTTTAGGTTAAGACTCTTATCTCTTCAGATGCCTCTGTCCCCTCATCTATTCAAGGGGTCCTGAGGTATTGGTCTGTGGAACACCTGCACCAACCAGCAGGAGACTGTGCCCCATATTTTGGGGTGACACACATATCACTGGGGATTCCTCTGCTGAGGACAGAGAGACTGAAGGTGATGATGTAGACTTGTCTCTTTCCCTGAAGTATTATTATGTGGATGACTTTAGCCCCTTGGCAGAGGGGCTTATTCATGCAGTCCTAGAGATGCTTCGTGTCTTGGATTCCAGTTCCTCTTCCTCTGACATTTTTAAGAGACCTAGGAAGGAGGTTCCAGTCTCTCCTCCTCAACATTCCTTGGGTCAGCTTATCCTGAAGGAAGAGACTATTCCTTAATCGGAACATTTCTAATCTGTATCCTTTTTCATTGAATGCCTTAGCTCAGTGGGCTTCCCCTCCTGTATTTGAGCCACTGATTTCTCATATTTCCATGCTGCCAGATAAACACCTAAACGCCTTTCTGAAAGCAAATTTTGTGGCCTTTTTCAATGCCTCACTTCCTATCTTTGTCATTGCCTGGCTAACTAGGGCCATGGCTATCTAGGGTGATCAACTCTTGAATACCATCCAAGGGGATGCTGTTAAGGATGACCTGATGATGTCACTTTCCAATGTCCTTGCTGAAGTGAACTTTGATGCAGCTACATAGCTGGCAAGTCCTCAGCGTTTTCTGTAGCCATTTCATTAACCGCATACCACACTTTATGACTTACGATTTGTCAGCTGTCCAGTTCTCCAAGAAGTCAGTTTTTTCTTCCCTTTGTAGGCAAACATTTGTTTGGTCTTTCACTGGAGAAGGTTATCAGCCATACCACTGTAGAAGTTTGCTTTCTCAGGTCACGCTTGAGCGTGCCATCTTTCCACGAAAGACAGATAGTTTTCGTTACCCCCACCAGTTTGGGTATGCATCTATGGCACTTCTTCCCCAAGGAGCTCAGGTGATTCCCTAAACCCAAGCAGGTTTGGACAGACAAGAAGCCTAAGGCTGACAAGTCCACCTCCACATTATTCTCTGGGACCTGGTCTGCCTCTGCTTGTAAGAGGTCTCCTCCACTTTTTTCACAGCATGTGGGCCATTTCCCTGTAGGTATTATATAGACTTCAGGGGGTCTCAGGCAATATTTTAACCATTGGCATCTGTGTGATAGTATGTGAAGGTGCTGTGTTACCTGGTCTCTATATCCCACTGGTCCCTTCGTCCATCAGTTGGACTAGGATAAGAGGATTCATAGGTAAGTATTTAAAAAAAAACAAAAAAAAACACTTTTTCATGGCATCATCGCAGTTTTGTTTAGTTTTCTCCATCTACTAATCTCTAGTATATAATTTACTAAATATTTAATGAATTCACAGCTGATGGACCATCATATCTGAATTTGAGGGTGGCACAGTGGTCCCTGCATTAGATGGTCTGAATGTAATTGTAGAGTGTAGGACAGGAAACTGCTGTGTGTGTTCTAAAAGCAAATAAATCAGAGGAGTATCAAGGTCTGCTTTCAGATCCCAGGGGAGCATATTTGCCGATAGGTCATCTATCATTTGCTAGTTGCCCTTTAACTCTTTCAGGGCTAGTGAGGTATCCAACGCATTGCAACACGCTCAAAATGGTTAAATAGTTATTTATCAAATACAGAACTTTCAAAACCACAAAAATCCTGTTTAAATGTTATATGGTTGTGTATATTGTAGAAGAATAGAAAGGTTATGACAGAGTGTGTTAGCATGGAAATATCTGCAAAATGTGCACAGTAACCACTGTGGATAAAGGGTAACAGAAGTGACAAGTAGCTATGCTTATATCTCTGTAATCGTTTAGATGTTTCCATGATGAGACATAAAACCCGTATCTAAATTGTTATGTAGTGAGATTAACTCTCTATTTCCTATATTATTTTGTGGTGTGGCACAAATTTAGCTTCATAGAATAACATAGGAATTTGTATCAGATTGGAGAGGTTATCTTACCTTTATCTGACTTTAGTACATGCAGTAAGGTGTAATATGTCACTGAAGCTACCATCATCACTGACAGAAATAAACATGGATTATTCACTTGCAACTCCACTAATGTGATGTATCTTAGAAAATGTAAGAAATGCATCAACAAACACAAGAGCTTGAAATCCAAGATCAATCACCATAAGTTTACATTATCAGATTCAATCAGTGGAAGACCTGCCACATTTTCCAATCAGGGTATCCTTGATATCAGTAATAATTTTTTTATGGATAATACAGGAGATTAATAAAATTAATACCTTTATATGCTGAGTAGCGTTAGAGTGCAATCTTCCAAGACCCATGAAGTCTTGTCATCTGGAATGTTATGAAGGTGTCATTGTTTTAATGAACACTCAGACAATCTGGTAAGATAAAACAATGAAGCTTTATTAAACAACTCAATAAAGAACAGAGATGCCCTTCACGGGTCCAGACTTCAAACAGTGGATAGTAATATTGAATCTGACACAGGTCAGGGCACAAACAGTTAACAAAATAGGCAATAATGACTGGAACAGAGACAGGATCAAAACCTCAGTAGTACAGGTCCGGAGAGGCCCTAAGAGGGATCTATACTGCAGGGCAGACACCCCAATAAAGGGAAGTGAATAGGCTCTACCGGCCTTACCTATAACCCGGTAAGGCATCCCAAGAAATGGTACCAACGAGTATATAGAGGAGGCTGTACCGGCCTTACCTATAACCGGGTAAGGCAGCCCAAGAAATAGCACCAACGAATATATAGAGGAAGTGCCCAGAGGCACGCAGAGTGGGCACCGTCTGCAAGGGGCGCAGCAGGTGTTGATATAGGCAGACTGCACTAAATAGCGTAACCGGAGGCAGCGGGTAAGTGCGGACTGACAGGTGGTAGAACCGCTAGTGACCGTAGTGCACAGGCTGTATAGTATGCAAACGGAGACTGCAAGGAGGCACAGACTGAGAGGCAGTGCAACCAGAGGCAGCGGATAAGAGCAGACTGACAGGTGGTAGCACAGCTAGTGACCGGAGATCACAGGCTGTATAGTATACAACTGAGGCATCAAGGAGGCACAGGCTGAGAGGTAGCGCAACCGGAGGCAGCGGATAAGAGCAGACTGACAGGTGGTAGCACCGCTAGTGACCGGAGATCACAGGCTGTATAGTATACAACTGAGGCATCAAGGAGGCACAGGCTGAGAGGTAGTGCAACCGGAGGCAGCGGGTAAGAGCAAACTGACCAGTGATAGCACCACTAGTGACCGGAGGGCACAGGCTGTTAGTATGCGAACGGAGGCTGCAAGGAGGCACAGGCTGAGAGGTAGCGCAACCGGAGGCAGTGGGTAAGAGCAGACTGACAAGTGGTAGCACCACTAGTGACCGGAGGGCACAGGCTGTTTAGCATGTAACGGAGGCTGCAATGAGTCACTGCTGACAGGTAGCGCAACCAGAGGCAACAGGTAAGCACCGACTGGCAAGCGACCGTTAAGGCAAAGGCAGAGGGCACAAGACAGGGACAACAGGAGCACTAGCGACAAGCGGATGCTAGTCGAGTAGCCAAAGCGTGGGTCGGTAGACAGAGAGCGGTAGTCAGCCAAAGCCTGGATCGGTACACAGAGAGCGGTAGTCAGCCAAAGCCTGGATCGGTACACAGAGAGTGGTAGTCAGCCTAAGCCTGGATCGGTACACAGAGAGCGGTAGTCAGCCAAAGCCTGGATCGGTACACAGAGAGCGGAAGTCAGCCAAATCGGTAATGGGTCGTAGTCAGGCAAGCCGGGTCCAATAATACGGGCAGCGGAGACAGGAGCAAGGTCAGATGAAACCGGATCATACACGGAACAGGAACACAGCAACAAGCGTCAGGTCAGGAACACCAGGAAAGGGCACCGGCATAGTGACAGGAGGGCGTATATAAAGGCAAGCCCTGGGAGGGGCTAACAACCCAGAACCAATAAGAAGTGGCCAAAGCAAACCTGGAAGTAGGAATGTCGCTCAGGTAGAATCACGGGCACTGTGATAGAAGGATAATATACATGCACAAAATGACAGAATAAACATCCACTTGTAAGTCCAGTAATGTGATATATCTTAGAAAATGTATGAAATGTATCAACATCAACAAACACAAGAACTGAAATCCAGGATGAATCTCCATGGGTCAGATTCCGTCTCTGGAAGACCTTCAGTCATCATGTTCCCCAAGCAGGATATCTGCTGTCTGCTCTATCATTATGGAATCTGAAAAAGACAATACAGGAGCTTGGTAGAGCAAAAGTAATACCTTTATTGGCTAACTCAGTAACTTTATAGTGCATGCTTTCAAGATAGCATAGGTCTCTTCATCAGGCATGTTACCAAGGATGATGTCAATGCTCAAATAGATAGAACAACTTGGGAATTAAAATGATTTTGTGCAATAAAAACAATGGACTCATCAGCTCATGGGCAATAAAAACAATGGGCTCATGTTAGATACTGTTTTATGTATCATTATGGTTAAATCTAATCCTATTTCTGAGGTGTGACTGCAGCTACTTGTCAAGTTTACCAACCTGGCACACAATGGTCACTGCACACCTTTGTCAGAACATTGCATGCAATACATACCCACATTCACACCTCTGCATATAACATTCTGCTACAAAAGAACCCCTCTGGGGTTTGAAATCTCTGTAATTAAAAATACTATTAAGTTGATCCAGTAAAATACATCACCGACTACAAAAGACTTTAATGTCAAACTTGACATGAAGAAAAGAGTTGCTGTGGTAAATTTGATAAGAAGGAAACAATATCTGGTATCTTCATAGATTAAATTAGTTTGCAATTAAACATTGTATGTTTCTTCACTTGCTCATTTTCTGTATCTACTGTTTACATCAGCAAACTAGTATTTGCTGTAACGTATTTATTTGTGATTGCTGTACAATCTCTAACTTTATCTTGTAATTCTCCTCTCCCTGTGATTTATTTGTGTTCCTATGCAGCTTGGATTGTCTGTACAATAATTCCGCCCAACTTGAAGTTGACTTTCATTCAGGTGTGCTGCCTCCTGGAGGCATGGAGGAGGTCCACATCACTTTCTATCCACGTGCAGCTGTGCTTTACCAGGAAAATGTAATCTTCCAGATGAATGGACATTCCACACAAGCCATTCTTTTTCAAGGGCGGGGCACTGAAATGAAGGTGAGAACAGCAAGGTGAACAAATATATATAAACATTGAAGTCAACCTGACGTCTTTATATGAGTGCATGGATATATATATTTCAAACCTGCACGTAGTCAGGAGACTATTAAATGAATAGCTTGATAGATACACAGGAAGACAGGCTGGAGTATTTATTTATTTATTTTATTTAGAAAATGTTTTACCAGGAAGAATACATTGAGATTTCTCTCATTTTCAGGTATGTCCTGGATTGTTTACAGCGAAGAGTTGCGTATTTGCACACATACAGAGACATTATATATATATATATATATATATATATATATATATATATATAAACACACACACACATACTAAAAATGTTGTATACAGTTGCATATTTTTTCAGATATAAAGAAGCAGTTATTTTTAAGGATTTTAGACTGGGAGAAGATCTGATTTTTTCAGGTAGGTTATTCCAGACTTTCGTAGTTCTGAAGGAAAAGTCAGCTCGACCGACTTCTTTCTTGAAATGGGGTATACTCAGTGAGTTGTTAGCAGTGGAGCGGAGGTTATAGTTAGTTTGGAGAGCTAGAGGGAGCAAACTGCTCAGGTAGTCTGGTAGTTTTCTAGAGAAGTGGTTATGAACCATGCAAGAGAGCTGAAGGGCACATCTAGATTTGAGTGCTAGCCAATTTAGTTCTTCATACATATCACAATGATGGGTTGTGTAATTACATTGGAGGATAAAGCTGTATAATGAGTTATACAGAGTGTCAATTTTAGAAAGATGGATTTGTGACGTGAGGGCATATACTATGTCTCCCTAGTCTATAACTGGCATTATTATCATCATCATCATCAAACAGGATTGGTTTCTAAACAGTGCACCTATTTTGGGTTAAAGTTTGAACATTAATTTATCAATATGAAGACCAAAAGTGACATTGGGGTCAAGCCACATACCAAGATATTTGTAGGAGTCCACTGTGGCCAATTTACAATTAGACTGTTACAATGAATAGATTGGTATTGTTGAGAGTACGTAGTTTATGCTTTGCACCAAATAACATTGTGACCGTTTTTTAGTGTTTAGGAATAGTTTGTTCTTTGCTATCCATCTTTCAACTTCAGAGAAATCATGCTGTAATACTGCCTTCAGTTGTGATACGTTTGAATTTTTAGCATATATTATAGTGTCATCTGCATACATTTGTAGAGAAGATGCTTTGCAAACCATGGGTAGATCATTTATAAATGAGAGAGAGAATAGAAGAGGGCCAAGGAGGGAGCCTTGAGGAACTCCACTTGTTACTTTGAGCGGAAGGGAGTCATTGCCGGCAACCAGAGCTGGATTTACATCTCAGGAGCCTGTAGGCACAGAATTCTGAAGTGACCCCCCCCCCCCGATTTGCCAGCTCCACTGAACACCTCCACAATGCTCATCAGCTCCATACTGTCCCCCCATCAGCTCCATATTGCCCCCATCATGTCCATATCCCCTCACATTGCCCCATCATCTCAATATTACCCCTCACATTGCCGCCATCACGTCCATATTGCCCCTCACGTTGCCCCCATCATCTCCATATTGACCTTGATTTCCTACCTCGCTGGAGAGGAGAGGTATGTGCCTCCTTGCACATAGCTGTAGCTGCTGGTGCTCCCACGCGGTCTGTAATGCAGAGCGCTGGGAGATGATGTAATCTCCCAGCGCTCTGCATTATTACTAAAGAGCCGACGGTAACAAGGGAGCTCAGTAGCTACAGGTCTTCAGCACAGACCTTTCCTCTTGATGTTGTTGAGGGCGCCAATCGGGGGGGGGGGGGGGCAGGGGTGACTGACGAGGCTAATAAAAAATAAAAAAATGAAGCAAAAAAACTATCCCGATGACAGGCGCCCCTCTGTGGGATGCGCCTGTAGGCAGGTGCCTACTCTGCCTTATTACAAATCCAGCCCTGCCAGCAACTGACACATATTGCATTCTGTCTGATAAATTGGATCAGAACCAGTTTAGACAATGATTACTCAGTAATGAACTTTGGAGTTTACTTATCAGAATACTATGGTCTACTGTATCAAAGGCAAAATCTAGGAAAATAGCTCCAGTGAGTTCACCATTTTCCCTACCAGTCTGGATATCATTGGTTACTTTTAGGAGGGCATTGATTGTGGAGTGTAATGAAAACCTGATTGAAGGGGAGGTGAAAAAACTGGTCAGCCGGTAATACTTATATGGCTGCACATGGACACATTTCTCTAGGATTTTAGCCAATGTGGGGAGTAGGGATATTGGACTGTAATTTGATACTACATTTTTATCCCCACTTTTGTGGATAGGCACAACTCCAGCTACTTTCCAGGCTTTGGGCATATACCCAGATGACAGGGAGGCATTAATTAGGGTGTAATATGGTGGGCAGTCACCAAGGCATTGAGCTTTAATAACATTGCTGGTAGTTGGTCAGGGCCAGATTGTGATTTAATTTTTGGGCTAAGGAGGTGGTCATATATTTCACTGTCTTATACCCTCATGAAATGAAATTCATTACCATAATTGGACCAGGTAACAGGTGACATAAGCTGATCTGTGCATGTTTCTACTTTGGAATTACTTTTGTTTTGTGGTGGCACATCCAACAAAGTAGTTGTTAAAGGGATAGTAATACTTAATATATCAAAAAATATATATTGTAGTGTTTATCCCCTGAGTAAAAAAAAGGGTACTCTCACTGCTGAAAGGTGTTTTCTTCATAGTTATTACAGCTCAAACTTGAATTTTTTAGGTGCAGTATCACAGTGGCCTGAAATTGTACAGTGGCGCTGTTGTTACACCATCCTATGACAGCTCTGGTCCGTAGACCATAAATCTCCATAGGATGGTGTAGCAACAGCACCACTGTACAATTTCAGGCCACTGTGATATTGCACCTAAAAATTAAACTTTGAGCTGTAATAACTTTTGAATAAAACACCTTTCAGCAGTGGGAGTACTCTTGTTTTACTCAGGGGGATAAACCCTACAACATATTGTTTTTACATTTGAAGTATTACTATCCCTTTAAATACATTAAATACATTCTGAGGACAAGGTCCAAAAGAGACTGGAAAGGGTTATAGTGAATAAAGCGCCTGGACTGGACGGTATACACCCAAGGGTACTTAAGGAACTTAGTTCAGTAATAGCAAAACCATTATACTTAATATTTATTGATTCACTTTCATCAGGCATAGTGCCCTGTGATTGGAGGAAAGCTGATGTAGTTCCATTGTTTAAAAAGGGAGCAAGATCCGAACCAGGAAATTATAGACCTGTGAGCTTGACTTCCATAGTGGGTAACTTTTCAAATTGGTCTAGGGTTATAAGTGGGCTGCCGCAGGGTTCAGTCCTGGGACCAATGCGGTTTAATTTGTTTATTAATGATCTAGAAGTGGGAATTGAAAGTAGCATCTCAATCTTTGCTGATGACACTAAGCCAGTGGTTCTCAAAATTTTTTTGTTCAGGGCACCCCTAACACATAATCTAGAACATTCGGGGCACCCCTAACATATTTAATGTACTTTATCAAGGGCATAAGAAGGGTACAATACATAAATATACAGTTATTATTAGTTTTTATAATCATAATATCAAAACTAAATCTATTGTGCATAACAATTTCTATAAATCTTTATTTAAAAGTCCATTTTTGTCAGTCTTCATAGAAAACATGGGGCACCCTAAGCTGATGTCCGTGGCACACCAAAGTGCCACGGCACCCTGGTTGAGAATCACTGCACTAAGCTATGTAAGGAAATACATACAGAGCTGGATGTTTTTTCCCAACAGAAGGATTTAGATAAACTAAGTGAATGGGCAGAAAAGTGGCAAATGTCATGTAGATAAATGTAAGGTTATGCATTTGGGCTGTAGAAACAAACTTGCTACAGATACTCTGAATGGGAAACAACTTGGGAAATCCTCATTAGAGAAAGATTTAGGAGTACTGATAGACAATAGACTTCACAGCAGTGTGCAGAGTCACTCAGCTGCTGCAAGAGCAAATAGAGTACTAGCCTGCATAAAAAGAGGTGTAGAAGCAAGGGATGCTAATATTATCCTACCTCTGTATAAATCCTTGGTTAGGCCTCATCTAGAATATGGAGTACAATTTTGGGCGCCTGTTCTAAAAAAAGACTTTACTGAACTGGAAGGTACAGAAACGTGCAACAAAACAAAATAGAGGGATTGGAGGATCTGAGTTACAAAGAGAGACTAGCCAAACTGGGTTTGTTTATGTTAGAGAAGAGACGTCTAAGGAGTGATATGATTACCATTTACAAATACATTCAAGGTCAATACAAAGAACTATCCAATGAATTACTTATGCAAAGAGCTGAGCAAGAGGTCATCCATTAAGACTTGAGGAAAGGCGCTTTCGACTAAAACATAGGCAGGGATTCTTTACAGTAAGGGCGGTAAGGCTATGGAATTCTTTGCCTCGGGATGTTGTGCTTGCAGATAATGCAGCTGCATTCAAAAAAGCAATGGATGCCTATCTAGCACAGAACAATATTGACAATTATGACAGATGGCTTCAAAGCAAATAGGATATTGATCCGGGGAACTATTTGACTACCAGTTGGAGTCAGGAAGGAATAATCCCCCCCCCCACACACACACACACACTTGGGACTACATTGGAAATTGCTCCAGAGGACTTTTTTTTTTGCCTTCCTCTGGATCAACAGGGGTGTTATTGGCATGGGCTGGACTTGATGGACACATGTCTTTTTTCAGCCTTATCTACTATGTTACATTAGCTATGGCTAAGGGGGACTATATCGTTTCTTTGCCTGTAGTTATAGTTGATGGGTAAGAGTGGTTAGGAGCGTTGTAGATTCTTTTAATAAACTTCCAGAAGTTGACTGGTTTTGAAATGTTGTTGTTCAAGTTGTCAGAAAGATATTGAGCTTTGCTAGTTTTGTTTGCTTTGTGCAAGTATTCCGCAGTTGCCTGTATACAGTGTAATCATTAGCGGAGCCAGTTTGACTAGATTTTGTCCATAATGCATCTCTGAAACTGTATAATTCAAACAGCTCAGCAGAGACACAGGGTAGATGGGCCCCCCTTACCTTAATCTTCCTTACAGGGGTCATGAGTATTACAGACCTGTAAGAAGTCTGAGTCAAAAAAGTAAATTGCTGAGTCTAGATCAGGTATAAGAGGTATTCTATACCATAGGCAATTTCTTAAGTCATTTAGTCAAGTAATTATGACTTTTGGACATGATTTGATTGTCTTTATTTTGCGAACACAGTACACTATGGAGTGATCGCTAAACACATTTGCTAGTAAACCTGAATCTTGGATTCTGCTTGGGCAGGATGAAATGATCCAGTCTAGCAGAGTATGGTTGGATGTTTTAACATTTATGCAAGTAGGGGAGGAGATTAGCTGTGATAAGTTTGATGTCTTTAACAGTGAACATTATTTTTATTCCTAGCCAATTGATATTAAAGTATCCAAGAACCAACAGTTCATTATTATGGGTGTCTATCTCATTGAGGTGGTGGGTTATGTCTGTAAGCGACTGTGTTGTTGTATTTGGAGACCTGTGGATGCCAACAATTATGATTTGTTTAGAGAAGTGAAGAATAATTTTGCCAGCAATGTATTCACAAGAATCAGCATTATAAAAGTCATTTAAAAGTGTATAGTTTATAAACTCTTGGGTGTATAGGATTATGACTCCTTCTCACTTTTTTCGGTCCTCCCTAAAACATGAAACCATGTATGAAACCAGTGTTTTTTATTCTGTCACTAATATTTATTTGTTTATCTACTACTCCTGTTATTGTTTTTTTTTTCTTGTCCTGCCCTACTCGTAACTCAGTCTATTTTCGCCCCATTGTTGCTTTTGGGTTTGTTGCAGGTTGAAGTTGCTGATCCCAAATACAAGGTGACAAATTTTGGAGCTGTGAGCATCGGGCAAACTGTGAAGAAAACTATCCCTATTGTAAATAATAGTGTCTCAAGCATCAAGTGTTTCCTGACACTGAGCCCCAGTGTCCCTGCATTGCAGGACCCCAAGGTATGCATACCTGCATGGTCTCCCACACACAGACAATGGATATTTGTTCTGTTGTGAAAAGTCAACATTTGCTCACTGCAGAGCAAACATTATAATAAAATGCAAATGACAAGGGCATCCTAAAAATTTACATAAATGAATATGTTGTTCTCTTCAGTCACAGTTCTTCCTGTCTTATGCCATAACAAAAGAGAAATATTTATATCTATCTGGTTCACCACCTCACACAGTCCAGCCTGAAATACCATTTAAATCTTCTCCTCCACAAACCCCAGATAACCATTTCAGCCTTTAGTGAGGTGTAGCTGAATCTTGCTAGGCACAAAGAGAACTAGGGCCCATTGCTGGATTACTGTTCTTAGACAAAACAAATCAAGGTGTCACCATCGCACACTGAGAGCTCACATAACTTGATAGTTTGTTCTTGATGATGATAATCCTCATGTGCTGCTCAAATCATGTTTTACTCTTTCTTGTGCTATTATAGAGGATACATTTTCACATTCATATCATATAATACATGAAAATAATAACACATGAAAGACTACCTTGTTAATTGCTAATACACATTGTTCAGACACAGTTCAAATAGCTGTGAATTTCTCTGTTGTCCAATATAGGTTACTGATAACTTTGGGTAGGCGACCATCCCTTTAAGTAGGCAGGAACAATTCTGGAAAGAATTTGCTGGGTGGAGCCTACCTCCTCTCCTTAGCTGCAGCTAGCCACTTCCTCTCCAGAAATACAAGATACAAGGCAAGAGAACAGTTCTCCTAGTTTTCATTTATTTTTTGGTTTCTGTTAGAATTGGAATAACACCATTAGGCGGATTACCATTATTGACATTCCCTAGTGGATAGCTCAGTTTCCAGGTGCTACGGTGGACCTTTTTAGCCCTGGGGGGGTAATCTTGTTTGGCAAATTCTTTCCGTAGGGGTTGCCCACTGAGGCTTCTTCTTTACACTTGCTAATCTGAAGACAGAAGACCTGCTGAAAAGGTGAGCAACCCTTTGAGTGCTGAGGTCCACTTGTCCCACGTTTCCTTTCCACACTGAGGTCTCCTTTGGAGTTCCTAATACATACTCCTACACTCATTTGGTTTGTCTGTATGTCTGTTGCGGGTTTGGAGCTGTGTTTCTGTGGTAAATTTAACCCTTTGTCTGCTAAATTGACATCTTTTGGGGGTTTTCGCACTCTTCCCTTCAGGGTTCAGTGTTTCTTTTACTTGTGACATGTTTTCTGGCGTGTTTGCAACTATTTTTTACATCATTATAAAATTTAGCATTTTTGAGTTCCTCACCTTTAAGTCGCTCTTTACCACATAGACGCCATGCTCCATTCACCTCTATGGGACTTTACAGTTTGGGACATATCTCTGCAACCACTCCATTTAGCGACTTCAGAGATGGTTCATTTTGTTTGTCTGCCCTTGCTCTCTCATCCGGTTAACGTTCTGAGTGTTTTGGGGGGCTCAGGGGGCTTCGGCACTGTTTGGGGTACTTTTCAGGGAAAACTGCATTTCCCAAGAGTGCTTGTTTTGCATGCTCGTTTCTGATTGGATCCCGTCGTGGCAGCCATTTTCTGCTTTCCCTTCATGAGTATCCTACACAGGGCTTGAACTCTCCTTCTCTCCTCAGCAGATTAACCCTTCGCCTGCCAGATAAGTGCAAATTAGTGATTTCTGGGGTGAAATACTTAATCTTTAACACTGTATTTGGGTATTCCTTATACTTTCAGACGTTATGACCCTGTGAGAATGACTACTCCGTCAGAACTTAGGGCTAGGCCTAAGACTAAGGATTCTGGGACATCTGTGACCCCCATTGCGCATTGCTCCTCATGTCAATCAGGGTTGCCTAGAGAATACTCAGGTCATTTATGCACTTTATGCTCTGCTGCCCCTGAATCTCTCCCAGAGACCTCCAGCCATGCATTAGAGCCAACATGGAAGCAAGAGTTTAAGGCTACTACTAGAAACCTCAGGTCTACCTTACAACTACTTCCATCCAAGTTACACGGGGTCTTCCAGGCTTGGCAGCCCCCTGTGTCTATCAGATCTTCCCTGCCCAAACAACAGGGAGTACCTGATGTATCAGATTCCTCTGAGGAGGAACTGCTAGTGGATTCAGACAAAGGTGAATGTTCTGCCGTGGTATCATCTAAATTTTTTTGGGATCCCTTTGAGGCTGACCCTGACCTCTCTGCTGAGGGCCTGATCAGGGCTCTTCTTACTACCTTGAACATCCCCCTGGTCTCTGAGTATCCTAAGGACCCTTAGGATGTTTTTCAGGAGCCTAAGAAGCAGGCTACCTGCTTTCCACCTAATCCCACTCTTGACCATCTTGTGTTGGATGATTGGAAGTTTCCTGACAAAAAGGTTACTGTGTCTAGAAAATTTGCTAAGTTATATCCCTATACTGAAGCGGCGTTGGTGCAGTGGGCTCAGCCTCCTAAGGTGGATGCCCCACTTTCTAGACATTGACAGTGATTGTAGCCATGTCTCCTGGGGAGTTTCTAGCCACTCTGGACCTTCAGGACGCATACCTGCACATAGCCATCAATCCAGAGAGCCGGCAATACCTCCGGTTTGCCTGTGACCGAGGGCATTATCAGTTGTCTGCTCTTCCCTTTGAGCTGACTACAGCCCCACTGGTCTTCAGTTGTGTCCTGGTTGCCTTAATATCTGTCTTACACAGGACCAGTGGCCGGGTTACTCCATACATGGACGATCTCCTGTTGAAGGCCTCAACTCCGGATCTACTTCATCAACAGGTCCAGGAATGTATTCATATTCTTAACCATCATGGGTGGATCCTTAACATGGACAAGTCAAATCTGGTGCCTTCTCACCTCCTTGTCTTCCTGGGTCTTCTCTTCGACACAGTGAGGGGTATGCTCCTCCTCACGGGATCGCTTGCAAGGTGTCCGCTGTTCTTACATCATGTCCAGTCTCAGCCAAGAAACTAGCATCTCTGATGGGGAAGTTCATCACTACCATGAAGGCAGTTCTGTTTGCCATGGCTGACGCGAGGGAACTTCAGTGGTTTGTGATCCAGGTCTGCAAGGGGCAGACGGATCACTTGAAGATGTCAGTCTCTCCCCCCCTACATGTGGAACTGAGCCTGGAGTGGTGACTCGACCTCTCACATCTATCGAAGGGCAGAGCCTTCTTGATACCCTTCTGGACAACTGCAATGACGGATGCCAGTCTGTCTGAATGGGGTGCTGTTCTGGGTCACCTGAATGTCCAAGGTCTCTCCTTCCCATCAATGTGTTGGAGCTTTCAAGAGATCTTTCATGCTTTCAGTTACTGGACAGTCAAGCTGGAGAGCTGTCATGTTCGAGTACAGTCAGACAACGCCAGGGCCCTGGCTTACATCAACAAGCACGGTTGCACCAGAAGTCTCGCGGTTTGGTTGGAGGTCAAGGCTATTTTGGCCTGGGCAGAAGATCATGTTCCTGCTATTTCCGCAATTCACATTCCAGGCGTGGACAACGTTCTGGCAGACATCTTAAGTCGGCACACCCTCGACAGCGGAGAGTGGGAACGAGGTGTTCCACCTCATCGTTCATAAGTGGGGACTTCCTCATGTCGACCTGATGGTGACCAGATACAACAGGAAGGTTCCACTTTTTTGCTCCCATTGAAACGACCCTCTGGCTCTGGCAGTGGATGCCATGTCGATCCCGTGGAATATTCTCCTGGCATACATATTTCCCCCCATTCCCATGCTGCACAGGGTGTTGAGGAAACTTCGTCTGGAGGGCTCTCCAGTCCTTCTGATTGGTCCGTATTGGCCTTGCCAGTTTTGGATTCCGGAGCGTCTGGATCTCTCGGTAACGGAGCTGTTTCGGCTTCCTCGCCATCTGGATCAGCTTGGAAATTGAATCCTCAATATTGAGGAAGAAGGGTTTTTCTTCCACGGTTGTCACCACTATGCTTGGTGCCCGGAAGCCCGTTTCTTCCAAGGCATACCATCCAATTTGGTCTACTTTTCTCTCTTGGTGGGCTAATAAGGATCTTTCCCATGACTTTGGTCTTCCTACGATCCTATCCTTTTTGCAGGATGGGGCTCATGACAGCTTTGGCAGGAAGATCCTGGAGGCTGTATTGCCTGTGTAGGGTCTTCTTATGTGCCTTTAGTACTCTTTAACTTTTGAGCCCGGTTGGATCTAGTTTTGTGTGCTGTGTTAACGGTTCCTGGTGTGTTATACTCCAGTTTTGTGTCTGTTGACACTTTCCTATTTAGAGGGCTGTGTATGGTCTGTTTAGCTCATGTATGCCCTGGTGGCTTTGGGGGCCCTGCGCCTGGTCCTTGCCTTACTTCCCACCTCAGGAATCTCAATGGCTTGACATCCCAAAGTTACCAGTATCTTATACTGGACAACAGAGAAAATAGGATTTTAGTCTTACCTGTTAAATCCTTTTCTCTTAGTCCATATAGGTTACTGGTCTCCCACCCTGTCAAGGGACCATGCTTGGTTCTCCTGTGACTGAACGTGGGAGTCCTCTCGGGTTCATGCTCACAGTAGTCTTCTTTCCCTTCTTGCTACCTAGTTGCTAGATAGTATGTCAGATCTTTCTGGAGAGGAAGTGGCTAGGTGCAGCTAAGGAGAGGAAGTAGGCTCCACCCAGCAAATTTTTTCCAGAATTGTTCCTGCCTACTTAAATGGGTAGTCGCCTACCCAAAGTTACCAGTAACCTATATGGACTAAGAGAAAAGGATTTAACAGGTAAGACTAAAATCCTCTTTTGGCAATAAATGAAATAAATCCAGCCCTGTATCACCACATATTAAAATGAACGGTAGACATGACTGACATAAATGAGGAAAATACAAGTAAAACATACCAATTTTGTCAGGCCTGGTCTGCAACTATAATGGGATTATGTGCTTAGCTGAAACAAATAAAGTGCATGACTGGGTGAATGTACGAATCTACCTGCTTTTCCCTAGTGTCTGCACTCTGCACAGCATATGATCGATTTAGTATAGCAAATACACTCCCTGTCATTAAGCTCTTTATGCTTCCTCCATCGCAAATGCATTTTCTCTGTACCTCGTTTAGTATGTGGTGTTAAGACGTGGAGGAAAGGAGTGTCACAAACTGCCCATCAAATGTCCTTTTGCCCGGCCCTTAGCACAAGTGGCATTAAAGCATTTCTGGATTCAGTAGTTTAGTAAATTGGTGTTATGTATGGCTATAAAATAGATGTAAATCTAGTGTTTATGACCATGATGACATGGAGCAGTTCTGTAGAAAACTAACAGCATCACATTGGTTTAACCCCTTAAATGCAATACGCTGTAAGCTATAGGGCTTCTATTGGGTACTCCCACTGCTGAGATTTTTTAATTTAAACTGCAGTTGTCTACTGTGGTCACCAGGTGATGCTGTTCCCTTCACCTGTAATGGAGAACCAAAGTGAATTACTTAGTATGTCCCATAGAATGCATTATATAAAAAGACAGTTGGGTTCGAACACCAGTTGTTACTGACAGTTGATTAAAAATAGTAATAACCTTTGAATGGGAAGTCTCCCAGCATTAGGTATAATCTAGTTTTACTCTACAGGGAAAGCCATATAGCATATATTTTTCATTTAAAAAAACTGTACTGCTCCCTTAAGAAACTATGCACCCTCATGTGTGGAAAGAATAAATCAATTCATGCTTATTTCATGTTAAATTAACCTCCAGAATAAGAAGCACTCATCAAGTTTTCCATGGAACCTTCTTTAATGCATGTCTTTAACACTCTGCATGGTACCCTGTGCTGCTGTCTAGTACAATACAGCTTCTAGACCATTTAATTTGCATATAAACCTCTAGTAGTGGAAGAGATAATCCTGACTTCCATGTTAATCTATGTATAACTGTGTATCTCCTCTGCAGGTCCTCAGCATGTCACCTAGCAGTGAAGTAGCAATTCCAGCACATGGCGGAGTATGTAATATACAGCTACAGTTCACCCCACAGGGCAGGATTGGCCAGTTTGCAGAGGAAGTGATGTTGGAGGTGGCTGGGTTGACACGTTCACTTCTTGTCCTGCGTGGTTGTAGCCAAGGTTTGGAAATGAGCTTAGATCAGGAATACATTTCATTTGGAGCCGTCGTACTGCAATGCCAGGCATCTCGCAGGATAATACTCAGCAACACTGGGGAGCTGGGAGCCAGGTAAGTCTGTCAGAAATATAATGAAGCTGATGCACTAAGACCTGATTCACTA
Organism: Rhinophrynus dorsalis; assembly: GCA_037306005.1. NCBI lineage: Eukaryota > Metazoa > Chordata > Amphibia > Anura > Rhinophrynidae > Rhinophrynus > Rhinophrynus dorsalis. The sequence goes on along the minus strand of CM074722.1, from coordinate 272,191,595 downwards.
AGAATACTACTTTGTGTCAGAAGATATTAATTAGTTAGAATACTACTCTGTGAGAAAAACCTTCCTTTGATGAGTGTCCAGGATCAGGCCATGGAAGATCACCTTTTGGACCAGCAACAAGTAGGACATTTGACTGCTGAATCTTCAAATGTGACACCGAAGAGCTGATATATATAGACTATATTGGTAGATAAGTGGGCAACAAATCCACTGAGGGTGCGTTCACCAACATGTTTTATTCTAACTAATTAATATCTTCTGACACAAACTCTTTCTCAGAACCAAAACCGCAAACCTTCATTCCAAGACAGTCTTGGGACTCATGCTCTACAGAGGATGTCCCCTTCACTCAATCTCAAGTGAGACCTCTTCAGTTGAACCTTCGCAAGACTCTGCACAAGAGTCTAGACAGTCAAGAGACACAGTTTCATCTGTCTTCAAGATTTTCCTGCATTAATGGATAGCTCATAACAAAGTCATCAGAGCAAGACCTTTTCCAATCCTAAACTGAACAGTCATCACCACTGATGTTAGTCTCAAAGGTTGGGGGCAAAAAGGGTTGGGGAGCAGTGTTCCAATTCAGTAGAGCCCAGGATCTATGGTTTCTTCACAAAACGAGTTTTCACATGAATGTTTTCAAACTCAGATCCATTCACAATGCTCTACTTCACTGGTACTTCAGGATTGGCCAATTAAGATCCAGTCTTACAATGCAACAGCAGTCACCTCCTTATACAATCAAGGAGGCATAAGAAGTGCTCAGGCAATGCTGAAAGTGTTTGGTATTCTGTTTTGGGTAAAGACATCATTCCTAGATATCTCTGCAGTGTTTCTCTCAGGAGTGGAGAATTGGGAGGTAGATTATCCAAGCTTGCAGAGTATGGTGCCAGGGGAGTTGGCCTTTCATCCAGAATTTCTTCAACCACTGGTGGACAGATGGAATTGACATGAGGGTGTACATACTAAACAACAAAGTGTTAAAGTTTTATGCAAGATACAAGGACCTCAGTGCAACTCTGACTGACATCATTCTAGTTCATTGGCACTTCAGACTGGTATGTGTTTCCACTGTTGGTAATGCTCCATATTTCCTAAACAGGATAAATTTAGAAAGAGCACCAATGGTTCTGATAGCACAAGTATGGTTGAGTATGTCATGGTATTCAGAGCTACTGAACATGGTAACCGATTACTGGAGGATTCCTCTTCATCACAGTCTTCTGGATCAAGCACCCTTCTTTCACCAGAACCAACTCTGTTGAGGATACAATCCTAAAGTGGAAAGGGTTATCTGGTGTAGTAATATCGACCATGATGCAAGTTTCTTCCAGAACTTACCGCAGAATTTGGAAAGCATTACTTTTTTGTATCCCCAATTTCTTCCCAAAGAGCCTTAAGTTTCTGCAGAATGATCTGAACAAAGGCATTGGTGTCAATTCCTTAAATGTTCAGGTCTTTTCTCTTACAGTTCTCTTCCATAAGAAAAGAGAACTCATGTTTGACATTATTATTCTCCTTGGCAATTTCATCAGAATCTCCTTAATCTTCCATGATGATAAACCTCTGTGGAGAACTGTACCTGGATTTCTCCCACCTCTGGATTTCATCTTATTGTTGTTCTTTCCCTATACCCGCATCATCAGAAAGCTGATGAGGAACGTTTTCATACATTAGATTTGCTGAGATCTTTCAAGTGATATGTAGACAGAAATAAGGCTTTTAGAATGACAGAGGCTCTCTTTTTGCTCAGTGAGTGTCACAAGGATGGTCATGCAGCTTCTAAGACTTTCAGGCTTATTCTCTTAACCACATGTCTGCTCCATTTCATGTTAAAGCTCCCTTCACGAGAGCTCCCAGTTCCTCTTGGGTATTCAGACAAGAGGCATCTGCTGAACATTGTGCAAGGCAGCCACTTCTACTTCAGTACACATTCAATAAGTTTTATATGTTTCATGTTTTTGCTTCCTCTGAGATTAGGTATGGGAGGAAGGTTCGTCAAACTGTTTTGCACTAAATTTTTCCTTCCCTTCCATAATTTTTCTTACGGACATCTTTCAGGTCCCCACACACACGCACACACACACAGCCCCTGTGTCCCTAAGTATGATGTTAAAGAAAAGGGTACATGGCCATTAAATCTTTTTCTCTACTTTAGGCAGCCCCCTGGGGAAAATGTCCTTCCTACACGGGGATGCTCATCTGAGATGGTGGTTCCTCTTCTACTCTGGAGGACTTTTGCAACTGAGGTTACAGGCTCTCAGGAGGGGCGTGTTGCTAAGGGGAGGATCCAATTCTAACTTTTTTTTAAAGTGCCCTGTATCCTGCTTAACCCCCAGTAACTGTGTCCCCCAAGGGACTATAGGAAAGAAAAGGATTTAATGTTAAGTATAAAAATACCCTTTTCTACTTGGATCAACATCCTGTCTGCATTGAAACCAACTGTCATACTTTTCTATAGTGTTCTAAGCTAGAAAAGTACCATCACTTTTTAAAGCATCTACATTATCTGCAAACAAAGTCTCCCAAGGCAAAGAATTCCACATCCTTGCTGTGCTTACTATAAAAAAAATTGCAGCCTTTATTTTAGTCAAAATCACATTTGCTCCAGTCTTGATTTATTTCTTTTTTTTTGTCCAGAGAGTTATTTGGCATTACCCTCTCTCTCGCTATGTATATATATATATACATATATATATATATAGTTGTAAATAGTAATCATGATGTCCCTACTATGCCTTCCAAACCCAGTTTGGCTAACCTCTTTTAGTAAGTAAAATCGTATAATCCCTTTATCAGTTTTGTTGCACATCTTTGTGTTTCCAGTTCGATGTCTTATTTTAAGAACTAGCACCCAAAATTGTATTCCATATTCTAAACATGACCTTACCAATTATTTAAAAAGAGAGAGAGAATTATATTCCCAGAAATTAACCATGAGGCGTTCCATTTGAAATTTTAGCATTGCTTGAAAAGGGTCCATTTTATCATTTTACCAGTCCATGCACAGGTGTCTCTTCCTAAGCTGAACCCTTTTAAATTGATAGTATTACTTTCTTATTAAAAAAACTCTAAAATTGTAGATATTAATGATAGAATTAAGATGAGCTACTTCCCAGATCTCAAATCTTCATAGTTTTTCTGTTCGTAGCATCCCTCCCCTTTTTCGTATGTCAACGCTCTAGCTGACAGATGCAGAATCTGGTCATTTGACCAGACGGAGGCTCTTCAGCAGAGCCGAAAATGCAACGTTTGTGAAGAAATACTTTATTGGAACAGTCTACAAAGTGTGCTTGCAAACCATGAACTATGAAGATTTGAGACCTGGGAAGTAGCTCATCTTAATTCAATTATTAATATCTACAATTTTAGAGATTTTTATAAGAAAGTATTACTATCCCTTTAGTTTATACAGTAACCTTTTTTTATGCTCAGTATCAAAGGCTTTTGCAGTTGCTTCTGTTCCACTTACTATATCATACTCGGTAAAATAACTTTTGTTTGAATTGTTTTCTATTGGAAGGTTTCATTGGGACATAAAAAAGTTTCAGCCGGACTTCTCAATTTCACCAGCCTCGGGTTATATCACAGCTGGCACTGAAGTCACTTTTGATGTGACCTTTCATCCATGTGAAGTAAACACTGATATACATTATGAAAACCTGTCCTGCTTCATTGAAGGGAGCAGCACCTTAATGCTGACACTATCTGGATCTTGTGTTGGTCATCCATCTACAAAGGAGGTAATTGCTAGTTAACAGGGCTGTCACATTGCGCTTTGAAGGAAAAGTAATGTCCACAAATAATTGTACCTCCAATTGTTCAATATATTTTTTTATAATGAATAGTATGGTCTGCAACTCCCTTACTTTCATATCCATCTTGAAAATCCAATTACAAGTTTCCCCCTCACACCCCTTTTGAGCACGTCACACTGACTTCCTTCACAGCAGAAAGCCAGTCCGGACAGTCTGTGACGGGGGACAATATGTCAGCATAATGAAAAAACATATTGTCCATCATTGTGATCCTTCTGGTCGAGTGACTGACTTTTTGATCTGAGGGAAGTCAGCATGCTGTGCTCAAAAGGGGTGTGAGGAGGAAACTTGTAATTGGATTTTCAAGGCAAATATGAAGATAAGGGAGTTGCAGACCATACTATTCATTATAAAAACTAGTGGAGAAGTTGGTTTTGATGCCCTGACTCTTGAAGCGGCGCTTCTTGTGAGGTCACATGGCTCTACAGAGAGATTAAATGAAGAAATTAATATCTGCAAAATGAGTTTTAATTGTCAAAGAGAATTAGAAAGAAAAACTGCAGTCAAGCATGAGGTAAAAGCCACAGCACAGTAGGGGACAAATGAAAATTTCCCAAATTCCCATTGAGTTAAATGAGGCTGTTAATCCCTTAAATGTCAGTGAAGTCTCCAGTGCCTTGCACAGCAATATGATGGGGACCTGTCTAGCATTCAAGAGATTAAAAGTCCCATTTAAATAAATGAGGACATACATTTGTTCCTTCTGATGCCGCTGGATTACCCAAAGTCCTGTTCTACTAACATAATTTCACTTAATAAAGCAAATAACACAATAAAATAGTAAAGAACAAAATAATTAATGTTTTATTTGTTTCTCAGTATATCAAACATTGTTATAAACGCCTCTATTTTTAGCACATATTTTATTGCCTGTCAGTAAATTTACATGGTTGGCAAAGCTGGGGGAGTAGGGAGGGGGTTAAGGACAGGAGGGAAATAAAAATGAAATAAACAGTGCAAAAATGATTGTGTGGGGAAGGTAGGGAGAGAAAAATCCTGCTATGTAACTATTTTTTCTTTATACACTGAGTTCCTCATGCAAAGGGTGAAAGAGGATCAATTCTGGAGCATACCAACTGCATGATAGGGAATAATATAAATTTCCTCAAAACCCCATTAATTTAAATGGAGCTTCTAACCTCTTGAATTCTAGAGACTGGTCTCCAGTGCAGTATGTTGGAGACTTCTCTAATATTTAAGGATTTAAAAGCTCTATTTAAATCAATGTAAATGTTTATTACCTCCATGATGCAAATGTTTTGCTTACAGAATTGCTCAACTTTCTGCAAGACCCGATATGCAAGTAGAAAATATACCAATGTATCAATAATATCTGGTGAATTCTGGTATTGACTACAAAGTGCTGATCTCACCTTTGTCTACACACTGTCAATCTTACTTTCATGTTAAATTTCTACAAAATTGTAACGAATTATTGTGTGCTATTGGTAGGTGCACTGAAAAAATGATGGGAAAACAAACTGTAAAAAACCCCTCTCTCTTAACACATCTGTAAAATAACAAACAAAATAAGTATCTTGTAATACCTTTTTTATTGGACTAACAGAATTTTGGACTGACAAGCTTTTGGGAGAACCTCCCTTTCTCAAGTCTAAAGCATTTAGACTTGAGAAAGGGAGGTTCTCCCGAAAGCTTGTCAATCCAAAATTCTGTTAGTCCAATAAAAAAGGTATTACAAGATACTTATTTTGTTTGTTATTTTACATCTGCATCACTGGACTAATACAGCTACAATCTCCACTCTAAACACATCAGTAGTTCTCTTTACTAGAAATAAGCAGGATTTATACCTCACTCTGTTGTTTTGACCACATTGATACTCTATACCACACATTATATTGATTAAAGACGTATGTAAAACATACATAGAAATAAGGGTTAAATGCTGACTAAAATACACTAAAAAAATCCACCCCATCAAAGGTATACAGTTCCTTTACAATAAGGTCCTGAACAGTGTGCACTCATGTCCCAAAGTGACATGACCTGCACTAGTGACCAAAGAGTTAATATCAGTTGTTTGCGTTATTAAAAAAAAAATACATTCGCTTAGTCTGTTAATGAGTTTTGTTTAAAATGTTATCCCAAAAATAAAATGATAAATATAGAACGCAGTTAATACTTACCAAGGTGGATTTCTTTGTAGTGTATGTATATGCAAACAGATAGGATTATAAACCCACATTTAAAGTGATTGGCGCAAGTGTATATCTTATATAGAACAAGAAGCAGGAGGGTAAGAATTTAAGAGAAAAATAAGTTTCTTACTTTTTAAAAAGAACAAGATTTCTTTGCTGTCATTTGGGAAGCATAGCCTCAAAATAGCTATACAGTTTATTTGTGTGAATTCGATCTTTATTACAGTCCACTGCTAGTTGTTTCATTTTACAGTATGGTAAAGATGATGGACTCTTACGAACCATTCAGAACTATTGAAGTATATTGTTTGTTGTATCCTATTTCTGGTGTACAGTTCCCCTTTAAATCCAGTGCATTGATCTTCCCTCATGTTGTACTGCAGGTTGTAAGCTTCCAGTGCCAGGTGAGAAATAAACAGACTCAGGCTATCCTACTGAGTAATAAAACTAATCGTGCTTGGAATCTACATCCCATCATTGATGGTGAGCACTGGAAGGGACCAGATGTCATCACCGTGGAGGCTCAGCAAAGCAAACCGTATGAGATCACCTACCATCCCCTTATCATGAGCAGTGAGGGAAAGAAGCACCAGGTAACACACACACAGTGGGAACTGGGTCCATACTTGTAAAACTAGATATTTTCTACTCTTTAACAATTAACCTCTTATAAGGCTACCTCAAAAATCATAGGGGTCTTCTGTTTTATACAACACTTTGATAAGTGCTTATATTTCCTGTATATTTTTATGCTGATGATTGTGTGCGTCGATCACACTCTTTAAAATGTTGTAGTTTAAAAATTCTAATGGTTTCAATGTGCCCCACAATCTTCATTTTCCCTCCTGTAAGTTCATTTTGTAGTGATGAGGCTGATCTGGTTAATTGATCGATGGACCTTGGCTACCATGGCATCTTGACTATGCGATTACACATATGGAGACATTTTCTTCGGTGTGAGCTGTTTGTTAGTGTCCTGATTGCTTACAGTGTTCAGAACACAATTAAGCAGCTTACTTAAAAAATGTCTTGTCTGTCTGATTGAGCACTGGGTCTGGTTTCCATAGCAACTGAAGTCTACTGGATGGACCAGGTCATCACCTTCATTGTATAAAGGGCTGACATCAGGGAAAGGCCAGAGAGTGAGAACATTAACACCATTATAATTTTAACCTACATTTTAAAAAGTGTGGTGGATGTTGGTCACACTTATTAATGTAAACAAATATTTATTTTTTAACCATTACTTTTTCTTTAAAATGGATGTGTCACCTATTTATAACATAGCCTAAATAGTTAGGCTACGTATCCAATACTTCTAAAATGTCATTATTTTTTTTAAAGTTTTATTTATTGTAAATTTTAACTTAGAAAGTCTGTCCCCCAGCTACTTCCGCATAGACTGCTCTGCCTCCGCTCTCCTCCCTCCTTTGATAACGGAGGCTTCTGTCTGTAAGCTGCCAATGAGACCACTCCAGCTTACAGACAGAAGCCTCCGTTATCGGAAGAGGGAGGAGAGCAGAGGCAGAGCAACTGACTGCGGTTACAGAGCAGGTAACTGCAGTCTATGTGGTTAAATTTGTTAAATTTATAACAAATAAAACTTAAAAAAAAAAATAAAGTTTTAGAAGTATTCGATATGTAGCCTAACTATTTAAACTATGTTATAAATAGGTGACACATCCACTTTAAGGAAATGAAGAATGGTTATGGATGTAGTTGCATAGTAAATTAGGTTGAAAAAAGACACAGGTCCATCAAGTATGGGCTCCTCTGCCTTATTTTTCCCAATAAATAATTGGTTAACAATGCATGTTCTTCTCAGGGCTCCATCTTCTTCCCACTGCCAGATGGAACAGGATTAATGTATCTTCTACATGGCCTAGCTGACCCCCCTAAGTCTTCTGGAAATGTCATCCGAGAGGTGCCTTGCAAGACATCTTACACTGAGCTACTGGCTATTCACAACTGGCTGAATAAGACCCAGAGGTGAAAGGGAGTGGGGAAATGTTGTCTTTCAGTGCTACTGATTAGTGACTATAGCTCTTCATGTGTTCATGCTGCATTTGTATGATCCTTAACTGCTCATTGACATAATTAGAGATTGTATTTGAGTTGTTTGGCTTCTTGTATCTGTATGGAAAAGACTGGAAAATATTTATAAAGAAAGTGAATCAATTCTGGAGCAAAGCCAATGCACCAATTTTATCAAACCCAAAAATGAAGTGGGGTTATATAAAATTAAATACACAACTTCATGCTAACAACCAGTAGTGAGCACTAATCACAATAAGCTAACTTACATTAGCTCTTATCTCTCATTACAAATCAAAATTAATGAAATACTTTCGGAACAGGACAGTTTACACATGTTAAAAAAGCTAGTTTAAAATTATATTTTAAGGATATAACGTGAATAATTATTGTTTACATATGCTAGCTGTACATACATGATATTTAAAGTTATATCAACCTATTTGTATATTAGTGTTCACGTAAAAAGGAGGAAAGCTCTACTCTTTGCTGGCTGTATACACATACATGAATACATCCGTGCTGTTGACACGAGTAGAATGCAACATCCAAAAGGTGGAGAATGCAAAATTCACATTATAGTGCCATATTCTTGTGTTTGATAAGGAAGCCGGTATATGACGTAACTGATAAATCAACAAATAGCTAATATACAAGGAAGTACATGTAGAGCCTTGTGTATTTAACCATCTGCTGTTTAAAGGGTTAGTAATGTCCACATTTTTTATACATTTGTAGAGGCTTAAAAAAGATTATCATTGCCACAAACCCCATCTCTCAAACCGCTATGGTTTGAGAGATATTGGCAATGAAGGTTGCTCCTTCCCTCTCCTTCTCCTGAAGTCAGCGTCTAGCTGACAGCAGGAGATCCCAGTCCAGGGATCAGCCTAAAGCACTGCAGCAGAGCTGAAATCCCGTTATTGCAAAAGAATTATTTAATTGGAAATGTCTACAAAGTGTGCCTGGTTTGCAAGCTCACTTTGTAGACCTTTCCAATGAAGTAATTCTTTTGCAATAACAGGATTTTGGCTCTGCTGCAGAGCCTCATCGTGTTGGCCGAAACGGATCCCCTTCTGTCAGCTTTACAGCTAACATCATGGGAAGGGGAACTTTCATTGCCAATATCGCTCAAACCATAGCAGTTTGAGAGTTGGGGTTTGCGGCAATGATAATCTTTTTTAAGCCTCTACAGATCTATAAAAAATGTGGACATTACTAACACTTTAATAAATACACTTCTAAGATATTATGTCTTCCTTCGGCACAGATCTCTGTAACCGGAGCTCCCGCGGGCCGCTCTAGTAGTGCAGAGGCTGGGAGATGATCTCATCTCCCAGAGCTCTGTATTACTAGAGCGGCGCGCCGAGTGGGAGATCAGCTGAGGACTGCTGCGGGCGAGGGGGTCGCAGGGGGCGGCCGGGCCCCTTGAGTGACGGGCCCAGTCGCAGGTGCGACTGCTGCGACCCCTATTGTTACGCCACTGGTCTCTACTCTACCTAACTCAAAATGTGCACAAATGGATTTTCCAGTGTCTTACATTGGTTCTTTAGAACACTAATAATAAATGAAGTTCCCCAGCTAAATTCACTTCTTACCTTATAATATAAACAAGACATTCTCTCTAATTATTCCCTTCTCAGACCATGAGTAAAAAGCTATATTCTATTTTAGCAATGTCTGTCTTCATCTTCTTAGAATGCTAATATAAAGTTATAGTCTTCTATTCCCACCTCTAACACCAATTTCTTCTTCCCTCCATCTGTATCCAGATTCCGTGTTATTGTGGAGATGGTCAAGCCAGATCGCCTAGACAACAGTACCACCATTAAGGGCCTGGACTACATCGAGGTGCCTGGAGCTGCCAGGAGAGAATACAAACTGTCTTTTCACTCTTACAAAGAGGGCACATTTTCTACAAAGGTGAGAGAAATAGTGTTAGGAACAGAAAATTGAAGGGGATTAGAGTAGGATAAGATCTATGACAGGACTGTATGCTAGTGTATCACACATTGGTCCTTCTGTATAACCAATCCGAAGCATACCAACTGAACCATAGGAGACAAATCAAATAAAAATTAATAATTATTTTAATAGGACTCTCTAGCTTTCAAAGGCTTAAAAGTCCATTTTACCCATCCCCTGAAGAATACCCAGAGATTGTTGAAACCTTTATGGATTATTATAAAAAAAAGTATATCTTTATAGATGAACATACTCCTTCTCCAACAAAAAATACAAAAGAATATTCACAGCACAAAGGAATCCCCAAAATATCAACACTACATACTGATAAACTGGAAGGTGGAATTACATTAGAGGAAATCTCTGAAGTGATTAACCAGATGACATCTTATAACAGGCTGGGCCCAGGTGGTTTTTCTTTTATTTTTTATAGGACATTTTTTGACTGTATCAAATCTCTACTTGTTTGAACACTAAATTAACTTCCTTATCACATACACAAACATCCCTCCCCTAAAAGAAGCATTTATCAGCATAATTTTGATGGAAGGGAATGATCCAAAATTCCAGTTACAGGCTTATTTCTCTTTTAAAGTTAGATATTAAAATGTATGCAAAAATCCTTGCTAATAGAATCAAGGCTCTCATTCCTCATTTGATCCATTCAGACCAATCTGGGTTTGTTCAAGGAAAAGGTGCTAGAGTTAACATAATGATAATCATTATGCCTATTGACTATGTTAACAGGAAAAACATAAATTCTGTTCTGACAATAGATGCTGAGAAATAATTTGGTAGAGTTACCTGGGCTTTTATACTAGAAATTCTTCTATATATGGGAATCTGTGACAGAGTCTTCAAATATGTGATGGCCTATACTCTAACTCTTCAGCTAAAATTATAGTTAAAGGGTTAGTAATGTTTCAAATCAAGTGAAGCTACAACCCCTTCTTATACTGTGTACTAATGCTCTGTTACCTTCCTAATGCTGACATCGCTATATTTCCTTTGAAATTATATCATAAATCGTCCTTCTCATAACCCGTCTGTTACGCCATCCTTCTTTGCCTCTGAACTGAAGGAGAATCAAGGAGGGCAGGATTTTCCTTATACTGGATGAAGGAAGAATGTCCCACGTTGCGATCTGTCCAGCCTTCAGATCTGAGGAGAGGTGGCTAACCCACATGAAAAGGGTTGTGAGGGGGACAATTATTAATATAATTTCAAAGAAAATATAGCAATGTCAGCATTAGGTACCTAACAGGGCATTAGTACACAGTACTATTACTAAACCATTAATGATTCGCTCTTTTCTCCCTTTCAGTTAAAAAAAAAAAAAAGGTACAAGACAAGGCTGCCCCTTTCACAGTTGATTTTTATCTTAATGGAGTCATTGGCTCATTGAAGTCATCCTAACATAGAAGGCATTGCAATAGGTGCCCAGGAACATAATATGGTGTTGTTTGTAGATTACTTAATATCTGTGAATAAATCTCCCACTAGTACTCTTCCTTCCCCATAATATAAGAGGCAAATATAGTCAGGTTGATCCCTTTATTGGCTAACTAAGCAGATTTAGGATGGAGGCTTTCAAGACTCTTAGGTCTTTTCCTCAGGCATGTTATACAGATAAATATGAAAACAACTCTCTTAAATACAAGTACACATTGCATTGTTTAGAATGGAAATCAGATAAGATACCTCAGTCCAGACCCAGGTTCTTTGATCCTTCAGTGGTAGAGGAGTGTGATGTAGATTGCAGACTTCCTCCAAAGAGTCAAAGGTATTTATGATCCCAGTGGGACTGTTGAAAAGGCTAATCCACAATGTGATAATGTGCCAGAAATTATCTGTCCCTATTCAGTCCATTATTTAAAGCATTAATCTGCAGAATTAATTTAACCTCCCATATTTTTCTTTCTCTCTGAGTGCAAAACAGTCCCATCAGTACACACAGTTTAATGTCCCCGACACTGTGTCCATTTTGGCAAAAATGTTCTCCCACTGCACTGGTGTCTCTGTCTTTTTGTTGTTAACACTGGATCTGTGGGAATTAAACCATTTATGTAATGGCTGTCCAGTTTCACCCACATAAAAAGCTGTTGGGCATTTTGCACACATGTTACATTTGATGATTTGCAGGTGAAGGTACCATTAATCTTATTGTGTTACTGAGTGTTTGGTATGGATACCTTGTCAGTGGTGTAAATATGTGCACAGGTTTTACCCCTCCTTTGTAGGCAGGGAGATGTGCCATGTTTTTGTATTTTTATTCAGGGCACTCCTTACCATCAGTTGTTGTAAACTGGGAGAGTAAGGAAGGCTATGAGAATATGTTCTTAAGTCTTTCATCCATATGTAATATTGTTTGAAGTTCTCTTCATATTTTGTGTAGAACTTCAACTTGGGAGCTACCACAAGTGGCTCACTTGTTCCTTGTAGCTCAACAGATATTTTCTTTGTATGTGGATAGCTTTCTGTATCTGAGTGTCAACAATCATTGCACTGTAACTCTATTTTATAAAGTTGCCTCTGAGTTTCTCAAGGTGCTTGTCACTGTCCTCCATGTCATAACAGATGCGGTTGTATCTGATGGCCTGACTGTATTTGATGGAGTTCTTTGTGTGTTTTGGGTGGAATATATTGTTTTTCAGGTAGGTTGGTCTGTCCATTGTGTGGACAGAGTTGTTCTTAATACTGATAGTCGTGTCTAGGAAATTAATGTTTGCTCATGAGTAACTGAGTGTTAGGTTGATACTGGGGTGCAATGCATTGTAGTTTTTGTGGAATTTGAGAAGTTTCTCTTCATTGGCGGTCCAGATCATAAAAATATCATCTATTTAGCAGAGATAGACCAGGGGTCTTGTCTGGCAGGTGGACAGGAAGTCCTCTTCTAATTTTGCCATAAACAGGTTGGCATATTGTGGTGCCATTCACTTACCAACTGTAGTCCCCATTTTCTGAAGGCAGAGGTCCTGTCCAAACTTGAAGTAATTGTGGGTGAGTATAAACTGTATGAGTTTTGTTACTGATTCCGTGGCTGTGTTATATACTTGACATTCTGTTATGCCATCTGTTTGTGGAACGTTAGTGTAAAGGGATTCCACATCGATAGTGGCCATGATGGCGCTCTCTGGAATGGGGCCCAAGTCAGCTAGTTTGTTTAAGAGGTCCGTGGTGTTTTGAAGGAAGCTGGGTGTTCATTTTCCAGGGGTTACGGGGTGTTTTCTACCCTGCCAGAGATATTCTCTGTGAGTATGCCAATTCCTGAAATTGTGGGTCTTCCCGGGTCTCCTTCTTTGTGTATTTTTGGTAGCTTGTAGAAGGAGCCCGGTTTTGGATCTGGGGCTTTATCTGTTCTCCAATGTTGGAGTGCAGTTCTTTTATGATCCTATTAAGTTGTTTTGTATATTTTTTTTGTGGGATCATCTTGTAATTTCAGATAGTATCTTTCATCAGAGAGTTGCCTATTTGCTTCTTGAATATAGTCCACAGTGTTCATAATAACAATAGCACCCCCCCCCCTTGTCTGCAGGCTTAATAATAATATCCTGGTTATTGTTTAGTGACTGTATGGCTTTCTGTTCCTTGTGGTTTAGGTTAGGTGTTGGTTCACATTGTTTCTCCTGTATTTCTGCAGTGACTCTGTTTCTGAAGTTATCTATGTATCTGTCCAGTGTAGGGTTACTTCCTGATTTAGCATCTAAAGGGTTAATACTGAATGCCACCAGTATGCATTCATATATTTGTAGAGTAGAACATCCCCCCCCCCATTCTACTGTACAGAACCTGGCAACATTTGAAATGCTGCTATTGTAAAGGCACTTTTCTCACACTGGTGACGATTTGAATGTACCATACTGACGTTCGGCTTGTAAGCAGTCATTACAATAGGATATATTATTTTAGATGTAACAAATGAAATGTGCATTTTTAGTTCATGAAGTTGAAAATACCTTCTTGCTCTCCTGTAAATTAGGAGTCTGTGCAGGCCATGCGTGTAGGTAAAATTAAATATGTTTGGTATTTTTGTATTGAGGGGGTTCAGGGCTTTTAAAAATGACTGAAACTTTCACAACCATCATAAATGGTTTTGATATATAGTGTATGAGATTAGCAAAATAAGTAATTTTTTTAAACTTTTTTTTGTATTTATGACATCATAGCTTCTCAGACAATGTCAAATTGACTTCACGTGGGGCACCATGAAAAAGCCAAATTTGTTCTGAAAAAACGATATAAAGTTTTCTGTATAAAACTAGAAAGGTACCCCCAAGAATCATACCTAAACAGATGGATAGCAAAAAAGTGCCTGGCCTCCTCGGAGAACAAAATTGCCCAAAATCCTGTCACTCAAAGAGTTAAAAGTCCCTATTAAATCAGTGGGAATTTAGGGAATGTTTATTTGTCCCATATGGTATAGTTGGTTTGCACCAGAATTGCTCAAAGGTTGTGCATCTGGACCTTAATGCGATTTCACTTGAAACATTTTTAGAGCAACTAGTTTACTGCATATACATAACTTCTAGGAAATCTTAAACCTGTTTCTGATTATCTTTTGTGTTTTTGGCTGCAGATAACTTTCCGTAATGAGACCACTCAGGAATATCAATTCTACTATGTTACTTTCAAAGCGACACCACCTGGCATCATCAGCACCATTGAGATGGTTACACCAGTGCGGCAAAGCACAGCAGCCACTGTGAAGGTGGAAAATCCCCTGCCTGTGCCTGTAACCTTCACCACCGACTGCAAAGTGTCCGAAATTAACCTGCCTCCACAGCTCACTGTTCCTGCACAGTCTGAGGTAACCTGCCTCCACAGCTCACTGTGCCTACACAGTCTGAGGTAACCTACCTCCACATTGTGCGTGCACAATGTAATGCTACTCCAAAGCTCACTGTGCTTACACAGTCTGAGGTAACCTGCCTCCACATTGTGCGCGCACAATGTAATGCTACTCCAAAGCTCACTGTGCTTACACAGTCTGAGGTAATGAGCCTCCACAGCTCACTGTGCCTACACAGTCTGAGGTAATGAGCCTCCACAGCTCACTGTGCCTACACAGTCTGAGGTAACCTGCCACCACAGCTCACTGTGCCTACTCAGTTTGAGGTAACCTGCCTCCACTTTGTGCCTGTACAATGTAATGCTGCTCCAAAGCTTACTGTGCTTGAACAGTCTGAGGTAACCAGCCTCCAAAGCTAACTGAGCCTGCACAGTCTGACTTAACCTGCCTCCAAAGCTTACTGTACCTGCCTAGTCAGTAGTAACCTGCTAACAGGCCCTTCTGTACAGCCATGTCAGAGGTACCTCATCCCCAAAGCCCACTATGCTTGGCCCTTCTGAGGAAACCTTTTCATTTCTCTCTAACTTTCTCATTCCATTGTTCAAGTTTGTTATCCGTTATTTTGTCTCTCCCTCAATACTCTCTCGAATCTCACATGTGGTTTCTCTGTCCTCAGGTTTGTTTCCCTCTCCATCTTGGTTCATTTTGTTTCTTCTTCAGGTTGCTTAGTTAGTGAAGATATTAGCTGGCAGCTTAAAAAAATATAATATTTTCTTCTTTATACATGAAGGGTGTAACAACTACAGGCTGTGGGCTAAAACAATCACTGCATTTTCTCCATCATATGCATGACTAACTGAAGACAACGTCCAAAAGGATAAGGTGCAGAAAGCACGTGTACCTGATGTCATACACCCAAGGGTACTTAGAGAAATTTGTTCAGGAATAACAAGACCATTGTACATAATATTTTAATCAGTTTCTTCAGGCATAGTCCCCTGTAATTAGAGAAAAGCAGAATTAGTTAATTATTCAACAAAGCGGCAAGAGAGAAACCTGGAAATTATAACTCTGTGAGTATGGTTAAGATATTAGAAGGATTACTAAAGGATAGTATTCAGGCTTATGTGATGACTAAGTAAGAGTTGGCATGATGAATAGGTCACGTCAAACTAATTTACTTGCATTCCATGAAACATTAAAGGTAACAGACAAGGCTATTGCTGTGGATGTAGTAAACTTGAATTTTGCAGTAGCCTTTGATAATGTTTCTCACAAGTGTTTACTTGATAAATTAAAAAGAATCAAATTGGGAGATGATATCTGTGGATAGAAAACTGGTTAAATGATAGAATGCAGAGAGTTGACGTAAATTGTATCTTTTCAGGTTGTTCAGTCGTTAGTGGGGTGCCTCAGGGTTCAGTTCTGAGCCCAGTGCTTTGTCATTTGTTTATTAATAATCTGAAAGTGAGTATTGAAAACAGTGGTTGAATATATGAATTCACCAGTGTAGCCCCGCTGGTGTTAGCCTCTTAGAACAATGACTTCACCACAGGGTATGCACTACAATATAGGATTGCATAGCATTCTGGTGGGCAATCTGACTGTAATGTCAAGAAACCCCATATGCTAGTATGCTCAGGGAAATGGCAGCATTTTCTCTATGCCTTCTTTAATACATTGCCCTAAACACAGCATAGAGGAAAGGAACATCTCAAAACACACACAGACTGCCCCATTGTCCCATAGGTGCAAGGGACATCAAGGGTAGAAATACTGGCACGTGTCTTTTAACTCCTGTTATTGTATGGAATCACCATGGTGAATTTGGTCCAGTGTCTCACTAGGTTGACACTAAACTATTTAATAAAATATATACAGAAAAGGGTGGGCTTTCTCTACTGGATGATTTAGATAAACTAAGTGTTTGGGAGGAAAAGAGGGTTACTATATATAAATGTAAGGTTTTGAATTTGGGTTGCAGAAGCAAGCAAGCTACATATAGACTTAAAGGGATAGTAATACTTCGTTTTAACTTTATTTTATTTTGTAGGCATTAAAAAAACATGAAGAATGATATAAGTCTTATCTCTCAAACCTTTATGGTTTATGAGATATTCACAAGCAATGTTTGCCTCCCTCCCCTTTTACCTAGTGTAAGCCATCTCTTCTCAGATGTGAGTCTGGTTGTATGACAGGACAGATAACAGAAGGGGACAATTTTCTTTGTATGAAAACAATGAAAGCCCTTCCCCCCTTGACAAGTTTTTCAGCTTTTTCCCTTATCTTAATTAAAGATTGTCCCTCTCTGCAGTCTACCTGGGCATCTCCCTTCTGATCTGGTTGAATGGGGGGGGGGTACTTTGTTTGTGAATATCTCTTAAACCATAAAGGTTTCAGAGATAAGACTTATATCATTCTTCATGTTTTTTTAATGCCTACAAAATAAAATAAAGTTAAAATGAAGTATTACTATCCCTTTAAGGGGAAACTAATCTGTTACAGATGTATTACAGCTATAGTTAATTGTTGGACCTACAACTCCCATCATGCCCAACCCGCCTTTGATTGGGCATGATGGAGGTCCAACAATTAACTGCTTCAGCTGTAATATATCTGTAACAATTGGGACATAATTACAAAAGGCTTCAGAGGATCAAAGTGGACTTCCAGAGAACAGGAATGCATAATTTCGCAGCATGGAGCATAAATTGGAGCATCTGGAAGCTAGGAGGAGGAAGCTGCAGGACCGAGGGACCGACACCCAAAAAGATCATCTCAGGCTGTTTGGGTACTTTTCTGGGAAAACTACAATTCCTTTGAGTGCTTGCTTCGTGCGCTTTTTTCTGATTGGCTCCTGGTGCAGCAGCCATTTTGTGATCTTTCCAGGGCGAGTATCCTACGCAGGGCTTGGACTCTCCCTCTAGCCTTTGCTGATTAACCCTTTGCCTGCCAGATCAGTCTATTGTAGCGATTTCTGGAGTGAAACTTTAATCATACACGCTGTAATTGGGTGATTTCTTATACAATAAGGTTATTGACACTGTGAGAATGTCTATACCATTGGAGCTTGGGGCCAGACCTAAGACTAAGGATGCTGGAGTCTCTGTATCCCCTATTGCGCATTGTTCTTCCTGTCATTCAGGGTTACCTAGAGAATTCTCAGGTCATTTATGCCCAGTGTGTTCTGATGTCCCTGAGAGTCTTCTCGGGACCTCCAGCCATGCATTAGAGCCAGTTTGGGTGCAAGAGTTCAATGCTGCTACTAGGGACCTCAGGTCCACGCCAACTCTTTCCATCCCAGTTACAGGGGGTCTTCCATTCTTGGCAGACCCCTTCCTCCATCAGGTCTTCCCTGCCCAAACCTCAGGGAGTACCTGACGTGTCAGATTCCTCTGAAGAGGAACTCCTGGTGGATTCAGATGTTGAGGAATGTTCTGCTCTGGGCTTCCCTCAGTTTTTTGGGGATCCTTTTGAGGCCGATCCTGAGCCCTCCGCTGAGGGCCTGATCAGGGCTGTCTTGAATACACTTAACATTCCCTTAGTTCAGGAGGTTTCTTCTGACCCCTCTGATGTGTTTCAGGAGCCTAAAAAGCCCCTTACTTGATTTCCATCTAACCCCACTCTTGACCTCCTTGTGTCTGAAGAGTGGAAGTCTCCAGACAGAAAGCCTTCTGTCTCCAAGAAATTTGCTAACCTTTATCCCTTTTCTGAGGCAGCGCTTGCTCACTGGGTTCATCCTCCCAAAGTGGATGCTTCTATCTCCAGGCTGTCCAAGTCTACTGCCTTGCCAGTGTCTGATGCGTCTGCTCTAAAGGACTGGACTGACAAGAAACTTGAGGTCTCCCTCAAGTCCATCTTTGCCACTGCTGGTTCTGCCATGCGTCCAGCATTCGCAGCAGCATGGGTGAACCGGGCCCTTGTGGTCTGGACTGAACAGCTCACTCTTGCTGTCCATCAGGGTGCTCCTACTTCAGATAAGTTGCGCCTCCTTGCCAACATTTCTGAGGCACAGCACTATGTTTCTGTTGCCCTATTTGATGCCATCTGTTTGGTGGCTAGGGTTTCCACCATGTCTGTGGTTGCCAGACGGGCTCTTTGGCTCAAGATCTGGTCTGCTGATACTGCTTCTAAGAAAGCATTGCTCTCCTTATCTTTTCAAGGCACTTCTTTGTTTGGGCCAGATCTCAAGGATCTGATCAGTGAGGCTACAGGGGGTAAGAGTACACTTCTAACCTTAGTTGCTAGGAAGAAAACACTTAAACGTAACCAGTATTTTTTGGACAAGAACTGTGAGCTCTGGGATAGTACTCCAAAGGTAGATGCAGTGATAGTGCATTTGGCTCGCGAGACAGCCTTACCTTTGGATGATGCTGCCTCTTTCCGAGATCCTCTTGGTAGACGCCTCAAAAATTATTTACGAAGATTATTCCTTTCTCTCGGGTTGGCTTCTAAGCCTGCTGTTGCCTTGACCTCCATCTCCAGATTCATGAGCCATGAGAGTATGGCTTGACCAAATAGTGCAAGCACTTCTTCAATGGGAACACCATTCATCTGTTGTGGAATCTTTATGCAACCTTAAGCTAGCCACCAACTTCATAGTTGATTCCTCCACTGACCTAGTACATATCCAGTCCAAGGCGATGCTTCTGGCCATCTCCACCAGGCATGCCCATTGGCTTAGACCATGTAATGCGGACAGTATTTCTAAACTGAATCTCTGTGGCCTTCCCTTTACCGGTACCTTGTTGTTCAGAGACAAATTAGACAGTATTATCAAGAAAGCCTCTGGAGGCATGAGTCTATTTTTGCTTCAAGAAAAAAGGAGCAGAAGAGTGGAAGAACCCAACGAGATAGAAATTCCTGTTGGAACTCCCACATTGTTCGTCCAGGGAAAGAATCCACCAGGTCTCAAGCTTGGAAGACTGGATAGTCCTATTCCTTTCAAAACATCAGAGCCAGAGCTCCATCCAATCCCAAACCAGATGGGAAGTTCTGATGGGGATCAGGTCCAGCCTTTCGGGGTCAGAAGTCATTTACTCTACTTCCACAAGGTTTGTACCACCTGTGTCTCAGACAATTGGGTTCTCCAGATCATCTCACAAGGCTACGCCTTGGAATTCAAATTCCTACCCAAAAGAAATATCTTTAAACCCTCGATTTCCCACAGATCAAGTAAAGAGGAACCTTTTAATAGAATACATTAGAATCTTCTAAACGAAGGTGCTATTGTCAAGGTTTATCAGGAAGAGAAATTTCCCAGCATCTATTCGACCCTTTTCTTCGTGCGCAAAGCTTCAGGGGAATCCCATCCCATCTTAGATTTGAAAGACCTAAACTATCACCTAAACGTCCAAAACCTCAAGATGGGGTCCATTCAGATCATCATTAAAAGTGGTTCTTCCAGGAGACTGAATGATCTGAATGGACTGGATGGATGTATATCTCATATTCCAGTTTTCAATGACCATCAGAGATTCTTACGTTTCGCTGTGGATAACCACCACTATCAGTTTTCATGCCTTCTTTTCAGCATCTCCACTGCTCCAAGAACATTCTCCAAACTGCTTCTACCCTTAATCGCAGAACTCAGACAACGGAGGCTCAGGATATTCCACTATCCCACTATCTGCAAAATATCTTGATTGTCTCCCAGGATTGGAATTGCCTGCTCCGCCACAGAGACCTTGCAATCTCTTTTTTGTTCCACCTCGACTGGCTCATAAATTTCAAGAAAAGGCTCCTGATACCCAACTCTTGACCTTCTTGGGTATCCTTTTTGACACTTCCCAGGCAAAAGTTTTTCTGTCGGTTGAGAAGGCACGAATGCTGTCTCTTCAAATTCGATCTGTGAGACAGGAACCTTATCTGCCAGTGAAGAGATGTATGAGCATCCTGGGCCTGATGTCCTCCGCTATCCTGGTAGTGAGATGGGCCCATTGGTTCATGAGACATCTACAAGTCTTCTTTCTCGACAGTCAGTCCAATCATCTGAAAGTTCCTATCCTAATCCCAGAACACACCAGATCAAGTCTACATTGGTAGGAGAACGAACACAATCTGACTCAAGGAAAGTCCCTTAAAGATGTAGAGTGGATACCTCTCACAACAGATGTTAGCGGAAAAGGTTGGGGAGCATTTCACGAGAGACAAACTAGCACAAGGATTATGGCCATCTCATTTCTCAAGCTTGCCATCAAACGTGCTGGATCTGGAGCTGGCACCCAAGCTATCCTTCATGTAGTCCCACACCTGCACAATCATGCTATCAAGATCCAGATGGACAACAGGCCAGCTGTTTTCTACATCAAGAAACAGTGGGGAACCAGAAGCATGTATCTTTTTCAGGAGATGACTCCTATTCTGAGTTGGGCAGTATCACATGCATTTGACCTGAGCAAACTCCGTGTCTGAGCGGATTACTTGGGCAGGCACCAGATATAACCCATTTCCTGGACCTTGAACTGGGAGATCTTTGGAGTGATTGTCCAGAAATGGGGTCTCTCATCCATAGACCTTATGGTCTCTCCGAAAACTGCAGATGTTTTAAGGAAGGACTTGATATCTGGAAACCCAGGGAGTGGATGCACTCAACCAACCATGGAATCAGGAGTTAAGTTATATCTTCCCGCCTTTCTCCCTGATTTCCAGAGTTCTTCGGAAAATCCGGATGGACGAAGCAGAGGTCATTGCGATAATTCCTTTCTGACCCCGAAGGCCGTGGTTCCCAGAGCTCAGGATGCTCTCTGTCTGCGACTCCTGGATCCTGCCTACCCAGAAAGATTTTCTTTCTTAAGGCTTGGTCTTTCACCCAGACCCCCAACAAGCTTTGCAGAGCCCATTATATCTCTTCTTCTGAAATCCCATAATTTCTCTACCTCCACCTCTTACTATAGAATATGGTCATCCTTTTCTCAGTGAGCCATGAAGAAGGAATTATCTCTGATCAATCCATCTATTGTTCACATCCTAGACTTCTTGACTCATGGTTTTCATCAGGGATTGAGCTATAGTACCCTAAAGGTACAGGTTTCCAATATTTCCGCAATCACTGGAATCAGATGGAACAGACAAGACCAGATTATTCACTTCTTCAGAGCTCTTAAGAGACTGGGCCCTTGTTCAGAAACTTCCCTCCATCCTGGGATCTTCCATTAGTTCTGGATACAGAACCCTGTATACAGAACCTTTCGAACCTCTGGATGCCATCTCTCTTGGTAGTCTCTGTCACGGGCTCTCAATAAAGAAACACACGAAACAGTACAAGTGAATTTAAACCAGTTTATTAAGCAATAGATAATAAGAATGCTAGTGGTAGTAATGAACATTTCCTCAGTCAGAGGGGAGATAGATGTGAGGACAGTGTTTATTTCATTACCCAGGAGCTGACACTGAACCACTGTAGGTCTATGGTACTGGGTCTTAGAACCAGACTTGGCTCTACCACAACAGGAAGGAACCATAAGACTAGTACAGGAGCATACCCAGCGGAGGCACAGAGCATGAATAGACCACCGATATCAATAGCTTAACTGGTAGCACCACTCAAGGCAGCAGAGTAGGTGCTTAGATAGATGCAGCCAGATAGGAGGTCACTACTGAGGCAAGGAGTCTCACCTTTTCATGTGTCTCACGACATATTTCTACCCTCATTTGCTCCTGACACTTCTAAAGGGGACAAATCAGAATGGATTAACCTGGACTTAGTCAGGTGCTTGAGAATTTTTGTCAACAGAACATAGTCTGTTGAAAATCGTAGAGACTGTTCATGTGCCTTCGGGGCACAGACAGGGTCTGCCTGTTTCAAGATCTACAATCTCCAGATGGGTTGTGTCCTGCATTTCCAAGGCCTATCAGGACAAGGATCTTCCTGTGCCTCAGTGAATTAAGGCCCATTCTTTTAGAGCAGTAACCACTTTTTGGGTGGCAGAGGCCAGGGTATCCTCAGACGACATCTGTAGAGCAACTGCCTGGTCGTCAGGTTCTGCCTTTGATGGGGACTATCGTTTATAGACTTTTGGAAGGGAAGCCCTTTGTTCAGTAGTGGTCCTGTTCAGCAGTACCTTTTGTTTAGTCTCTTAATTCCCTCCCTTCTACATTGCTTTGGTACACACTCTTTTGTGTACACTGCCGAGGAGTGACCAGGAAAAGGAAAAATTGTTTCAGCTTACCATTATTTTACTTTCCTGGTCACGAAGGGGCAGCGTTCATTGGCTACCCTTCCTTCTTTTCAGCTAAGTAACTTAGACACCTGTGCAGGGGAAGGGGAGTCTAATTTATTGTCTTTTAGGATCTGTTTCCTGTCCTACCGGCTGAGGATGGAAGCTTAACCCTTTCGTGAACACTGCCTCTTCATTTTCAGGAATGGCAAATAATGGTCCCTTTTCACTTGGACACTTTATTCTATCTGTTCTGATAAAAAAAAATCCTTGGCCCTGCAACAGATAGGAAACATATGAAAGGCTCACAGTTTGTTAACTCATTCTGTAGACAGACTTAATTCATGCAAAATATTTAATTTTTGAACCAAATAATCTAATAAAGTCTCTACACTATGCAGAATTGTATTCTGAGTAGACAAATATATTTCATTATCAACTTGTATTCAGTGTCACTCTATTTTCTTCTTCCATTCAGGGAACCTTGATGTTTGAGTACCAGCCCCTGAAGTCTGGTGAGACAGTGGGACGTCTGACTCTGCAAAGTACCGACCTAGGCCTGTTTCAGTATGAGCTAATACTAAAAGCTATGCCTGCCTTGCCCGAGAAACCCCTCTACTTCCGCACAACACTAGGGTCCAGCCAAACACTCAGTGCCAAATTTATCAACTTTTCTAAACAGAAAACAGAGTACAGCTGTAAGGTAAGAAATGCACTTAGTTGTAGGTACTGGCAAAATGACTTAATGTATACCCTAGATATAAATACCATATTACTTAGATCTCTGTAAATCAGATAGTAGAGTATACATTCAGTGAACTTCAGCTTTATATCTTCATATTCTCTGAGTTATGATAAACTATGTCAGTTGATAAGTGGCTTCCCGGTGTCTCTGTTCATTAGGTCAAATAATAAACCCAAATTAAGAAGTTTACAGTGAGCTCACCCTTTAAAACAGGCTGTGTACTTTTTGGCATGTAAATTAAAGATAATTCATCCTGAATGTCCCTTCTTGGACAGAGAAGGAGTGATATATGTATTCCAACAGCGGAAAGATATATATAATTTAAAAAAGTTGTCAGACAAGATTTTAGAAGCCAGCAAGGGGTTTTACAAAGTCAACATAGGGATGCGTGCATATGATCCGTTAAGAAGGATTTCAGGGATTTAGGTTATAAGCTTAAGCAAAGGACCTCTAAGGTAGTATTTTCTATACTACCTGTGCCATGTGCTACATCAGATAGGCAATGGGAGATTAGGGAGTTAAATGCGTAGCTGAAGACTTGGTGTAAGGAGGAGGAGTTTGGGTTCCTAGAACACTCGGTGGTCTTTTCTCTTGGGGGCAATCTTTATAGTCGAGATGGATAGCACTTTAGCGGAAAGGGGGCCATGGTGCTAGGAGTTAGGATGGTTGGAGGGGGACTTTAAACTAGAAACGGTGGGGAGGGTGATACAACAGGATGGGGAAGGTAGCATAATTGAGGAAATGGGATTTGAAAAGGGCATGGTGTCGTGGAGAGGGGGAATGGTGCCAATGTTACAGATAAAAGGAAAATACATTTTATTTACAAAGAATGTAATTTTCAGAGTGGCAATACAATAAAGTGTATGCATATAAAATTTAGCGCAACAAAGGGAAATTGCAGTCATAGAGGGGACTTAAAATTAGGACCGCTACTAGTGGCTTTTAAATAGTATCCTTGTGAATGTGAGTATACGAAGGATCACCTTATCTACTGTGATAATGTTGTTAAACAATCATAGTTGAGATATTTTCTAAATAGAGGGTTAATTCTTTATAGTCATTAGACTAGTTTTAGCCATATAGGGTGGGTAAGACATAACACCTGAAATGTTATCTGTATAGGATGTTCATTTTTCCTCTTCCATCAAGGGTTTAATATAATGATATTGTGTATAGTGCGGGGTGTGGAGATCACCTTTTTGGCTGCTGAGTTTAATAAATTAATGAATATCTGGTAAACATGACAGATATAGCACTATCAAAATGTGTCAATTGAGAAAGTGTTGGTTTTGAGTACTTTTGTTCAATAATGAATATTGTACAATCTCGGTTATGATACACACCTGTGTAAAATACACAGGTGTACATTATACCAAAGATTTTAAGGCAATATTAGTACATGTGTATAAAATGCACCTCCTTTCTCTCACCCTCTATCCACAAAAATAAAATAAAAATGCTTGCCTCCTCTCGATCCATTTCCCCTCTTCCCTCCCCCCCCACCTCAATAAAGTATCTTGAGCCCCCCCCCCACTTTCCCTCCCCTATGCCCACAAGCCCTGGAGCCCTTGATTAGGCAGCCAGTGGCTGTATAGAGCAGTGGAGGAGACGGGCGGCAAAGTCAAGAATACCGTCCATCTCCTCCAATGCTGCTCCCCCTGTGATATCCTTTCCCCATTGGAAAATGCCAGAGTGCCTTATCAGGACCTTCTCCTTGTAGTTTCAATGTGCAATACATTGAAACTATAGTACTGCTTACAGGGCATTCAGGCATTTTCCAATGGGGGAGGATCTTGCAGGGTAGAGCAGCATTGGAGGAAGCGGGCGGCAAAGTCAAGCATGCCGCCAGATGGACAGGTCCTCGGGCTGCATAATCAGGGGCTACAGGGCTCATGGGCATGGAGGTGCATAGGGAAAGTCTGTGAAGGGGGGGCACGAGATACCTTATTTAGGTGGGGGGGGGAGGTGGGAGAGGGATTGAGGGGAGGCCAGCATTTTGATATATACAGTACTGTGCAAAAGTTTTAGGTAGGTGTGAAAAAATAATGTAACGCAAGAATGTTTTCAAAAATAGACATGCAAAGTAAGTGAACATAAAAATCTAAATCAAATCAATATTTGGTGTGACCATCCTTTGCCTTCAAAACAAGATCAATTCTTCTAGGTACACTTGCACAATTGTTAGGGATTTTGTAGGCATATAGTCAGGTGTATGATTAAACAGTTTTACCAGACAGGTGCTAATGATCATCAATTTAATATGTAGCTGAAACCAAATTATTAACTGAAACAGAAACTGCTGTGTAGGAGGAATAAAATTGGGTGAGGAACAGCCAAACTCTGCTAACAAACTGACGTTGCTGAAGACAGTTTAATGTCAAAAGTCGTACACCATGGCAAGACTGAGCACAGCAAGAAGACACAAGTTAGTTATACTATATCAGCAAGGTCTCTCCCAGACAGAAATTTCAAGGCAGACAGGAGTTTCCAGATGTGCTGTCAAAGCTCTTTTGAAGAAACACAAAGAAACGGACAGCGTTGAGGACCATAGACACAGTGGTCGGCCAAGGAAACGTAGTGCAGCAGATGAAAGACGCATCATGCTTACTTCCCTTCACAATCAGAAGATGGCCAGCAGTGCCATCAGCTCAGAATTGGCAGAAAACAGTGGGACCCTGGAACACCCATCTACTTCCGGAGAAGCCTGTTCAGAAGTGATCTTCATGGAAGACTTGCAGCCAAAAAAGCCATACTTCCAACGTGGAAACAAAGCCAAGTTACTCAACTATACACGAAAACACAGGAACTGGGTGCAGAAAAATTGCAGCAAGTGCTCTGGACTGACGAGCCAAAATGTGAAATATTTGGCTGTAGTAGAAGGCAGTTTGTTCGCTGGTGGGCTAGAGAGCGGTACAAGAATGAGTGTCTGCGGCAACAGTGAAGAATGTGGAGGTTCTTTGCAAGTTTGAGGCTGCATTTCAGCAAATGGAGTTGAGGATTTGGTCATAATTAATGGTCTCCTCAATGCTGAGAAGAACAGGCAGATACTTATCCATCATGCAGTACCATCAGGGAGGCATCTGATTGGCTCCAAAATTATTCTGCAGCATGACAATGACCCCAAACATACAGCCAAAGTCATTAAGAACTATCTTCAGTGTAAAGAAGAACAAAGAGTCCTGGACGTGATGGTATGGCCCCCACAGAGCTCTGATCTCAACATCATTGACATTGAGTCTGTCTGGGATTACATGAAGAGAGAGAGGCAACTGAGGCTGCCTAAATCCACAGAAGAACTGCGGTTTGTTCTCCAAGATCTTTGGAACAACCTACCTGCCAAGTTCCTTAAAAAACTGTGTGCAAATGTACCTAGAAGAATTGATGCTGTTTTGAAGGCAAAGGGTGGTCACACCAAATATTGATTTGATTTCGATTTTTCTTCTGTTCACTCACTATGCATTTTGTTAATTGATAAAAATAAACTATTAACATGTCTATTTTTGAAAGCATTCTTACTTTACAGCATTTTTTCACACCTGCCTAAAACTTTTGCACAGTACTGTATATTGTTTTTACTATTTTTTTTAACTTGTGTATAGTATGCACCTCCAACTTAACATAAGGTGAAATGGGGTAAAAATATGTGTTTTATAACCCATATTTTACATTACTTTTTGACTTTTTTTTTCATTACACTGGTTTCTTTAATATGGTTTGCCTGCTTATGGCTCTGTACCTATTTACATTTCATTGTCTCTCTCTCCATTAGGTTGATAACTCTGATTTCCATGTGGAGAAAGTAGTGATGGCTGCTCCTGGCTCACAGGGTGGATCTGAGGTCAGTGTAGAGGTGACATATGAACCTATCCAGCTTGGAGAGTCACGTGCTATCCTGCTTCTCACCTCGCCCCTAGGTGGAGAATACACCATTCCACTTTTTGGATCTGCCCTGGCCCCCAAGCCCCAAGGCCCCATCCAGATCCGCTCTGGCTCATCCATTTCCATTCCTTTCAAGAATGTATTCCTGCAGCCCACTACCTTCACTTTCCTGACGGACCACCCAGCTTTCACAGTTAAGCCGTGTGAGCCTGTGCGGCCAAAGAAGACCCACTACATCTCTGTGTCATATGAAGCCCCCCAGGGTGGGAGCAAGGTTCCGGTGACAGGAAAACTGGTCATCTCCTGTCCACGTGCCATTGGCATCGCCCAAGGAATCTGCTGGGTGTATTATCTGAAAGGAGTAGTATCTGAAAAGTGACATTGTTTTGTACTGTTTCTATTTAGCTTGCACACCCTATATTCTGTTCAGTTCTCACATGTTATACTTTACACATATACTGTAACAGAAAAATAAACAGCATGTGGAAAGATGAATAGCGAAGGGGAATTTTATCTGGACGCAAGGTGGAACAAATCTGGCAAATTTTGTTCACAGTGAAAATTTATCAAGCCATCGAAAACTAAATCTTGCCACATTTGCACCAACTGGCTTGTGGAATAAATTTCCATCTTAGTATTCACATTTTAACTGCTGTGGGGACTTCTGTTATAGTCATCAAAGTAGTTGAGTGCTCATCCAGCTTATCCATTGAGCCCCAGCAGCTCAGTCAGGGCATTAACATGCTTTAACCACAAGGACAGTGCCATCTATAATTACGTAATAAGGGTTATACCATTCACACTTTATAAAACCATCATATTAACATTTTTCCCTGTGGCTTTCAAACATAATCAGCTGAGTTCCTTTCAATACTATTAAAGCCCAAGCTAGAAACTTATCAATTTGCATACTTGTTAAGGGATAGCTATATTCTGGTTTTAATTTCTCAGTGAGTACTAAGATATGGCACGCTCTAAAGCCTAAAACCTTCACAGTCTGAACAAACAAGGGCAATGTTATTCTATGAGAAGAACATAAGTATATGATATGGGCCCCACTAATGCACTTTTATTATATGAAAATTTGATCACTGCTAAATCCTGCAAGGAGTCATTCAATAAACTAGTTGGATTGCAACAGGGAGAAACGTATATGGTACATGATACCCCCAAGCATGAACCCACAACTATAATCAGAAGAGTCCATATGTCCTTTAAAAGAAACATTAACACCTCCTAATTATAACCCTAATTCACATTACTATCGCCAGAAAATCCTAATTGTCACTATGAATTTTGTCTTTGCATCTTGGTTCAACAAATAACATTCTCAATCAGTCCTAGATGTCATGTCCATGGAGGTGACCATGACTTGCTGGAACAATTCCTGGACATATGAGTACACAGAAGATGTTAATATCAAATGGGTAGAATTTGGGTGTCTAAGAGTGATGTCCACCTCAATGGATATAATATCCAGGACTAACTAAACATGTTATCTCTTGACCCAAGTAATAAAGTCAAATATTTTTCTATCCATAGTAAGGTAAGTTGGGGATTATTATGAGGAGATTTTAATGGTCCTTTAACCCAGTGGTGAGCCGCTAATGGACCAGGAGCTTTCTTCTGGTACAGTGAAATATCCTTTTTAATATACCACTCAACATGCTCCCCATCACTGTATCACTTTAATCCCCTCCCCTACTCCCAGGCAGAATTTTTATCTGTTACTGCTAGTAGGTCTATTCAAAGATTACATTTAATGTACAACCATTTTGAAAACTCAGGGGCTGCAGAGGTGGCTGTTGGGGTTATGCTGGTTGCCTATCACTGCTTTAACCTCTTAGAGCAGGGCTGTCCAAGTTCAGTCCTCAAGGGCCACCAAAAGACCAGGATGTAAGGATTTCCCTAAGTACAGGTGGTTTAACCCTTTGAGTGCCAGAGGGGTACAGAAAGCATTGCAAAGGGTTAATCAGTGGCTCATTCATTTTGATAGGCTCACCTGTACTTAATCAGGGAAATCCTTACATCCTGGTTTGTTGATGGACAGCCCTATCTTAGATGAATAATACTAATTAAAAAAAGAAAAAAAAAACCAGTATCTGGAGACCAAAGACCTTTTGATCAGTAGAAAAGTGGAACAATCCTGGGGCAATTGCATCATAGGGGAGTAATAAACCTGTCCTGAATTCTCATTGATTTAAATGGTGTTTTTAGCCCCTTGAATGCTAGAGGTCTCTAGCATGTAAGGGGGTTAAAAGCCCCATTCAAAGGAGCAGAAAACATTTTTTAATGAAAAATGTTTTGAGGATTTTTCTACTGAATAAAGACATAGAGACATCCGCTGCTGGGAGATTTTTAATTCAAAAGTTATTATAGGTCAGATTTGTCTTTTGCATATGTTTTCGGGCCCCCAGGTGGCGCAGTTCCTATCACTTATTATTGGTTGCAGTAATCAGTGACTTATTGTAAAAATGCATTTCAGACAATAATTAGCACTATTGGTGAACCTCCTGAGGTCCAGAGGGGGTAAGCAACACATAGCAAAGTAATGCACTGCACATCTCTGTGGTTATCAACGGGTTAAAAAGAAATGTTTGAGCTGTAAAAACATTTGAATTGATAATCTCCCACAAGTGAGTTTACATTTGTTTTACTTGGGAGAAACCCACTTAGCATATATCTTTACATAATGAAGGTTTACTGCTCATCAGTAGGAATTTTTAATTCTTCCCTGTGGTGCAAGTTGGTTGGCCCAGAATTACACCATTCTTTTAACCCTTTGAGTGCCAGAGAAGTATCCAATGCATTGTGTTGAAAACCTCTCTGGCACTCAAGGGGTTAAACCTAGGGCCCTTAAGCCGGATATAGAGATTTTTCCAGTCTACTTACAGTGTCCAGTAAGAGCTTTGCAAGATGATGATCCCTAACGGGCTGTGGAAAGGAATCTTTTTATCTGCATAATGCAGTGGTTCTCAATCTTTTTTCACTCAAGGCACCCATAACATGCAGTCTGAAGTGTATAGGTCATTTCTCAAGGACTTAATGAAAGGAACAATACATGACTGTATAGTTATTATTAGGTCTCAAACTGATAATGACAACGAGGAGCATATTGTGCATAATAATTTTCATAAATACACATTAGAAAACCAACTTTATCAATTTTGTTAAAATATTCATAAGTGAGGTGCTCATGGCACAATTAAGTGCCACGGCAGCCTGGTTGAGAACCACTGGAATAATGCCTACCTCTACCATCTGGATCAATGGTATATAAAATATAATACAGAACTGTTTATTTATTTTTGCCCTCAAATATCTTATTTACATAAAAAATAAAAATAAATGTTTAACAAGTGTTTCATATAACTTTGCAACAGGGGATATTTATTGTTTTAAATCTCTCCTCATCTAGTGAAGATGAAGCAGAGCATACTGCTGAGCAACCTAACTCAATTCCATACCTCCTAACATTTCAATTTGCCAAAGAGGGACACTTGTGTTATAGGGGGTATTGCTGGTCGCGTGGCAGGTGGGTGGGACATTACCGAAAATGTTTAGGTTATTTCATGACCTATTAACACCTCTCTGTGTACCCTCATAAATGACTAATAAGAAGAACAAAGTATTTTATTTACACAGACTAATTTGTAAACACATATACTGAGTTTTATTGCTATAGAGCAACAGGATACACTTATGTACACACACCATACAGTCTGATCTCCTAAAAAGAGGGACATCAGGGTGGGAAAGAGGGACAGAGGGATTTGGGTCTAAAAGAGGGATTGTCCCTCCTAAAGAGGGACACTTGGGAGGTATGCACATGTAAATCCTGTGTAAATAAGTATAAATACTATCAACTGCAGTTGCTGCATTCTGAATGACTCACTGGGCTTATGTATGTAAGCAAACTGCATCATATCTGGGGTAAACCTCTGCACCACAAGGGGAAAATACATAATCCCAATGATTTAAATGGTGTGTAAATGCTAGAGAAGTCTCCAACACATTTTGTAGATGTAGGGACCCGATAAGCCCTTGTCCGCTGTGTGCACATAGAAATCACTCCTGTCCTCCACTTTTGCAGTTATCCAGGACAGGGGCGGATTGTGGGCAGATACTGGCCCGGGGCATTTTTAAAAAAACTGGCCCCTTAGTTGGTATATCATGATACATGCATATATGTATGTATGTGTATATATAAATATATATATATATATATATATATATATATATATATATATATATATATATATATATATATATGCATGTGGGCTGTTTGGGGGGGCATATGATGGACATTCTGAACACAGAGGACTAGTAGGTAGGTAGTAGGTTTGGGGTGCATATGGTGGCCAGTATGGTTAAACATGGGCCCATGGAGGTGCTTGGGTACAAAGGTTGGCATATGGAGGCAGCCATAGAGTAGATGGGACACATTTGGGAGGCTACTAGTTTAGGAGGATATGGGGGGTTCTGAGCTGGCATTTGGATAGTAGAAGGGGCTACAATAGTTACATTTGTGTGTGTGTGTGTGTGTGTGTGTGTGTGTGTGTGTGTGTGTGTGTGATTGAGTCATCATCTCATAATGGGAGAACATTAAGAACCCTTTGAATGCCAGAGGGATACCCATGTGCAAAGCGTTTAATACTCCTCTGGCACTCAAAGGGTTAAAATCAGGGATGTTCAAAGTAAGAGGAAATGTGTCCCTGAGCATTGCTCATCAAGATAAAGAGAATAAGTTTTGAGGAAAACTACTCAAACAGAGAAACTAAAATTCTGCATATTCCCATTGATTTACATGGGGCTTTTGACCCTTTGTATTCAAGGAGGTCAAAAGCCCCATTTAAATCAATGGGAATATGCAGAATTTTAGTTTCTCTGAGTAGTTTTCCTCAACACTTATCCTCTTTATCTTGATGAGCAATGTTCAGGAACACATTTCCTCTTACTCTGAATGTCTCTGATTTTAACCCTTTGAGTGCCAGAGGAGTATCAAACGCTTTGCACATGGGTATCCCTCTGGCATTCAAAGGGTTCTTGTTTTTCAATTATGAGATCATGAGTCATGACTAAAAAAAAAGTCAAAACAGGAGAAAAGACGAGGACAGAAAAGGAATGTGATTGATTTACATGCCTGATAAGGTCCGGGGAACGGGAGGCTGAGTCCGCTGAAGAGAAGCAGGGCAGCAACAGGAATGCAGGTACAGGAGCAAATTAACATCTTGAGTGCTAGAGAGGACTTTTATATCGCTTCACAACATGTTAAAAGCCTCTCTAGCACTGGGTTAACTTAGAAATCATAAAAAAAAACAACCAAGGCTGTCAAGTGGCTGCTTCACCCGGGGCAGCTTTGAAATGCAGAGCAGCAGTCTCTTTCACATTCTGACACTGCTGTCACTGCCTGTGACACTTCCGTGGGGCTGGAGTCTGCAGTCATTTTGCGGAGCGGCCCTTCCCTGACAAGAAGCAACCGGCCCACCGGGGCATGCCCGAATGCCCGATACTACAATCCGCCCCTGATCCAGGATGTGTGCCCTACAGGGTCAGAATTCCCAATTGTGGTCTGGGCTTCCGGCCGAGAAAGAATCAGGGTTTGCTATAACCCCGAGCTTATCTCAAGCTTGGGAGTCGAATAGACGAGGTAGGCTAAAGTAGAGGCCTACCTTCGAAAGCTATAATAAAAAATGGGGTGAGGTGGGGGGGCACAGAGACGGAGCGCCCCGTGGGAGAGACTGCAAGAGGTATTTGAAGCCTGCAGCCCCTCCCACAAATTCAGGCCCAGCCTTCCACTTGTGGTCTGGGCTTCCGGCCGAGAAAGAATCAGGGTTTGCTATAACCCCGAGCTTATCTCAAGCTTGGGAGTCGAATAGACGAGGTAGGCTAAAGTAGAGGCAAAAAGGATATAATTAAAGCACAAAGATTTATTTAATTCCATAATACATCATTTAGTTAAGTTAGTAAGAGCTTCTTGGATTTCTTCAGTGGGATGAGGTATGTACCTGGAGTAGCAAGAAGATTGCCATCGGCCCAAGTGTTTAATAATATGTACAGGTACATTGTTCTTGGAAGCAGCAGATGCAGCCCCAATCCTAAATGAGTGACCTGAGAACTGCTCTGGGTTAAGGCCGAGTCTTAGTAATAAAATTCTAACATAAGAAATGAATTCGGCCGTAGTGAGGGGGCCGGAGTGGATTAGAAGAAGGGGGCTATCTGCTGAGAGGTGCTGACTGTTTGAAGTGAGGTTTACCAATGCTTGATAGGGGCACCAAGGGTCATTGGTAGCATAAATTGGAATGAGATGGCCCTTGCCAGTTTGGTCAGTTTTAGAATGAGCAAGGAAGAGAGTGAAGTAATTTGCATGCCTGACAAGCTGATCCCGGCGCACGAAGACATCATTCTTCGAACGGCAGGAGAACTCGCCCGGCCTCAAAAAGCCAAAAAATGCCAGACAAATAGCAGCAAGAAGAGTATTATTTGTATGGAAGGAGAAGGGGGCAGATTTCAAAAGGTCATACATGTCTCTAAATATTTTCCCTGAAATTGGTAATCTGGCTTTGGTAGGAGATGGTTGAATTTTTGCAAGCCCCTTTAGAAATAGTTTGACGCTGTAAAGCGAAAGAATAGAAGGGGATAAGGGATGCATTAAGGCGTGATAATGTTGGATGCCAGCCATGTAAGTTTTAATAGTAACTGGTGAAAGTTTTAACCCTAGGTGACAATGGGCAGCAAAAGCTAAAATTGTAGTTTGAGAGAAGGATAAGGGAGTATTAGTGAGAGTCAAGAAAGACTGGAATGACTGCCAGGCTCTATCATATGACTTCTTAGTGTTAGGGGCGAGAGCATGCTGAATGATGTTGGAGGCTTCTGAGAGTAGGTTATTCAAATTGAAGTGATTTCTGTGAATGATTGAGGTACTGCTGATACTGGATGCTTGTCTGCCGTTACCTGAAATTGAAGTTTTGAGAGAATTAAGGTGGCTGAGTTAACCTTATTTAAGATATGAACTGGATAAATAAAAAATCTATGAATAAGGGAGAACCAGTTAAGTTTTTTTAACAATTTATTGGTAATGGCAGATGAGGATCTACCTTTTTTAAGGAGTTGGAGAGAGTAATCAGAAGAGGCATAAAAAATGACAGCTTTACCTTCCCATAGAGGGGCCCAAGTAGCTGCCGCAGCCACCATAGGGTAGATGTCGGCAACTCCTGGAGTAGACAGATAATCGGAAGATAGAATTTCAGCTGGCCATGAGCAACTGATCTGATTACTATCACAAACTGCTGTAAATCCTAGTTTAACTGAAGAGTCTGTAAATACAGCCGGGCTAACCACAGAAGGGGAAGGAGGGAACATAGCTTTACCATTCCAATTAGTTAGGAATTTTTTTCCACATATGTAATTCGGATTTAGCCTCGTCACTGATTGTAATGGACGAAAATGAATCCGGAGTGGAAGAAAGCAGAGCGAGTAGGTTAGCTAGAAATGCTCGACCTTGGGGAAGAATTCTTGTGGCGAAACTTAGGTATCCAATCAAGGATTGCAGCTCAGCTTTAGTAATGGTAGCCAGATTTTCGTTTTTTGTAATGATTAGAATGATTTTCTCTAACTTAGCTTTAGGAATTCTGGCCTCTAAGAGCCTGCAATCCAAGGTAATGCCCAGGAATTCGAGTTGTTTAGTTGGGCCACAGGATTTCCCAGGGGACAAAGGTATATTAAGGAAGTGAAACAGTTGTTTGAGTTTAAAAAGGCTATTATGAGCAGAGGAGTTATCAATAAGAAGGAAGTCATCCAAGTAATGGAGGACTCCCGGACAGCGACAGTGATTCAGCAGTAGCCAACACAGAATCTTAGCAAATGAGTCAAAGATCTTAGGGCTGCTACGTGAACCAAAGGTAAGGGATGTAGCAAAATAGTATGAGCCTAACCAGCGAATGCCCTGGAGATGCCAGAGAGAATGATGAACTGGGAGTAATTTGAAGGCATCTTTAATATCAGTTTTTGATAACCAGCAGTCGGGAAGGGACTGCTGGATTAGGCGTATAGCATCATCAATGGTTGCGTAAGTTAGCGAGAATGAGTCATATGGAATTAGTGAGTTAATGCTTGGTATAGTGGTGGAATGGGGAGCTGAGAGATCAATTATTAACCTCTTCTTTCCTGAAAATTTATGAGTTGCTAAACCAATGGGGTTAATGCGCCATAAAGGAAAGGGTGGGGTAGGGAATGGTCCTATGATAAATTTATTCTCTGTTTCTTTAGCCAGCATGCAAGTAACAGTATCTGGATCTTCTAATGCTGAGGCAAGATTTTTACATTCCAATGAAGTATCTGGGTAAGCTACAATACCAGTGTGAAAACCTTCGGACAGTCCAGATAAGACATAAGTAGTAAGGGTTTTGTCGTGATGAGATTCAAGAATAGACCGGAGCCCATCAAGATAAATTCCACCAGATTTTTTATTATTTGCATTCAACTTGGGGCAAATAGTTCTGGCGTGTGAATCCTTACAGTAAGAGCAGATATGCAGTATTCTGCAGCCACTGAAAAAACACCCACGCGAATTGAAGTTGTTGCAAATAGGGTGGTGACCTAAATAATAAATAACTCTCCCTTGCTTGTCGTGGGAAGGGCGGGAAGAAGTGCCCGTCTGTGGAATAGATTGAGGAGGTGCTGCAGCTTGGAGGCCAGATGGGCCGGCCACTACTGGGGGGGAAGGGCAGAAATCACTAGAATGGGAAGAAGACTGGCAGTTCTGACACACAGATGCCTTCAAGCTAGCAAAGTGACGGCAAAACAACTCCATGTCCAGGCAGCTCCAGTCAGTCACGAAATGAAATTGGGCTAGCGCAGCGGCAGCTTTGGCTGTAAATGAACGATGGTAGTCATAAAAAGCTGAACCGCCATATTTATGCGCGAGGTCTACTACCAAATGCATGTAGTGGTCCAGCTCCTGACGTCTATGTGGAAAAGCAGAGCAAACTATATCCCGATAGACGCCAAAGGCCAAGACAAATTCGGTGACTGACAGTTTTTTGTTGAGCCGAGGGTCCTTGGCGCGGAGTGTTACCGACACATCGCCGCAGTTAATGATTTTACTATCTGCAAGATCTTGAGAGGCTATGAGTAATGTTACCAAATTTACGTCCTTCCCTCCTATAATATCCCTACAAATATTAGGGGGAATTAGGTGAGCTGGAGAGACTCTTGGTGTTACTGAACAAGGAGTACCTGCGTGTGGTTGCTCGGCCATCATTAAGGCAGGTGGGGCTTGATGAGAGGAGTTCTCCAGTGAAGATACTCTAGCTTGAATATCTGTCAACATACGTGTAATCTGTGCAAACTGCTCTGAAACTGAGGGTGTGGGCATTGGGGGAGACAGAGAAGGGGAAGGGGGGGGAATATGAGCTGCAGTGGGGGAGAACAGGAGCTTAAACAGCTCTGCCTTTCTAGCTGAAGCGGAGAATGGGATATGCTGGCGGGTGAGTTCTGCCATAAGTTTCCCCACCGTCCAGCCTCTAAGGGAAGGACTTCTAGGCTTAGGTACAGGGGTCCCGGCTTGTTGAGTTTCCCCGTCAGACTGAATTGGTTGTTCAGCGTTTTCCATGATCTAAAACAAAAAGAAATAATGCTAAGATACTTCTAGCCCACATAAAAGGAGCAATAGAATATTACATAAGAGGGGAAAAAGGGGGGGGGGGTAAGGAGATATGTTCGGCCTATATCTGAAAAATAAGTACGATGGAACCTTCGGCCTCTGCGAAGAGGTAAGGTAAGTGTAGTGGCACCTTCGGCCCCTAATAGGAGGTAAGGTACTTGAAGTGGGAACATCTGCCTCTATGAAGAGGTACAGTGAGCGCCACGGTACCTTCGGCCTCCATGGAGAGGTAAGGTAAGCATAGTGAAACCTTCGGCCCCTAAGAGGAGGTAAGGTACTAGAAGTGGGAACTTCTGCCTCTTATGAAGAGGTGCAGTGAGTGCCACGGTACCTTCGGCCTCCATGAAGAGGTAAGGTGAGTGCAACGAGACCTTCGACCTTTATGACGAGGTAAGGTAAGAGTAGTGAAACCTTCGGCCTCTACGAAGAGGTAAGGTAATGACGTAGGAACCTTTCTCTGCGAAGAGATATAGTGAGGGGAGTGGTACCTTCGTCCTCTTATGAAGAGGTAAGGTAAAAGCAGTGAGTCCTCCGACCTTTGTGACGAGACAAGGTAAGTGCATTGGGAACCTACAGTACCAGGAGGGGGCAAGGCAAGTGCACCTATGGCCTGTATGGAGAGGTAAGGCAAATGCAGTGGTACCTTCGGCCCCTGCGAAGGGGTAAGGCAAGTGCATTAATACCTTCGGCCTCTATGATGAGGTGAGCTTAATATAGTGATATCTTGGCCTCTACGAAGAGGCAAGGAGAGAGTGATTTCAGACACTTATATTAATGAATTAATGAAGTATTGAGTAATATTTAACTACTACATGGAGGCAAGGCAAATGAAATACTCCTATAGGCCTAAATGCAGAGTTAAATGAACATGCAGTGGACCTTAACCCCTTACTGCCTTTAAGTGTGATTGGTCAGAACTTCCAATAATGAGTGAGTGGGGTGATGGTGGAGGAGAGAGTGCAATATAGTATAGTGACTTGTGTAAGCTTGACCGAACGTGATTAACTATAGGCAGCAATGCGACATAAGGAAGTGACATGGGGGGGAGTGACTAAAATAAATAATATCTTACCTTAGAATGAGTCTTATGAACTAGTGTTGGAAACATAAATGAATATTAGATTAAGCCATTTATGATGGTAAAGAAAATAAAAAATGTAGGAGGGAGAAGTATAGTAGACTACCTGGCAAGGTAATTATTCTTTGCAGAAGCACTGGACCCTTTAAGCGTAAAAGACGCTGTGGAAGGTCTGTCACACAAATATAACAAATCAAGGTGATCTGTTAACTGCTAGCGGAACCTGCTAAATAAAAATAGAGTGGGGGGGGAAGGGAAGGAGATGTCGGTGAGAGGTCTTTACTGATGTCATGTTCGCAATTGCTAGAGTAACGTCATTAAAAATAGTAATTTAATGCTTACATAAAGATGCACTTATTTAAAGTTAAAGTTCAGACAGTCAAGGTTTAAGAGATCCTAAAAAGAGAGAATTACATACATGTAGATTTAAACAAGGCATGAGACACAAACAGTAGGTAAATTCAGGTTTAAAATAGGGAGTTTAAATGACTGAGGAACCCCCTAGAAAATGTTTTTGAAAATTATTCAAAAATTGACCACAGATATGAACCAGCAACTGGTCTGAACACATAAACGGGATGAACATTTAGATTTTATGAATAAAGGAACTGCCAGCTAGAAAAATTCCATAATTTCAGTTTGCAAACACTTGACTCACTTATTTATGAATCCTTGCACCAAGATTAATCAATGACAATCTTTAATGTGGAATGTAGTCATTTAGTAATACATGAGAAGTGATTTAAAACCTCCACTAATTCCTGACCTTTGACCAGAGAAAAGACAAACTACCCCAGTTTGTAGCCCACGCAGATAGACATGACAGCTGTTAGCACGTTAGTTTAATAATATAATGGCAGGCAAAGAGAGTGAGTGCCCATGAATGAAGTGATGCAATTGATGCATGGCCATTTGACTACAGATAAGGACCAGGGGAAATGAGCGTGATCAAAAATACATTGTGGGATGTCAATATGGATACCAGGCACTAGTTCGAATATATACACAAAAACTGCATGAGTCTTGAGTCCAAGCTGTGACTGAAAATGAAACCAACATTGTACAACAATCCATATGGGTTTCAAAGAGAACCACTACCTCAATGTGTCCCATAATAAACTATACACATGTAGCAGATAAACAGATTTGATACCTTATTGAGGAATGGACTTGCAGCTTCAGCGTTTAGAGTACTGTTAGAGTATTTACCTTGCTCAGATCGTGAAACCGGAAGTGACGTCACCGCGAAAACCGGAAGTGACGTCACTGCTTATACTTACTACCCGGAACAAACTATGAGCAGGCACAGAGACGGAGCACCCCATGGGAGAGACTGCAAGAGGTATTTGAAGCCTGCAGCCCCTCCCACAAATTCAGGCCCAGCCTTCCACTAAGTAAAGTAGGCAACTGCCTAGACCTTCAAATTTTGAGGGGCGCCTCACCTGTGCTGGCCACACCCACATTCTGAATTGTTGGTGTGGCCAGAACAATCTCAATGTCCCTGCACCAGTTTTATACCCCTTTACTGGCTATTATTTAACCCCTTGAATGCTAGAGAGATCTCCATTGCATTGCTTTGCAATGCGTTGGAAATCTCTCTAGGAACCAAGTAGTTAAAGCCTTTTGTTGCTTTGCTTGTAATAGGACAAGGGTGTTTTCAGTGCAAGGAAATAGTGAATGGGTCTTGGGGTGGAGCCATGGGTGCCAGGTTAACTCTTTGCCTGACAGATAAGTACATTTTAGGCTTTCTGGGGTGATTTTATTAATGATAGTATTTGGTTTTCCTATTACTGCAAGACATTTCTCCTGTTAGGATGACGGATCAAAAGGTACATGGGACTAGGCCTAAGGCTAAGGACTCAGGGGTGTCTTTGACCCCCCTTGCTTACTGTTCCTCATGCCAAGTGGGGCTTCCCAGAGAGTGCTTAGGTCACTTATGCCCCTCATACGCTGTGGCCCCTGCATTTCCACCAGGGCCTTCCAGCCATGAACAAGAGCCACATTGGGTCAAGGACTTAAAGTACTCTATGGCACAGTTTCCTCTCTCTCTTCAGGGGGTTTTTCACTCTTGGAAGCTCCCCACTTTGTTCAGGTTTGTGGTCCCTAAGGCCCCTGGTATTCCTGATCTCTCTGATTCTTCTGAGGAGGATTCTTTTGAAGAGTCTGAGGACGCTGAGTGTGCAGAAGTGGCTTCTTCCCATATCTATGGTGACCCCTTTGGGTCTGACCCTGAAACCTCTGCTGAGGGTCTCATCAAGGCAGTTTTAACTACCCTTAACATTCCTATAGAGTCGCAGTCTACTTCTGACATCTTTCAAAGGCGCAGGAAGTCCAGTACTATGTTTCTGCCTAATCCCACTCTAGACCAGGTTATCCTGAATGAGTGAAAGACTCCTGACAAGCGTCTTGCTCTCTCCAAGAGATTCTCTAAGCTGTATCCCTTTTCTGCTGCAGTCTTGACTCAGTGGGCTACACTGGCTCAGGTTGACCCCCCTATTTCTGGATTGTCTAAATCTACTGCCTTGCCCTTGGCAGATGCCACAGCACTTAAGGATTTAACTGATAGGAAGCTTGAAGCTATCCTGAAATCTACCTTCGCTGCCACAGGTGCCTCCTTCAGGCCTACCTTGGCTTCTGTGTGGGTTACCAGAGCTATTGCTGTTTGGACTGAACAGCTTAATGACACTGTCCGCAGTGGTGCCCCTAAGGAGGACCTTTTGGCCATTTTACCCAACATGTCTGAGGCTCAGAATTACTTGACTGATGTCCTCTTTGACGCTGTCTGGCTTTAGGCTAAGGCTTCTGCCTTTTCTGTGACTGCCAGATGCACTCCGTGGCTTAAGATTTGGTCTGCTGACTTATCTTCTAAAAAGTCACGCATTTCTCTCCCTTTTCACGGTACGTCTCTTTTTGGGCCTGAACTGAAGAATATTATCAGTGAGGGCACTGGGGGCAAGAGCACTTTGTTGCCTCAGGTTCCTAAGCTCCCTAATCTGGCGAGGAAGCAGCGTCTTTTTCGTCCCCGCCAAAGTGAAGCACAAAGGCCGAATCCAGGTGGGTCTCAGGCCAGAACCCCGCGCTCCACTTCCAAGCCCAGGCAGCAGTAGAGGTCCAAGCACTCCTCCACCAAACCTTCTTTGGCATGACTCGCCGAACCCTAGTCCGCATCTCCCTGTGGGAGGTCGCCTGCAGCATTTTTCAAACATTTGGGCAGGCTCTGTTGCGTATCAGTGGGTATTACAGGTGGTTTCAGGAGGCTACAGGATTCCCTTTGGTTTACTGGTCCTATCCACTGAGGGACTGTCCAGGCAGTGTCCAGTCAGACAACGCCATGGCCGTGGCTTACATCAACAAGCAAGGAGGCACAAGAAGCACTTCTGCTTGGTTAGAGGTGAAGTCTATTTTGGCCTGGGCAGAAGAACACATTCCTGCCATCTCTGCCATGCACATCCCAGGCGTAGAGAACGTTCTGGTGGACTTCCTCAGTCGTCAGACGGTGGGCCCCGGGGAGTGGGAGCTCCATTTGGAGGTCTTTGACTTGCTGGTCCAGAAATGGGGGCGTCCTTGGATAGACTTGATAGCTGCCAGAGACAACAGGAAGGTTCCGATGTTTTGCTCTGGGTGTGGGATTCTCTGGTGTTTGCAGTGGAAGCCTTGTCCATTCCTTGGCGCCTTCATCTAGCCTACATTTTTCCTCCTCTTCCTCTCATACCCAGGGTGTTGAGAAAGATTCTGATGGATGGTGCATCAGTCATACTGATTGCTCCTTTTTGGACCAGGCAACCTTGGTTTCCAGAACTTTTAGTGTTGTCTGCTCAGGATCCATTTCCTCTGCCACGCAGACTGGATCTTCTCTTCCTCCAGGGTTACCTCTGGAGAGAGGACTTGGACAGTCTGGCTTTGACTGCATGGCTGTTGACGCCTCCATTTTAAGAAGGAAGAGCTGTTCTTCTGAGGTGGTTTCCACCATGATCCAATGATCCAAGCCAGAAAGCCTGTTTCCTTTAAGGCCTACCCATAGGGTTTGGTCTACCTTTCATTCTTGGTGTGTGGACAGGGATCTGTCCTCACAGGAGTTTGATCTTCTATCCATGTTGTCCTTTTTGCAGGATGGTGTGCAAAAATGCCTTAGCCTTAGTTCCTTGAAGGTCCAGGCCTCTGCTCTCTCTCTGCCTCTTTCCAGAGCACATTACCATGTTGCCAGATGTCAAAGTCTTCTTTCAGGGTGTCGCTCATGCTTTCCCTGCATATAAGGCTCCCACTCCCCAGTGAGACCTTCATTTGGTTCTGGGAGTCCTGCAGCGGCCTCCCTTTGAGTCTTTGGCTACCATTCCTCTGCGTCTTCTGACGTGGAAGATGGCCTTTATTTTTGCTGTGGTCTCTGTCCGAAGAGTTGCTGAGCTGCAAGCCTTGTCCTGGTGTTTCACAAGGACAAGGCTGTTCTCCGTACCTGTACCTCTCAGGGATTTCTTCCTAAGGTGGTGTCTGAGTTCCACATCATTCAGGAAATTGTTATGCTTTCCTTTTTCTGTCCGTAAGACTGATGCTTTATTTGTCATCCTTGAGGGTCCCAGGGCTGATATGGCTGTGTCCAAGGTGACTATTGCATCATGGATTGTCTACCATTCGCAAGGCTTATGAGCTCAGAGGGAAATCTGCTCCCTTCCGCATTACAGCACATTCCACTAGGTCTGTGTAAGCACTTGAACTTATCTCTGCTCCGGATGGAAGCCGGCCACTCCGATACTCAGGGAGGTGGCCGGCCCCCTCTGCGTGTTTCTTCTCGACCACACCGCATCCTGAGTTTGGAGGAAAGCAGGATGCCCTGGTTCTCGTCTGGGGCCGGTCTCCTCTCTGCCGCAACTGCAGGCTTCCTCTCCTGGCCAGCAGAGTCAGGTGTGCGTCACTGGAATTCCCTCTGGTGACGTTGTGTCCCGACTCTTAAAGGGACAGGACACTTTAGTGCTCCACCTCCTAGGGATGGGGAAATCAGTATATAAACTGCCTGGACACCACACAAATTGCCCGTTCATGGTGTTCCAGTGCAGTTCTGTTTAGAGAGTGTTTGTGTATGACCCTTGGCTTGGCTATCTGTCCTCTCCGGTGTCCAGTGTTGTGGCTTGTCTGACTACCCGCTTAGTATTGGACCTTTGGCTCTGGCTGACTACCGGCTCTGGCATTGACCCCTGGCTTGTCTGACTATCTGCTTGGTATTGAACATCAGCTCTGGCTGACTACCCGCTCTGGTATTGACCTTTGGCTTGTCCACACTACCGCCTATTCTGACTGCAGGCCTGAGTCAGTTATTCTCCTTGTGGCAATCTGTACGTTACACTCTTCTGGGTCCTAGCCCCAGTCACTCGCCATACTTCTCTGGGTCCTAACCCCAGTAACTACGCTATACTTTTCTGGGTCCTAACCCCAGTAACTCGCTGTCCTTTCCTGGGTCCCAGCCCCAGTTGGTGCTATTTCACGGTTGCCTTCGTTGTATCCTCAAGAAGCAGCCTCCTATTTCTGGTCGGAACCACTTGCTTCGTGCCTGTTTACTACTGTCACATATATGTGATTTCAACTACAGTTTGTTAAAAATACAGAACACACAACATTGGGTCCAGAGAGGCGTGCAAACATTAGTTAATATGGAATTTCAACTGCAGTTTGTTAAAAATACAGAACACATAATATTGGGGTCCAGAGAGGTGTTCAACCCAGGCCATTGATTTAACATTGTGTTGTGCTCTTCTCTATATGACATGATGAGTCCAGATGATACTTGGAAATGGACATCAACCACCAGTTAAGCACAGAGTGTGTTACACATACTCATTCACTCAGGGTCTCACACACACACTCATTCACTCAGGGTCACACACATTCAGGGTCATACACTCATTCACTCAGGGTCACACACACTCAGGGTCATACACTTATTCGCTCAGGGTCACACACACATGCACTCATTCACTCAGGGTCACACACATAAACCTCTGTTTTTAAAACCATTACTCGCAATTGAGTAAACTTTCTCTTAACTTTTGAAAGTGCAGTAGGGGTCAACCACCAGTTGAGCACAGAGTGTGTTACACACACTCCTTCAGGGTCATACACACACTCAGGGTCATACAATCATTAACGGCGTATGTTACGCCGGGTACAGCTAGTTTGTTTATAATATGGACAATCACACGCTCCAGCCAATTGTAGGTCGAAATTCTAAAAACAC
Organism: Rhinophrynus dorsalis; assembly: GCA_037306005.1. Taxonomy (NCBI): domain Eukaryota; kingdom Metazoa; phylum Chordata; class Amphibia; order Anura; family Rhinophrynidae; genus Rhinophrynus; species Rhinophrynus dorsalis. The sequence continues at coordinate 272,147,088 of CM074722.1, read as the reverse complement.
CAAATAAAAAACAAAAAAACAGTCCACCCAAAAGCAAGGTACTAGATCTCAGATCTGGAGGTAATTGCCCCCCCCCCCCCCCCCAGTTCGGAGTAGCAGGGCCCTCCAGCTGCATCGGTTCTTAAGCAGGCACCTAGGGTTCCTTGTCCATTATCTTTCTCTGGGTATACCAAACTAGAAATGCAATTCTATCAACTACCTTACAGCAGTCTACAGTAATGAACTCCTTACCTAGCTCTTCTTCCCATCTAGAATAAAACTGTTTGTTTTCAAGGAATTAAGGGAAATGCACATTGGGACTTTAAACATAGATTTTTTTTTTATGGCTTTTGGATTCAAAAATAGGGTTTCAAAAGGGTATGGCCACTTGGTTCATATCTTTGTGCCACTTTGTCCATGAGAAAGTGATGGGCCTAAATGTAGTACCAGTGATCCGAAAGATCCTTCTATCTTCAAGTCTACCCTGAAATGGCTGGAGTAGTACTAGTACCATGCACCTTCTTTTGGTAAGCGGCACTTGAACTCACAGCACTTGACACTCTCATACCCTGCTGTCTGTCTCCTATTCCCCATTTAGAGAAGAAAGAAAGAAGGGCACTTCCTAGTGCAATATCAAATTTGAATGTACCTCCACCTTTACACCATGGTACATTCTCCCGGACCACTAAAAGCGGTCAGCAATGCCAATGGAGGAATCTGACTGCCCCCACTCAGTCAATTGATATAGGTTCGGCAGATGCTGCTACCTGAACCAGACCCAAGTGGACCTCTGGGACCCTTGGGAAACAGAAACGAAGAGCCAAACAGGAGCGCAAACCACCAGTATATATCTCGATCTTGATTGCACAAATCTTCAAATACTTAGTGAAATACTCACACTTTTTTGAACATGAGCCGGTTGTAAGAATAACCGTCAGTATTCCATTGGGGTTATAGAACCGCCCCAATACGGATGACAAAGTCTCTTAGATTAAAATGCAGAAATCTTGACTCAATGAAACATTTTTGAATTATAAAATATGCCATATATAACCAACTTCAATATGGGACTATTGACACATTTTGGAGTACTGCACTTCTTTATCAAAAATGTATAGGCAGAAAGTATATATAAAAAACAATTAGTATAAAACAGTGGCAAAAACATTATCAGTAGTCACTCGCCCACCATCTGAGAGAGCCTTTTAAACTCCACATCGTTACTTCATTGGAAGTGATACACATTCGATTGTAATGCTATGACGCAAAGATGTCCTACTAACCGAACGGATTGGTGAGTTTCATAAATGGAACGCAAGAACAGATAATTTAATCTGTTGAAACATACATAGAATTCCCCATTAGTCCCACTTAATAGGGAGAACAGTGTGAAACTCAATATAACAGAGACACTTCAGAACAGTTATAGGTAGAAAAAAGGAGAATCTAATCTCCCAGATAGCCTGTGAGGACCACCACAACCTAATTAAAATCTATTGATATCAAAACATACATGAGGATTCAAGAAAAATAAATACATAAATACTATATAATAATGTATACCAAAACAAACATATAATAGTCACATACATAACAATGAAACATAAAATAATATATAATAAAAAATAATAAACTATAAAATAAAAATAGTAATAAATAAAAAAAATACTAATAATGAAAAAAAGTATAATACAGTGATGAAAAAAATATGTGATGACAAAAATAATAAATATGATTAAATAGAAAAAAATAATAATATATAAATAATAATATTGAAAAATAAAAAATAAAAGAAAATAAATACTGGGAAGTGTTAATAGGTGAAAAATAAAGTGAATATCACAATAACTAATAAACCCAAATAGTATAAATATAGGTATATTGCACAAATAGTACTAGACTAATTACCCCTGCACACTGATAGTAAGCAATTATTAAATGAATCATGTAATACCAAATAATTACCTCTAGTGAATATATCTGATAACTAAAAATAAACGTGAACAAGTGATTTAATAAATATTTTCAGTGAGAACCATGGTCTGTAAAATAAACATCCAGTACGCTTCTCTGTGATTGATTTTACCCAAACCTTCTCTTATATCAACCCGTTCATTTGGCGTTACTCTCAGAACAGAGGGATCCATATCATGCATTTGAGTACAGTGTCGGGATACACTGTGGTCTAAATAACCATGCAAAACAGGACACAAAATGTAAAAAGGCAAAACACCTTTATTGAAATAACAAAAGCAAACAAAGCAAAATCGTGATCCAGAAGCATAAACCACATGACAAGCTGGGGCCAGGAACCAAGACAGGTACTCAGCCAAGCCGGGGTCAGGAATACGGAGATCTGCAATGTCAGGAACAAGGCCAGCAGTCAGGAACCAGAAGGGATTGCGGAGGAAGCCAGGTCATACACAGGTAATCAGTAACTCAGGATAACGCTCTTGCTCCAGAATCAGACACAAGGGCAATCAGGTAGTGAGCCAAGCTGCTTTAAATACCCTGGGAAGGTTGGTTGTTGGCTGATGGCAGTCAGGTGAGCAAACACAGAGAGGTCAGCTGATTCAGCCAGCTCAGCAAAGGAAAGGCAGCAGTAATGGATAGCAGAGCACTGGATTAGCTCAGACAGCAGAATCGAGCAGCAGAGCTCAGCCAAACCTTGACAGCGTGGTTCTGCCCACGTACTGCAAACCCAAGAACAATCGATAACATAAATGACATTACTTGTGCCACAGTTCATAAAAGTGTAGATACTGAACTCATCTCCAGTGACGTAAGATTTAAATATCTGTGTTCTGTTTGCAATATATGAACAGATACCACATTTAGCACTCCCACAGTTAAAACTTCCTTTGCAACTCAAAAAATTAGACGTTTCAATGTTAGGTCCTTTGTTTTTGTTAACCACTAGGTGCTAGTTTATTCTTGAGGGTGTTCGCCCTCCTATAGGTGAATTGGGGACTCGATCCCACACATTCTTTAAGGGCTGGATACAATTGCAATATATCCCAATTTTTAGCAAAAACCCTTTCAATCGTTTTATGGGCTACATTATATTTCGTAATGAATCTCAAATTCTCAGATGATCTGTCTTGCTTAATGTCTTTTCTCTGTTGTCCAATACAGGTTACTGGTAACTCTGGGAGGCGATCCGCCCCTTTAAGTAGGCAGGAACATTTCTCTAAATGTATGCAGGTGTTGGAGCCTCTCTTCCCTCCTTGGCTGCAGCTAGCCAACCAGCTCCAGAATGATTTGTTCCTCGGTGTGACAACACCAGGTGGAGAACATTCTGCTATAGTTTTAGTTTCTTTTTTATTTTTCTGTCAGATATGGAATACCACCATTAGGTGGATTTGGTGGACCTTAAGCCCTGAGGGGGAAAATCTTGACTCCAAGTGCTTCCCCAGGAGTTACCCACTGAGGTAATTCTTGATGCATGGTAATCTGAAGACAGAAGATCTGCAGGAAAGGTGAGCTACCCTTTGAGTGCTGCAGGTCCACTTGTCCCACAGTGCCCCTCCGCACAGGGGATGTGTTCTGGAGTTCCTATGGGCACTCCTGCACTCATTGGGTATATCTTTGTATATCTGTGTATGTCTCTTGGGTGTTTGGAGCAGGTTTATGTAGTAACTTAACCCTTTCACTGCTGGTTTGACATGTTATTGGGGGGTTTTATGGCACTTTTCCTACTGGACTAGTGTTTTCTAGATGTCCACACATGATCACTTGATGTTTTACATCTTTTCATGTTTTACTTTTATTTTTGGTAAATTTGTGTACTGCACCTTTAAGGCGCGCTTTACCGCATAGACGCCATTGCTCCATTTACATCTATGGGACTACACTGTTTGGGATGTATCTCTGCAACCGTTTAACCTAGCGGCTTCAGAGATGGCTCATTTTTCTTGTCTACCCTTTGTCACGGTTTGTTTTGACTCTCAGACACAGAGTAAGATAAAAATCAAACTTTATTGAAAAGTTTAATGGGAACCCTCACGGGTCCTGAACATACACATATATCACAAGTACATAATGGATTCAAACAGTAGTTTTTGCAAGATACAGCATGGTAGGCTCTACTGGACTTGCCAATATACTGGGCAAGGCAGCCTGGAGGGTAACACAACAATCTGAATGTGGCTCTACCGCCTTGCCAATATACTGTGCAAGGCAGACTGGAGGGTAACACGACAATCTGAATGTGGCTCTACCGGCCTTGCCAATATACCGGGCAAGGCAGCCTGAAAGATGGCACTGTAGAATGGAGAGAGGCTCTACCGGCCTTGCCAATATACCGGGCAAGGTAGCCTGGAGGGCAACAACAATCTGAATGTGGCTGTACCGGCCTTGCCAATATACCGGGCAAGGCAGCCAGGAGGACAGAAGGACAGCTCCACTAATGCTGAATAGATGGGACAGCAGCATAGATGGATCAGTGGAGCAAACCAGTAACACAACCAGGGAGGCCAAACCGGTGCAATGATGGAGGCATCAGCAACCAGTGAATGAAAGGTTAATCAGTACCATGTATTGGACTACAGTAAGCAAACCAGTTCTATAAAGATGGATCGGCAACCTGTAATGTGGAGAAAACCAAATCGTGTACAGGACAACAGGAAAGCCCAACCGGCTCAGTTATAGAGGAATCAGCAACCGGTGAATGTGAGTAGACCAGTACCGCATACTGGACAACAGTGACGCCCAACTGGTTCTAATAGCGGAATCTGCAACCGGTGAAGGTGGAGTAAACCAGTACCATGTACTGGACAACAGTAACACCCAACCGGTTCTATACAGCGGGATCAGCAACCGGTGAATGTGGAGGAAATCAGTACCGCGTACTGGACAACAGAAACGCCCAACTGGTTCTATACTAGTGGAAACAGTAACCGGTGAATGTGGAGTAAACCAGTACTGCGTACTGGACAACAGTGATGCCCAACTGGTTCTACACTAACGGAATCAGCAACCGGTGAATGAGGAGAAAACCAGTACTGCGTACTGGAAAACAGTGACGCCCAAACGGTTCTATACTAGCGAGATTAGCAACCGGTGAATGTGGAGTAAACCAGTACCGCCTACTGGACAATAGTAACGCCCAACCGGTTCTTCTACTAGTGAGATAGCAACCGGTGAATGTGGAGTAAACCAGTACCGCATACTGGACAACAATAGCACCCAACCGGTTCTGTACTAGCGAGATAGCAACCGGTGAATGTGGAGTAAACCAGTACCGCATACTGGACAACAATAGTGCCCAGCCGGTTCTGTACTAGCGAGATCAGCAACCGGTGAATGTGGAGTAAACCAGTACTGCGTACTGGACAATCGTTTCGCCCAACCGGTTCTATACAGCGAGATCAGCAACTGATGAATGTGGAGTAAACCAGTGATCAGAATGTCGCCCAGGCGACCCAGCAGCCAGACGATGACAGTCAGGATACGGTAGCAGGAACAGCAGACAAGCCAGGACAACCACAGGAACGACAGATGTGCCAACCAGGTCAGGAACGGAGCAGGAACAACGGCAGCACGGGATCAGGAACGGAAGCAGGAACGACAGCACAACCGGATCTGGAATGGAGGCAGGAACCACACAGGAGAGGCACAGATACTGGAGAAACGCTGACACTGGTAGTAGAGCGAAACAGGCCCAACGATACAGGTACAAGGCAGGTGACTGCTGACATAGAGACACCACGAAAGGGCAACCAAAGGGTGCCTCAGCCCAGTCTATATAGGCAATACTGGGCGGGCAAAAGACAGGTGGCCAATGGAGAGTACACACACCTGACTGACAGCAGAAGTCAGCAATCACGGGCACTGTGATACCCTTGCTCTATCAGCCGGTTTATAGTTCAAGTGTGTTGGGGGGCTCAGGGGGCTTCGGGCACTGTTTAGGATACTTTTTTGGGGAAAACTACATTTCCCGTGAGCACTTGCTTCGCGCCTAAATTCTGATTGGCTCCCGTCATTGCAGCCATTTTTTGAACGTTTCTAGCGAGTATCCTACACAGGGCTTGGACTCTCCTTCTCTCCTCTGCAGATTAACCCTTCACCTGCCAGATAAGTCTGTATTTAGCATTTCTGGGGTGAAAGTTTAATCTTACACACTGTAATTGGGTCATTTACTGTACAGCTGGTTATTTTGACACTATGAGTATGTCTGTACCGCTGGAGCTATGGGCTAGACCTAAGACTAAGGAGGCTAGGGTCTCAGTATCCCCCATTGCGCATTGCTCTTCCTGTCATTCAGGGCTACCTAGAGATTCTCTGGTCACTTATGCCCAGCATGTTCTGAAGTTCCTGATAGCAACCCAGAGACCTCCAGCTATGCTATTGAGCCAGTATCACGGTTCCCGTGATTGCCTGTCACTCTCTGCTGTGGTGTGTTCCTATTGGCAGTACCTGTTATACCCGCCCAGTATGGCCTTCTTATACCGGGCCTTTGGCACCTGTCAGGTGCCCTTTCGTGGTGTTCCAGTACCAGTGCTTCCGTTGCTGTGTTCCTGCGTTCCTGTGTACCGATTCGGCTTGTCTGACTATTCTCCTGGTTCCTGTTCTGTGTATGACCTGGCCTAACTGACGTTCCTGCTCAGTGATTGATCCAGCTTGTCTGACGCTCCTGCTCCGTGTATGACCCGGCCTGGCTGACGTTCCTGCTCTGTGATTGATCCGGCTTGGCTGACGTTCCTGCTCCGTGTATGACCCGGCCTGACCTACTCTCCTGCTTGGTTCCAGTCTCCAGTGATCCGGCTTCAGTGAGGCTTCGTTTATGTCGCGTAGCGACATTGTGAACTGTCAGATCTGTGCCTCTTTTGCTGACCTCCATTTACACTTGCCGAGCCTGTTGCCTCCGTTACCGAGCTTGTGCATTAACCCTTGGCGTGCCTGTTGCCTCAGATTAAGGGCCGTCCATTAAAGACCTGCTGAGTCTGTTGCCTCCGTTACCGAGCCTGCTCGCTGACACTTGCAGTACTTGTGGCCTCCATTACTGAGCTATCCGTTTACTCTTGTTGAGCTTGTTGCTCCGTTACCGGGGCTGTTCCTTAACCCCTGCAGAGCTTGTTGCCTCAGATACCGAGCCTCTCCAGTAACACTTGCTGAGCTCATTGTCATCCGTACCGAGCCTGTCCGTTCACTCGCAGAGCCGTGGTGATTTCCATTACTATCCACCTAGTGCTCTTGTCATTCACTCGATTCTGTTACGCACCGGAAGGGTGCTATTGGCTCTGGTCCTACTCAGCTCTAAGCAGTGTTGGTATATCCGTTACGCACCACGGGGTGCTAGTGGCTCTGGTCCCATTCAGCTCTGGCAGTGTGGGTATCCGTTGATGCACCAAGGGGTGCTGCTGGCTCAGGTTCCATTAAGCTCACGCAATGTCATTAACCCTTTCAACACCGCAAGTGCCGTTGGCTCTGATTCCATTCAGCTCATGCAGTGTGGTTCACATTACACACCGCAGAAGTGCCCTTGGCTCTTTCCTTAAGTGGCTCTAGCATAAGTGGTTGGTCTTGCAAATCGCCAGTCCTTGAGTAATACTGTGTGGACTCACTACTAGGTGCTTCCATCTCGCACCGCAGCCTTGGGCTGTTCTTGTCCACCACTAGGCGTTAGCTTACACACCACCTCAGAGACTGATTATTACATTGGACTTAACCCTTGCTTTCCACTGTTCCTTTGTTTGTACAGTATTGCTCTTTACCTATACTGTGTCTGCTATATTACCATATTGCCTGCAGTTACGTGTAATTACCTGTTTCTGCCCTTAGGGGTCTGTGTTCTTTATTTTTTCCCAATAAAACTGTGTTTTATTTTTTACCTCTGGTCTGAGAGTCTGAATAACCGTTACAGCCAGCTTGGATGCAAGAGTTTAAGGCTGCGACTAGGGACCTTAGGTCCACTTTACAGCTCTTTCTATCCCAGATACAAGGGGCCCTACAGACATGGCAGACCCCCTCTACTATCAGATCTTCCCTGCCTAAACCTCAGGGGGCACCTGATGTATCAGATTCCTCTGAGGAGGAAATGCTGTTGGATTCAGATATTGAGGATGGTTCGGTTCTGGAGTCTTCTCGGTGTCTTGGGGACCCGTTTGAAGTTGATCCTGACCTCTCTGCTGAGGGTCTGATCAGAGTCGTCGTAACCACCCTCAATGTTCCCTTGATTCAAGAAGTTCCTTCTGATCCCTCTGATGTGTTTCAGGAGCCCACAAAGCCCGTTACTTATTTTCCTCCTAATCCCACTTTTGACCGTCTGGTTTCTGAAGAGTGAAAATCACCGGACAAGACTGCTTCTGTGTCCAGGAAATTTGCCAAGCTTTACCCCTTTTCTGAAGCTGCGCTTGCTAAGTGGGTTCATCCCCCCAAGGTGGATGCACCTATTTCCAGGTTATCTAGGTCTACTGCCTTACCAGTATCTGATGCTTCTGCTCTGAAGGACTGGACTGACAAGAAATTTGAGATTTCTCTTAAGTCCATTTTCGCCACTGTTGGTACTGCTATGCATTCAGCGTTTGCTATTGCGTGGGTTAATTGGGCTATTGCATTCTGGACTGAGCAGCTTACTATGGCTGTCCGTCAAGATGCATCTTCTTGCCAATATCTCTGAAGCACTACACTATGTTTCTGCTTCCGCCTTTGATGCTGTCCACATGATGGCTAGGGTTTCTACTACGTCTGTGGTAGCCAGGTGAGCCATTTATCTCAAGATCTGCTGACCCTGCTTCCAAGAAAGCCCTGCTTTATTTGCCTTTTCAGGGTACCTCCTTGTTTGGGCTTGATCTCAAGGAATTGATCAGTGAGGCTACTGGGGGTAAAAGTACTCTTCTCCCCTTGATCCCTAAGAAGAAAATGCTGCTTAAGCGTAACCGGTATTTTAGTTCCTTTCAGAATGAGACACGTCTGAACCCGGGTTCGCACCCTGCTGTGGGTGGTCATCTGCGACTCTTTCACAGCATTTGGGAGGATTTTGTGTCAGACCCATGGGTTTTACAAGTGGTAAAAGATGGATACAGGATCCCTTTTTATTCTCTTCCTCCCCTTCGTTTTTTTCTTTCTCATACCCCTCAGGGTACCGAGAAATGTTGTCTGTTTAACGGCGCTGTTCAGGCTGTACTGGACAAGGATGTCCTGGAGCCGGTACCCCTTACAGACAGGGATTCGGGGTTCTATTCAAACCTCTTTGTAGTTGCCAAAAAGGATGGCAGATGTCGCCCTATTTTGGATTTGAAGGATCTAAACTCCTTTGTGATCAGGACTCACTAACAAACGCGAATCTCTGTGTACAGCGATTGCTGCCATGTCTCCGGGGGAGTTCCTTGCTTCTCTGGATCTACAGGATGCTTATTTATACATCTCAGTTCATCCAGAGAGCAGACAGTACCTTCAGTTTACCTGCGACAGATGGTATTTTCAGTTCTCAGCTCTTCCATTTGGGCTGACGACGGCTCCCCAGGTTTTCCAATGGGTTCTGGGGGCCTTGATATCCGTCCTCCACCGGGATGGAATCAGAGTGACTCCATACATGGACGACTTGCTACTGAAAGCCACCTGGGCGGATCTTCTTCATCAGCAAGTTCAGACCTGCATCCAAGCTCTTACCCATCACGGTTGGATTGTCAACTTGGACAAGTCGGATCTTGTCCCATCCCAGCAATTGGTCTTCCTGGGCCTTCTCTTCAATACTCAGAGGAGCAAGGTGTTCCTCCCGGACAAGGTGGCTCACCAGATTGCCCACAGGGTTTCAGCGCTTCTGTCTCAGGATCTGGTTCCAGTTTAGAGGCTGTCTTCTCTGGTGGGGAAGTTCATATCCATGATAGAAGTGGTCCCATTTGCCATGGGGCACACCAGGGAACTCCAGAGGTTTGTGATCCAGGTGTGCAAGTCTCGACCAGATCATCAGAGGATGTCAGTTTCCCTTCCTCCTCACGTGGAACTGAGCTTGAAGTGGTGGCTGGAACTGTCCAACCTGCCCAAGGGGATTTCCTTTCTGATTCCCTACTGGACAATGATGACGACAAACACCAGCTTCTCGGGCTGGGGGACTGTCCGGGGTCGAATCAGCGCTCAGGGGAAATGGTCCCTGGAGGAGTCCCTACTTCCGATCAACATCTTGGAACTTCGGGTGATATTTCATGCCCTGCATTATTGGGTGTCTCAGCTGGAGGATTGTCCAGTCCGAGTGGAGTCCGACAACGTCACGGCAGTGGCCTACATCAACAAGCAAGGCGCAACAAGTCTCGCTGCTTGGTTAGAGGTCAAGGCTATTTTGTCCTGGGCAGAAGATCATGTTTCTGCCATATCCGCAGTACACATTCCAGGCGTAGACATTGTCATAGTAGACTTCCTCAGTCGTCACACAGTGGACAGAGGAGAGTGGGAGTTACACCCCGAGGTGTTTCAGCTCGTCGTTCACAGATGGGGGATGCCTCTTGTGGACCTGATGGCGACAAGACACAACAGGAAAGTTCCAGTGTTCTGTTCTCGGTAGAAAGACTCTCTGGCTCTAGCTGTAGATGCATTGTCCATTCCTTGGACTTTTCCGCTGGCTTACATCTATCCCCCCCTTCCCATGTTGACAAGGGTGTTACGGAAGTTGAAGATGGACCGTTGTCCAGTCATCCTGATTGCTCCGTATTGGCCTCGCCAATCCTGGTTCCCGGAGCTTCTGGCTCTATCTGTGGCGGAGCCCTTTCCACTCCACTCCCATCCAGATCTTCTTCTGCAGGGTTACCTGTGGAAGGAAGATGTTCATCAGCTCAGTTTGACGGCCTGGAGGTTGAATCCTTGTTTTTGAAGAAGAAGGGTTTCTCTTCTGCTGTGGTGACTACTATGCTTAGTGCCCATAAGCCTGTTTCGTCCAAGATCTATCACCGTCTGTTGACTTTTGTGTCTTGGTGTGCTGACAGGGATCTGTCCCTTGAATTTGATCTACCTACTGTCCTGGCTTTTTTGTAGGACGGTGTGGATAAGGGACTCAGTTTAAGTTTTCTTAAGGTTCAGACTTCTGCATTTTCTGTGTTCTTTCAGAAGCGCATCTCTGTCCTTCCTGATGTCAAGGTTTTCTTCCAGGGTGTTGCTCCTGTTCGTCCTGCCTTCCAGAGTCCCGCTCCTCAGTGGGATCTTAATTTGGTCTTGAGCGTTCTTCAACACCCTCCCTATGAGTCTTTGGCCGCTATCCCTCTTTGTCTCTTGATGTGGAAAATTGCCCTTTTCTTGGCGATTGTGTCTGTTCGCCATGTTGCGGAGTTACAAGCTCTTTCCTGTAAACCACCATATCTGGTGTTTCACAAGGATAAGGCGATGCTTCGCACCTCCAAGGAGTTTTTACCTAAGGTGGTCTCCGAGTTTCACATCAATCAGGAGATTGTGGTGCCCTCTTTCTGCCCTAACCCCTCCTCTGACAAGGAGAGAGATCTCCACTTGTTGGATGTGGTGCTTTGTCTCAAGTTTTATGTCCATCGCACTGAATCTGTCAAGAAATCAGATGCTCTGTTCGTCATTCCTGAGGGTCCTAGGGCAGGAAGACTGGCGTCCAAAGTGACTATTGTGTCATGGATCAAGTCCACTATTCGTAGGGCCTACGAGTTGAGGAATAAGCATGTTCCCTTTCGGGTCTCAGCTCATTCCACCAGGTCCATTGGGGCCTCTTGGGCCTATAAGAATCAGGCTTCTGCTGATCAGCTGTGCAGGGCGGCCACTTGGTCCTCTATGCACACTTTTTCGAAGCACTACCGTGTGGATGTGCTGGCTTCGGCTGACGCCAGCTTTGGGAGGAAGGTCCTGGAGGCAGTCTTGCCTGTCTCGGATCTTCTTCTTGGGTTCTTAGTGCTTAGTGCTTCTTAGAGCCCTGTTGGCTTTTGTTTTGTGTGCTGTGTACCAGTTCCTGTGGTATTGTTTTTGCCCCTGTGCAGTGTCGATTGGCACTTCAGTTTTGTTGGGCTATCTCTGACCTGTTGGTTCACAGCTGTTCTGGTGACTTTGGGGGCCTTGCGCCTGGTCCTTGCCTTCTTCCCGCCTCTGGGGAACTGAATGGTTGGACATCCCAGAGTTACCAGTAACCTGTATTGGACAACAGAGAAAAGAGAATTTTAGTCTTACCTGTTAAATCCTTTTCTCTTAGTCCATACAGGTTACTGGTCTCCCACCCTGTCAAGAGACCATGCTTGGCTCTCTTGTGACAGACCGTGGGGGTCCTTTGGGGTCACAGGAGTCTTCTTCCCTTCTACTATCTAGTCCTAGTTAGTGTCTCAAATCATTCTGGAGCTGGTTGGCTAGGTGCAGCCAAGGAGGGAAGGGAGGCTCCACCCCCTGCATACATTTAGAGAAATGTTCCTGCCTACTTAAAGGGGCGGATCGCCTCTCAGAGTCACCAGTAACCTGTATGGACTAAGAGAAAAGGATTTAACAGGTAAGACTAAAATCCTCTTATTATTATTATACACTAATGTAGTAGTTCTAGAACAACGTCGAGCTCGCCTGTAGTCCCTATTAACCAGTTTAGGGGGATAATGATTTTCCAAGAATCGCTACTTCAGTAGCAGAGACAATTGGTCAAATTCCGCTATACTACTACTACTTGTGTCTAATCCTCCTGAACTGGCTGTAGAGCACATTTTGCAACCAAGTTCTATGATGACTGCTCTTAAAATCCAAAAGACTATTACAGTCTACCTCTCTGAAAAATGTCCATGACCCAATGCGGCCACTGTCCTCCACAAAGAGTTGTACATTAAGAAACTCAATGGTCCTAGATTGAATGTTGGAAATGAAATTGATGCCCAACTCATTATTGTTCAAAAATATAGGGGATCTTTTTCATCACTATTCCATATAATGATGACGTCATCGATATAACTGAAGTAGAGGACCAGGTTCGTCCCGAACTGATTATTTCGCCATGTGCACCACTCTTCAAATAGACCCATGAACAAATTGGTGGAACTCGGGGCGAACCTGGTCCCCATCTTCGTACCCCTAGTTTGAAGGTAAAATTTACCTTCAAAGGTGAAAAAATTATGAGTAAGTATGTAACCAATAGAGTCAAGCAAAAAAGTTCTTTGAGTTGGAGGCATCAGAGGATCAGAGTTTAGAAAAAATTCTACCGTTTGTAATCCATCTGTATGTGTGATGTTGGAATACAGAGCTTGGACATCCATTGTTAGTCAAATATAATTTGGCTCCTACTGTATATCCACCAAAGCATTTAATAATTGGGTGGTATCCCTCAAATACGACCTCAGCCCCATTATATACCTCTGTAAATGGACATCTATAAAATGAGATATTTAGAGGTCAAACAATTCACCCCCAAAATAATAAGCCGACCAGGAGGGTCATTCTTATGAATTTTCGGCAAGTGATAGTAGACTGCTATCTTCAGATCTTTGAAACACAAGAATTCTTGCTCAGATTTAGAAATAATGCCATTGGAAAACGCAGTTCAAATAAGTTGATCAAATTCAAGCTTAAATTGTGGGGAGAGGTCGCCAGCCAGGACAGAGTAGTATTCATCATCCCCAAGGATCCAATAGGTTTCCCTAACATAATCCACCCTGTCCTGAATGACGACACCCCCTCCCCCCGTCTGCTGGTTTAATAACAATGTCAAAATCAGAGCTAAGACCTCTCAATGCCAATTTCTCCTGTTGAGTAATATAAGAATAGACCTTCTGATTACTACCTGAAAGGGCAACTTTCAAATCATTAAGAACTAGATGGTAAAAAGTATCAATGAAGTTGCCCCTGTAGTAAACAGGATATAACTTAGACTTAGCCCTAAGATCAGTAGGAATGGGATCATTCAAGATGACCCTTTCCAAATCAACAGGATCACCACCAGAAACTTGGTTGCTGCCTTTGAGCTTAAAAAAGCATTCTAAAGTCAATTTCCGTACAAATACGTTTAGATCTTTGAATAACTCAAATAAGTTAGGAACAGCACTTGGGCTGAAAGACAACCCATGTTTAAGCAAAGAGATCTTATGTTCATCCAAAGGCCGAGAAAACAGATTGAAAATGCTTAATTTGGTAATATCATCTATTGTTTCGATCTCTTGCTTGACTCTCCCTCTACCCCTACATCCTCTTCTTCTATATATACTTTTTTGTATCCTCCTTGGAGGCCACAGAAGGGGGTTTGGGTGTTCCCAGAAGGTCCAGTCCTTCAACGTGGAGGGCTGTGGGGACGGGGACGGATTTACCACTAAAAATCTACCGGACTACCAGATTGGTCAAGAGTGGCCACCTTCACTAGACGGTCTGGGACACCTGATCTATTACAACTTGAACTACCAGTCACTTTGATTTATATTTTACTCTTAGAGACATTTTTCCGCTCTTTAGTCCTTTGTTACTGTAATATGCCACTTTCAGGGATACCACTGGTGCAGTCCTCAGTAAAATGTAAAGGGCCAGCACCAGGGGTATTTCCTACCACAGAATTGCAACGTGTCTTGGGCCCAGAGGGTTGCTGGCCACCCAAAGGACCAGCCACTTGGCTGGAATTTCCACGGCTGACAGGACCTGGCCTGTGATATCGACCATTGGTAGTTAGATTCTTATTATTAAAATCATAAGAGGTTCTTCCACCCTCTCGTGAACCAAAGCGAGTCCACTGTCTCCCATTACCCTTAGAATAATCCTCTCTGTCTCTTAGAACTTTTTTAGATTTTCTGTCTGTGATTTCTTTCTCAAAAGACTTAACATTAGTGTTAACCATTCGATCATAATCGTTGAACTCTCTACAATGAGCAAAAGTACCAATTTCTTTTAGAATGTCTTCCATATGTTTGGTAGTGGATCCAAGTTTCTGCTTTTAGACTGTAAGCTCCTTGGGGCAGGGACCTCTCTCCTATTGTTTCTATAACTGTGACACTTATTTTATCCCCATTTATTTATTGTAACATACTACTGTTGTAAGGTGCTGTGTACACTTTATGGTGCTATATAAATAAAAATATACATACATAAAAATGAGGAGTTTATTTTGTTTAAAGAGAGGATTAAAATTATGGACATTGTGAGTATCTAACAAAGCACCTCTTTCATTGCCCATACTTAAAATGTAGAGAGAGTCCAAGAGGGAATTCAGGGTTTCCCAGCAGGGAAAGCAATGGAGAAGGGTAGGAAGCCAAGAATAAGAGGTTGTGTGGTAATGCCATAGTTTAGGCAAATGTCCTAGAATAGAATATTTGAAACAAGGGCAGTGGGATGTACTGAAGTTTTGACCATAACAGTTGCACCAAGCACAGAGAGGGGAAGATTGGTTGTCTGGAAGATTAGGAACCAACACTTAACAGCTTCTTTGTCTCACCATAGTATCTACAGACACATACAGGGGTTAAAGGCCTTCATTTAAATGGTAAGAAATGTGTGCTCTGTCTGGCTGGTTTTTGAGAACAAATACATTTGTTAATGAAGGACTGTAACTGTTTCAGGAACAATCCTGAGATCTGGATATGTAATGTTTGAAGGACAAAACCATCTTAACTATATTTATGCTTCTCCACCAAGAGACCTAAAGTGAATTCCACTGGGATAGCTCACCTTTCATTTGTTTTTCACTTAGAGGTGGATAATTTTCCTGAAAGAGATCTTCTAAAGTAGATACCAAGGTATTTAATTATTTTAGGATTCCTCTGGAATTGGAAGGATGATTTCAGCTGGGTAACTTCATCTGGAGTATGGTTTAATTCAATCTTCTATTTACTAAAATTCACTTTCACCTGTGAGACAGTATTGTTTTCTAGTAATAGGTTAGGCATGAGACTCATTGAGGTAGATGGGTGCATGTAGAATATAAGGACATCATCTGCAAAACTCATTACTTTTTGAAGGGTGTTGAGAACGGGATTTCATTGATCTTAGTGTTTTGTCTTATTGTTAGAAGCAGTGCCTCTAGGTTATGAATATTATTGGTCACAAAGGGCACCTCTGTGTAGTGTCATTTCTTATTTCAAAGAGTCAGACAGAACACATTAACCTTAACACAAGCAGCTGGCATATGGTGCAGTAAAAGGAGAGAACTCATACAGTGAGTTCCCATTCTCAGATGCTTAAGAATCCCCTCCATATATTCCCACCTCATCATGTCAAGTGTCTTTTCAGAATCAGTAGGAGCAAGGTAGGAATAGTGTACCTGAAGGCTCTATGAATAAATGCCTTGATTTTCTTGGTGTTATCCTTAGCCTACCTACCTGTAATAAACCCACATTGATCTGAATGAAATAGGTGTGAAAGCAAAGGTTTAAAGTGATAGTAATGTTTCAATATCCAGAACGCTGCAATGCTCTTTATGGTGAACACAACAGATCTGTTATGTTAGTAATACAGCATTCGGTGTATATATATTGCGTGAGATAATATTAAGAATCATGCCCCTCGCCCCCTTAATATTATTTCACGTAATATATAATGAATGCAGAATTAACATTACAGATTTGTTGTATGCTCAATAAAGAAGCATTGCAGCTTTCTGGATATTGAAACATTACTATCCCTTTAAGACATTTGGCTATGATCTTGACAAAAAAATGTAATGTCATTGTTTAGTAGGTAAATGTGGTCATAGGCAGCACAGAGATTAGGATACTTATATGGTTTGGGTATTACTAGGACATGGGCTTCATGTGCCTTGGGTGAGAGGTTTTCAACCAGAACAATGCAACTGAACAAGTTAAGCATATTTGGAGATGAGTTGTTATTGTATGTCTTGTAATAACTACATAGAAATCCATCTAGACGCAGGTTTTTACCCAGTGGGGTTGTTGTAATGGAATGTTGGAGTACTTGTAAGGTAAAGGATTGCTATAATTGCTGAATCTGGGAAAGGTTGCTTAAGTCTAGATTTCTGTATAAAGGAGATTGTTTGTGTTAAAGAACGTCCAGATCATTGGAAACTCTTTGGGAACTCAGTGGGTGATACGCACATGATTCATCCACCCCTGTTGTCCCATTGCAGCAGCCCAGTCTTATGTGGCCTAAAATGTAAGCCATCTAGGGAAGGGCAGGGCCGGTGCCACCTATAGGCGAGGTAGGCGCTGGCCTAGGGCGCACATCTCATGGGGGCGCAGTTGCCAAGTAGAGCTGCACACAGCTCTGCCGCCGTGAGAAGAGGAGAGAGAGGCGCCGCTCTGAAATAGCAAGCGCTGCCACCTAAAGCATGCAGTCAGACGCATCGTGAAAACCACTGTGTCTGCACACCACGAAGGCCGCACCGTGACCCAGCTTAATCCACGGAGAGCTGATCTGAGCGGGAGGCTGGGAGTAGAGAGACAGGCACAGTCAGCACTGGTAGAGACACAAGACAGTCACGGTGAGGTAAAGTCACAGTGACAGGCAACTTAGGCAAAAAGGGGAAAACGACAAAAAGGGTAGAACAAGAAGGGGGATCAAGGGTAGGCAAGAGGGGGAGAAAGAGTCAAAAGAGGGGGATCAAGACAAGAGTCAAGGGTGGATTAAGGCAAGAGGGGAAGAACAAGGCAAAATGGGGGATGAAAAGACAACAGGGGGAAAAAGGCAAAATGGGGGATCAAGAGGGGAGAGGAGAAAAAGGCAAAAGGAGGGTGATCAAGAGGGGAAGAGAGGCAAAAGGGGGGAATCAGGAAGGAGGGAGAGAGAGGCAAAAGGGGGGATCAAGATAAGAGTCAAGGATGGATTAAGGAAAGTGGGGGAGAAAGAGGCAAATTGGGGGATCAGAAGGGGGAGAATGGCAAAAGGAAGATCAAGAGATGTAAAGAGAGGCAACTTGGCATGAGGGGGAATCAAGAGCGTGTGAAAGACTCAGAGGGGGGTCAAGAGGGGGGATCATGAGGCAAATTGAGAGGGGATCAAGAGGCAAAAGGAAGGGGGACCAAGAGGTAAAAGGGTGGGATCAAGAGTCAAGAAGGGAAGAGAGAGGCAAAAGTGGGGATCAAGAGGGGGAGAATGGCAAAAGGAAGATCAAGAGGGGTAAAGAGAGGCAACTTATCAAGAGCAGGTGAAAGTGGCAAAAGGGGGGAATCAAGAGGTGGTATATATATATATATATATATATATATATATATATATATATATATATATATATATATAATATATATATATATATATATATATATAAGAAGAGGCAGCACCAGTGGGATTTCTTAATAATGTATTTTCTTGGCAAAAAGGTAATACAGATGGTCGACGTTTCGGTCCACAGAACGGACCTTTATCAAGACTTGTCTGGCCGAAACGTTGACACAATAAATCATATCTTTAATCCACACATTGAAGTCCTGTGAGTGCTTGATTTACATGTTATATGGATGAACTCAGTCTTATCAATGCACCCAGGCATCCCTCCCCATGAAGTGAGAGTGCTTCCACCATTGACTATATATATATATATATATATATATATATATATATATATATATACTCTTTATTGCTCTGGTGGTGGCATATAACTCACACACACACACACACACACACACACTCTCTGATACACGCACACACTCTGATACACATAGAGATAAGCACACACACACACTGATACACATACAGACAAGTATACACATTGACACACTGATACACATATAGAGAAGCACAAACTCACACACTGATACCCCTACAGAGACTCACACACGTTGACACACTGATGCACATATAGGGAACACACAAATTGATACTTATACACATATAGGGAACACACTGACACTTAACACATACAGGGAACATACATACATTGACAGTTATACATGTATAGGGATCACACACACTGACACTTATACATATAAAGGGGCGGGGCATAAAGGGGTGGAGCCAAGGGGGCAGCAAAATGAGGTTTCGTCTAGGGTGGCAAAAATCCTTGCACCAGCCCTGGGGAAGGGATATTTAGAATGAACCATATCCAAAATCATGTCAGGCTGGATCTGTGATTGTTGGGGACGTATATGCTTTTGCCTCATTTATTAACCCCTTAACGACAGGCTGATTGGAGCAGTCAGTTAAGGACCACAGAGCATTATTTTTTTATTGCTCCTTCTGGTTCTGGACCCCTCGAACGGCGTGCAGCCACCTGATGGAGCCCGGAATTCCATGACGGTCATAGTACGTCATGGGTCGTTCAGTCAGATCGACCCTTGAAGTACTATGACCGTCAAGGGTTGTTAAGGGGATAAGCTGAAATTGAGCTATTCTGGAGTAAATCAACCAGGTCCTCAACCTCTCGCATTCATAAAAGCCTCCTTGAAATCAATGAGTATTTTGGGATGTTTTGTTTGTCCCCATGTCACAGTTATTTTACACCAGAATAGCTCCATTTCAGCTTTATAAATAACATACCTCCCAAGTGTCCCTCCCTGATGTTCCTCTTTTGGGGCGATCATACTGTGTTGTGTGTGTGTGTATATAAGTGTATCACATTGCTTCACAGTCATACAACTCACATTAAATCTCAGTATATGTGTTTATAAATTTAGTATGTGTCAATAAAACACTTTGTTCTTGCTCTAAATAATTTATTCAGTTACACAAAAAGGTTCAATAGGTCATGAAACAACCAAATAATTCTTGACAATACCCCGCCCAACAGCCCCACCAACATAACTTAAAACGAAAGTGTCCTTCTTTGGCCATTTGAAATGTTGGGAGGTTTGAAATAAGGACTATAACGTCAAAAGACACAAAAGTTTGCTTTGTAAGTAGACACTAGGCAACGTGACATGAATCAAAAAACATCAGACAGTCGGTAAACGCCATGAAATTCTGAGGTACCATTAACGGCTGATCAAAGTAAAGTGTGAGGGAAAATTGTTGTACGTATTGCTGTGTGTTAAATGGCCGTAAAAAAACACATATTCAAGGACTGACAACCCGCGTTAAACAAGTAATCTTCTACCTTCCGCACGAAAGCTACTCTACTCACTACTAGCCAAAACTACATCTCCCATGATGCTGTGCGCCATTTGGAGCGGGTCATGTGAAGAAGGGGAGGACGAACAGTTCATGTGACTACGGTTTGCTATGGTTGGTACTCTGTGACAGGTACCGGGTGAAGAGTGCCAGTGTTGATAGGTTACAAGCACACAACCTGTGGGGAAGATGAACGCGGAGCGGGACCTCTCACCCCTTACCCCCAACATCGTGCGGGCTTTAAACGACAAGATGTACGAGAAGAGGAAGGTGGCGGCTCTGGAAATAGAGAAGTGAGAGATGGGACTAATGATAATGTGCATAGACTGTCTTGATGAATGGGATCATGTGCATGGACAGTCGTGAGGGGGGGGGGGGGGGACTCGGGAAGGGATAATGTTTTTGGACTGTCCTGAGGGCTGCGTGATATGCCTAGTTCATCATAAGAGGAGGAGTAATGTACATTGACTGTCCTAAAGAAAGGGATTATATCATGGATTACTTAGAAATGAGGGTTTTGGGGAGTCATAATGAGAATGAACTGTCCTGAGGGAGGGATAATGGTGTAGGAACTGTCCTGTGGGTGGGGATAACATACATGGACTGTCCTGAAGGGAGTTTTAATGTGCGAAGAATATCATGAGGAGGGATAAAGATGAAATACATCGACTTTCCTGAATGTTAATATAATGAGCATGGCCTATCCTCAGGGAAGGGTTAATGTTCATGGCCTCTTCTGGGAAGAAGGACAGTGTTATGATTCTTGTCTGGATTCTAGCAACAACCATGCATACTTGTAAACTTGCAGATGGAACAGTTTACTAACTTACCTACTACCTAACAACACAGTACAAACTGCAACTTGAATAACATGCACCAAATATTGCTGCTAATTATAGAGATTAGTATTGCTGTTGATAGTGTCTCCATTAAATTAAACATCCTTTAATAATATTGTCTCTCTTAAAGTGTCACTAAGCTACATCTCCCCAACTAGCTCTAAACCCCTAGTTCAAATGTTTTTAAACATAACAAAGCACTTTTTCTATAGCGATGGTTCAGTATAACATAACTGCTGGTCGCAGATTACAAATAATTTATATACAATACAGCTGTAATTCCTTGTATCCAAACTTGGGCCAAGTGTTATCAGTCCTTGATCACTGACAGGAATTAGTATTTTTTTCTTTACTTGGCTGTAACAGTGTTTCAGGCTCTCTAGGGGATATAACACTTGTATAGCCCTGGCGACCAATGTACTGATTCTCAGGCTTATTGGGGAGAGCTTCTCACTCTTCTCAGTGTGGCCGTAGTGATATTTGTTGTCTTTTCTGAAATGGTGACACTTTCTCCTGTATCATCTTTCATCTGTGGACCAGCATCCCTCACTGTTGTGTGCTGCCAGTAAATTACCGTCTCCTTGCTCACAACATTATTATTCTGCAATACTGGTAGCAACTTAACATTTCTGTCATAATACTACTTCTGCCTATGTTGTTTGCTTATAGGCAAATCTTAGTATTTGTGGACCTGTCTGACCCTGATTCAAGTTTGCATATTTGAAAACTTCATTAAAAACTGCCTATGTGCCATGTTAGCCAAAAGACTAGCAAATATACAGTTAAGGAGATATTCATACTTGGTACCAAATGCTAATGTATGCTAATTGCAGTACCACTGTGGAAACAGTGACATTTCATGTGCTAATGATGGTTTCCAGTGAATTTTCATATGCTAATTAAGATCTATGCTGCACCAGGAGATTTTCACTCTCTATGGCTCAAATAATATGAAGATTAATTGGAGCTGCTGTTTTTAGGAAACATTACTATCCCTTTAAGAATATTCCCTTCAGCCAGTTTCACAGGATTAGGTAAAATTGTAGTAGAATTATGATATGCAATCTAATATTTAAAAACAATCAACCCCCCCCCCCACAAAAAAAAAAACACACAGGATTTTTGTTTAAAGGGTATCCCGTGCAACTGATAAATGAGGCGTGTATGAAAGCTAGGAATTGATTTGAGCTGCTTAAATATAGACCGAAATGTGATGAACTGGAAAATAAGGTTAGATTTATCACTAGATATAACAGCAAACACACAGTAATAAGGGATGTATTACTCAAACATTTGTCACTGATAATGTTAGATGCTTTCCTTAGCACGGATATATCCCTTCCACACCTCTATTCTCTTTTAACATTGTTAAAAACTTGAGAAATATACTTGCTCCCAGTAAATTAAAACCGAAGGTTCAAAAGAGAAAACATAAAGTCTAATGGTACTTTTAATTTGTCCAGAACAGGTGCCACTCTATTAATCTTTGGGCAACTAGTCTTACTTCGAATGCCACTGGAGATACTTTTGCTACTGAGGAGTATATGAATTGCAGGTCTTCCTTTTGTTTCATATCTGTTGATGTTTAAATGTGGAGTGCAATATGTGGGGCATACTACCCAGAATTGGTGTAATAGATTTGGGCAGCATCAGAGGAATATTGAGTGGGGGTCTTGCCCTACATAGCCTCTCCAGGCATGCATCTTTCTGTTGTGGGTTTGACCCAATACTGTTATACCAACAGAGTTTGTACCTAGGTCACCTTATTATAATAGTTACACAGTAAAATAATAGGGAGGAGTTCTGGACTGTCAGAACTGGAGGAGATGGTGGTCCTCGATGTCCAGATCAAGGCTTCTGAGGGACATGGCTACTATGAAAGAGGAAAAAAAAATGATGAAAAGGGAGGGGCATACTGTACTGTGCAAAGATGGCAAACACAATATGCAAAAAACAAATCATGTACTTAGCTGTAATCATTCCGGATGAAGTTAGTTAAACCGGTATAAAGCGTACAGGGTATATTGTTGCCTATTTGGCTCCATGACACTACCCTTTGCAGAGTAACACGGATTCTTTCTTCACTGTGAAAATCCTTGTTTTATTAAACACATGACAATATGTATGTCCAGTTCCACTCTGCGTGTTTCGGGACTCAAGGCCCTTTCTTCAGGAGAAAACTGGTCAAACAATACACATCTCAAAACCCCATTTATATACACCCTCAATCACATAATTTCATTTGTAAATAATTAACTTAAATGCCATACACTTGCATGTGGTTCGCCATTTCCAATGTTCACAATGCACGTGTGCCCTATTACAGCATAGTATGTGAAACAACATAACCAGTACATATATAGCTAAAGTTCATGCGCATTCCATAGTGCGAACAATGCCAATAATATAATTTCATTGCCTTGTCATGGAAATGCAATGAAGCGAAGTAATTTGCCATAGTTACAAGGATGAAACACTATGTCACTTGCACCAAGGAATCACAACAAAGCACTACATGTAATATGTCCCATACATGTGTACAGCTAAAATGTTACCTCTCTAGGAAATAATGAACTAAATAACAAATAGGCTTCCAAATCACTGGAAGAAGAACGTGTTAAAGTGTATGTCTGTATATTCTTCACCCTCCACCACAGTACACATCTCCTCCCTCCTCATTGCCTCACAAACGCTATATGCAATAGAAAATGTAAAACATAGTCTGGTGCTGCAGTTGCAAGTTAGGACAAAAAATACAGTATATTATGAATATGTGGAAATCTATCCCAACAAGGTAATATCACACATTTATATAAAATGTATAACATTTTATATAATCCTGTATCATGCGTTCATGTACACAATATCAGACACAAGCAAGTTCAAATAAAAGTATGATCACTAGTTAAAATTGCCAGGATTACTGATGTGGCGTCAAGTCCACTCGTCAAGACAGGATACCTTCAGAATGTCCCTGTGGACATAGCAACCGAAGTTTAGCTTTACGGCCACCATTCTTGTTATGGGAACATCAGGGCACTTTCTGTGGCTGCAGCAGCCACAGCTTGGCTTATAGCATACAACTGGAAGGGGAACCTGGCCACTTCTGTGTCCACTCACCCTAACTCTTCCAGTTACGGGGCACACCAGTCCCAGCTTCCCCAGTGCTCCTTTAGCAAGCAAATTGGCCTTTCAAACTCCAGACTGGTCCCAGGCCTCCCTCCATTCTAGGGAGGCCTTCTCCCCTGCTCCTACATTCCCATCTCTCTCCTCTCTTCTTCTCCCTGAGTTTCTCTCTTTGACTTCCTTCTACCCACCCCCTACAGGATCTGATGTCACAGCTACCATTTACAATATATTTTGCTTAGCCTGATATATGGGGGAAAGGACACGCATTCCACTCACATATTTGTTCTACCCTCTCTATCTTCCCAGTGACCCACAGCTGGCTATCTGATAACACAACCTCTTTGGTTAGCTAGACTCCATGGCAGCATTCCACTGTACTTCAAACATACATACTAACTAACCCATTCAATGGTGGTAAATGGCGAACACTCGATTACATGCGCACACACAGGGGACATTAATGTCTTCAAGAATGGGAACACGTGAAGAAAATGGAGATAATTGAAAACAGACAGGATTCATTCTCAGGGTGACAACCATTCCGTCACATCTATCAATTATCATTCCCATCCAGTATCTCTTAGGGCAAGGTCTGGTGCTAATAGGGCATTTTCTTTTCTTTATGTTGTTGTCTTTCCATAACTATACAGTTAGGTCCGGAAATATTTGGACCCTGACACAATTTTCATAATTTTGGCTCTGTACGCCACCACAATGGATTTAAAATGAAACAACCGAGATGCAATTGAAGTGCAGACTTTCAGCTTTAATTCAAGTGGTTGAACAAAATTATTGTATGAAGCGTTTAGTAACTGCAACCATTTTCATACACAGTCCCATTATTTCAGGGGCTCAAAAGTAACTGGACAAATTAACACAATTATAAGTAAAATGTTTATTTTCCTTTGCAGGCAATGACTGCTTGACGTCTGAAATGCATGGACATCACCAAACGCTGGGTTTCCTCCTTTGTGATGCTTTGCCAAGCCTTTACTACAGCTGTCTTTAGTTGTTGTTTGTTCGTGGATCTTTCTGCCTTAAGTTTTGTCTTCAGCAAGTGAAATGCATGCTCGATCAGGTTGAGATCAGGTGATTGATTTGGCCATTGCAGAATATTCCACTTCTTTGCCTTAAAAAACTCATGGGTTGCTTTTGCTGTATGTTTTGGGTCATTGGCCATCTGTAAAGTGAAGCGCTGTCCAATCAACTTTGCTGAATTTTGCTGAATCTGAGCAGACAATATATCCCTATACACTTCAGAATTCATCCGGTTGCTTCTGTCACATCATCAATAAACACTAATGACCTAGTGCCATTGGAAGCCATGCATGCCCATGCCATCACGCTGCCTCCACTGTGTTTTACAGATGATGCAGTATGCTTTGGATCATGAGCCGTTCCAAGCCTTCGCCATCATTTTTTCTTCCCATCATTCTGGTACAGGTTGATCTTAGTTTCATCTCTCCAAAGAATGCTGTTCCAGAACTGGGCTGGCTTTTTTTATATGCTTTTTGGCAAAGTCTAATCTGGCCTTTCTATTCTTGAGGCTTATGAATGGTTTGCACCTTATGGTGAACCCTCTGTATTTGCTCTCATGAAGTCTTCTCTTTATGGTAGACTTGGATAATGATATGCCTACCTCCTGGAGAGTGTTCTTCACTTGGTTGGATGTTGTGAAGGGGTTTTTCTTTTCCATGGAAAGGATCCTACGATCATCCACCACTGCCTTTTTGTTTTGCAGAGCTCACCAGTGCGTTCTTTTTTTCTCAAAATGTAACAAATTGTTGATTTGGCCACTCCTAATGTTCCTGCTATCTCTCTGATGGATTTTTTTTGTAGCCTAAGGATGGCCTGTTTCATTTGCATTGAGGGCTCCTTTGATCCCATGTTGTAGGTTCACAGCAACAGCTTCCAAATGCGAATGCCATACCTGGAATCAAGTCCAGACATTTTACCTGCTTAATTGATGAAGAAATAACAAAGGAATAGCCCACACCTGTCCATGAAACAGCCTTTGAGTCAATTGTCCAATTACTTTAGGTCCCTCGTAAAAGAGGAGGCTACATATTAAAGAGATGACATTCCTAAACCTTCCTCCAATTTGGATGTGAATATCCTCAATCTAAAGCTGAGAGACTGCACTTTAAGCCCATATTTAACTGTAACTTAAATTTATTTTGGTCGAAATAACAAAACTTGTGTCAGTGTCCAAATATTACAGGACCTAACTGTATATAAGTGAAACTTCTTTGTAGCATACACTATGGCAGATAGTTCCTTCTGGGTATAGTTTTGTTCTGTGGTGGACATTGATCTTGGTTCATAGGCTATAGGACAATTCCTTTAGTGTCAACAAGCTACAAGGCCTGATCGCTACATCAAGAAAATTGTAAGACTGGGTCTTTGATCAGTGTAGTCTTCATGGATTTCACTTCTTTAGAATGCTTTGGGCTGCACTGCCAAAGAGTAACCTTACAGAGCAGCTTCCATAATGGAGCAATTATCTCTGCCTCCTAATGTATGTACTGTGCTTGATATTTAGCCATCTCCAAAAGTCTCTGTAAACACTTATTGTCATTATGATGAGGCATGGATGGCTTGGACTTTTTTCCCTCATCTGGCTGTACTCCCTTTGGTGTGGCATGTTCCATGTACCAGACTTCAGGTAATTTAAATTTAATTTTGTCTGGACTGAACTTTATATTTTCTTCCATTTCTTTAGTCCTCACTTAGCCCAGGGTATGATCAAGCTGTTCTTGGGATAGTGCAACATTAATCATGTCATCTGCCCTTATGTGCACAACAGAAACCTCCATATTCTTTGTTGGAATGATTCACTTGCTGTTTTTTCCCCAGATGGCATCCTACAGAACTGGGATCCTCCCCAAGGAGACTTATATGTGTACAATATGAAATTACTCCTTGTCCAATTTGATTTGCCAGTATCCATCCTTTTCATTTTCATCTAGAGTTGTGAAGATGGTTTTGCTGGCAAGTTAACTATATACATCCTCTGCTGTATGGATGCTGAAGTGGTATTTTTTGTGACAATGGATGTCCAAATTTAAACTCAGTGTGGCATTGTTTTTTTATTTTTTTCCCAGTATTAACTAGGCTGTTAAACCAGTCTGTAGATGTGTCCACTTCAGCAATAATCTGTTTATTTTCTAGCTGCATAAGTGTTTTCAAATAGGATTTTTCTGCATCCATGTATGACTAGAGCAACATGCGGGTCTGCATAGATGTAATACCTTGCACCTCCAGGTTTGGATGTGGCAAGATGCCTTTCAAATACAACATTTTTTCTATGGTAACAATAACCCTGAATACTGTTAACATTGAATCTAGTGTTCTGTCTGCTTGTAAGCCTGCTTCCAGTGTGCTGAAAATTTCTCCACCCAAAGCATACAGAGCTATATAGCTGTTTGCATTTTCTGTTCCTGTATTTGCTTAATTCTGGTTATTCAGAATATACAAAAAATATGTTCCCATGCTGTCCAGGTTCCATGCACATTCTTATAAACTGAGATAGTCTTGGTGTCTTGAATACTTCTATTTCATATGTTGCACTTTTTTTCCTTTTTTTTTTTTTTTTTTTTTTTTACTGTTCAAATACATGTTACGATCCTTGTCAGGATTGTGCTGTAACAGCCAGGCATACTTGTAAACTTGCAGATGGAGCAGTTTTTATTAACCTTAACAACAGGGTCAAACTGCAACTTTAAGAACATTCACCAAATATAGCTGCTAACCATAGACGCTAGTATTGCCAATGCGGGTATCTCTCTTAAAGTGAAAATACATTAGAAATACAGTGCCTCTCTTAAAGTGACATGACACTATACTACACTTCAGGGAGCTGTAGTGTACATGAGTCTATTTTGCAGATTGGGGAAAAGTTTCTGGCCTCTACAGAGGAGAGGGATAATGTGCCTTTCCTGAGTGATGGGGAGGGGGGGCACATGGGAGCGATTATGTATATGAGCTGTCTTTAAAAAGGGCATAATGTATAAGTACATAAAGTCTAATATTGACTACACAGCAAGAGGAGGGGGACTGAGTAACTGGTTACATCATTTTCCTCAACTGAATTGGGATGATGTTTTGCTTTCTACAGTGAACACATACAAATTATTATCAGCTAGCTCCTATACTGAGATGCAATTGCATATAGTCCATCAGGCGTATTTATCTCCTCATAGACTATTTCGCATGGGTATATTGTCCTCTGACCAATGTCCCAGATGCGGAACCCAGGGAGCGGATCTTTTTCATGCTTTCTGGGTTTGTCCTCGGGTAAGGGCCTTTTGGACTGAGATTGAAGGATACTTAGACAGTTTGGGTTATCGAAACATAATGTTTTCGCCGGAAACGGCAATTCTGGGGGTCCAGGTGGAGAGTGCGGGGGTCTCTATCAGGCTTTTGAAACATATTTTAGCTGTTGCCCGTAAATCTATTTTTCAACAGTGGACACACGCTGACCCTCCCTCACTGACCATTTTTCATACCAAATTAGCTCATTTCTTTAGAATGGATTGGCTTGAATCGACTGTACACAGAGAACGGAAAGTTAAACATTTCTTTGGTACTTGGAGCAGATATATCATCTCATTGGATGATGTAGTGAGAGGTCGGATTAAGCAGGCATTCCAGTATACTTCTTGGTATTGTGAACAACAACTTAGAGGGAAATCACCTGTGTGCTCCTGAGGGGAAGGACAATTGTCCTTCTTGCTATGAGCAGATGGATTTCTCTGAGACCGAAAGGGATGTTGTGGGGGGAATTTGGGGTTAGTTGGGGTAGGGGATAGGAGTTGGTAGGGTGGGAAAGGGAACAGACTTGGAAATTCTGTGTGTATTATTTCTATACCTCTATTTCGTCAACAACTATTTGTTGTACCATCTGACTTTGTATTGTAAGTTCAGCAACATGATTGTTTCATCTCTTGCTGTTCATATATGGATACTGTATGTATTAGGGTTACCTTCTACCTCATGTTCTGCAATTTTATATGTATGCAATATTACATGTACCTGTAATGTGTTCTGTTCCTGGGGTTCTTGGGATACTGTTTGTTTGTTTGTTAAAACTTTATAAAATGCTAATAAAAAAAAAAGGCATAATGCATAGAAACTCATGTGGAGGTATAATATGAATGGACCTGTGGGAAGGGAGGGAGATATGGGCTCTGGAGAGGAATAAAGCTTGGAAGAAAAGAGAACCAGCACAGAATAATGCATAATTTTCATGGAATTATTGGAATGTAGGAGGAAATAGTACCCAGAGAACGAGTAATGTGCTGGAACTGGAAGCTAGGGAAAAGGGACCCAGGATGGGTGACTTTGAATGAATATGAGGAAATGTCAAGGGGGCTGCAGTTGGTAGGGATATATGGGCATCAAGGAAGAGACAGAGTGAACTCAGAAAGTAATCATGTGCTTGGATGTGCATAGATTTGGAGCTAGGGAAAAAACATACAGAATGGGCATTGTCTTAAAAAAGGGGAGAGAGGGGAAACCAGTTAGAGATAATGTACATAGCCCTGAGGAGTTGGAGAGAGGAGAACTGGGGAGGGATTATGCGCATGAACTTTAAGAAAGGGAGAGAGAGAAACTGAGGAGTGATGTGTATGGAATGGAGTTTCTGGGGATGGATAACATGCATGTATATTCAGGAAGGTAGGGTTAATGTAAATGGAAAAAAAGGGAAGTGGGAAAGGATACTGTAAATGGACGTGAGGGAAGCGAGAGACTGGAAGGAGGGATAATGTGCATAGACCTTCAGGAAGGTAGAATGGGTAATTGGGAAGGGATAATGGGAAGTTGGAAAGGATACTGTTCATGGATGTGAGGGAAGAGAGAGTCTGGAACGGGGAGGGATAATGTGAAGGGAGAGAAGTAAACTGGGCAGGAATAATTTTAATGGGCATGATGGAAGAAAAAAACTGGCACGGATAAAATGCATGGAATTGAGTGAAAGATGTAATGGGAATTGGGGAGTGATAATATGCATCGGCTGTAGGGGATTTGGGAGGAATAATGTGCAAGAAATTGAGGAAATAGAGGACAATTGGTGAGTGATAATATCCATGGAACTGACATGTACTTTGGAAGCAACTTGAAAGTATGAGTGGAGCCCTAGGGAGGAACCTGATGGAATTGAGAGGGAATAGGTAAAGGTATGGAATACACATAAGGGAGGAGAAAGTAAAGGGTCTTTATTGTCATGAAAAACTGACTGGGGAGGTATATGATGTAGGTCCTGGGTCCTGAAAATGGATGATGGGCAAAAAGAAATTAGACCTGAATAGAAAGAGTTGAAAGGAACTTGGTGCTTGTTGGGGGGAGGGGATTCAGAGATATTATTTAAAATAATTTGAGACTAGGGTAGGAATATAGAATAGGGTGTGTTTTCTTTTTAATCCCTATGATGTTGCTGGTTTGCTCCATTTTTGTCTTTATACACATGCCCTCTTGACTCTAATTCCTTAGACAGTTCTCTGTATGTGTTCTGTCTCTGCAGACTGGTGCGGGAGTTTGTTTCCCAGAACAATGCCGCTCAGATTAAGCATGTGATCCAGATTCTGTCCCAGGAGTTCGCTTTATCTCAGCATCCTCACAGCAGGAAAGGAGGTCTCATTGGACTGGCAGCATGCTCCATTGCTCTGGGAAAGGTAAGGCACATGGTAGTCTGGTTTGGTGGTGATTTGGCAGCTAAGACACACCCATATTCCCCACGTTCCAAATACAAAAGACCCATTTTTTTAAAATTTGCCTTCCATAATGACACTGATAAACATGTCACGCTGGTTTCTCTATAAATATTAGTGTTGCGTCCTCTTGTTCCTCTATATAATAATGATCCCTGTTGCCTTTAGTTCACACGTGATCACCACAAACCGTATACTTCAATAGTTCTGAAGAGTTCATAGGGGTCAGTTTCTGTTATCAGATTATAAACTGAAACTTAATAGCTTTACACTACAACAGAGACCAAGAAACCTGTAGCAATAACTGAAAGTAAAAAAAAAGAGTGCTAATCAAAGCCTAACTGTTACCAATAAATAACCTGCTACTTGCTACAGTTAATAAGCAGTGAGGTTTAGTTGTATGTTTAGCACCAAAACCATATGACGCTTGGTTGCTCC
Organism: Rhinophrynus dorsalis; assembly: GCA_037306005.1. NCBI lineage: Eukaryota > Metazoa > Chordata > Amphibia > Anura > Rhinophrynidae > Rhinophrynus > Rhinophrynus dorsalis. The sequence continues at coordinate 272,116,106 of CM074722.1, read as the reverse complement.
ATCAAGACAACTTATATTATGCAAGTCCCTATCTGTCTCGGATCTAAAGTGAACATGTATTTAGTGTAATGCAATTGAAAAGCAGTGATACATCCTACCTCTGCTGTGAGCACAACACTTGTTAGGAAAGGGAGGGATTTTTTTTTACATTCCGTAGTGGAAACTAACATCTGAGTACAAGGAGCTACCAACCGAGAAGGATGGAGAGGCCAAAACCTCCCAAAATACATACAAACAACATACACAAACACTTGGTGAGCCCAAGCTTAGTTTATCAGTAGTATTCAAATTGTTATATAAATGTGTGGTTAGAAGAGCGAGCAGCAAGAACTGTATCTTGGATACACTTAGAGAAAGTAAATAAGTCTGTCCATGAAATCCTAACAGTACCAATACATAGCCTGTGACTTACTGTAGATAATAAACAGTGAGGTTTCATTACATGTCTATGGCCAAAACAATGTGACGTTTCCCTGCCCCGTTATGGCACTTCAGATTAGAGAAGTCCCTACCTGCCTGAAATGTATTTGGTATAATGCAGTTACAAAAGCAGTGACACAATCTTACTTTTGCTGTCATCTAAACCCTCGTTAAGGAGATATTTATACTTAAGATAATTTCTTGAGGAAAGAACCAAAATAAATACACAAAAATATACACACACACTTGGTGAGCTCACGCTAGTTTATCAATAATAATCAAATAGTTACATATAACTGACTTTAAGAATTTTTTTTTATCCCTTTAAAGACCAGAGGGGTGAGCAAGGCATTGCTTTACAGTGTGCGATGCACCCTTGTGGTCTATAAAGGATTAACAAATTAAGAAACAGTTACTTCTACAGCAAATTTCCCTTTTAACCCCTTAACGACCACCCGATCCTGCACACAGGCGGACATTAAGGACCACAGAACTTTTTTTTTTTTTTTTGCGATTTGAATTCTGGGATGGGCCATCCCAGAATTCCATGACTTGCCAGGACTGTCACCGGTCCTTAAAGGGATAGTAATGTCTGTGTGCACTAAAATATAATATTGTAGCTATTCCAGAAATAAACTAACTGATGTAAGTCCCATCTCTCATACCTTTTATGGTTTGAGAGATATACGAAGAGAAATTTCTCCCCTCCCTCCCTTTTCCATGATGTGTGATTTAAAGCTGACAGCGGGAGATTCTGGTCACGCGAACAGACGGCGGCTCTTCAGCAGAACCGAAATAGTGCTATCTAGAAATAAATACTCAATTGGAATGGTCTAAAAATATGCCTGGTTTGCAGACAAACTTTGTAGACCTTTCCAATGAAGTATTTGTTTCTAGATCGTGCTATTTAGGCTCTGCTGAAGAGCTGTCGGCCGGTCCCATGACCAGAATCTCCCGCTGTCAGCTTTACAGCTCACATCAGGGAAAGGGGAGGGAGGGGAGAAATTTCTCTTCGTATATATCTCAAACGATAAAGGTTTGAGAGATGGGACTTACATCAGTTAATTTTTGGACTAGTTACAATATTTTATTTTAGTGCACACAAAAATTACTATCCCTTTAAGTGCCTGGACCAGTATGGCGATCCTGGCATGCCAAAGGTCGTTAAGGGGTTAAAAAGCAGATATGAACAGTAGTTCATATTCAAACTACTATTAATCCATTGGTTGTTAGAATGGTGTCCAACACAAGTGTGTTCAAGGGCTCCCTACCATCTAGAGGTTTAAACAAGCGCTCTGAAATATTTGTTTTCTGATTTGATTACTGACTCTGGAGATGGGCATAACTAACTAATGTCACCATCGCAGCAGATTGAGCCTTGAGCTACCCATTTCCAGGAGTCCTGAATAAGGGGCAGGGGAAAAAGCATTTTGTGCCATGACCTGAACATGCTTGATATTCTCAACTACATTGCTTGCTGCCCTGGATGTTAAGCTTTTGGTATGAATGATTTTTGGCTTATGATTTCATACTGGTGCTGGAGTTTAGTTCTTCTCTCATTGTTTGTGTGCAGGATTCTGGACAGTATTTGCGGGAGCTGATTGAGCCTGTGCTCACCTGTTTCAATGATGCAGACAGCCGGCTGAGATACTATGCCTGTGAGGCCCTGTATAACATTGTTAAGGTGGCTCGGGGCTCTGTTCTTCCCCATTTCAATGTACTCTTTGATGGACTCAGCAAGGTATGATACTACTTCAGTAGCCAATCCTGTGGTTGTTTAAGGCAGGCTGGCAGTCCGCAGCTACGGACTTTGCTCATAAATATATAGAGATCACTGAAAAACGTAACATTTCATTTTATTTAGATATATACCGTAGATGTATATGTATGTTAAATATATAACCCAATAATTTAGAAGCCAGAAATTTGAGTTCTGGAACACAAAAACACGCATACTAAATGTTTAACACTTGTAGGACCAGAGTGGTGTGCAACCCATTATTCACAATGCATTGTTCATCCATCTAGTCCTTAACCCTTTGAGTGCCAGAGGGGTATGCAACACATTGAAATCCATTGCGTACTCCTCTGGCACTCAAAGGGTTAAAAGTTTAATATCTCCCTTCCTGACACTTGTTTTCATTTATTCGTATTGGAACGTGTTTCCTCTCGGTTAACTTTTTGTGTTTTGCCATTTGAGTTTGCTCTGGTGTTGCTTATCCTTGTCGTTAATGTATAAAATATCAATCACAGCTTGCTGCTGATCCTGATCCTAATGTTAAGAGTGGCTCTGAGCTGCTGGACCGTTTACTGAAGGTAGGTACTTTCCTTGGCTTCTTATTGTCTCCCTGCAATTAGTGATAGCCAGTTCTATAGGATCATCAGTAGTCAATGTTCAATTTCTGCAGGAGACTGGGGATTGATGATCCTATTTCTTAACCCTTCAAGTGCCAGAGGGGTACGCATCGCAAAGCAATGCGTTGCGTACCCCTCTGGCACTCAAAGGGTTAATAAATATATTATGTCTAATTAAAATTGACTCTCACATGACCTTGGCTTCTAGTATGAGTGGACATGAGCCTGATAAATGTGGATTAACATTTTTAGAATACATTTTGCCCCTCTCTGGGTGTACATTTGACTAACAGATTCAGCTTCTACTTCACATTAAAGGGATAGTAATACTTAAAATGTAAAAAAAATATGTTGTAGGGTTTATCCCCCTGAGTAAAACAAGAGTACTCCCACTGCTGTAAGGTGTTTCATTCAAAAGTTATTAATTTTCAAAGTTGAATTTTTTTAGATGCAATATCACAGTGGCCTGAAATTGTACAGTGGCACTGTTGCTACACAACCCTATGGAGATTTATGGTCCCGGGACCAGAGCTGTCCATAGGATGGTGTAGCAACAGCGCCACTGTATAATTTCAGGCCACTGTGATATTGCACCTAAAAAATTAATCTTTGAAAATTAATAACTTTTGAATGAAACACCTTTCAGCAGTGGGAGTACTCTTGTTATACTCAGGGGGATAAACCCTACAACATATTTTTTTACATTTTAAGTATTACTATCCCTTTAACCCAACTACCACTTTGAAAATAAGTGATAAGAGCCTATTTCCCTATGTAACCCTTTTGAGTACCAGAGGTGTACGCAAACCATTGCTTTGAAATGCGTTGCGGACCCCTCTGGACTCAAAGGGTTATTGCTCTCATCATTTTTAAGACCGTCCATAAAAGATTGTCTTTGTAATTACCATCTGTATCCCTATGGGTACCAAAAGTTACTAGCACTCAGGTAATATATCTTTTTTTTTAATCTTTTTATTACTGTTATTATTATTATTTATTTTCACTGCTTTGTGTCAGTAAATGTCAATCTTTTGTTCACCAAAGCACTTTCTGAAGCTTTTTTTAAAACATTGCTGTTCTCAAAAGCCATGAGAGAAAAAAAAATTTGCATTATCTGAGTCCTCAATATTTCGGACAGACCTCTGACATTAAATTCCCAGTTCCCATTAAATTGGGAATTATGGGTGTGAAATTCTGGAGCAAATAGACTGCATCATAAGGGACTAAAGAATTTTTCAATTGATTTTAAATGGGACTTTGCAGTCCTTGAATGCTAGATAGGTCTTGAATGCATTGATTTAATGCTCCATTTAAAGGTATAGTAATGGATGCCAATAAATGTAGCTCCAATTAATTCTCATATGTTATGTTTCATTGCTCGCAGTATATCAATGTTCTCTGACATGTAGTTGAAAAGTAATTCCGTTTTAAAGTATCACCCTCCCGCCCCTTTTACTTATGCAAAGCACTCCCCAAGCTGGTCCGGACAGCACGTAGTAGGAGACAATCTTCTGTGAGCATAATGGAAATCCTGCCCTCCTTCATCAAAGGGGGTCAGGATTTACATTTATGCTCATAATGAGAAGATTATCCCTCACTGGGAGCTGTCCAGTCAAGCGACATGATTCTTCATCTGCTTACAAGAGGTAAAAGGGGTGGGAGGGGGATACTTTTGCTTTTGAAGTATACGTCGGAGAATATTGATATTCAGCTCAAAATGAAAGCTGAGCATTAAATGGAGCAATTTATTGACATCCACTGCTATCCCATTATATCAATGAGAATTTTGTGAATTTGCATTTGTCCCCTATGGAGCATTTAGTTTATTCCAGTATTGCACCTTTTAGCTTCCTCAATATGGCTCTTGGGTAAAGTTTTTGTATAATCCTGATTTTTTTTACATAATAAAATACATCTGTGGAATACATGGCCAAAAAACATTTTAATGTGAAGGATTAGTTATTGCACGGCTAGTCAATTGTTAGACCACTGACTGTTAGCTGTGATGAAGGGAGTTGTAGTCCCAACAGCTGGAAGTTTAAAAAATTGACTACTCTTGACTTCATTTCATACCATGCCAGGAGACTCTATGCAATCCTTTCAAGTGAATAGAACCAGCTTTACAGTAAACTAACTTTACAGAATATGCTATAGCAGTATCATGTTTGTCTAGATTTGCATCAGGATACCGATATTAGAACAGAGGAAAAATCCTTTATACTGTTTCTAGACAAAATATTGCATTATGGCTACACCTATCCATGCGTTCTGAACATGCATGGACATATCTGGACATTAAGAAGCAATATATGGGCTTTGAAAGAGCAATTCCTTTTTTTGGAAATATTCCAGCAGGATGTACATCCTTCTGCAGCAGTCTGCAAATATACACTGAATTACGACTGACAGTCATTCCAGCAAGGCCTGCATGGCATCCTTTTTGTACCACTGCAGCCATATAGTATCATATAATTCATCAAACCACAAATACAGTCACATTTGTGTATTGCTATATGTCCATGGTACTAATATTCTCTTATTGACCTTTTTCAGGACATTGTAACTGAAAGCAACAAGTTTGACCTGGTCAGTTTTGTCCCTCTATTAAGAGAACGAATCTATTCAAACAATCAGTATGCCCGGCAGTTCATTATCTCCTGGGTAAGTGGCTAAAAAAGGGGGTTCTACTTCATGTGTAAATAACAGGGAAAAGATTAAATGGTGTTCTACATGAAAATTTTCAACAATGCCTTTTTTAGAGTTGAACATTGATTTCTGCCCTTGGGTAATGGAAGCATTAAACTTGTTGATCATCTAGCTGCAAAAGGGGGGTGAGGTCATAGTCCTAGTATGCCACTTACAGACCAGTGTGAGATGAGAAAACTACTTCAGTGTGAGACAATCTTTAGTTCCCATGTTGTTCTATACAATGATTCCTCAGCTTTGTTAAACTTAGTGTGTAGGCTACATAGAATAATTTTGATTGTGGAGAATGTCACACTGGAGAGATCATCTCCTCTTTAGCACCCTTTATTCCATAACTCCCCATGTTTGAAGGGCATTGATATCCCTGCTTGACAACTTAGTCAGAGCACTGGCCAATTTGATTAACCCACTTGTACTCAAAGACTATTCATACCCTCCTGTTAATGGAATAACAATGTTTTATTATGAAAAAGTATATTTCCCTTACATACTCCTCCCATCCTCCTCTTTATCCCCACTTCGCGGGAGGTTCAGGATTGTCCTCTTATGTAGCCAGTTCTCAGGTTTCATTGTAATATTTTCTCCTTCAAGATAATTTTACAGTCTCCCCTTCAGGGATTTGTTATATTAAATGTGACTAGAGGCAGACTGTGTTGTGACCCAATCATCCATCTTGTGAGGGATTGCTCCACAGCTCCTCCCCATGACTCATTCTTACAAAGATGGCTTTCATGGCTTTTCCTGCAGAGTAAAGCAAGGGAGCTTCCATGTATGGGAGAGGCTTTGTTAAAAATATTGCAGCCCAAACTTGTTTGAGTCTTCTTACATTCATGAAGAGTTCAAAACTCGATGATGCTGTTACTATAGATTTTAACTGAGAGCTACTGTCAATTAACAGAAGTTTCTGCAAGGACAGCAAAAGAAAACTGATTTTTTTTGGGGGGGGGTTTGCAATGTAGTAAGTATTACCCAGTATTGGCAGTAGGCTTTATTCAACACCGCTTATGCATCATGTTGGTCAAAAGGCCGGCAGATGTATAGATCTGTGTTCTACTTTGACAGATCCCCCCCTCAAAAAATAAAATATTAATATGTCCTAAACTATGTGTCTGTTGTCCTTTTGGCTATCAATGCATGGAGTGGTTTTGAAAGAAGTTGCAAATTTCTTTGGCTGGCAAAGGATAAAATGTTCTTAATTCTTTGCCTGCCAAAGCGAGATGTGCATTCCATTAGTCTGTAATGTGTTGCAAAACTCTTGGGTGCAAGAACATGTTAATGATCTGTGAAGTCTGTTTTATTTTTAGATTGAAACATGTAGTACAGTTAAATTGTACTGTTTTTGTGCCATATTGCCAATTTCCATAGAATATAATTTTCTTATTTCCTGATCCAAGATCCTGGTGCTGGAATCTGTTCCTGACATCAATCTGCTGGAATACCTGCCTGAGATTTTGGATGGCCTCTTCCAGATTCTGGGAGATAACAGCAAGGAAATCCGAAAGATGTGAGTACCAGAATTGAACAAATTTCAGACATGTGAAAAGTGGTTATGACCAGATTGCTCTTTTTTCATTTTAAAAGGACAACTATAATTTTTCATTGCATTTCTATGATCATATGGGTACATGATGATTGAAATACAGTGTTTGCCATGTATATTAGGGTTATATTTCCAAACTTGCATTGACAAAAATAAAATGTAGCCACAATTGTAGAAGCATATAGGAGTTCATCTAGATATTCTAAAGAGGACATCTTGCTATGTCATTCTACATATTCCAGACAAACATTTAAAATGTATTTAGCATCTGCTGCAGGGCTGGAAATGTCTGCTAGTCTTTGACTAGTAAATTTAAAAAAAACAAAAAAAACAAACAAACTCATCTCCTGGCCTGTAATTCTTTTTACTGGTGAACATGACTGATATGTTTCCAGCCGTGATCACCTATATGTGTACAATAAGGATTCCTGTTTGTGATGTTCAACTTTTTTAACCATGTACTTATTTTTGGAATAAGTGGTGATATCAACAAAAAAGACTGACATTTCTGGTAATAAAGAGTATTTCATGTAATAGAAAACATGGGTAGTGCGGGGGTCTATGAATGTAGATAAATGTGAAAAGAAATCCTTTGAAGTTTTCCCCATGTATGAACATCTGAACCAGATTGTGTTAGACAAGTGGAAACATCCTGATAAGAAATTGTTGTCCAAACATTTTAACATGCTGTTATCATTTGCACAAGAAAATTTTGACCTAGTTGTAGATCCTCCAACAGAGAACTGTTTTGCCTATTGCGGATTCATTAACATGCAAAGAACCAGCTGGCAAGAAGTTGGATATGCTTTTTCTCTGCCGTCCAATATAGGTTGCTTTGGAAGGCGACCACCCCTTTAAAGGGATAGTAATACTTTGTTTTATCTCTATTTTATTTTGTAGGCATTAAAAAAAAAATGAAGAACGATATAAGTCTTATCTCTCAAACCTTTATGGTTTGAGAGATATTCACAAGCAAATTTCCCCTCCAGCCCCTTTTACCTAGTGTAAGCCATCTCTTCTCAGATGTGGAATGCAGTCCATAGACCAGACAGATAACAGCAGGGGACAATCTTCTTCCTATGAGAACAAAGAAAACCTTGCCCCCCTTGACAAGTTTTTCAGGTTTTTCCCTTATGTTAATTGAAGATTGTCCCTCTTTGCAGTCTACCTGGGCACCTCCCTTCTGCTCTGGCTGAGCAGTGTTACATCAGTAAAAGGGGCGGGAGGGGGAAACTTTGTCATTGAATTACTCTTGAACTAAAACTCTGACAGAATTGAAATAACACTCTCCAAAGTCCAAATACTATGATGATTAATTAGAGCTGCTTTTATTATGAAACATTTCTATCCCTTTAAGTAGACAGGAAACAATTCTTGTGAAGAAATGCAGGGTGGAGCCTTCCTTCCTTCCTTAGCTGGTCACCAGCCAATCCCCTCCAGTTAGATTGTTTCCTTGAATAGGCAAGGCAAGAGAAACAGTTCTGCTTAGTTTTTAGCTATATTTATTGTTTTCTGTTATATATGGAATACCAACCATTAGGCAGATTACCATTACTGACATTCCCAAGTTGGATAGCTCGGTTTCCAGGTGCTGCTGTGAACCTGTCAGCCCTGAAGGGGAAAATCTTGTATAGAATGCTTTTTCCCTGGGAGTTGCCCACTGAGGCTTCTTCTGTATCAATGGTAATCTGAAGAAAGAAGACCTGCTAAAAAGTTGAGCAACCCTTTGAGTGCTGAGGTCCACTTGTCCCACGCTTCCCCTCCACACAGGGGTCTCCTTTGGAGTTCTTACTGCATAGTTCTGCACTCATCGGGTTTATCTGTATGTCTGTTGGGGTTTGGAGCAACTGGGTTTCTGTGGTAAATTTACCCTTTCTTGGTTTGGGCACTTTTTGGGGGTTCATTACACTTTCCCTGTTGGGTTGAGTTCCGTACCTTTAAGGCACGCTTTACTGCATAGATGCCATGCTCCATTCACCTCTATGGGACTTTAAAGTTTGGGACATATCTCTGCAACCGCTCAGCGTAGCAACTTCAGAGATGGCTCATTTTACTTGTCTGCTTCATTGGACATAAAAGATACTTATTTGCGTATTCTTATATGTCTATAAAGAGATCTTGGAATATCATGGATGAGTAATGAATCTCCGGAAGTCCAACCTGGTACCATCACAGTCTCTAGTATTTTGACACAGTTTAGGAAAGTGTTCTTACCAGCGGACAAAATTCAGAATATTACATCCAAGATGTCAGTTGCTAATGACTGACTGGGTAATAGTATGAGACTGTATGAGGATACTAGTGATTATGGCATCAATTACACACTAGACTACACAAGTAGTGACATTGAAGAAATGGTCACAGTGACTCAGATGTCCTGCAAAATTACCCTGTCAGCAGACACAGAGGTGGATTTAAATAGGTGGATGCATATGAGCAGTCTCACCAGTGGAAAACCCTTTTCAATAAAGCAATAGTCGGTAGTGACAGATGCCAGACTGACAGAATGGAGAGAAGTGGGTACCAAAATTAAAAGGTGAATTTTTGAGAGAAAAGTGTAACTCACTTGTTGCTGACTAGTGAGATGGTTATGCAATATGATGAGTTCATAGTCCTTTTATGTTTGTATTGTCTTTATGAATTCTATTTTGGTTCCAGTTAAACATTTAGAGAGGTTGTTCATTTTGTTTGACCTGATGATGGCATTTCTTAGTAGTTTATGCAAGTTTTCTTTCCCACCCTAGTAATAGATTGAAACAGAATTGGAGAGTTGAGAAAGACATGGAGAGAGAGGCTGTCTCCTACAGAGACTTAAAATGCCCTGCCTTCTATATGGAGCGGTGACTAAACCTATGGTCCATGTGCCCCCAAGGATTCAGATAAAATAAATTATCCTTATTGCAGAATCTCTTTTCAAGCCTCAAAGGTGGAGATATTCAGTCCCCACTGGTGTCAAAGCATTTGTGTAGCACTGTAAATGCAGGTGGAGAGTAGCATTGTGTATAATTAAGATATCCCCTTCTTGGAGGCAACATTCATTTGTTTTAATATAGGGAAGTAATTTGCTATGGTCACTGTTTTTTGGGTTGTATCTTATTTATCAATTTAAGAACATGTGACACTATTTTTATTTTCAAAAATGCACCATGTTCTTTAATTTTAAAAGTTGAATGTGAGTGACCTTTTGCATGGTAGTCTGAAGTCAGGTGTGTGCATGGACACTAGTAGGCTTTATTTTCTATTTGTTTTATTCTGTCAATTTCTTACCCTTTAAATTCCAGTGGGTGATGGGTGATGTCGCTCCAATTCTTTGTCACTGAAAGGATGAATAACTGATATCCATCAGAAGATGAGCACCAGAGGAGTGCAAAACTCAGTGTGAGGAACACCTCTCTGGTTCTGAAAGGTTCAGTGTCTGTGAAAGTTTATATTGCCACCATTCTGTGTTTTGCCCTCTGGTATGTTAATCCAGCAGTCTGATTTTACTGGTAGTTGCCACTGGCCCTTTCAGTAGGCACAGACAGTGTGTATCCCTGTGGTGTGGTCTGGTAGGATCCTGAACCTCTTGTCTCTGCTTTTTACACATAGATGTTTCTGTTGTTTTGTAGCCTGTGCAAATAATGTATTGCTGTATCTGTAATGAGCAGGAGTCTAGGAAGTTAATAATAATAGTTGCTGTTAATCTGAACAGTCATCAACTGTGGCCATCGACTGAGTGCTGTTGGGGTGTACTATGCAGGAATAATGGCACTTGCAGGAATAATGGCGTGCTACCCCTGCCCGTTCCTGTCTCAGCTCCTTTGTCACAGTTTGGCTGATCTGCTCTACACGCTGCTGTTCAATACTGCTGCCTTTCCTTCCCTGTGTCAGGCTGATGATTACCGAACTGCCTTGACCTCTCTGTTTCCATGGTTACTCACCTGACTGTTATCAGCCAACCCCTTTCAGGCTATTTAAAGCAGCTAAGCTAACTTCCTCCTTGCCCTTGTGCTTGTTTATGGCTGCAAGTGCGTTCTCCTGATTATCCATGTATGACCTGGCTTCCTCTGACATCCCTTCTGGCTCCTGACTCCTGGTTGCTCCTGACATCACTGACCTCCAGTTTGTCTGAGTATCCATCTAGGTTCCTGACCCGGGCTTGTCTTTTTGCATTTTAGATTTTTGTGTTTGTCTGGTTCCTGGTCCCTAACATCCTTTAGGTCTGTCTCATGAGAACAGGTGGAATATAAGAGAGAAGCAGCTTGCGGGACACAGAATATGTGGTTATTCAGAGCGGCAAATTAAGAGAGAAACACGGAGAGAGACACAGCATTGGATATGCACAGAGAGAGATGGAATGAGTACATAAGAGTTGGAGAGATCAAGAGTGCAACTGTCACTGGTTGCAGTCCTTCTTTCAAACTTGCTTCAAGTATGTATTTGAAATGGGAGCAAGTTTGAAACAGGAGCTCATCCTCTGAAGGGTAATTTTATTAGCCCCTTTGAGTTCTAGAGGTGAACTCACCTGCTGGCATTAAAGGGTTATTTTTGAACTAAAATGTCAGAGAGCAAAATACAGGATGAGGGAAGCAATAAAAACATCCACATACATTAACTCGCACATTACCAGAAAATAGCACCTTTTGGCACTCATCCTCTGTTGGGGGACAGTTGTTAACCCTTTGAGCAACACTACTATCTGGCAAATAAGGAGTAAATCAATTAAGCTGTTAACAACACAGACATTTTTTATTTTTTTTAGCCTTTTTTAGTATGCCTTCTTTCAACCATTTAGTCCACTCACTCACTCACTGTGATCATGAGTTTTGATGTGCCAGGACCTTCACCTGTCCTTAAAAGCCGAAAATGTTTGATGGTTCGGCCACATCACTCGTCTCAATGGGATATTGCAACACATACTGGGGTCATTGCTCATACTTGAATTCTTATGACCATACAAAAGGCCAACTAAGTTCAACTTCAAAAATGTAAAAATAAAAAAAAAAACAGTGCATCTTAGAAAATAAAAATGTAATGTAAAGTAAACATTTAATTTTATGATTAATTGGCAAAAGTGTGCTTAAAGTGATAGGTCCACTTCATCTGTAGATATTGGAAAAAGTAATTTTCTCTGTCGTCCAATATAGGTTACAGGTAACTATGGGAAGTCGACCGCCTGTTTAAATAGGCAGGAACAATTCTTGAAAAGAAGTGCAGGGTGGAGCCTTCCTCTCTTCTTAGCTGGTTCCCAGCCAATCCCCATCCAGTAAGATTTGTTCCTTGATCAAGCATGGCATGAGAACAATTCTGTTATAGTTTTTAGTTATATTTATTGTTTTCTGTTAGATATGGAATACCAACCATTAGACTGATTACCATTACTGACGTCCCAATGGTGGAGTGCTCATTTCCCAGGTGCTGCTGTGGACCTTCCAGCCCTGAGGGGAAAATCTTGTGTAGCATGTTTTTTCCCTAGGAGAAGCCCACTGAGGCTTCTTTTTCACAAAATGGTAATCTGAAGACAGAAGACCTTCTAAAAGGGTGAGCAACCCTTTGAGTGCTGAGGTCCACTTGTCTCACTCTTCCCCTCTGCACAGGGGTCTCCTTTGGAGTTCCTAATACATACTCCTGCACTCATTGGGTTTATATGTATGTCCTTAGGAGTTTGGAGCACTAGGGTTTCTGTGGGAAATGTGCCATTTATTTGCCATTTTAAGCACTTTTGTGCTGTTTATTACACCTTCCCTACTGAGTTCAATGTTATTTACTCTTATTCTGGTGATTCTTATGTGTTTTTCTACCTTTAGAATCACTTTGCTTATTTTGCGTTAAAGGTGCACTTTACTACTTCCTTCGGAGCACCCAGCTCTGTATCAGCCGCGGCGTGGGCAGTCTCTACTGCGCATGACTGCAGCATGTGCAGCAGTGTCTACTGCTCATGTCGCGGCATTACACACGATTTAGCGAATTATTATATAGGATTAGTTCATATATGCTCTGGTGACTTTGGGGACCGGCTCCTGGTCCTTGCCTTCATTCCCGCCTCTGGGAAACTCAATGTTGGTACATCCCAAAGTTACCTGCAACCTATATTGGACAACAGAGAAAAGAGAATTTTAGTCTTACCTGTTAAATCCTTTTCTCTTAGTCCATATAGGTTACAGGTCTCCCACCCTGTCAAGGATCCATGCTTGGTTCTCCTGTGACCGAACGTGAGAGTCCTTTCGGGTTCATGCTCACAGGAGTAGTCTTTTCCCTTCTTGCTACCTAGTCAATCGTAATGTTTCAAATCTTACTGTATGGGGATTGGCTGGGAAAAAGCTAAGGAGAGAGGAAGGCTCCGCCCTGCACTTCTTTTCAAGAATTGTTCCTGCCTATTTAAAGGGACGGGCGCCTTCCCTGTAACCTATATGGACTAAGAGAAAAGGATTTAACAGGTAAGACTAAAATCCTCTTATTGGGTATATTCAGAAACGAGTTGGAAGTATTTTAATATAAATCTATATCTATCTATCTACATATAATATAGTAAAATTGGTACTCACAGATCAGGAGTCAATGGCCTGGGTGCAAAAATGAAAATCGTAAGCAGCACTGTCAGGACTTGCTAATGGTAATCAAACAAAATGTATTGTCAAAGTTTTGGCCACATGTTCTGGATTTTCTCATGACGTCTTTAGAGAGGCCAGAACATATGGCCGAAACGTTGACAATAAATTTTGTTTGATTACTATCAGCAAGTCCCTAGACTGCTTCTTTTGATTTTTATTTTGTAAATTATATATATATATTATATTATATATAAAATCCCCAAACACTCATATTGGGTAAACTAGGGCACCCCTGCACTCTAAGTACTTCTAAAGCAGAAAATATAAAAAGAGGAACCAAATGCTGCTCTCCTAGTATTCTGCCAGTGGTCAGAATCCAATACAAAAAGGGAAAGAACAACAATATAGGAAAGAGCAGATGCCTCAATAAAATGACAATTTATTATATATACATATATATGAAATTATAAAACATATAAATATATGATAAATTACTAGGAGTGTCCTACTACACCTAAATATATCCCCAATGTGCTATAGGTACCGTATAGCCACAAAAATAATATATATTTATCCTGGTAATGGACAAAAAAAAAAGATGGTAAATGTCCAATGAGATACTCTGTTATGGGCCAAGAAATAGATATTCGACTCCCAATATAACAATGCCTTGATTGTGCAATGGTAATGATATAGGGCAGGATTGTGATGAAAGTCTAATGGGGCTACCCAAGTAATATCTTACAGTGCCTTTATGTTGTGGTAGTCTGGATACCAGCAATCTAGGTTTTAGTACCTTTTCAAGATTATTGCAATTTCTCTCCCGTCTGCATTGTTATATCGGTCGTTGACGATCTATTTCGTCCATAACAGAGTATCTCATTGGACATTTACCATCTTTTTTTGTCCATTACCAGGATATATATATGTGTGTGTGTGTGTGTGTGTGTGTGTGTGTGTGTGTATAATATAAATATTTATTTTTTTTGTGGCTATATGGTACCTATAGCGCATTGGTGATATATGTAGGTGTAGTAGGAGACTCCTAGTAATTTGTCATATATGTTTTATAATTTAATATATATGTATATATAATAAATTGTGATTTTATTGGGGCATCTGCCCTTTCCTATATTGTTCTTTCCTAAATATTAATATAATATGACTAATATAATTCCTTAATTGCTACACAGTAAGACATCTTGTAGTTAAATTAATTGCTCCAGATTCGGAGCTTCATTCTGTTTTGTATGGTAAAAATATACATTTCTGCCAATAAGAATTCAGGCCAGGTTGCGTTTTGTACCATTGGAATGCTTTTCCTCAGCCACTTCCAAACACCCTCTCCTAACAGTTGTTACTAGTAACACCCTTACCTTGATGTGTGAAGTACAGCTGTGTCTTCTTCTCCCTGGTCTTCATGCATCTTCTAACTAAATTAAATAAACAATGGAAAAAAACCCTAATACCCTGCTGCCATCTTCAGTAAGTTAAAAAAAACAAAAATCACCCCTTCCGCTTGGTCCTGCTTGGGCTTTTGCCTGAGGGTAATATGAACAGGGATTGGCTTTTATATGGCCAGTCCACATTCAAATCAGTTCCACATTCCCATTGACTGGGATGTGCAGTTACGCAGGGCATGGAAGGTGCCCTAGAGTTTATCCCACCTCCCAACCAATCAGCATCTAGCTGGAGGGGTCACGGATATGGATATCATCAACAAAGTTGTTCCAGAGGTAGGGAAAAGAAAAAAACATTAAAAACAAGCAAAAAAAAAATTTTCCAATTAAATCCAAGGAGGATAAACAAAAATCTTTCCTGACTCACAAAGGCAATAAGCTACATCAACATCCTATCATAATTCTGGGCTGGAAAGGTATCCACTGCTTTTTGAAAGCATCTATATTATCTGCAAACACAGATTTCCAAGCCAAAGAATTCCGTGATCTTACTGCACAAAAAAAAAGTAGTTTTATTTGAAACCACCTTTCCTCTAGTCTTAATGGAGAACATATTTTTGGGCTCGGTTGTTTGAGTAAATGGTTCCCCAAAGAGTTATTTGTATTGCCCTTGAATTTATTAAGAAATGGTAATCATATCTCCTCTTAGACCAGTGGCATCCAAGTTTTTTTTCAGTCGTGAGCAACGTGATCAGAAAGCCATAAGTGTGTGGGCCTTATTTACATCAGAGCTCTATTCTTGAACTACACAGTACTGGAAAGTAGGGGAATACATATCCTGGTTAATTGTGTATTACATTTATTTTATTTTTTTAAATGAAACGGGACACATTTGGCCCATGGACCGCTTGTTGGATGCTCCTGTCTTAGAAGTTTCCTCTCTCATGTAACAAGCTTACTTTGCTTGCCTCTCTCTTTAAAACTAAAATTTTCCAATCCCTTTATCAACTGCACATATCAGTACTTCTCCAGTTCGATAATGCCTGGTGTCCAAAACCATATGCACTAAGCATTAAGAATGCAAGGGGAGGGGGGAAGAATTTCTTCATTAGTATGCTGGGTTCTTGAACTGCTGGCGATGTGGATGGGATGCCCTCCCACATCATCAGCAGTTCGACAACCCAGAAGTCTGAGCACATGACAAACCACATCACTCCCTAACCCTTCCAGTGCCATAGGGATCTGCGTTGATGCACAGCAAGTCTGAATCCAATTTCTCACCTATTAGAGATACATGCAGGTTGTGTTGGCAGTTCTTGTAATGAAAGAGAGCTTCTTTCACATGTAAAATATATTTTAAATATGAGAGCTGAGAGAACAAATTGGGATAGTAATGTCTTAATTATATAAAAAGTAATATTATAGACCATAAAATAAGAAATCCATTGATGCAGTTCCTATCTCTCGAACCTTTATGGTTTGAGAGTTAGAGCGTTCTAAAGTTCCCCCCTCACTGATGTCAACTGTCTTCATCAGCGCCGCAATTGCACGATTTACAAAGAAATACTTCTTTGGAGCGGTCTAAAAAGTGTGCTTGCAAACCAGGCACACTTTCTAGACCGTTCCAGTGAAGTATTTCTTTTTAAATCGCTCTATTTTGGCTTTGCTGAAGAGCCACCTGTCGGTCCCAGGAGCAGGAACTCCTGCTGTCAATTTACAGCTGACATCAGGAGAAGGGGAGGGAGGGAGGAACTTTAGAACTCTCTGTCTCTCAAACACTACAATTATCAGATATTGGGTTAACTAAAGAAGATGTCATGGGAAGACTGAACAAAATGAAGACTGACAAAGCACCGGGTCCTGATGGTATACATCCAAGGGTTCTTCACGAACTCAGTACAGTGTTAGCAAAACCCCTATATTTACTCTTTAAAGATTCTCTCACCACAATGGATCAGTGCCACAAGATTGGCAAAGATCCATTGTAGTGCCTCTGTTTGAGAAGGGAACTAAAAAAGAACCTGGAAATTATAGACCTGTGAGTTTGACCTCTGTAGTGGGAAAACTGCAAGAAGAGATAATAAGGGACTATATTCAGGATTACAACACAAAAAAATAAGATAATTAGCAGGAATCAACATGGATTTATGAAGAATAGATCATGACAAACTAACCTTTTCAGCTTCTATGAGGAAGTAAGCAGCAACCTTGATAGTGGCAAGGCAGTTGATGAAGTATATCTAGACTTTGCAAAGGCATTTGATACAGTGCCACACAGAAGGCTGTTGTATAAAATAAGGAAATTTGGGGCTAGGAGATAATCTTTGCAGTTGGATACAAATCTGGTTGAAGGATAGGGAACAGTGTGTAGTTGTAAATGGAAAATTCTCCAATACAGTTAAAGTGGAGAGTGGAGTACCTCAGGGTTCAGTATTAGGTCCGCTGCTTTTTAACATGTTTATAAATTACCTGGAAATAGATATAGAAAGCAAAAAAATCATTTTTTGCATATGACATTAAATTATGCAGGGTAATTCAGAACAGGATATTTGCTCTCTACAGAGGGATTTACATAAAATGGCA
Source organism: Rhinophrynus dorsalis (assembly GCA_037306005.1). Taxonomy (NCBI): domain Eukaryota; kingdom Metazoa; phylum Chordata; class Amphibia; order Anura; family Rhinophrynidae; genus Rhinophrynus; species Rhinophrynus dorsalis. The sequence goes on along the minus strand of CM074722.1, from coordinate 272,098,572 downwards.
GATTGGGCAAACAAATGGAATATGAAGTTTAATGTGGGGAAGTCATGCATTTGGGAGGAAACAATCCCAAGGCTACTTATAAACTTAAAGGAATCATATTAGGGGACTCATTGCTAGAGAAATACCTGGGTATCCTTGTGAACTACAAACTTGGAAACCGTGACCGATGTCAAACAACAGTAGCAAAGGCAAACAAAATCCTGTCTTGCACAAAAAGAGGTATTGAAGCAAGAGTGGATAACATTATTTTGCCATTGTACAAATCGTTGGTAAGACCTCACCTTGAGTATGCAGTGCAGTTTTGGGCACCAGTTCTGAAAAAGGATATACTAGAACTAGAGAGGGTACAGCGAAGAGCAACAAAATTAATTAAGGGAATGGAGGATCTGACGTATGAGGAACGACTAGACAAACTTGGTTTATTTACTCTAGAGAAAAGACGACTTAAAGGAGACCTTATCACATTGTACAAGTATATGAGAGGTCAATACAAGGATCTGATCAGGTGACCAGGGGACACCCCTTGAGATTAGAGGAAAGGAGGTTTAGACTTCGGCAGAGGAAGGGGTTTTTTACAGTAAGATCTGTTAAATTGTGGAATTCCTTGCCCAAGGAAGTGGTTATGGCAGATGCAATGGATACATTTAAGACAAGATTAGATACATTTCTTTCAAAAGGGAACATACAGAGTTATACTGTTTATTAGTTGGCAGATCAAGAAGGTCTGATAAAGACTAACTTATTTGGTAGCAGGAAAGCTACAAAAATTCTCAGTCACTGGGGTATGAGGCAAAGGTTGAACATGATATACTTGTGTCTTTATTCAACCTAATTTACTATGTTACTATGTTTGAGAGATTGGAATTGCATCGATGGATTTCTTATTTTATGCTCTACAATATTTCATTTTATTTATTTAAGACATTTCTATCCCTTTAATATATTTGTTTTTGCCCAGTGAGTTCGCAGGGCATATTGATCTTTTACTGGTTTGTGTCAGTGAATATATTGTACGTGACGGGGGAAAGACCTCTCGAGGAAGTGTATGTTATGAAAAACGTTGGGCTATGCTATTTTTGCTGTAACTGTATATTGTGGTGTTGGCTATGTATGCCTTAATAAAGCCTTTATATTAATTCTCAATAGAAGATTATTCTTCTGTCTATTTAACAACCCCCTTTCCCATTCTAAGCCCCTCTAAGTGTATATATTATTTTATTCTGTTACTAGTTGAAGAGCCAGTTACACGGGCCACAGTGCCAGTGGCAGCCGGTCGTGGGGCAGTCATGCACAGTAGAGACTGCCCACGCTGCGGCTGATACAGTGGCAGTCGGTCGTGATGCAGTCATTCTCAGTAGAGACTTCCCGTGCCACAGCTGATACAGAGCGCCCCACACTGTATCAGCCTTGTCACGGGCAGTCTGTACTGCGCATGACTGCGTCGTTACACACGTTTTAGCGAATTATTATATAGGATTCCAATATATTCAATCATGTAGTATGAATTATTGACTACAAAGGAGAATAATTGGAGATGAGGAGGAACAGGAGGTGAGGTGATTGCTTACAGGTGACTGAGACTGTAGGACTGATGTAGTTAATCAGAGACCTCCCCATATGATAGTGCCCATTCTGTGGGGGAAAGGGAGTTTGCTATATATAATTTGATTGATGATGTTTTGCATTTAGAGGAGGCTGCACTGTTCTTTTTTGTTTTTCCTACTATTCTGGCATTTCTTCAGGATGATGTAAATTAGGGTCTCATTCTGAGTTCTGTTTGGGTTCAGATCTCCACCCCACGGTTCTTTTTCCGAAGTGCATGGCTCTTCTCTCTTTTTAGGGGGTGGCTCATGCCTACCCTAACTTCAAGGATCCTACTGTTCAGTGAGACCTATATCTGCTATTTGGAGTTCCAGAGGCCTCCCATTTGAGCCTATGTCATCTCCTTTTTTTTTTTTTTTTTTTTTTTTTGTTCAGTTTTTTAAGATGGCCTTTCTTTTTGGCGAACTTACCTTTAAATCCATATCTCTGTGTCCATGTGGCATACAGGACTCCCATTCAGAGAAAAGAAAAACCCATGTGATTTAAGTCCATGGGCAGCAGGGCACACTACAGAGTTCACACATACATACATAAATACAGTCATATATATTATCATACACACACACACACACACACGCACGCATGCATTCACACACACACACACACACACACACACACACACACACACGCATGCATGCATTTCCACACATACATGCATACCTACCTACCTCTGTCACCAGATGGCTGATATGAAGGGGAAAGGTAGAAGGAGACAAAGAGGACGTGTGTCTGACAGTGAGGGTAAAGAGGACATGTCTGTCAGTTGGGGAGGGTGTTAGGGGCAAAGAGAACATATCTCACAAATGGGAAGTGGTAGGAGACAAAGGGGAGATGTAAAAGAATGACCAGTATATGTTTGTGCTTATAGAGATTGCACAGTAATGGTAAAAATGAGAGAAAACAAATAACTCTTATTAACATGTATGAAACTGAGATCAGTATTGCTATAGCATAGGTTTCAGATAATAAAAGATGCCACAAACATTAAACTGTATGCATAATTAACTTAATACTTTCTGACATTACTATCCCTTTAACTATATGGTAGATAACATTAAAAGAGAGTACTTACACTTATTCATATATCTCTCAAACCGTTATGGTTTGAGAGATATAGGAAAATAAAGTTCTCCGTTCCCTGCCCTTTCTGCATGATGCTTTCTTTTTATATTGTGTATCCTGGGAATATTTTCTTTGTGGTGCATATTAGTAATGGGCCTCCCTGCAGACTTAAGTGCATCCATTATTCTATAGAGACGCCCCCCACTGCCCAGCAAGTACATACCCTTTCACCAAGTTATGAAGTGTAGCAAAGTTTCCTCTCCTCCCTGCCTGACAGTGGGGTGGATGAAGAATGATGAGTAGAGATGGTATTTTAATACAAAACTTTTAATATTTGCAAGTTCCAACTATTAAAAAGTAAAGTATTAAAATGCAGTCTACACTAAAAGGCTCAGTTCAGAAGTACAGACCGAGTCACATTCCGCTGAGCACTGATGTGAGACAAATTAAAGGTGTATCTGTTTTGTTAGTCTGTACTGATTTTAGTTAAGTGATGTCGACATGGGGGCCAGCCCACCCAGAGTGTCCTTTGAAATGCAGCACAGACTCTTACAAAATGTGGCATAGTGCTGTGTGGCTCCCAGAGGGTTAATATACGGCATCCGAAATGGAGCTAGAAGAGTTATAAGACACACACAAGAAGGAACTGGAGTGGTACATTTTGTGTTAACCCTTTGAGCAGCAGAGGGGAATGCAACGCATTACAAAGCAATGTTTTGCGCACCCCTGTGGCACTCAAGGGGTTAATACAGGAAGCAAGAAATAGCAAATATAAGTGTGTGTGTGTGGGGGGCTACATATGAAAGGTAATATTATGAAGGTTTGGAGCGGCAAAGGGTTGTGAAGCCTTTGACAGTGTCTCGGCACTGTGAGGGTTAACACTGCAATGGAGAGTGAGAGCTGTGTACAGCAAGGGATGCGGAGTGTGAGGGATATATACAGTGTGAGCAGCTGAGTGATAGGAGGCCAAGTGTGGAGCTGGTTAGTGTGAGGAGAGGAGTACATGATTGCACCCGGCATGTATTAGTGTGACAGAGGGAAGAAGGACAGGGGAGACAAAGTTATGAGACAGACAGGCGAAATACAGGTGAGCGAAGGTGAATGGGAGGGAATACAGCAGACGATGAGGCAAATTTGAGGGGGGAGAGGTTGAAAAGGAGATACGTGCAAGGATTCATAATAATCAGGTGTAACACTCCAGGACATCAGTTGTACTGTGCTGTTCTGAGGCATTGTGTGGTTTGTTGGAGTAGCGAGAGTCAGCTAAGTTTTTTGTTTTGTTTGAGAAATGGGAAGTTAAGGGCAGGCCAAGTCCATTCAGAGATTTTGACGCCTCCCTATATGTTTCATACAGGCAGTGAAGAGGAGATCGGAACGGCCTGGAGAATTTGTGGTCACGTGACCACATTCTCTTTTATAGTGTGTGTGTGTGTGTGTGTGTGTGTGTGTGTGTGTGTGTATATATATATATATAATATATATATATATATATATAGATCATATATCATAAACACACACTAGTGTTCTTACACACACACACATTAATGCATTTACCATTTTTTTACCAACTCATTAAACAGTGCTGGGAAAGGTGCTTCTTTTTTTTATTTTTACATACTTGCTAAGATATTTGATGTCCAAGCCGCGCACTCCCGCATTCTGCGGCATGGTATCTGCAGCACAACTCTAAGAACAGTTTAATTCTCCTCCCACCTCCCTCCCAGCTGCCCCAGGGAGCGTGTTCACACTTCACTTCGGTGTGCTGTGAACTGCTCTGTCACTCTACCCTATTAAGGGGTGTGTGTTTGCTGCATGAAACCCTCACTCGGTGTAGAGAGGGCCACAGCGAGTATGCGCAGGCAGCAATATATTCTGATAGTAGGAGAAATAGAATTCTACAGACACAAGTAGGATACCCAGATGCAGGACTACGAGAACCCAGACTGTCACCAACAAACCTATATATATATATATATAATATATATATATATATATATATATATATATATATATATATATATATATATATATATATTATATACATACATACAAGGAACCATGCATATACATACAGAGAGAGCAACGTACTGAGTACCTGGGGTCCGCAGGGCGAAAGGCTGACTGGAATCCTCAGGAAGCTGGCACGGAGCAGAGAAGGCTGCAGGCTGGTGCAGGAGAGGGCTGCAGGCTGGTGCAGGAGAGGGCTGCAGGCTGGTGCAGGAGAAGGCTGCAGGCTGGTGCAGGAGAGGGCTGCAGGCTACAAGCTGGAGCAGGAGACAGGCAGGGGCAAAACTCTGGCTAGGAAAGAAACAAGAGCTTCCAGCAGAAACATAACCTGCTGAAAGGAGACTCAGACTGAGCACCGTGTAGGACGTCTCGCCTCATTATATGCGGTCTATGGCTGACGTCATTGTAGCCCGGCGGCATGACCGACGCCATTTCCTAGAGATGCCACCCGGAAGGGAAAGTGCCCCACGCTGCCCACGGTAAGCACCGCGCCGACAGGCTCCTAACGTTACAACAAGAAGCGATTAGCATTATACTGAGGTTGGAACCTCAGTATAATGCTAATCGCTTCTTGTTGTAACGTTAGGAGCTGTTCACAGCACACCGAAGTGAAGCGTGAACGCACTCCCCGGGGCAGCTGGGAGGGAGTTGGGAGAAGAATGAAACTGTCCTGAGAGCTGTGCAATGCGAAAGTGCGTGGCTTGGATATCAAATATCTTAGTAAGTATGTAAAAATAAAAAAGAAGCACCTTTCCCAGCACTGTTTAACTGTTTAATGAGTTGCTAAAAAAAATGTTCTGATGTGAAAGTTCCCCTTTAAACACACACCAGTGCTTCTACACACACACACTCTCTCTCTCCCTCCCTCTCTATCTAATGCATTTGTACACGCTAGTTGTCCTACACACACACACACACACACACACACACCTAATGCAGTTATACACACACCCTCTAATAAATATATATATACTCTCGTGCTCAGACAGACACGTAGGGAAGATATGCATTTCAAGGAAATGAACTAAAATGGCCAAAGCCATTACATTTGCAAGGCTAAGGTTTTAAAAATCATTGTTAATTTATAATGAATTTATGACAACAAAAAACAATAGCAAGTTATTGAAATACACTTTCAAACATGACACATACCAGTGAGCAAGCTAGAGCTCAGCAACACTTAGTACCTATGGGATAATGTATTTGAGTGGGAATGTTTAAATAGCTTCACACTTGCAGAGGACATTACATATATTTTGCACACACACTGAATTCAATAGTACGTAAGTGAAAATGTTTACAGTTTAAAAGAGATTAACATTTTAAGGACCAGAGGGGTCTGTAAAGGTCTGTATAGGGTAAAATAAAATACAGTAGATTTAGTTACACGACCCCATCACAGAATATCACCCTTTATGTTTCAGACTCTGTGTCTAAATATATAATCACTGTACTGTGCCAATCTGTGGATGGGATCCATTCCACTATAACACCCATGATTTAAAGATGATTAATCAACTTTGGTATGTCACTTGGGAGCCGGCACTTCATTATTCTCCACCCATTATGATATGTTACTATCCTGCCTGCCTGCCCTTCCTATGTCTTGGCCCTTACACTGCAAGTACTGACTGCAGCAATGGCCGCAGCTCACAAGTGAGCCCAGTGACTCACCAGGGCCAGTGGAGTACACTGTCTGGGGCCCCCAGGGGCCCCAATAAACCATAACTTCTCACACAAAAAAAACTGTAACAACTCACACTTTCCTAGGTCCCCCAAGTCCGGCTGGGCTCACCCCCCCCCCCCCCCACACACACTTGCTGCTAGGGTCTCTGCTATGCCTGGCAAGCCCCTTTTTACCTGGTGCTCAACAGAGTGCTCAATTGGTCAGCCTGCCACTGGATCTATTGGACCTCTGTATAAAGAACCTCAGCATTTATTGCAGATCTTTGTATTTTAAATAACTTATTCATTTATTTATAATTCTTTTAATACACAATCAGCTGCCTTCCTTTAACATATATTTCTGATAATATATTCTTAGAGCAGTGGTTCTCTACCCTAGTCCTCAGGTCAGGACTTCAGAATTTCCCTGCTCAGACACAGACACATTAATCATTTTGATTCATTCACCTGTGCTCAAGTTGGGAAGTCTTTAACCGTTTGAATGCCAGAGAGGTATCCAAAGCATTGCTTTGCAATGCATTGGATACATCTCTGTCACTCAAAAGGTTAAGTACTGGCATGTTAGTGGGACCAGATGACTAGTGTTGTGAACCACAACGATGGAATCTCTAACTCTAGTTCCTGTTTTTTTTTTGCTCTTTGCTGACACCTAGTGTTCTTTCAGGTGCGAGGTGTCACTTGGGGAGTTTCTTAAGGAGATCAAGAAGTTGCCAGACAGTGTTAAGTTTGCAGAAATGGCCAACATTCTGGTGATCCATTGTCAGTCAACTGGTAAGGTGGCTCAGATTGGGTATAGCCCTCTGTTAATACCGCTGGACCAATAGAATCTACTTGGGAGTGCTCTGCTTTGGATGCTAATGGAATGTCTCTCATGTCATTCTCTACATATGTTACTATTAGCCAGAAAATAGGTGCTGTGTGATAACCCTTTAAACACCAGATAGATTTGCAGTGCATCAATAATCACAGCCCTCTGGTCCTTAAAGGGTTAAGAAGATCATTTTATTGAAGGCCTTAAACCCAGTTCAAGGATTTTTGCTTCCCCATATCCTCTCCATACTTGCCTTGATGGTCACAGCAAGGTTGTAGGCTAGGTCAAGGATGGCAGTAGAAAAACACCAGCGCTATGTGCTCCCTCCTTCCTTTGTATATGTTATAAAAATGTGTTGCTAAAATAAAATTTTCTTTCATATGAAAGAATCTTATAAGTTTTGATACCTTGAGAGGACCTAAGATATATGATATTGTGCGTGCTGTTTTTACAGCAATCTAGGGGATCAAAATTCCTTGAACTCTCACATGCCTTATCTTAAAAGTCAAATAAGTTGGGGAAAAAAGTATGAAAGCATGGTATTTTACTACTTAAATTTTGCCAAACTCATCTCTGTTAGTAGCGGCATTTCAAACTTACACTTAACTGAACAGGACTGCCCTTAGCTTCTTTTCCCTCCTCCTGAATGTGTGAATCAGACAGTTGCTGTCTCATTCCTATTGGTTGTGCAGGTGCATATGATGTGATATAGCAGCCTATAAGAATCATCAGCTGCCTCTTTGGAGGTTAGTGGTGCAGCTCTGGGGAGAAGACTACTATGAATTTCTAATGTTCAGAGAGTGTGTCAGGGAAATATTGTTCTTAGGCAATATATTTCATAGGGGCTCTTAGGAATTTCTGGTCATAATAAGGGAAGAGGGGTATATTATTAGGAGTTGTAGTTCTTTATTATAATTTATATTCATTTGCTGTTCATTTTATGATGGTGCAAATACTGCATTATGTGAAAAGCCATTGTCTGTGAAAAAAGCTATCCATAGACAGTTATAGCATCCCTGTATAATAGATATGCCATGGGTATACTGCACCCCAAAACTGACCATTTGCTTCGCAATAATGCTTGGATGAGTGTGAATCCCTTTGTTTTGCTCAGGGGAAAAACCCTCCAAACGTGTATATATTATATTTTCATTATGAGTTACTCTCCCATTAAGTTTGCAGTCCACTTCCATATATTACATCCAGCTGAAATAAAACCTGCAGAAGCTCTTAGGTTAGAGAGAGATGATGGCTGAGTTGGTAGACAAGGGTTAAATGATGTGTGACTGATGGTAAACATCATCATTAATTAAACTGTAACAGTACTTCATCTGTTCTGAAAAACACCATAAACAATCCACACATTTTCCCAGTGGTTATTTGGGAAGTAGATACTCTTTTGACAGTCCTAGTGTTTTGGTGCCAGCGGCTGTGTCTGTGTCAGGTCTTGGTAGGCTGAGTTGGCAGTAGCTGATGACTTAGCAGGTAGATATGTTCATTCGGTTGCATCTGTGGTTGGGTGTGAGAAATGAGTGGTAGTGAGTGCAGATTTTGGTGCTTGGTGCCAGGAAGTAAGCCTGTGATTGTTTTCTGTTCCACAGATGACTTGATTCAGTTGACTGCCATGTCCTGGATGAGAGAGTTTCTGCAGCTGGCTGGTCGGGTGATGCTTCCTTACTCTTCGGGGATCCTTACTGCTGTGCTACCCTGTTTATCCTATGATGACCGAAAGAAAGGTATCCTTAATACACATCTACTCTGGTTATTACAAAAGTAAATGTATAAATATGCATTAGTACATGGGGCTTGGCACCTCTCCCATTCTAACAATTTTGGTGTCCTAAATAGCAATAAATAATATATACACAGTATCTCCAGATAAAGTAAAATAACATAAACAATGTTGTCACCAAAAATATATTCAGTCACTTCTTTTATTAGATTAAAAATGTATCTTTTAAAACAGATATAAAAATACATATCTGAAACAATTAAAAATATACTCACATAAAAAATATATAAATCATATGATAAGACTAATTAATAAATGAAATCCAGTGGGATAAATTGGTACAAACTGAAGTCACGTGGGCCTGTATCCAAACAGTGCTGGTTAAGCATTGCTGAAAATATATATACACCAACAATGCACCTACAATAGGATTCACAGTCCTCCCAAAAGGGCTAATACAGTCATAATATTCAGTGTTGTAAAGTACAATGTGTGCACCTAGCATAATAAATACACATATATAAAAAAAAATAACTTGCATATAAACAGTACATAGTTTAGTCACTGATGCACAGCACACTCCTGACTGGGAACAATCCTGCATCCCGTTTCACACTTCAGTGCTGTATCAAGCAGAAGATACAAATATATAACTATGCTGCAAAATCACAGAAATCTAGTACAAAAATAAAAGACCATACTAGGTCATTCATGCATATCGTCATATTTTAACCATTTGAGTGTCAGAGGGGTATCCAGTGTGTTGTGATGCAATCCATTGAACACACCTCTGGCAAAGGGTTAAATAGCTTCCCTTCTGCCATATATATTTAAAATACTGCAGCTGATTCTGGTCCCCACTATGCTTCTAAAGATAACAAATACCAGCAAAAAGTATGCAGGAAATAGCAATTACCAGTAGCAAACACAGCTTAAGGTGCGAGGACACTTTACTGTTACTGTTTTAGATGTATAGGCCAACGTTTTGGGGAATAAATAAGTATGTTAGGTGTTTGCGTTGTAATGCTTTGCAAACCTCTCTAACATTTGAGTGATTACATGCCTCATTGAAAATCAGTGGGAATTGGGGAATTTTCATTTGTTCTCTATGGTGCACATTGGTTTTCTCCTAAATACTGCTTTTAAATACGGCTCTTATGGCTTTATGCAGAAAGCAAAATATTGTCAGTTCTAGAGTATACCAACTGTGAACCATGGGGGACAAATACATTCCTAATTCTCATCAGTTTAAATGGGGATTTTAACACCTTGAATACCAGAGAGGAATCCCAGTATTTTGTAGATTGATGTACTAGAGACCTCTTTAGAATTTAAGGATGTTAAAGCTGAATTTGTCAGTAGACTATTTCATTTCCACTCTCTCTGGTGCAGATTGTTTGCCAGAATTGCTCATATTTTCCTTTCTGTATAAGGTCCATATTACCATATTCATAAAACTCTTCTCATTAGAAATCATTGGTATATCAGCATGTAAGGTTCAGCACAGAATGCTGTTCCTGTGATGCCCTCTCCGCTCCTTGTTCTTACTTGTCTGCTCCAATATTATTCAGCACTGGTTCTCAGTGTTGCAGACTAGGTATTTATAGGGTGAATGCACATCTGCCTCCCTGCTAATGATATGACCACTGTTTTACAAGAGCCTCAGGGATTATTGGGGGTAAGATGGAAATACAGGTAATGTACTTTTCTCTTTCATCCATTGCGGAACACAAAAACTGGGGGGTTGTGTTGCTACCACTAGGAGGTAGTGCACTTGCTGACAAAGCTGTACAAAAGAGGAGACTCCCTTCCAGCACTGTAGCAGCCTCAGTTTTAAAGTGATCTGCCTTGGAGGTATAGGGACTTTATTTCTGTTTTGAATCTTTTTTCATGGGAAAATTTTTTCGCTATATGGATTAGCTCCTTCCATTTTGTCCTCAGAACATGAATAGGACATGATGGCATATAATCTGCCTGTTTGAGGTCTGCCCTGTGGGGATCTTTCCAGTACTGCAGCTGTAACACAAAGCACCCAAAGGGGATCCCCCTCACCCTTAACAGCTGGAGCTAGCATGGATAAGGGCCCTAGCCACTTCTCTACCGGGTGTCCAGACTGTGGCCAGTTTGCTGAGTATTTTGGATACATTGGACCAGGAATCCTCTGCTCGCTTCAGAAATAGGGCCTGATCCTCTCCAAAAAGTGACTCTTATTCATGGGGATGATTCCTCTGTTGAAGAAAGAGAGATGTGGATGAAGAAGAGGATGCTTATTCCTTAACCCTGTGGTTTCCCTGGAGGAAGATCCTAGAGTGTCTATGGAATACCTGATTCATGCGTTGTTAGATAATACTTGCCAGATCTGAGGGTCCCTTGGGAGCGTCCCCTCAGGGTATCTTTAAGAGGCAAGCAAAAGATGGTTTCTTTTCACTTTCCTTCTTATGATTCTCTAGACCAGATTATCTTAAAGGAATGGAAATTCCCTTATTGGAAGATCTACTTGTCTAGGCGGTTTGTCATTCTGATTGCACCTCACTGGCCTCTTAGGGTTTAGTTTGCGGATATGATGACTATGGAGGTGGACAAGTGGTAGAGTCCCGCTCTTCTTGCAGAGCTCTTTTCTCAGGGTCTGCTTTGTCATCCACACCTGGTGAGGCTGGCCTTCATGGCAAGGCTCTTGAAGCAATATCCTGAGAAAGAATTACTTCTCTGAGACAGGTACTGTGAATATGCTTGCGGCCTGTAAGTCAGTTCCATCCAAGAATTACTATAAGGTCTGGTCCTTGTTCTCCAAGCTTTTTGGAAGAACATGGTTTGTGTCCATGTTCCTTTCGCTTCTCATTGGTGTTAGCTTTTCCTGGATGGCCTCCATAAGGGTCCTTGAAGGTAGAAATCTCAGCCTTGTCTGTTGTTTTTTCAGTCTTATTGCTCTGTTGCCAGATATCCAGAATTTTGTTAAGAGTGGAGCATACCTACTCCATCTTTCTCTGTCGTCCAATATAGGTTACTGGAAACTTTGGGAATGCAACTGCCCCTTTAAGTAGAAAGGAAACAATTCTTGGAAAGAAATTGCAGGGTGGAGCCTTCCTTCCCTCCTTCCTTAGGCAAAAGAAACAGTTCCGCTATAGTTTTTTTTTTTATTATTGTTTTCTGTTAGATATGGAATACTACCATTAGGCAGATTTCCATTACTGACAATTTCCAAGTGGATAGCTCAGTTTCCAGGTGCTGTTGTGGACCTGTCAGCCCTGAGAGGGAAAAGCTTGTGTAGCATGTTTTTTCCCTGGGAGTTGCCCATAGAGGCTGCTGCTTCTTTAGCAATGGTAATCTGAAGACAGAAGACCTGCTAAAAAGGTGAGCAACCCGTTGAGTGCTGATGTCCACATGTCCCATGCTTTCCCTCCGTACAGGGGTCTCTCTTGGAGTGCATACTCCTGCACTCATTGGGATTATCTGTATGTCTGCGGGGTTTTGGATCAATGGGTTTCTGTGGTAAATTTACCCTTTAACTCCTGGTTTGGGCACTTTTGAGGGCTTTATGGCACTTTCCCTACTGGGTCCAGTGGTTATTTCATCTTACTTGCTTTGGATTTCTTACCAAGGAAACTCTGATTTTCATATTAGTCATGAGATTTGTCCAGACAGTGCAGATCCCATTCTCACATGTTGAATGGATCATGACAGAGGGAAGGAAGCACACAGTTAGGTGTTTTAAATTCTACATTCATCTCGCTGAATCCTTTGAATACACTTTTTGTTATTCCTATGGTCTGTGTGCGGGAAAGGTGGCTTCTAAGTTGACAGTGACCTCCTGAATTAAGATGACCATTCATCGGGCCTGTGTCATCAGAAAGAAGCCAGTGCCTCCTTTCGGGTTATAGAGTGTTGAGTGCATGTCGGGCCTTGAAGAACCAGTCCTCCACAGATGACGTGGTCGTCTCTTCACACATTCGCAAAACATTAGACTCAACATGCTGACCTCTGCTGAGACCAATTATTAGGGAAAAAGACCTCCAGGAAGTAGCTCCTTTTCTTCTTTCTAGTATCATATCTTCTATTACATCGTTTTGTGTAGCAATGTTGTTTGTTACTTGTTGTTAATCATTTTATTTGGTTTTAACTTTGAGACTGGAATTGTGATTCTGACAGCTTTGGTATGCCTCATGTTTCCTGTGTTCCAGAATGGACGAAAGAGAAAAGGAGATTTTTGTCTATTTCACGATAAGTCCTTTTCTCTTAATCCTTGTACAAAAACAATTATCAGTTTAAGGACACAAACTAAGTAACCTGGTAATCAAGGCTGTGTATCACATATTAAGACAGATACCCAAAATTTTACTTTTTATGGCCCATAAAAAAGTGCAACATTGTGGTTCAAATCAAAACACTAAAGTACCAAAATTATATCAACCCTTAGGATCATAAGTATCTACATAAATAGTAACCCATGGGTATATATATTATCAAAGTCTGCATATCTATGGCACACAAGTCAATTGAAAACAAAACAATTGTTCATAAATGGAGCAAAGAAGAGTTTTTAAGGATATCATCAAATTATTATGAACGATGGAATTATATCTTGACAGTCCACTAAGAGCAAATGTTTCATACAAACATAGTCTCCAGATGTAAATGCAAACAAAGTGAATGAGTGATGGACGTGGAAACATTCAGTCAGTGGACAGAACAGGACAGGACTATAAACAGACACAACAGATGATTAGATGAATCTGATAATGTCACGGTTATTTGATGAACACTCAGACAAAACGGTAAGGTTAAAATAACTTTATTAGAATAAAGTGCATACACGAGTGTAGGCCCTAAGACCCACAATACAGAACAGGTAAATATATACAATGGTTTACAGAGATAAGGACCAGAATAGGTAATCAGGATGAACTGGTAACACACACATATATATATATATATATAATATAATATAATATAATATAATATAATATAATATAGCAGGATCTGGCAGAACCAGTGAGGTTGAAGGTACACAGTCCCAGAACTGATGGCTAGACGCCAACACAGGAGGTCCACTAATTAGGATATGAACAACCCAGACGCCTGGGTACTGGAACCCGTAAGGGCAATCAGTATGGGCTGGGAACCAACTGACAGTGAAGACCTCTGGCAGAACTGGCAAGGTAAAGGGTACACAGCCCAGGAACGACAACAGGACTACAGTGGCATGAAGTCCACTAGTGGAGGACTGGCACAATCCAGACGCCTGGGTACTGACCCAACTGGAGCGAAGCAACACTGACCAAGGCCCTAGACTGCTGGCAGGAGGCAACCGTGTATATGCAGTCTAACCCTGGAAGGGTTACAGGAGACCTAGGCAGCTGCTACTGGAAAACTCTGGAACGCTAGGGGTGGATCGATATATGGTAAGTAATAGGAACGCAACCAGTGTCCCCTCAACCTGCGAGGTGAAATATGCAACACTGGCTCTTAAGCCCAAGGCTCTGCAGTGAGGAACGGTAGTGCTGTTACCTGGAAGCTCCAGGTACATACAGGGTTAATGGTCAACGCCCAGAGAGTAACTGCAACCCCCAGAGGGAGTGAGCCCACTGCTACTAGGGAGGCAGACACAGAGAGTAATCAGAGTAACTCAGTTAGTGTGTTAAAACACTTTACCGGTACTTTGATTGTACACACCGCCTTAGGCAGTTAATAGAGCAGCTCGAGCACAGGGCTCAGCCTTTGGTCGACAGATAACAGCGCCACGTGGCGCACACCGAGAATCAAATGCAAGGTCCTGAAAACCGGTGACCTCACGGGGTCACCAAGTGGCACAGACACAGACGGTAATAACATGGAAAGGAATCCACGGTCGGCAACGGCAACAGCCACAGCACGGTAGACAGCCAAATACGGTCAGCAACTGAACGGTGCATTGGCCAGATACAGACAGCAACGGAGCAGGTTCTCAGCCAGCTAAGATCAACAACGGAGCGGGTTCTACAGCCAGACACAGTCAACAACGGAGTGGGTTCTTCAGCCAGATACGGTCAGAAACAGAGCAGGTTCTTCAGCTGGATACAGTCAGCAATGGAGCGGGTTCTCAGCCAGATATGGTCAGCAATGGAGCGGGTTCTCAGCCAGATACGGTCAGCAACGGAGCGGGTTCTTCAGCCGGATACAGTCAGCAATGGAGCGGGTTCTCAGCCAGATACGGTCAGCAACGGAGCGGGTTCTCAGCCAGATACAGTCAGCAACGGAACAGCAGCAACAGGAACACAGGAACGTAGTCAGACAGGCCAGGTCATACACGAATAAACGATAGCACAAAATAGACTCAGGAACTCATACATCCCAGGGTATATAAAGGCAAGCACTAGTAGAAGCAATTATGATCAGCCGATCAGAGAACAGCAATGATAACAATGTCGCCGTTCAGAACAGGAAGCACGGGCACCGTGATAGATAATGGTGCCAAAAAAATTATAAATCATAGAGCAGTAGCTATTAGTAACCTAGTTTGTTATAAGCAGCCCACACACATTGCAATCCGGTACTTCAAATCAGATGGATTTCAAAGTATTGTGTGATATCTCATGCTCTCTGCAACATAGTATCAATCACGCAATATCCCTCTGTGCTAATTTATTCCTGTATGTTGGATAAAAAAACATGTATGAGTTGACCTACCTCAGGGGGTGCTAGAAGTACAAAACGACACCTACTACAACCTCTGTTTTTTCTAAAATGTTGACAAACATTACTTGTCTGTACAAAAATTATAATAACTACAGAAAAGGGTACACAAACTATACCATTTTGGAAAGAAGATGACCTGCTTCATCTAATGAGGGGTGACTTGCCTTCTTACCCCAAGCCTGGTATGCCCATATGTTTCCAGAAGATGCACCATAGGAAAAACTGTGGAATTTCCATCTCTGTTCATTAGCTAGTGCTCTTAGGAGAAAAATGGAACCCCAGTGATATGAGTTGACATACCGTAGGGGTTATCACGGTGCTCGTGATTGCAGCAGTTCTCTGTCTATCACCTGCAGGGGGCTCCCATTGGCTGTCTGCAGTCAGCCCGCCTCTGGTTGCCTTTTTAAACTCAGTCTAGGCACCCTTTAGTTGCCCTTTCGTGGTGTCTCTGACAGCATTCACTTGGCCTGTCTGCTGAAGCTATTGGGCCTGTTCCTGAGTTCTTGAGTTCCTGAGTTTACCTGTTCCTGTATTCCTGCCTGCTTGTCAGTTCCAGTCCAGTTCCGGTTGCTGTCGTTCCGGTTGCCAGCCGACTTGCGGTGCTCGTCCCGGTTGAGCCTCGGCCTGCTCCTGCTGTTTCCTGTGTTCAGTTCCTGTGGTGATATTTCTCTCCTGTCGCTCCGGCGACATTCTGTCTGTTAGTCCCAGTGTGCGGACGCTGGTTTGCTCCATTGGCCTTGCGACTCTCAATACTGTCTGTTGGTCCCAGCGTGCGGACGCTGGTTTACTCCATTAGCCTTGCGGCTCACAATACTGTCTGTTGGTCCCAGCGTGTGGACGCTGGTTTGCTCCATTAGCCTTGTGGCTCATTCTACTGCTTGTTGGTTCCAGCGTGTGGACGCTGGTTTACTCCATTGGCCTTGCGGCTCACTGTGCTGTCTGTTGGTCCCAGCGTGCGGACGCTGGTCTACTCCATTAGCCTTGCGGCTCACAATACTGTCTGTTGGTCCCAGCATGCGGACGCTGGTTTGCTCCATTGGCCTTGCGGCTCACAATACTGTCTGTTGGTCCCAGCGTGCGGACGCTGGTTTACTCCATTTGCCTTGCGGCTCAAGGTACAGTTGTTGGTCCCAGAGTGCGGACGCTGGTTTACTCCCTGACTTGCAGTCAGGTTTCTGGTGCTGTCCAGTCCTAGCAGCACTTGTTTCTGATGTGTACCAACACTAGCCTCTCCTTGGGTGAGACAGCTTGACCGTATACTCTATTTACCATCCTACTGTCATTGTCATCTGACAGTCACTGGTCTTAGTGGTGTCTCCCTTCCTGGGCTGCCCTGCCCGGTATTGGTAAGGCCGGTAGAACCTTTCACGTTGCCACCTTTAGGTTGCCTTACCCGGTATTGGCAGGGACGCTAGAGCCTATCCTTGGGTATCCATTCTGGGCTGCCCTGCCCGGTATTGGTAAGGCCGGTAGAACCTTTCACGTTGCCACCTTTAGGTTGCCTTACCCGGTATTGGCAGGGCCGGTAGAGCCTATCCTTGGGTATCCATTCTGGGCTGCCCTGCCTGGTATTGGTAAGGCCGGTAGAACCAGTACGTTACCATCTTACGGTTGCCTTACCCAGTATTGGCAGGGCCGGTAGAGCCTACTTATCACTATTCCTTCAGTATCGCTTGGGTTGCCTTGCCAGTATTATTTGCAAGGCCAGTAGAACCTATCTCATTTCTCAATTGCTTATATATATGTGATGTTTGTATGTGTATGAAAACCCTATGGGATTGCCTTAACTTTTCAATAAAGTTATGTTTTTACCTAAACCTTACGTCTGAGAGTCTTAACAAACCGTGACAGTACGAAAGGGCCATGACCTCAGACAATAAGAGTGAGGGTAATACGCAGAATATCCATTGGAGGATGGATATGCATGAGCAACGTTTGGATCAATTGGTGGTTGCAATCCAAACTATCCTTGAACCCACTGTACTTGCTGACAAGTCTGGTTCTAGCCCGGTGGTCTCGCCAAGTCAGACACCGGAGATTGATACAAGGCCCTCTGGGGCCGCAGTCAAAGGGTTAACGGCTTCTGCACCCTTGCAGCTAAGGTATGACGGTGACCCTCATCTCTGCAGACGGTTCATCAACCAACTCGAAATATTCATGGAATTGACGGCACACACGTTTCCCAATGACCGTAGTAAGGTTGGGTTCATGATATCCCTGCTGACTGGTAGAGCGTTGGCTTGGGCTAACCCATTGTGGGAAAATGCTAAACCTTGTACTAAGAATTTCAGTGAATTTGTGCAATCCTTTCAGAGAGTGTTTGAGCCTCCTGGTAGAACCACCTCTGCTGCTAAACGTCTTATGGAGATACAACAGGGCAGGCGCACGGTGGGCGACTATGCCATTGAATTCCGCACCTTGGCAGCAGAAGTGGGGTGGAATAACGAGGCTTTGTTGGCAGCCTTTGCCCAAGGCCTGAGTGACCAAATTAAAGATGAAATTGCAGCAAAAGATTTGCCTACTGACCTAGATGACTACATTGAGTATGTCATTCTAATTGACTCCAGAATACGTGAGAGACTAACCGCCAAAGATCGTAAAGTACGGTTAAAAAATAATGGGTCTAGTAGCATATTTTGCCCACCCATCCCTCCCTTGGCATCTAAACCTAGTGAACCAGTACAAGAATCAGGTGAACCTATGCAAGTAGGTTTTACTAGGCTAACCAAGAAGGAGAGACTGTATCGTAGGAAGCAAGGGCTGTGTTTGTACTGCGATAAAAATGGGCATTTGCTAAGATCCTGCCCGGTACGTCCGGGAAACGAACACACCTAGGGTACCTTGGGGGACAGGCCCTAGGTGGTGTCCAATTGTCCCCAGTGATTGGCACGCTTAAACCCACCATACAGGTGGTACTATCTTGGGCGCAACGTTCAGTGGAGGTTCTGGCCCTGGTTGATTCTGGTGCAGCTGGGTATTTTATGGATAATACCTTTGCTGAATTACATGGGGTACCACGTATTGAAAGAGAAACCCATCTGGCTATTGAAGCAATTGATGGTAGACCCCTGGAACCCGCTCAAGTTACATTTGAAACCATGCCATTATCCATGACTATTGGGGCTCTCCATAAAAAAGAGCAGCAGTTTCAACTAATTAACTCTCGTCACCATGCCGTAATATTGGGTTTTCCTTGGTTACAGTTGCATAATCCACAATTTGATTGGCAGAAATGCGAGATCTCCGCTTGGTCTCAGTTCTGTATGAAAAAGTGCGTCACCCATCCAGTTAAGGTCTTGTGCACTTCCCCTTCACTACCTGATGTATACCAGCAGTTTAGCGATGTTTTCAGTAAGGGAGAGGCTGGCACCTTACCCCAGCACAGACCATATGATTGTTGCATCAACCTAATGCCTGGAGCGGTGCCCCCCAGGGGACGCACGTACCCATTGTCTTATGAGGAGAACCAAGCTATGGAAGAATACATTTCTGATGCCCTTAATAGAGGGATCATAAGGAAATCTACCTCTCCAGCTGGGGCCAGGTTCTTTTTCGTTAAGAAAAAAAATGGCGAACTGAGACCATGCATCGACTACCGTGGGTTAAATAAACTAATGGCTAAGAATGCTTATCCGATACCACTCATCACTGAGCTTTTCGACAGACTCAAGGGCTCCTCAATTTTCACCAAATTGGACCTACAGGCAGCATACAATTTGATACGTATCATAGCCGGTGATGAGTGGAAAACTGCCTTTAACACGAGATCTGGGCATTATGAATATCTAGTCATGCCATTTGGTCTGTGCAATGCACCCGCAGTATTTCAAGAACTGATCAATGACGTTCTTAGAGATATGTTACAGTCATGTGTCGTAGTCTACCTTGACGATATACTTATTCACTCCAAAGACTTGTCACAACACATCAAGGATGTGTCTGAAGTATTGTTGCGCTTATGAAAAAACAAATTATTCTGTAAATTGGAGAAATGTGAGTTCCACAAAACCAGTGTACCGTTCCTGGGGTTTATAATTGGCAAAGACGGCATTGCCATGGACAAGGAGAAGTTGACAGCAGGTCTTGCAGTGGCCTAGGCCTGAGAGTCTGAAAGCTATCCAGCGATTTCTGGGTTTCGCCAATTATTATAGGAAGTTTATTAAGAACGTCTCGTCCGTTGTTAAACCCCTGTTGGACCTCACGCATAAGGGCGCTAATCCATCTCTCTGGCCAGCGGCCGCGGAGGAGGCCTTTGAAAAACTGAAAGTGGCTTTTGCTAATGCTCCTGTTATCCCACCCCAACCCATTACTCCCGTTCACCTTGGAGGTTGACGCCTCAGATATTGGGGTTGGGGCAGTACTTTCCCAACGGCAGGTCAAAGGTAGAACGCTCAGACCCTGTGGGTTCTTTTCTAAAAAGCTCACCGGAGCTCAAAGCCATTATGAGATTGGTGACAGAGAATTATTGGCCATTATCCTCGCTCTTAAGGAATGGCGCCACTTGCTCGAAGGCACAAAAAATCCCGTTTTAATCCTGACGGATCATAAAAATCTAACTTATCTCTCTGAGGCCAAGAGATTGTCCTCTCGCCAGGCCAGATGGGCATTATTCCTGTCCCGATTCAATTTCATTGTATAATATTTGCCGGGATCTAAGAATGTTAGGGCTGATGCTCTGTCAAGACAATTTGAGGCAGAAATTGACAGAGAAGAGGCACCAGCACCTATCATTCAACCTGATCGAATATCGGCCACCATACGCACTAGCATCACTTCACCACTAGGGGATGAAATTCTGTCCTCCCAGGCCTCCGCTCCCCAGGAAACCCCAGTGGGCAAGTGTTTTGTCGCTGAACCATTACGTACTCGATTACTTGAAACCTACCATTCCTCTAAGGCTACGGGACATATTGGTAGAGACCAGTTGTTATGGTCCCTCTCCCAGTTATTCTGGTGGCCTTCTATGAGATCAGATTGTGCCGATTTTACTAATGCCTGTGCCACCTGTGCTCGTGCTAAAACCCCTAGACCTCTCCCTGTGGGCTTGCTCCAGCCGGTGCCTAATGGTGAACGCCCCTGGTCTCATGTTTCCATCGATTTTATGGGAGAATTGCCCAGGTCTAGAGGGTATTCCTTCATATTGATGGTGGTAGACAGGTTTTCTAAAATGGCTCACTTTGTGCCTCTCCATGGCCTTCCCTCGGCTAAAGAACTGGCAATAGTGTTTGCTAAAGAGGTGTTTCGGTTGCATGGAGTACCCAGGGTACTGGTGTCCGACAGGGGGAGCCAGTTTGTGTCCAGGTTCTGGAGGGCATTTTGCGAACAGATGGGCATACAGCTATCCTTCTCCTCTGCATATCATCCCCAGACTAATGGGGCCGCTGAAAGTGCCAATCAGGGTTTGGAACAGTTTCTGCGCTGTTTCGTGACTGACCATCATGACAATTGGGCCGACTTGTTGCCTTGGGCGGAGTTCGCCAGGAACTGTGCTGTCAACTCTTCTTCCGGGAGCTCTCCGTTTCTGATCAGTTATGGCTTCCAACCCTGTTTGCTCCCAGATTCCTTTCAGACACAACAGATTCCAGCTCTGGATGAGCTGGAATAGGCACAAGTTCAGAGGGCACTGGGCCAGTCATTTCAGCGCCATCAGCGCTATGCTAATCGCAGAAGGCTTCCAGCGGTTTCCTTCCAAGTTGGGGATAGAGTATGGCTTTCTTCCAAGAATCTTAAGCTCCAAGTCCCATCTAATAAGTTGGCACCTCGGTTTATTGGTTCTTACAGAATCAGTCGCAAAATTAATCCTGTTTCCTATGTCTTGGACATACCTGCATCCATGCGCATTCATAATGTATTCCATGTGTCTCTTCATAAGCCTCTTGTACACCCGTGATGCCAGGGCCCGTTGAGGTCGAGGGTCAGGAGGAGTACGAGGTGCAGAGTATCATTGACTCCCGTAGGCTTAGAGGAAAGGTACAGTACTTGGTGCATTGGAAAGGTTATGGTCCTGAGGATCGATCCTGGGTGGATAGTAAGGACCTTCATGCACCCAGGCTACTGCGGATTTTTCATGCCAAGTACCCTCAGAAACCCAGAACCTATTCTAGGAGAGGGGGTCTTTGAAAGGGGGGTACTATCACGGTGCCCATGATTGCAGCAGTTCTCTGTCTGTCACCTGCAGGGGGCTCCCATTGGCTGTCTGCAGTCAGCCCGCCTCTGGTTGCCTTTTTAAACTCAGTCTGGGCACCCTTTAGTTGCCCTTTCGTGGTGTCTCTGACAGCATTCACTTGGCCTGTCTGCTGAAGCTATTGGGCCTGTTCCTGAGTTTACCTGTTCCTGTATTCCTGCCTGCTTGTCCGTTCCAGTCCAGTTCCGGTTGCCAGCCGACTTGCGGTGCTCGTCCCGGTTGAGCCTCGGCCTGCTCCTGCTGTTTCCTGTGTTCAGTTCCTGTGGCGATATTTCTCTCCTGTCGCTCCAGCGACATTCTGTCTGTTAGTCCCAGCGTGCGGACGCTGGTTTGCTCCATTGGCCTTGAGACTCTCAATACTGTCTATTGGTCCCAGCGTGCGGATGCTGGTTTACTCCATTGGCCTTGCAGCTCACTGTGCTGTCTGTTGGTCCCAGCGTGCGGACGCTGGTTTGCTCCATTGGCCTTGTGGGTCATTCTACTGCCTGTTGGTTCCAGCGTGCGGACGCTGGTTTACTCCATTGGCCTTGCGGCTCACTGTGCTGTCTGTTGGTCCCAGTGTGCGGACGCGGGTCTACTCCATTAGCCTTGCGGCTCACAATACTGTCTGTTGGTCCCAGCGTGCGGACACTGGTTTGCTCCATTGTCCTTGCGGCTCACAATACTGTCTGTTGGTCCCAGCGTGCGGACGCTGGTTTACTCCATTTGCCTTTCGGCTCAAGGTACAGTTGTTGGTCCCAGCGTGCGGACGCTGGTTTACTCCCTGACTTGCAGTCAGGTTTCTGGTGCTGTCCAGTCCTAGCAGCACTTGTTTCTGATGTGTACCGACACTAGCCTCTCCTTGGGTGAGACAGCTTGACCGTATACTCTATTTACCATCCTACTGTCATTGTCATCTGACAGTCACTGGTCTTAGTGGTGTCTCCCTTCCTGGGCTGCCCTGCCCGGTATTGGTAAGGCCGGTAGAACCTTTCACATTGCCACCTTTAGGTTGCCTTACCCAGTATTGGCAGGGCCGGTAGAGCCTATCCTTGGGTATCCATTCTGGGCTGCCCTGCCCAGTATTGGTAAGGCCCGGTAGAACCAGTACGTTACCATCTTACGGTTGCCTTACCCGGTATTGGCAGGGCTGGTTGAGCCTACTTATCACTATTCCTTCAGTATCGCTTGGGTTGCCTTGCCAGTATTATTTGCAAGGCCGGTAGAACCTATCTCATTTGTCAATTGCTTATATATATGTGATGTTTGTATGTGTATGAAAACCCTATGGGAGTACCTTAACTTTTCAATAAAGTTATGTTTTTACCTAAGCGTTACGTCTGAGAGTCTTAACAAACCGTGACATGGGTGCCAGAAGCACATAACTACACCTGTCTGTTTTCTTCTTTGAAAATAGCTGCTTGTACTAAAATGTTCATAACTGTTAGAGACATGAAGGAAAGGTATAAAAGGTATACGATTTTGGAAAGTAGACATTCACCCGCATCAAATGAGGGGTCACTTGCCTTTCTCCTCCAGAGAGCTTTTTTAGCAAAGTGCCCTCCTAGTTGTAGTAATTTACACCATGGTTCCTGTGTTCCACAAGGACTAAGAGAAAGGGATTTATCTGTAAGAACACAAAAATCCATCTTCTTTTACTACTCAGCACAGGTCATCAGAAGTTCCAAGATGTTCGGTAAATAAGAAGCGCCTAGAGAACAGTAGCCCAAGCAAATGGTAATTATTTTGCAGTAAACCAACTGCACCATAGGGAACAAATAGATATACCTTTATAAATTGGACTTATAACTCCTTGCATGCTAGAGAGTTCTCCAGTGATTTGTGAAGCAATGCATTGGAGAGACCTCAGTGGCACGCAAAGGGTTGAAAAGCTCTATTCAAGTGCATAGGAGTTTAGGAATTTTTATTTGTCCCCTACGGTGCAGGTGGTTTACTTTAGAATACCTCTAGTTTGCCTTTATACATATGGGCTGCAATGTATTATTTATAAATACTAAATGGTGCAATTATGGGACAAACCAGCTGCACCACAGAAAACAGCCCAAGAAAGAGTACTGGTATAACAGCAAGTGGGGTCTCATCTGATGACCCTATTTTATCTCTGATCTCTGTCCTCCTTTGTCTCTTCTCTTTATTGCTCTCTTTAGATGATGGCTGGGAATCCTTTATGTATCATTGTCATGATTTCTCATATTTCTCTCTCTAAAGATAGTTGATTCTATATCAGTACAGCTATGGATGAGATGGTTTTGACTTTGCTATCTAGTTTTCATCATTTATGTAATATTTACCTCAGGTATCAAAGAGGTAGCAAATGTGTGTAACCAGAGCCTCATGAAACTGGTGACTCCAGAGGATGATGAAACTGATGACATACGGCATTCCTCTTCCACCCAATCAGATGAGGACCTTTCATCAAACCAGGAGGCCATCACTCATAACCGTAAGTCTTAGGGACATATGTATAAAGACAATAGTGTGGCATTCATAGGGCAAACCAATGCACACTATAGAGAACAAATATTATATATAATAGTAGAATAACCAGCACTCGCAGGACTTTTTGTGAAAACAATAAAGCTTTATTCTTATCGATGGTTCGATCCCCATTTGGGATCTTTATCAAGACGATTCCAGACGATCAGAATAAAGCTGGTTATTCTATTATTATTCACTTTATCCACCTAGGTACCCAGGCATATGACTCATTTTTCGAGAGTGCTGCCTTTCTTCCACAAGTGTGTGTGTGTGTATATGTATGTATATGTGTATATAATACTTTTTTATGAGTCCTTTAACTTCTTCAATGTAAGATAGGTCTCTCTTGTGTTTTTGCAATGCATTGGAGACCTCCCTCGCATTCAATAAGTTAAAATACCCATTTAAAAATCAATGAGAATTTTAGGAATGTTTTTTTGTTCTTTGTGGTGCATTTGGTTTGAACGTCGTTTGTTTCTATTTGCCCCTAGTTTCTTTCTTAATCATCCTTAGCAATGATTTGCACTTATCAAGTTTGCTGTTTTTGAAGCAAAGGTATGCTTTGCTCATTGTTTTAACAAGCAAAAATGAGCCAGCACCATCATGGTTAATTTCACTACAAGACTCAGGTAGTGTATAAACATTCATTTACTTTATGAAGATTTTTTTTTTTCATTAAAAGTACCTTTCATCGTTGCAACCCATGTCTAGAGCTAGGAAAGACTTCATTGTGGTTACCACTCAGGTGTTACAGACCCTCACTTCTGATCAATGCGTTTCACTCATCCAGCACTTAATTTGATCATGAATAAATGCTGGATGTGTGAAACGCGTTCATCAGAAATGAGGGTCTGTAAAACCTGACTGGTAACTGCATGGAAGACTTTCTTAGTTCTAGACATGGGTTGCAACAATGAAAGTTACTTTTAATGAAAATGTTTTTTTCTTAATAAAGTAAATGAATGTTTTTACACTACCCGAGTCTTGTAGTGAAATTAATCGTGATAGTGCTGGCTCATTTTTGCTTGTTATAACGAATGTTGCTGAATCTTGCGAGAGATCCTGGGAGTAAGCACACATGGTTTCTACTGGAATTGGAAGAATTATGCTTGTGTTCTATCAGAAATTAATTTATGTTATCGCAGAAGTTAATCCTGTATATCAGGTATATTACACTTGGACTTTGATTCTGATATAAAGGTTGAGCTGCTTAAGTTTTTTGCTCATTGTCTGTGTCATAGTATTTCACTGCACCATTTATATGAAACCTCTGTTCCACAATGCATACTATATTTCTGTCAGCAGATAGCAATCATGCACAGGTCCATATTTGCTGTGATTAACTTTATTTTTGTATGATCTTTCAGTTAGTAGATGACCATCTTTGTACTGAAATGTACAGCGAAGCTAATGATAAGGAGACCCACTTAATTTTCCTTTCTGGCATTTACATTTTTTTTTTTTTTTTAATTGAATTGTGTACGTTTGTTTTTAGTTTCAATACACCGATTAGGGATGTACTAATGTGATTTCATGATATAACAGATGTTGGGACAGATTTACATCTATTTACTGTGCTGCCTATGCTGGGAAGTTTCATATTTATTCTGCTTTTCGTACGAAGTGGTAGATTTTTCCCTTTTGTTTAAACTTTTAACGTAATGAAATGTTATGTATATGCACAACTGTGTCCCTGTCACTCCATATGTTTTGCATACCTTCCAACATTTCAAATAGGGACACTTTTGTTTTCAGTTGGTGTTGCTTAGGGTGTGATTGGTGGGAGAAGCATTATTTGGAATTTTAAGCTTATTTCATGACTTTCTGTCACCTCTGTGTCACTGAATAAATGATTTAGAGCAGGGCTTATAATTTTAAGTCCTTTGCTACTAGCCAGATCTGAAAAGTTACTCGCCACTGCAAGCCAAAACATACCCACCAGGGCTGAATTTTTACTCGCCATTGGCTAGTGGCGAGTGGAAATTTTGAGCCCTGATTTAGAGTAAGACCAAATTATTTTATTTACATAGACTAATGTATAAACTCATGTACTGATGTCTATACAAACGTGAATGTGAGTTTTATTGCTTTGGAGCAGTGTGAAACACTAATATAACCAATGAGAGTTGGTACCGTGTTAGTCGTAGAAATACAGGAGGCGAAAATAGTCAAGTTGATATCTTTATTGTCTAACTAAACAGATGATATCTCCGCTACACTCGGTCACTAAGCACAAACATTAACTTCCCTCAACTATCAGTATTAAGAACAACTCCATCCACACATCCCTGTACCGCAAACCAATGGACAGACCAAACTACCTGAAAAACAATAGCTTCTACCCAAAACACGCACTACATCATATACAGCCAGGCCATCAGATACAACCACATCTGTTCTGACATGACGGACTGTGATAAGAACCTTCAGAACCTCAGAGGGAACTTTATAAAACAGGGTTACAGTGCAAGTATTATTGACAGTCGGATACAGAAGGCTACCCACATACCAAGAAAAAAATATGTTTAGCTACAAAGAACAACATAAGGGAAACAGGGTGCCACTGGTGGTCACTTACCACCCCCAGGTTTAAGTTCTACGCAAAATATCAAGAGAACTTCAAAAAACATTACATACGGATGAAAGACTTAAGTGCATATTCCCACAGCCTCCCTTACTCTCCTTCAGTCAGCCTCTCAATTTAAAACAACCAAAGGTAAGGAGTGCCCTGAATAATAATACAAAAAATGGCACATCTCCCTGCCTACAGAGGTGGTGTAAAACCCGTACACACATTTACACCACTGACAACGTATCCATACCAAACACTCCAGTAGCACCGTAAATCAATGGTACCGTCACCTACAAATCATCCAGTGTAATATACTTCAACTCACCATGTGTGCAAAATGTCCAACAGTTCTTTATGTGGGTGAAACTGGACAGCCATTACATAAAAGGTTTAATTCCCACAGATCCAGTGTTAACAACAAAAAAGACAGAGATACCAGTGGGAGAACATTTTTGCCAAAATTTACACAGTGTCAGGGACATTAACTTGACTGTACTGATGGGACGGTTTCACACTCAGAGCGAGAGAGAAATATGGAAGTTTAAATTAATTATCCAATTTAAAGCTTTGAATTATGGTTTGAATAGAGACAGATCATCCCTGTCACATTATCACATTGTGGATTAACCTTTACAACAGTCCCCCTGGGATCGTAAATACCTTGGACCCCTCAGAGGAAGAATACAATTTACAGCACTCTTCTCTACCACTGACTGATCAAAGAACCGGAGTGTGGACTTAGCTTCATTATCTGATTTCCATTCTAAACAATGCAATGTGCACTGGTATATAAGAATTGTTTTCATATTTATCTGTATAACATGCCTGAGGATGAGAACTAAAAGGTATTGAAAGCTTGCATCCTAAATCTGTTTAATTTGCCAGTAAAGGTATCAGCTTGACTATATTCGCCTCCTGTATACACAAATATACCACACAGTCTCGTCACCTAAAAAGACAGACCCCAGGGTGGGAAAGAAGAACAGAGGAATTTGGGTCTCAAAGAGAACAGAAAAAAAAACTTGAGTCCATTACGTTGCTGATTCACTGTATCTCCTCTTGCTGCCTTGATACAAAATTGGTGTGCTTTGATTGTGTGTATCTCTGGGCAACGAGATCACATGGTCCTTTATTCTAATTTGCTGGCTCATTGATCATGCAGGATGCAGCTCCCTCTACCTCAATGGCAGCCAGCTTCTGACATGCAATGGTTGCTGTTTCTGCCCTCTGTGACAGCTATCATGATGTTTAGGACAGAGGGCCTATCACTGTGCCCGTGCTCCCTTGTTGTTGGTTTCCTGTCAGTTTATCCTGTGTGTGCTCCCATTGGCTGTCCTGTATTGATCCCGCCCAGTATGGCCTTTATATACTGGGCTCCAGCACGCACACGGTGCCCTTTTGTGGTGTTCCTGTACCAGTGCTAGTTTTCTGCTCAGTGTTTCCCAGTGTACCGACTTGGCCTGCCTGACTACTCTGCATCAATTCTCCTGCTCCTGTGTACCGACCTTTATTGCCTGACTACTCTTCAGTGCCTGCTCCTGTGTACCGACCCGGCCCGGCTGACGTTCCTGCTCCTGTGTACCGACCCGGCCTGGCTGACGTTCCCGCTCCTGTGTACCGACCCAGCTCGACTGACGTTCCACAGACCTGCAATACACACAGATGGATAATACACCGGAACACAACCAATACACATGTACAACACATGTGCAAAACTCACTCAACACACAAACAATACACACAACACAATACATACAACACAAACACAATACATGCAGTACATACACACAATACATACGCACAATACACAGACAAAATACACACATGCAGTACACGTGCCCACAACACAAGACACACAACACACACACGCACATGCCCGCAATACACACATGCACGAAAAAAGACAAACACATGTATAACACACCACAACACAGACAGTACTTTTGGTGACATGACTAGTCAGTTGTGTAAACCCAGTGTGTAGGGAGGTGAGGGGCACAGTGAGAGAGAGAGCTGCTGGCTGAATAGAGCAGGAATGGAAGGCGCAAAGGTACAAGTGTGTGCAGAACAGATCATTTAGGTGTTTTATTTCTGTGTCCTTTTGATTTGCCGCATTTTAAATATCGCATTTTAAATATTGCAGCTAACATGTAGTGTGGTTTAAAAGGCCGTTCTGAGAATCTCGCACTGCTTATAAGTGCAAGGTTCTCAGGTCGCCTGTTTAAAGGTCCCCAGTTGTGCAGTAAGGCTATCTTTCTACTCGTGATTCGGTACTCCTTTTTGTTGCAACTATAAGGGACTCCCATTATGCCCTTGTTCTTAATATGTTCGTTTGTGTGATTATAGCACATTGTTTAGAAGCTGGGTGAATAGAATCCTTACATAGAAAACTTACATACTTGTTGCACTGCCCTGCCTGCCTATAGTGTACCCAAGAGCAGAGTATTATGGAGCCAGCACTGCCCGTCTCTCTGTCCCCCTCCGCTCCTTCTATCATACTGTGATACTGATCCTGTGGGTGCTAAAGCAGATCAGTCTGTGCATTTCATACTCTGGAAATGTGCTTTTTGTGGAGCTATACATGTTATGTTCTGTAATGCCACTGGGGCTGATGTTCTAAGTGGTTAAATCCTGCATTGGGTATAAATACACATACCTCAAATTGCCATTTATTTAAATGGGTGTTTTGTACCACTTGCGGACTAGAGAGATATCCAGTGCATTGGCCTCCTGTCCTAGTATTCACGAGATTAAAAACCCAATTTAGTCTAACAAAGTTGGTTAGTGCAGTAGCGTTCGTTTTCCCCAAAACAATCTGGCCCTTATTCATGAGGCTAAAAATAAGCAGTTTTGGAGCAAACCAACTGCACTATAGGGGGAGGGTTATGAAAATTCTGCATGTCCACCTTGATTAAAATTGATCTTTTAACCCTCTGAATGCTAAAGAGGACTCCTAGGTATTGTGAAGCATTGGGGTTAAAACCCTGAGGGTTTGGCAGTGCATTGCTAAATAATGTGTTCCTCGACATAGTGGAACTCAAAAGTTTAATTTGCTGAACAGAAGTGCATGCCTAGGTAGGAGTCCTTCAAACAACAGTCAGTTTGTTTCTATATACTGTGCATTTTAAATCCATCTCTGTTGTGAACTACTGTTAGTTGTTTCATTTTACTTTGTGATAAAGACTAGTGACATGCTCTACTGAATAAATATCCCTAGGTAAAGTTGAGCTGCTAAATTGAGAAACTTTTTAATGTTGTATTGTTTCCCTTTAAATTCACTCCAGTGCTAGACACAGCTGTTGTATAATGTCTTCTCAGTGTTCCTGAGTTTGCTGATGTGGCAAAAGATCAAGTATCTTCTTATTATAACTCGTGTGTTCCTGAAGTATGGAAAACATTTCTTAGTATTTTCTTCATGTCTAGCATTGGTGGTTCAGTGGTAGAATTCTCGCCTGCCACGCGGGAGGCCCGGGTTCGATTCCCGGCCAATGCATGGCCAGCTACTTTTTTCATACTGGTTAGATAAATGTTTCATCTATGTTTATTTAATCTTCATTCCTGTCTTTAGATATTCTTAAATTTTTGTTAAGATTGAAATTTTCCTTGATCAAGCGCACACGTTTGATTGACTGACTTGTGGTCATTATTATCCACCTGTTTGGGGTGCACTATTTTTTTCCATTAAGAATTATTTGATTGATCCAAAATTGTAGGTGTTGTAGGGTCTTGGCAAATTTGTCAAACTGATCAAAATTTGTAAGTGATTAAAATGTACCATTTAACATAGAAATGTAGTTTGAACTTCATGCCTGCAGAATTATCACAGAATTTCCTCCATCATGTAGATGGCTTATGGATAAGAAATCCCAAAAGAGATGTGAAAAGGTTATGGTGAATACACACCTGGACTTGATTGCATATACCCAAGGGTACTTAAAGGGGATCTATCACCCCTTTACAAGTGTGTGTTAAATTTTAGATTATATAGCAACTAGGTGGATTTCTTTATAAAAAAAAAAAATGTTTTAACCCTATTTGGCCGAAATGTAATGTTTAAAGAGTGCACTTCCGGACAGACTGAGGTTACCAGCTCTGTACCACAGTCTGTCACTCTTCCTCTGCTCCCCTCCCTCTATGCAAGCTCCTCCAATGACGGAGGCTTTCCGATCTGTAAGCTGGAGCAATCTTATTGGCAGAGATTGATATCTAGCCATTGAGATCGCTCCAGCTTATAGACAGACAGCCTCCGTCATCGAAGGAGGCTGAGTAGAGGGATGGGGGTTAAACATTCATTTCTCTGTGGTCCAATACAGGTTACTGGTAACTCTGGGAGGCGATCTGCCCCTTTAAGTAGGCAGGAACATTTCTCTAAATGTATGCAGGGGGTGGAGCCTCCCCTCCCTCCTCAGCTGCATCCCAGCCAGCTAGCTCCAGAATGATTTGTTCCTGGATGGAGAACATCGCTCATTAGTTTTTAGTTTCTTTTTTATTTTTTTTGTCAGATATGGAATACCACCATTAGGCGGGTTACCACGACTGACAAATGCCCTTTCAAAGCGGCTAGCTCAGTGTCCACGTGCTTTTTGGTGGACCTTAAGCCCTGAAGGGGGAAAATCTTGGTTAGAAGTGCTTCCCCATGGATTACCCACTGAGGTAATTCTCACTACATGGTAACCTGAAGACAGAAGATCTGCAGGAGAGGTGAGCTACCCTGTGAGTGCTGCAGGTCCACTTGTCCCACAGTGCCCCTTTGCTGGGCTTGTATTTGGGAGTTCTCATTGCGCACTCCTGCACTCATTGGGTATATATATGTATATATGTGTGTGTCTGTTGGGTATTTGGAGCAGTTTATGTGGTAACTTAACCCTTTGTCTGCTGGTTTGACACGTTTAATGGGGTTTTATGACACTTTCCTTACAGGGCTAGTGTTTTCTTATTGTGCACATATGTTCAGTGTATGTTTTTCATGTTTTAACTTTCTGGTTTAACATTTATTAAATTTAGGTACCGAAAGGCGCGCTTTACCGCATAGACGCCATTGCTCCATTTACTCTCTATGGGTCTATACTGTTTGGGACTTATCTCTGGAACCGCTTCACACAGCAACTTCAGAGTGGGCTCATTTTAATTGTCTACCCATGCTCTATCATCCGGTTTATAGTTCAAGTGTGTTGGGGGGCTTTGGGCACTGCTTTGGGGTACTTTTTGGTAAAAACTACATTTCCCATGAGCGCTCGTTTCGTGCCTTTTTTCTGATTGGCTCCCGTCACGACAGCCATTTTGTGAGCTTTCTCAGCAAGTATCCTACGCAGGGCTTGGACTCTCCTTCTCTCCTCTGCAGATTAACCCTTCGCCTGCCAGATAAGTCTATATTTAGCGTTTCTGGGGTGAAATTTTAATCTCTCACACTACAATTGGGTGATTTATTGTACAGTTGGTTATTTTGACACTGTGAGTATGTCTGTACTGCTGGAGCTAGGGGTTAGATCTAAGACTAAGGAGGCTGGGGTATCAGTATCCCCCATTGCGCATTGCTCTTCCTGTCACTGAAGGTCCTGACAGCAATCCAAGGCCTTCCAGCCATGCTATTGAGCCAGTTTGGGTACAAGAGTTTAAGGCTACGACTAGGGACCTTAGGTCCACTCTACAACTCTTTCCATCCCAGGTACAAGGGGCTCTTCAATTATGGCAGACCCCCTCTACAATCAGAACCTCCCTGCCCAAACCGCAGGGGGGCCTGATGTGTCTGATTCTTCTGAGGAAGAATTGTTGCAAGATTCAGATGTTGAGGATGGTACAGTTATAGAGTCTTCTAGGTCTGTTGTGGACCCTTTTGAATGTGATCCTGAACCCTCTGCTGAGCTGTATTGACCA
This sequence comes from Rhinophrynus dorsalis, assembly GCA_037306005.1. Lineage (NCBI taxonomy): Eukaryota > Metazoa > Chordata > Amphibia > Anura > Rhinophrynidae > Rhinophrynus > Rhinophrynus dorsalis. The sequence continues at coordinate 272,065,892 of CM074722.1, read as the reverse complement.
CACTCAACATTCCCTTGGTTCAGGAGGTTCCCTCTGATGTTTTTCAGGTGCCTGCAAAGCCCCTTACTTATTTTCCTCCTAACCCAACTCTTGACCGTTTGATTTCTGACACATGGAAAAATCCAGACAAGTCCTCTTCAATGTCTAAAAAGTTTGCTAAACTTTATCCCTTTTCTGAAACAGAAATGGTTAAATGGGTTCATCCCCCTAAGGTGGACGCACCCATATCTAAACTGTCTAAATCTACTGCTTTACCTGTGTCTGATGCTTCTGCGCTGCAGGATTGGACTGATAAGAAACTTGAGGTTTCCCTCAAGTCCATTTTTGCTTCTGTTGGCACTGCTACGCGTCCAGCCTTTGCTGTGGCATGGGTTACCTGGGCTATTGCGGTCTGGACTGAACAACTCACTACGGAGGTCCGTCAGGATGCGCCTACTTCGGAGAAATTGCGTCTCCTCACTAATATTTCTGAAGCTCAACACTGTTTCTGCTGCTGCCTTTGATGCCGTCCGCATGATGTCAAGGGCCTCCACTACTTCTGTGGTGGCTAGGCGTGTGCTTTGGCTTAAGATTTGGTCAGCTGACATAGCTTCCACGAAAGTTTTGCTTTCTTTGCCTTTTCAGGGTACTTCCTTGTTTGGATCTGAACTTAAGGAACTAATTAGCGAGGCCACAGGGGGTAAGAGTACTTTTCTGCCCTTGGTCTTTAAGAAAAAGTTGCTGGCTAAGCGTAACCGGTCCTTTCCTTCCTTTCAAACTGAGACATGTAAGACGAACCAGGTGGTTCCATCAGCTCCGCGTCCCTCCTCCAAGCCCAAGCAGCAATGGAAGCCCAAGGCCGCATCCAAGCCCAAGACTTCCAAGACTGCTTCGGCATGACTCACCGAACCCGGGTCCGCATTCTTCTGTGGGTGGTCGTCTCCACCTCTTCCGCAGGGTTTGGGAGAATTCGGTGGCGGACCCATGGGTTTTACAGGTGGTGTCAGAGGGATACAAGATCCCTTTCTTTTCCCTGCCACCTTTTCACTTTCATCTGTCTCTTTCTCCTCAGGACATCGAGAGAAGCCGTTTGTTCGAAGATGTTATTCAGGCTCTTCTGGACAAGGATGTCCTGGAGCCAGTACCTCTTTCAGACAGAGGTTCAGGATTCTATTCAAACCTTTTTGTAGTGACCAAGAAGGACGGCGGAGGCCACCTTATTTTGGATCTGAAAGATCTCAATTCCTTTGTAGTGAAGACTCACTATCGTCAGGAGTCCCTGCGCACAGTGATCGCTGCCATGTCTCCGGGGGAGTTCCTTGCTTCTCTGGACCTTCAGGATGCGTATTTACACATCCCAATCCATCTAGAGAGCAGGCAGTATCTGAGGTTTGCCTGCGCCAGAGGTCATTTTCAGTTTTCAGCTCTTCCATTTGGTCTGACAACAGCCCCCCCAGGTTTTCCAACGGGTTCTGGGGCCTTGATATCTGTCCTCCATCGGGACGGCATCAGAGTGACTCCATACATGGATGACTTGCTTTTGAAGGCTGCGTCTGCAGACCTTCTTCGTTCGCAGATCCAGACCTGCATTCAAGTCCTTACACATCATGGTTGGATTGTGAACTTGGACAAGTCAGACCTGGTCCCGTACCATCGACTGGTCTTCCTGGGACTTCTGTTCGATACTCTGAAGTGCATGGTGTTTCTACCGGAGGAGGTAGCCCATCAAATTGCTCAAAGAGTCTCAATGATCCTATCCTTCGATCAGATCCCGGTTTCGAAATTGTCCTCTCTGGTGAGGAAGTTCATCTCCACGATAGAGGTGGTTCCATTTGCCATAGCACACACCAGGGAACTTCAAAGATTTGTGATACAGACATGCAGGGACCGGCCAGATCATCAGAAGCTATCGATCTCTCTTCCTCCTCATGTCGAGTTGAGCTTGGAGTGGTGGTTGGACCTTTCCAATCTCCTGAAGGGGAGATCCTTCCGTGTTCCTTACTGGACCATGGTCACGATGGATGGCAGCCTCTTGGGCTGGGGTGCTGTTCTGGAACTTCAAGCAATATTTCATGCTCTACGCCATTGGGAGTCTCAACTGGAGGACTGTCCAGTCCGAGTGGAATCCGACAACGCCATCACCGAGATTACATCAACAGACAGGGCGGGACAAGAAGTCTCGCCACTTGGTTAGAGGTTAAGGCCATTCTGTCCTGGGCAGAGGTTCATGTTCCTGTCATTTCCGCAGTGCACATTCCAGGCGTAGACAACGTCATAGCAGATTTCCTCAGTCGTCACACAGTCGACAACGGAGAGTGGGAACTAAATCCGGAGGTGTTTCAACTCCTAACTCAGAAATGGGGGGGTACCCCTAGAGGATCTGATGGCAACCAGGCACAACAGGAAGGTTCCGACATTCTGGAACATTCTCCCTGCCCTACATTTTTCCTCCTCTTCCGATGTCGATAAGGGTGATACAGAAATTGAAAGTGGAACGTTGTCCAGTAATCCTGATTGCTCCGAATTGGCCTTGTCAGTCCCGGTATCCGGAGCTTCTGGCCCTATCAGTGGCGGAGCCGTTTCCGCTCCCCTCTCGTCCAGATCTTCTTTTACCTGTGGAAGGAAAATGTTCATCGGCTCAATTTGATGGCCTGGAGGTTGAATTCTCGATTTTAAAGAAGAAAGGGTTTTCTTCTGCTGTGGTGTCTACTATGCTTAGTGCCCATAAGCATGTTTCTTCCAAGATCTATCACCGTGTCTGGTTGACATTTGTGTCTTGGTGTGCTGACAGGGATCTGTCTCATGCATTTCATCTTCCCACTGTCCTAGCCTTTTTGCAGGACGGTATGGATAAGGGGCTCATTTTGAGTTCTCTTAAGGTTCAGACTTCGGCGCTCTCTGTCTTTTTCCAGGAGCTCATTGCTGTCCTTCCTGATGTCAAGGTTTTCTTCCAAGGCGTTGCTCATGTGCATCCTGCCTTTCGGAGTCTGGCTCCTCAGTGGGACCTTAATTTGGTTTTTGCAGTTCTCCAACGTCCTCCCTTTGAGTCTTTGGCTACTATTCCTTTACGTCTCTTGACGTAGAAGATGGCTTTCCTTCTGGCGATTGTGTCAGTTCGCCGAGTGGTGGAGTTGCAAGCTCTTTCTTGTAAACCACCTTATCTGGTGTTTCATAAGGATAAAGCAGTGCTTCGCACCTCTAAGGAGTTTTTACTTAAAGTAGTCTCTGAGTTTCACATCAATCAGGAGATTGTGGTGCCCTCTTTCTTCCCTAACCCCTCCTCTGACAAGGAAAGGGATCTCCACTTGCTGGATGTGGTGCGTTGTCTCAAGTTTTATGTTCATCGCACTGAATCTCTCAGGAAATCAGACGCTCTGTTCTTCATTCCTGAGGGTCCTAGGGCAGGTAGACCTGCATTCAAAGTGACTATTGCGTCATTAATCAAGTCCACTATTCGTAGGGCTTATGAATTGAGGAATAAACATGTTCCCTTTCGGGTCACGACTCATTTCACCAGGTCCATTGGGGCCTCTTGGTCCTATAAGACTCAAGCATCTGCTGATCAGCTGTGCAGGGCGGTACTCTGTGCACACCTTTTCGAAGCACTACCATGTGGATGTGCTGGCTTCGGCTGATGCCAGCTTCGGGAGGAAGGTCCTGGAGGCAGTTTTGCCTGTCTAGGATCATCTTCTTCTCAGGTTCTTGGTGCTTCCTTACTGTTGAGCCCTGTTGGCTGTAGTTCAGTGTGCTGTGTTACGGTTCCTGGGGTGTTTTTACCCCGGTTTGGTGTCCGTTGACACTTCAGTTTTGTTGGGATCTCTGACCGGTTGGTTCATAGAGGTCCTGGTGACTTTGGGGGGCCTTGCGCCTGGTCCTTGCCTTCTTCCCGCCTCTGGGAAACTCAATGGTTGGACATCCCAGAGTTACCAGTAAACCTGTATTGGACGGCAGAGAAAAGAGGATTAGTCCATACAGGTTACTGGTCTCCCACCCTGTCAAGAGACCATGCTTGGCTCTCCTGTGGCAATACGTGGGAGTCCTTCAGGGTATGCTCACAGGAGTCTTCTTCTCTCCTATTTCTGGTCAGTTATTAGTGTTTCAAATCATTCTGGAGCTAGCTGGCTGGGATGCAGCTGAGGAGTGAGGGGAGGCTCCACCCCCTGCATACATTTAGAGAAATGTTCCTGCCTACTTAAAGGGGCGGATCGCCTCCCAGAGTTACCAGTAACCTGTATGGACTAAGAGAAAAGGATATAACAGGAAAGACTAAAATCCTCTTTTTCAGCCAAATAGGGTTAAAAAAAAAAAAAAAAAAAAAAATTAATTAAGAAATCTGCCTAGTCGCTATATAACCTAACATTTAACAAATACTTGTACAGGCAGGATAGATCCCCTTAACTACTCTTTTTTTTTTTTAGACTGGCTAGGCAAATATTTCATTTATCTAATATTGATCCCTGTCTTAAGATAGTCTTATTTTAATTGTCTTTTTATGACAGAGATTTTTCTTAACCAACCACACAGCACACGTTTGATTGACGGATTTGGTTTGAGCAAAACTTGTGGTCATTATTATCCTCCTGCTTGGTCTCAGTTTTTTCCCTAAGGTTTATTTGATTGATCAAGCACTAGGCATACACTTGGTTGATCTAAAGTACATTTGGTTTGATTATTGACTGAGAGTCAGTCGGTCTATATTAAAAACAAAAAGATTAAGGTTGATATTGGTCCTCTTAAGGCTCAGGCAGGTGAATTGATCAGTGAGGATAAGGCTATGGCTGACACCCTAAATATATTATTTGCTTCAGTATATACAAAGGTAGAAACAACGACAGACTATGGGCAAATGGACAAAACTACAGAATTTCCTCCATCATATACATGGCTTACTGAGGGCAAACTCCAACAGAGACTGGAAAAGGCTATGGTGAATAAAGCACCTGGACCTGATGGTATACACCCAAGAGTACTTAAGGAACTTAGTTCAGTCATACCAAGATCATTATACTTAATATTTATAAATTCATGTTCATCATGCATAGTGCCCTGTGATTGGAGAAAAGCTGATGTAGTACCGTTGTTCTAAAAGGGGCAAGATCCAAACCAGAAAAGCTTGCCTCCATAGTGGGTAAGATATTAGAAGGGTTATTAACAGACAGCATTCAGAATAATGTGAACACCAACAATATTATTAAGGGGTGATATGATTACCATGTACAAATACATTAAAGGTCAATACAAAGAACTAGCCAATGAAAAAGACTCAATTTTAAAAGCCAATATCTCAGAACAGAACTGCTTTTTTAGGCTGTAAACAAGAGAATATTTCCCCATAACATCTGTTCATATGTGAAATTTGAAGTCTACCTGTTTAGTACCACTGACAAAGTTTTCATAATTGCATGAAAATGTATATTGCAAACCTTCATATTTTAAATACTCAACAGATATTTACCAGAATTGCAGTTCTTGTGGTGACTTGGCAAATTTGTGAAATTGATCAACATTTGTAAGCATTTTTCTCCCTCTTGCTTCAGAGTTTGTGCTTGGAAAAGATCCTGCTCTGCCAGTGGTTTAGCAGTGATTGCAAATGAAAACAGCTCTATTCATTACAGAAACAGATGTGTTTTCTTAGATATTTCACAGCTTTTTCTGGATTTTTTTCCAGCAGTAGCATTGGTGGTTCAGTGGTAGAATTCTCGCCTGCCACGCGGGAGGCCCGGGTTCGATTCCCGGCCAATGCAAATGCAAATTTTTCTTTGTTGTCCAGTTTGTCAAATACTTGTGCCTAGGGCATATTACAGTTTTCTGTTCTCAAAGAAACACCGCTATACATGCATGCACTCGTGCTAATGTGAGTGCAAATGCATGTGTTTGCAAATGTGTACATGAAATATTCAGTTACATACCACCATATCATCCCTGAGGAAAGTCCCTATTGTGGACTGAATTGTTGGATTTTTATGAAGTTTTATTAAACGTGAAGTTTTAATATATGCTGTGTGCCCAGCTAACTTTTGAGTGAGATTTGAATTTATATGAGCACAAGTTTTGGAGAAGTATATGCTGTAACAATCGAGGAGTGACTTTACAGTTTCATGTAAAACCATTGCAAATGAATCTACTGCAGAACTGGAAGAAAAATCATTATCTTCATAGCAAAGTATTCCTGACTCAATCTACAAGTCAATCACTAATGCAGTGGCTAGGGAGTCTATCACTGACCACCGGCCTTGCTTTTTCAGTATGGGATTGGAGAGTGGTGACTATTTTGTTTTGGGAAGTTGTGTGCATTCCACATTTGGCCCAAGGCTGATGGTCCAATATGGAAATCTCTCTTCTGATTGACATTGTCACTCTAAGAGCCATCTTCGGTGCCCTCATTACTTAGACAACACTTTTGAAGGATCTTCTGGTTTGGATTCAATCTGACAAGGCCAGTTAAGTGGCTTACATCAACAATCAAGAAGACACTAAGAGCAAGGCTGCTTGGATAGAATTGGAAGCACATTACACATTGGGAAGAACATGTGCCAGACAACTGGGAAGCGGGTTATATCTGCAGGGAGACCATTTCAGCATGATCCATCTTGTTTCAGAAGCAAATTTTAAGGATCCTTGAGATTCAATGTTTCCTTCAAGGAAGGATGTTTTTCTCTGCAGAAGGATTTAGATAAACCTGAGTGAATGGGCAGAAAAGTGGCAGATGGCATTTAAAGTAGATAAATGTTTAAGGCTATGCATTTTGGCTGTAGAAACAAATATGCTACATATACTCTAAATAGGAAACAACTTGGGGAATCCTCATTAGAGAAATATTTAGGAGTACTGATAGAGGATAGACTTACAGCAGTGTGCAGAGTCACTCAACTGCAGCAAGAGCAAATAGGGTACTAGCCTGCCTAAAAAGAGGCGAAGATGCACAGGATGCTAATATTCTACCTCTATATAAATCATTGGTTAGGCCCCAACTGGAATATGGAGTACAGTTTTGGGTACCATTTCTTAACCCTTTGAGTGCCAAAGGGGTACGCAACACATTGCATACCCTTCTGGCAAAGAAAAGGTTAAAAATAGACATTATTGAACTGGAAAAAGTACAGAGACATGCAGCAATACTGATAAAGGGGTTGGAGGATCTGAGTTATAAAGAAAGACTAGCCAAACTGGGTTTGTTTACATTAGAGAAGATACGTCTAAAGGAGGAGATGATTTACCATTTACAAATATATTCAAGGTCAATACAAAGAACTATCCAATTAATTATTTAAGCAAAGAGTTGGGCTAAGAATGAGAGGTCATCCATTAAGACTAGAGGAAAGGTGCTTTCGACTAAAATAAATGCTGGGAGTGTTTACAGTAAGGGTGGTAAAGCTATGGAATTCTTTACCCCCAGGATGTTGAGCTTGAAGATACTGTAACTGCTTAAAAAAAAAAAAAAAAAAAAAAAAGCAATGGATACCTATCTAGCACAGAACAGTATTGAGAATTATGACTGATTGCGTCAATGCAGATAGGTTCTTGATCCATGGAACTGACTGCCATTTGGAGTCGGGAAGGAATTTTTTTTTACCCACTTGGGGCTTAACTGGAAATGGCTTAAAGGGATTGTAATGTCCCAAAAAAAGTATCTTCTAAATGGTAGCTGCAATTAACAAACATTTAATGTGCTTAATCCTTTCTCTCAAACAATTATGGTTTGAGAGATGTAAGAAAATAAAGACCTCCGCTCCCTCCCTCTTCCCATGCATGCGCTGTACAGCGGATGTAATGAGATCCTGCTTCCGGGACCAGACGGCGGGTCTTAGGAGCTCTGTCATCTAGATATCTAAGTATAATTACTTAATCAGAATGGTCTACAACGTGTGCTTGCAAGCCAGGCACACGTTGTAGACCATGCCGATGAAGTAATTCTAGTTAGATATCCTGATGACAGCGCTCCTGAAGAGCCACCTACAGTCGGGCAACTGGATTCTGCCTCTGACAGCTTTACAGCTCATCAGGCAGAAAGGGGAGGGAACGGAGGACATTATTTTCTTACTAGTTGAACAGCCCGTTACACGGGCCACAGTGCCTCTGGCAGCCGGTCACGGGACAGTCACGCGCAGCAGAGACTGCCCGCGCCATTGCTGATACAGATCTGGACACTCCTTCGAAGCGCCCAGCTCTGTATCAGCCGCGGCGCGGGCAGTCTGTACTGTGCATGACTGCCGCACGCGCAGCAGTGTCTACTGCGCATGTCCGGCATTACACACAACTTAGCGAATTATTATGTAGGATATCTCTCAAACCATAACAGTTTGAGAGAGAGGATTAAGCGCATTAAGTTTTATTTTTTTATTGCAGCTACCATTTACAGGATACTTTTTTGGGGACTTTACTATACCTTTAAGTGTTTTTTTTTTTTTTTTTTTTTTTCCCCTAGGGGTCAACAGGGGTGTTTTGTCATGGGCTGGACTTGATGGATGCATGTCTTTTTCAGCTGTTACTACTAAGCTACAACTTTGAATAAAACTACTAAGTTACAACTTTGTATAAATCTACTGTACATGAGAAAACTTCATATTTTGAATACTCAACAGATTTGTTTCAGAATTGCAGTTCTTAAAGTGACAAATTTGTGAACTTTTATAAGCATTTTTCTCGCTCTTGCATCAGAGTTTGTGCTTGGGAAAGATCCAGCTCTGCCAGTGGTTTAGCAGTGATTGCAAATGAAAACAGCTCTATTCATTACAGAAACAGATGTGTTTTCACAGCTTTTTCTGGATTGTTTTTCAAGCAGTAGCATTGGTGGTTCAGTGGTAGAATTCTCGCCTGCCACGTGGGAGGCCCGGGTTCGATTCCCGGCCAATGCAAATGCAAATTTTTCTTTGTTGTCCAGTCTGTCAAATACTTGTGCCTAGGGCATATTACAGTTTTCTGTTCTCAAAGAAACACCGCTATACATGCACGCACTCGTGCCAATGTGAGTGCAAATGCATGTGTTTGCAAATGTGTGCATGAAATATTCAGTTACACACCACCATATCATCCCTGAGGAAAGTCCCTATTGTGGACTGAATTGTTGGATTTTTATGAAGTTTTATTATTTAGATATTTCACAGCTTTTTCTGGATTTTTTCCAGCAGTAGCATTGGTGGTTCAGTGGTAGAATTCTCGCCTGCCACGCGGGAGGCCCGGGTTCGATTCCCGGCCAATGCATATGCAAGTTTTTTTGCTGTCCAATTTGGCAAATATTTGTGCCTAGGGCATATAGTGTACATTTTATAGTTTTCTGATCACTAAACAGAAACACCACTATACATGCACGCACTCATGCTAATGTGAGTGCAAATCCGTGTGTTTGCTAATGTGTGCATGTAATATTCGGTTACATGCCCATGTAAGTGTGCATGAATGTGTGTGCAAGCAAAATGTGCATGCTAGTCCAAGCAAATGTAAGTGCAAAAGTATGTTCACATGAATGCATGCAGATGCGAATGTGTGCATGTACAAATGCATGCATGAGCATACAATTAGATTCGGAAATATTTTTATACTGACACAATTTTCATAATTTTGGCTCTGTGTGCCACCACAATGGATTTGAAATGAATCAACCGAAATGCAATTGAAGTGCAGACTTTCAGCTTTAATTCAAGCCATTGAACAAAAATATTGTATGAAACGTTTAGGAATTGCAACCAGTTTCATACATGGTCCCCTTATTTCAGGGGCTCAAATGTAATTGGACAAATTAACACAATCATAAATAAAATGTTCGTTTTTAATTCTTTGTCGAGAATCCTTTGCAGGCAATGACTGCTTGAATTCTAGAATGCATGGACATCACCAAATGTCAGATTTCCTCATTTGTGATACTTTGCCAGGCCTTTACTGCAGCTGTCTTCAGTTGTTTGTTTGTGGGTCTTTCTGCCTTAAAGGCATAGTAAAGTTTCAAAATGAAAGCAGCTCCAATTAAGCTTCATAGTATTTGGGCCATGGAGAGTGTTATTTAAATACTGTCAGAGTTGTAGTTCAAGAGTAATCGAATGATAAAGTATCTCCCTCCCACCCCTTTTACTGATGTAACACTGCTTATCACAGAACAGAGGGGTGTTGTCCAGATGGCTTACAGAGAAGGACAAGCTTCAATTAGTATAAGGGAAAAACCTGTCAATGGGGGCAGGGTTTTCACTGTTCCCACAGTAAGAAGATATCACAGTGCCCGTGATCCCTTTCTGTCAGTCTCACTTGTGGTGCTCTCCTATTGGCTGAGTAGGTTTGGCCTGCCCCCGGTGACCTTTTTATACCCAGCCATTGACACCTGTCACTTGCCCTTTCGTGGTGTTCCTGAGCCAGTGTTGCTGTTGCTGTCTTCTGTGGATCCTGATTCCGGTGTACCGATTTGGCCTGTCCTGACTACGCTCCTGAGTTCCTGTTCCGTGTACCGATTCAGCCTGGCTGACGTTTCTGCTTGTGATTCATCTGGCTTGTCTGAGAACCATCTCCGTATACCGACCCGGCTTGGCTGACGTTCCTGCTTGAGATTGACCCGGCTTGTCTGAGAACCAACTCCGTGTACCGATCCGGCCCGGCTGACTTCCTTCTCCTTGAACTGAAACGGCTTGTTCCTGAGACCTGCGAGTACTTCTTCCTGCACCACTGTGACCATCGTGACATTCTGACTTCCGCTGAGGCTGAGTACCAGACTGTGTTTATCTCGCCACAGTACTCCTTCTGTGTTGGGCATCCTGTGCTGAGTCTCCGTTACCGACTGCTGAACTGTGCCTCTGTTAAGAGCCTTGATACTTGCAGAGCATTTCTAATTCCTGCTAAGCTGATTCCTACGAGCTGCTTAACCCGTTCAGTGCTGGCATACCTCTTGTGAGCCCTTATACTTCTTGCTGAGCCTATTCCTGGTTACCACTACTACCGCCGAGCTGGCCGCTTGTACGCCTATTTAGTTGGCAGCTCCATCCTCCAACTAGCAGAGTAGTCGATATTGATTACCACGTCCGGTGTGGCGCTTTTGGCTTCAGTTATTGTCTCCGGTTTACGCCCGTGGGGGCTATTGGTTCACCTCTTGTGCAGCACAGAGTGGCCTCCGGTGTACGCCCGTGGAGGCTATTGGCCATCTCCAGCGTTTCAGCAGTCTCAGTATTACGACCGTGGGGGCTTTTGGCTTAAGCTCTAGCAGGTTTCTCCGGTATACGCCCGTGGGGGCTAAAGGCTTGTAGCACTGTATTGCTGGTTTCCTCTATTACGCCCGTGCGGGCTATTGGCCATTTCTTGCGATCTAAGCAGTCTCCATTAGGAACGCCCGTGGGGGCTACCGACTCTGCACTAACTGCCATTGTGGTCTTCATCGCTACGCCCGAGGGGGCTATGCGCTGCTATCATCTAAGGAAGTACTGATTATGCCTTCAGCCTCCTGTGCATTACCATCTGCACATATATCACCACCTTGGGCGTGCCAAACTCCATTATTGAGACTGACTTTGTTGTATTAACCCTTGAGTAGCCTGGCTACTGTTTACTATCAGTAAAGTTACCATTACTTTCCTGTTCACCTACTGCCTTGTTATTGCTATTGCTCGCTTTCCCTATTGTCGCCTGTAGAGGGCGTTTTTTGTTATTTCTTTTGCTTTAGTAAAACGGTGTTTTATTTTTCCGGCTGGTCTGAGTGTCTTGAAAACCGTAACAGAAGATTGTCCCTTGCTGTGAGCTATCTGGTCTTAAAACCAGATTACACATCTGAGGAGAGGTGGCTTACACTAGGTAAAAGGGGTGGGAGGGGGATACTTTATGACTCAATAACTCTTGAACTACAACTCTGACAGTATTAAAATAACACTATCCATGGTCTAAATACTATGGAGCTGCTTTTATTTTGAAACATTACTATCCCTTTAAGTTTTGTCTTCAGCAAGTGAAATGCATGCTCGATTGGGTTGAGCTCAGGTGATTGACTCGGCCATTGCAGAATATTCCATTTCTGTGTCTTAAACTCCTGGGTTGCTTCATCAGTATGTTTTGGGTCACTGCCCAGTGAATCGCCATCCAATCATCTTCACTGAATTTGGCTGAATCTGCGCATACAATATATCCCTATTCACTTCAGAATTCATCCAGCTGCTTATATCTTCTGTCACATCATCAATAAACAGTAGTGACCCAGTGCCACTGGAAGCCATGCATGCCCATGTCATCACACTGCCTCCACCTTAGGATGTGTGATGCTTCGGATCATGAGCCGTTCCAACCCTTCTCCATACTTTTTTCTTCCCATCACTTTGGTATAGGTTGACCTTAGTTTCATCTGTCCAAAGAATGGTGTTCCAGAACTGGGCTGGCTTTTTTAGATATTTTTTGGCTAATTTGGCCTTTCTAATCTTGAGGCTTATGAATGGTTTGCATCTTGTTGTGAACCCTCTGTATTTGCTCTCATGAAGTCTTCTCTTTATGGTAGACATGGATAATGATATGCCTACCTCTTAACTTGGCTGGATGTTGTGAAGGTGTTTCTCTTTACCATGGAAAGGATCCTACAATCATCCACCACTGTTGTCTTCAGTGGATGTCCAGGCCTTTTTGTGTTGCATAGCTCACCAGTGTGTTCTTTTTTTATCAGAATGTACCAAACTGTTGATTTGGCCACTCCTAATGTCCCTGCTTTCTCTCTGATGGATTTATTATTTTTTTGCAGCCTAAGGATGGCCTGTTTCACTTGCTTTGCTTTGATCGCATGTTGTGGGTTCATAGCAACAGCTTCCAAATGCGAATGCCACACCTGGAATCCACTCCAGACCTTTTACTTAATTTATGAAGAAATAAAGAAGCAGACCATATATAGATGTTACAGTGCATATAAGTGGACTGTGGAGCAAGTCTGTGGTGTGAGACAATATATAATTAAGAGAAAAAAAGTCCAAAAAGGACAATAGCTCAAAACCAGAAAAATCCCTTAAAGTGAGGCACTCGCAGCAGAGGGAACAAAATTACACAGATAAATATTTTTTATTATTATGGAATACAAAAAATACTTACACATACAGATGACTTCTAAAAACAATTAACGCGCATCAGAGGACGTCAAATAAACAGTTAATGAGCCTGCAATAAATCAAATATAACAAAATGAGTTATTATTCAATAGAATATCTCCCCCAAAGGAGAGATTATTTAATCAAACCAAGAAATAGGCAAGTAGATATGAAAATATACAAAAAATCCTAACCTAGGAATAATAAATAAATATAAGTGTAGCAAAATAAACAGCCACCAAGATAATAAGTGCCAAAAAAAGATATATAAATGATATCAATACTTATGTCATAGGCAGGAAGGAAAATAAATACAGGCACTAACTGTACACCTCCTCTAATCACACATCCCAACGCGTGTCGCCCATTATAGGCTTCATCAGGGGATAAATCACCTTGAAAAGTTTACAGTATTTAATAATAATACTGGATTTTGGAGATACAAATTGATATTCATTTAAAATCTTTTATTATAGAGTAGCAACTGATAGGTCTATGAAATTTAAACCATCTTGGATTGCTTCCCTCTACGGTTTTAGGGTCTGCATTCAATAGCATTATTCTGATGTGCATACGTGCATCATGTGATTCACAAACAGTATGCTATTGGTCCATTCAAATATTAAATACTGTGAACTTTTCATGGTGATTTATCCCCCCATGAAACCTATAATGGGCGACACGCGTTGGGATGTGTGATTAGAGGAGGTGTACAGTTAGTGCCTGTATTTATTTTCCTTCCTGCCTATGGGATAAGTATTGATATCTATATATATAAAAGAGAAAGGCTCATTACATAATTTATGTCTCCTAAGGAGACACACACACACCCAGGGGCGGCAGTAAGGAGGGGTTACTGCTCCCATTGGGCGATTCAATCGGGGCGTGATTTTCATAGGCTAGCCTGTGAAAATCATGCAGGGAGTTGGCCTGCCCCCCCACTATCCAAGTGACTGACAAAACAAAATGGCCGCCACTCGCTCCTACACCACACACACACACACACACACACACACAAAAAGCCTGTGTCTATTTCTCTTTCTTTCTGTTTCCCTGTAGCTCTGTGTATGTTGCCCTAGCCCTGTATAATAGGTGTACTTTAGTGTCTATTTATGTGTTTATACAATTCTGTGTTTAGATGTGTGTGTGTGTATATTTATTGATGCCTCTTTGCCACTCGAAGGGTTAAACCTTTGAGTGCCACAGGACTACCCCACATATTGCTCTTCCCCGTCTCTTTTTTTAACCCTTTGAGTGCCAGATGTGTATGGAATGCATTGCTTTGCTATGCATTCCGTACCCCTCTGGCACTCAAATGGTTAAACTATTCAGTGCCACTGAGGTATCTTATAAATTGTATACATCTTTTCAAAACAGCACATCTCCCAAGTGTCCCTCCTCACAGCTGTTTTCCCTGCTGGCGAGCTGTGCCAGAGTGGGATGGCATTGCCCTTTTTTTTTATTTTTTATTTTTTTTTTGTTTTTACCAGTGCTTACCCTTTGAGAGGCAGAGGGGTACCCAAGTGTATATACAATGTATATTAATGTACACATACCCTCCTATGTGTACAGTGTGCATTAATATACATTTTATATATATATATATATATATATATATATATATATATATATATATATATACACACACTCTTTTGTATACAGTATATTCATTCATAAACACACTCGTACCCCTTTCAGTACGAGAGGGGTACACAATGCATTCCTTAGGCCTCTGAAACTCAAGGCTTAAGCATTGCTTCAAAAACAGATGGACAACACCGTCCCACTCTGCTAGTCATTTATATATCTTTTTTTGGCACTTATTCTCTTGGTGGCTGTTTATTTTGCTACACTTATATTTTATTATTCCTAGGTTAGGATTTTTTGTATATTCTCATATCTACTTGCCTATTTCTTGGTTTGATTAAATAATCTCTCCTTTGGGGGAGATATTCTATTGAATAATAACTCATTTTGTTATATTTGATTTATTGCAGGCTCATTAACTGTTTATATGACGTCCTCTGATGTGTTTTTAATTGTTTTTAAAAGTCATCTGTATGTGTATGTATTTTTTGTATTCCATAATAATAATAAAAATATTTATCTGTGTAATTTTGTTTCCTCTGCTGTGAGTGCCTCACTTTAAGGGATTTAACTGGTTCTGAGATATTGTCCTTTTTGGACTTTTTTCTCTTAATTATATACGCTACTGTTTGAAGTCTTGAGAGCACCCCACTATTTTACTGTTTTTTTTTTTTTTTTTGTAGAGGAACAATCAATCAGTGCCTACCCTACATATTAGAATTTATACATAATGTGGTGTGAGACAATGCAACATAAATATTAATATTCACAAATTAATTTATACTCTAGCAGCCATTATTGGGGCCCTCCTCAGAGAGAAATGTTGAGTATGTGACCCTTAACTATATTTATATTTGATATGACTGATCTAGACTATAAGAATTTCACTATTAACCTTTTGAGTGCCTGCAGGGTGAACAATGCTTTGCAAAGTAATGCATTGCTCATCCCACTGGCACTCAAAAGTTGAATTTGCTTAACAGAAGTGCATGCCGAGGTAGGAGTCTTTCAAACAGCAGTTTGTTTCTATATACTGTGCATTTTAAATCCATCTCTGTTATGAACTACTGTTAGTTGTTTAATTTTACTTTGTGATGAAGAATAGTGACTCATGCTTTACTGAATAAATATCATACCTAGGTACAGTTGAGCTGTTAAATGTAGAAACATTTTCATATTGTATTGTTTCCCTTTAAATTCACTCCAGTGCTAGACACAGCTGCTGTATAATGCCTTCTCAGTGTTCCTGAGTTTGCTGATGTGGCAAAAGCTCAAATATCTTTTTCTTATAACTCGTGTTTTCATGAAGTATGTAAAAGATTTCTTAGTATGGCATTCATGTCTAGCATTGGTGGTTCAGTGGTAGAATTCTCGCCTGCCACGCGGGAGGCCCGGGTTCGATTCCCGGCCAATGCAATGCCAGCTTTTTTTTCAGACTGGTAAGCAAAAATGTTATCTCTATTTATTTAATATTGATTCCTGTCTTTAGATATTCTTAATTTTTTCTTGAGATTTTCCTCGATCAAGCCCAAAGCACACGTTTGAGTGACTAACTTGTGGTCATTATTATCCACCTGCTTGGGCTCACTATTTTTTCCCCTAAAATTTGTTTGATTGATCCAGAATTTAAGGTATTTTAGTGGCTCGGCAAATTTGTTAAACTGATGAAAATTTGTGTTTAAAATGTGCCATTTAACATAGAAATGTAGTTAAAATTTTATGCCTGCAGAATTATCCCAGAATTTCCTCCATCATGTTTATGTCTTAGTGAGAACAAATCCTAAAAGATGTGAAAAGGTTATGGTGAATATACACCTGGACCTGGTGGTATAGACCACGACCAATGACATGCCAGGACCCTCACAATCACACTGATCACTGAGAAGGCTGGGCAAAAAAGTGCCCTGGTCATCCATCTCACCTTACCCCTGGAGAACTGTGTCCTTAAGGGGTTAAGGATCTTTGCATACCTCCCAAGTGTCCCTCTTTTGGACCCAAATCCCTCTGTCCCTCTTTCCCACCCTGATGTCCCTCTTTTTTAGTATATCAGATTGCATGGTGTGTATATAAGTGTATCACATCGCTCCACCTCAATAAAACTCACATTATTGTTTGTTTAAATGTCAGTACATGTGTTTATAAATTAGTCTGTGTAAATAAAATACTTTGATCTTGTTATAAGTCATTTATTAGGTTACATAAGGAGGTATCAATAGGTCATAAAATAGCCTAAAAATTCTCGGTAATGTCCCACCCACCAGCCACGCCCCCAGCAACACCCCCTAAAACTCAAGTGTCCCTCTTTGGCAATTTGAAATGTTGGGAGGCATGTCTTTGGGTGGAATGCAATAAATGTGTGCAATTGCTATGCACAGCGTATTTGTAATGGCAAAACGATTAGCACTAGAACGTTACTGAATTGCGCATGTTTTTTCTGAACTAGCGAACATTTGCACTTCTTTAGAGAATGTGTTTTTTAAAGTAGGCATGGCTAAAATGTCCACAGTTTTCTGAGAGGATTAGTGATTGAGCTTAATTCAACAATATTATTAATTGGAGCCAACGTGGTTTTATGAAGAATAGATCATGTCAAACTAATTTACTTGCATTTTATGAAATGGTAAGTAGTAATTTAGATAAGGCTTATTGTTGATGAAGTATGGATTTTGCAAAAGACTTTGATACAGTGCCTCACAACTGGTTACTGCATAAATTAACCCCTTAATGACCCATGACATACATGTACGCCACGGGGTGGATGTCCCTAAAGGACCAAGGATGCACATGTACGTCATGGAATTCAGGGCTCCCCACAGAACTGCACAACGTTAGGGGAGCCCTGAATCCGTTTGTGAGAGAAAAAAAAAAAAAAAAAAAAAGGTCCATGGTCCTTAAGTGCCGGCCGTGTACGGCCAGTCCTTGAGGGGTTAAAGGGATAGTAATACTTAAAATGTAAAAAAAAATATGTTGTAGGGTTTATCCCCCTGAGTAAAACAAGAGTATTCCCACTGCTGAAAGGTGTTTCATTAAAAAGATATTAATATTCAAAGTTGAATTTTTTAGGTGCAATATCACAGTGGCCTGAAATTGATCAGTGGCGCTGTTGCTACACAATCCTATGGACAGCTCTGGTCAGTTGACCATAAATCTCCATAGGATGGTGTAGCAACAGCGCCACTGTACAATTTCAGGCCACTGTGATATTGCACCTAAAAAATTCAACTTTAAAAATTAATAGCTTTTGAATGAAACACCTTTCATCAGTGGGAGTACTCTTGTTTTACTCAGTGGGATAAACCCTACAACATATTTATTTTTACATTTTAAGTATTACTATCCCTTTAAAAGGCTTTGGTTTGGCAGGTAATATCTGTGCATGCATAAAGAAAGAACTGGTTAAATGATAGATGGCAGAGAGTTTTTGTAAATGGACCCATTTTGAGTTGGTCTAAAGTTGTATGTGGTGTATCACGGGTTTCTGTCCTGGCCTAATGTTTTTTAATTTGTTTATTAATCTAGAAGTGGGAATTGAAAGTAATCTCAGTCTTAGTTTATGACACTAATCTGTGTAAGGAAATACCCACAGTGCAGGATGTTTTTTCTGTGTAAAAAGATTTGGGCAAACTGAGTGAATGGGTGGAAATGTGGCAGGGGAGGTTATATATTATACACTAGCAGTTTTGGACGGCGTTGCCCGTCATGGGTTTGTATGTGTGTTATTTTGTATTTCAAATGTAATTTGTTTAAAAAGTGTTTTATAGGGTCTGTGAATGCGTATATGTGTAAGTATGTGTGTGTGTGTGTGTGTGACAGTATGTGTGTGTGATTGGATGTATATGTGTTGATATGTGTGTGTATGTTTATAGGTGTGTGTTTATATATGTCATAATGTTATTGTGTATGTATGAAGGGTAGAAGTAAATTGTGACATGTACAGAATGGCATGTGAGTTGGATGTCATGTACAACGTACAGTATAACTGCCATCATCCTTAGTGAAGGTGCGTTTGAGTATGATAAATGTTGTTCATGTGTGGGGCACAGATGTTTTATGTACAACGGTTTGCTGTGGTGTGCAATGCGTTGCACTCCACTGCGGTAGTGAAAGGGTTTAAGTTTGAGGCTCAAGTTTTGCAAGCAAATTTGTACGTCTTCACCATCAGGCTGTGCAATAAGCTGGAGTCCCATATGGGAGTGCAGACTTTGCATATGTGAACCTGCAGGTAAAGAAAAGGTTAACAGGGGCTGAGGCGGCTGGATTGTCTGCGTGCACTGAAGAGGTGTAAGGATTGTCCTCACAGATCTTCAGCGGGTGCCATGAAAAGAGCGATTCGAGTTGACAATGTGCATTTAACTGCCTTGGATCGTGCTCGAAATACTTTCCTAAC
The DNA here is from genome assembly GCA_037306005.1 of Rhinophrynus dorsalis. Classification (NCBI taxonomy): domain Eukaryota; kingdom Metazoa; phylum Chordata; class Amphibia; order Anura; family Rhinophrynidae; genus Rhinophrynus; species Rhinophrynus dorsalis. The sequence continues at coordinate 272,046,914 of CM074722.1, read as the reverse complement.
ATCACAGTGGTTTCTCCCATTGCGATTAGTACTTTTGCTCCACTATATATTCAGAAGTCGGTTTCTGAATATGTAGTGGAGCAAAAGTAGTAATCGAAACGGGAGAAACCACTGTGATGTTAGGAAAGTATTTCAAGCACGATCCAAGGCAGTTAAACGCACATATTTTGTTATTGTTATAGGTCATCTCTGAAAACCTTTGGCCAGACCCCTTCCACCCGCTCCGGAGTGGAGCCCGGTCATTCCACACTTCTTCTGAGCGGTGCACTGGGCTTGTCTGTGTTTGGAATGACAGGCTTATCTATATAATTATATGTGAGCGCTGCGTGGGACTGTGGATGATGGGAGTTGGGGTCAATGCTCATTCTGCATGCAGAAAAGGGGGATAGAGAGAGAGGGCGGCGGAGTGCTGTCTGTCCCCATCTCTGCATGCAGAATGAGCACTGACTACAACTCCCATCATCCCCAGTCCGACACAGCGCTCTCATATAATAATATAAGATGATAATGTCAGTTGTAGCCACAGGGCAAGCGGTCAAGTTACTTGTAGAATGTGTGGGTGAGCAAGGCGGCTGGATCTCTACGTAGGCAAGTGTCTGCAGACTTGTATGAAAATGATCCATCCTTGTGAACGTACTTGGGGAAGTGCTGGAGTGCGATTACCTGCTACTTTGCAGTAGAACTACCACAGCAAGAGGGGTGTAGAGCGCAGGGTTTGTATTGTGGCTCAGCGCGCCTCCAGACAGTGGGTGGTATGTGGCGAGGCGCTAATAAAAGCAGTTGCAGGGCCGTTTGGGAAAAGAGAGCGACCGGCCGCAGGAGATAACAACGGACCGGGTCCCACAGGCAAGGAAGTCTCGTGTGTGTGTGTTAATTTTTTGCAAACTTGGATAGTGGTGGGTGGGCTGGAAAGTGGGGGCGGGCCAAGTCCCTGCATGATTTTCACAGGACTTAGCAGTGGCCTTCGGCCACTGCTAAGTCCTGTGAAAATCACGCCCCCATTGAATCACCCAATGGGAGCAGTAACTCCGCCTTATTGCCACCCCTGGGTGTGTTTGCCAGGCACACAGAAGTCTTCTTTTATATATATATATATATATATATATATATATATATATATATATATATATATATATATATATAGACCAGTATTGAAGACCTGTGCACACGGGCCAAATTGGCAGCCAGCAGCCTCGTCTGTTGCTGCGGAGCCGGGGGCGCTGGGCCTTTTGGAGCATCCCGCTCCGGATCAGATGTGTCTCTGTCTGCAAGCCAGCGCATGACTGTATTGTTCCCTTTTAAATAATGTAAGCTAAAACCCAACCACCTACCAGATCGCGTGATGGACGCCCGACTCAACCCCCCCCCCCCCCCCCCCCCACACACACACACACAGAGCGGAGACCAGAAAATGATACAGCACGTAGGTGCGGGCCAGCACGCACCACCCGAGAGACGGTAAAAGGTAAACATAAACACAAAATAATGATATCATGATAAAGGACAAAGCAGAGCCCTCTGTCACTGAAAGGGGTAAAGCCTTTATGCTTCCCTGTGAGCGTCACCGATAAGCCGCCGGCAGAGGAGGACCATCACCCCTCCTCAAGCCACGCCCTGTGCACCCTCTTCACTCCATAGAAAAACACCTGACCTACTGTTAACCCGTTGAGTATCCGAGGGCTATGCATTGCACTGCAAAGCAATGCTTTTCTTACCCCTCTAGCACTCAAAGATATAAAACCTTAATGTTGCTATACTTCCATTCACCCTAAATAATGAATTGTGCACCCCTCTGTTACGCAAGGGGTTAATAACAAAAAAAAGCACTAAAATATAAATGAATACAGGAACACATTACCCATGCCTGTTTCCCTGAAGCCTCTGCTTCCATGCAGTGTCTGACTCCTCATCTATCTGCCCTTACTGCTTTCTAACAAAGCCTTCTCTTCATTACTTCAGCACTTCAATACCACACAATGTGGCAGTTTTACACGAGTGCCAGAGGGATGACCAACCATTTGTAAAGCAGAGTGGGCACCCTTCTGCCACTCAAAGGGTTAAGGAATTTCACTCTGTCATCATCCTCAAACCTCCAGTCCCATTTCTAACACACGGAGCAGCGTAAATTGTAAATTCATCCTCCACTGCACACTATGCTGCTCTATGATTTATCTTACTGGCCATATAACAACTGCATTTTTAAATATTTCCTGCTGTCAGCTTTGTATAACATTTAAAGCTACATTTCTTATTACACGTGCATTATAACATACACTGGCAAGGTCCACCTAGGATTAACTCCTTATATTCTGCAGATCAACATTCAGGCCACCAACATTGTGTGTGTGTGTATATATATGTGTGTGTGTGTGTGTATATATATGTGTGTGTGTGTGTGTGTGTGTGTGTGTGTGTGTGTGTGTGTGTATATATATATATATATATATATATATATATATATATATATAATACCATTATCAGGCTGCAGCAAACAATTTCGAATGGTTTCCAAAATCTGTGCCATGAAGAACAAAAGACCCAAATTACACCAAGATTGCAGAACTGCCAGACCCCCAAACTGAATCCTCCCATGTAGGTGTCAATCACACAGGCAAAACAGGAACACTACCCCACCAACTGGCCCACACATACTTACAACAGACCTGAGTGCCAGAGGGGTACGCAATGCATTGCTCTGCTCTGGCACTCAAAGGGTTAACCCCTTCACTGCCACAAGGGTACGCAACACATTGCTTAGCAATGTGTTATGGACAACTCTGCCACTTAAAGGGTTAAAGCGTTTGTTTCCCTGTCAGCATCACCACTAATCTGCCGGCAGAGGTTGATCAACCATTTTGAATACACCAAAAAAGGATAAATTCCACTTCTGTCATATATGTACATTATGCTGCAATGTATTTTTATTCATTATTGGGTCTTACATTTTTTGTAGATTGGGGGGGATCCATTTGGTGGGATTGTCTAAACTTGTAGTGAAAATATGATTCTGATTTATGTATTTTGAAATGTTAAATTAACATTACAGTATAAACAAATCAAAATCCTGTTTCCACACCAATGCAGGTTAAGGATATCCCACAGAAAGGAATTTTTTCCCCCGCATGAAAATAGGATTATCTGTCCATTATATTCACTGGAGGTAACTGACAGAGGAGATACAGTACACACGCAGTACATTGCACTGCAAGTGAGTGTACAGATGACACATACACCAAGTTAAACTGCAGGGCGGATGATTATACACAGAAACACATACACCAACATCTCTTTATACTGTAAGTAATTGGACAGAGCAGAGGGAACATATACCACAATGCACAACAGAGGAAATGTACAAAGGGAACATATGCCGGTAATGTCACATTACAGTCTATTTTGATTATACAGACAACACACGCCATACACTGCAGGAAGATTGCATAGTGGACACACATATACCACATGAAAAAATACAGGTGGTTGTATAGACCGTTTTAGTGAAATTTTTTTTTTTTTTTTTTTTTTTTTTTTTTTTAGTCAACGAGATCGCGGCTCTGCTGCAGAGCCGCCTGATGATCTCTGACCAGATTTCCCTGAGTCAGCTAAAATGCTGACTACGGGGAAGGGAGAGGGCAACTTTAGAAGCGTTCATCTCTCAAACCGTAAAGGTTTGAGAGATGACACTGGGGGCAAAACGTTTCTTTTTACAAGGGCTTTAATATAGGGATTTGTAATACTGAAGTATTACTATCCCTTTAAGAAAATTTATGTCACCACCTGACAATCTATGCTTCTGCTCTGCCCACCAGTAACTTGTGGCCTGCTGTCTCTCTGTATTGCACCTCCACTGAAGCATGCTCCCACCTCCTACACTCAGCCAAATCTAAAGGCTTAGGCTGGTTCCTGTGGGTTTTATGCAGCCGCGCAAGGTACACCAAAGTGTGCGGCTGCATTTGATTATGTGCGTCCTGACTTGATATCACAGGAGGTCCCATCCGGCTGGGCAGTGAACAATGAGAAGTGGCACGCAGGCACAGCAGTGGGTCACATGGGGTGGCCCAGGCAGAGCAGGGACAAGCCAACTGGAATGAACATTTTCTGTTGCACAAAAGCGCCCTTGCTGTCACGCGGCGAGGGAGAGTAAGCAAGCAAAGGATTATATGCATTCACAATATAAAGTGGGCGGGAGGGTGGGTTTGACAGGGCCATTGCCAGGTGCCCCTGAAAATCGGGTGCCCTAGGCAAGTGCCTTGTCTGCCTATTGACAAATCTGGGCCTGCATACCCTCTTCAGATACCCTCTTCCACTCAAAAGGAGTGTAACATTCTGATGTGTGTGCTAAATCTTTTCCAAGCACTAAAAGGGTTAAAAGAGGGCATCTGAACCCTTTGAGTTCCGAGAGGGGCAATGCATTGCGGATCCCCTAGTAATCGAAACGGGAGAAACCACTGTGATGTTAGGAAAGTATTTCAAGCACGATCCAAGGCAGTTAAACGCACATATTTTGTTATTGTTATAGGTCATCTCTGAAAACCTTTGGCCAGACCCCTTCCACCCGCTCCGGAGTGGAGCCCGGTCATTCCACACTTCTTCTGAGCGGTGCACTGGGCTTGTCTGTGTTTGGAATGACAGGCTTATCTATATAATTATATGTGAGCGCTGCGTGGGACTGTGGATGATGGGAGTTGGGGTCAATGCTCATTCTGCATGCAGAAAAGGGGGATAGAGAGAGAGGGCGGCGGAGTGCTGTCTGTCCCCATCTCTGCATGCAGAATGAGCACTGACTACAACTCCCATCATCCCCAGTCCGACACAGCGCTCTCATATAATAATATAAGATGATAATGTCAGTTGTAGCCACAGGGCAAGCGGTCAAGTTACTTGTAGAATGTGTGGGTGAGCAAGGCGGCTGGATCTCTACGTAGGCAAGTGTCTGCAGACTTGTATGAAAATGATCCATCCTTGTGAACGTACTTGGGGAAGTGCTGGAGTGCGATTACCTGCTACTTTGCAGTAGAACTACCACAGCAAGAGGGGTGTAGAGCGCAGGGTTTGTATTGTGGCTCAGCGCGCCTCCAGACAGTGGGTGGTATGTGGCGAGGCGCTAATAAAAGCAGTTGCAGGGCCGTTTGGGAAAAGAGAGCGACCGGCCGCAGGAGATAACAACGGACCGGGTCCCACAGGCAAGGAAGTCTCGTGTGTGTGTGTTAATTTTTTGCAAACTTGGATAGTGGTGGGTGGGCTGGAAAGTGGGGGCGGGCCAAGTCCCTGCATGATTTTCACAGGACTTAGCAGTGGCCTTCGGCCACTGCTAAGTCCTGTGAAAATCACGCCCCCATTGAATCACCCAATGGGAGCAGTAACTCCGCCTTATTGCCACCCCTGGGTGTGTTTGCCAGGCACACAGAAGTCTTCTTTTATATATATATATATATATATATATATATATATATATATATATATATATATATAGACCAGTATTGAAGACCTGTGCACACGGGCCAAATTGGCAGCCAGCAGCCTCGTCTGTTGCTGCGGAGCCGGGGGCGCTGGGCCTTTTGGAGCATCCCGCTCCGGATCAGATGTGTCTCTGTCTGCAAGCCAGCGCATGACTGTATTGTTCCCTTTTAAATAATGTAAGCTAAAACCCAACCACCTACCAGATCGCGTGATGGACGCCCGACTCAAACCCCCCCCCCCCCCCCCCCACACACACACACACACAGAGCGGAGACCAGAAAATGATACAGCACGTAGGTGCGGGCCAGCACGCACCACCCGAGAGACGGTAAAAGGTAAACATAAACACAAAATAATGATATCATGATAAAGGACAAAGCAGAGCCCTCTGTCACTGAAAGGGGTAAAGCCTTTATGCTTCCCTGTGAGCGTCACCGATAAGCCGCCGGCAGAGGAGGACCATCACCCCTCCTCAAGCCACGCCCTGTGCACCCTCTTCACTCCATAGAAAAACACCTGACCTACTGTTAACCCGTTGAGTATCCGAGGGCTATGCATTGCACTGCAAAGCAATGCTTTTCTTACCCCTCTAGCACTCAAAGATATAAAACCTTAATGTTGCTATACTTCCATTCACCCTAAATAATGAATTGTGCACCCCTCTGTTACGCAAGGGGTTAATAACAAAAAAAAGCACTAAAATATAAATGAATACAGGAACACATTACCCATGCCTGTTTCCCTGAAGCCTCTGCTTCCATGCAGTGTCTGACTCCTCATCTATCTGCCCTTACTGCTTTCTAACAAAGCCTTCTCTTCATTACTTCAGCACTTCAATACCACACAATGTGGCAGTTTTACACGAGTGCCAGAGGGATGACCAACCATTTGTAAAGCAGAGTGGGCACCCTTCTGCCACTCAAAGGGTTAAGGAATTTCACTCTGTCATCATCCTCAAACCTCCAGTCCCATTTCTAACACACGGAGCAGCGTAAATTGTAAATTCATCCTCCACTGCACACTATGCTGCTCTATGATTTATCTTACTGGCCATATAACAACTGCATTTTTAAATATTTCCTGCTGTCAGCTTTGTATAACATTTAAAGCTACATTTCTTATTACACGTGCATTATAACATACACTGGCAAGGTCCACCTAGGATTAACTCCTTATATTCTGCAGATCAACATTCAGGCCACCAACATTGTGTGTGTGTGTATATATATGTGTGTGTGTGTGTGTATATATATGTGTGTGTGTGTGTGTGTGTGTGTGTGTGTGTGTGTGTGTGTGTGTGTGTGTATATATATATATATATATATATATATATATATATATATATATATATATATATATATATATATATATAATACCATTATCAGGCTGCAGCAAACAATTTCGAATGGTTTCCAAAATCTGTGCCATGAAGAACAAAAGACCCAAATTACACCAAGATTGCAGAACTGCCAGACCCCCAAACTGAATCCTCCCATGTAGGTGTCAATCACACAGGCAAAACAGGAACACTACCCCACCAACTGGCCCACACATACTTACAACAGACCTGAGTGCCAGAGGGGTACGCAATGCATTGCTCTGCTCTGGCACTCAAAGGGTTAACCCCTTCACTGCCACAAGGGTACGCAACACATTGCTTAGCAATGTGTTATGGACAACTCTGCCACTTAAAGGGTTAAAGCGTTTGTTTCCCTGTCAGCATCACCACTAATCTGCCGGCAGAGGTTGATCAACCATTTTGAATACACCAAAAAAGGATAAATTCCACTTCTGTCATATATGTACATTATGCTGCAATGTATTTTTATTCATTATTGGGTCTTACATTTTTTGTAGATTGGGGGGGATCCATTTGGTGGGATTGTCTAAACTTGTAGTGAAAATATGATTCTGATTTATGTATTTTGAAATGTTAAATTAACATTACAGTATAAACAAATCAAAATCCTGTTTCCACACCAATGCAGGTTAAGGATATCCCACAGAAAGGAATTTTTTCCCCCGCATGAAAATAGGATTATCTGTCCATTATATTCACTGGAGGTAACTGACAGAGGAGATACAGTACACACGCAGTACATTGCACTGCAAGTGAGTGTACAGATGACACATACACCAAGTTAAACTGCAGGGCGGATGATTATACACAGAAACACATACACCAACATCTCTTTATACTGTAAGTAATTGGACAGAGCAGAGGGAACATATACCACAATGCACAACAGAGGAAATGTACAAAGGGAACATATGCCGGTAATGTCACATTACAGTCTATTTTGATTATACAGACAACACACGCCATACACTGCAGGAAGATTGCATAGTGGACACACATATACCACATGAAAAAATACAGGTGGTTGTATAGACCGTTTTAGTGAAATTTTTTTTTTTTTTTTTTTTTAGTCAACGAGATCGCGGCTCTGCTGCAGAGCCGCCTGATGATCTCTGACCAGATTTCCCTGAGTCAGCTAAAATGCTGACTACGGGGAAGGGAGAGGGCAACTTTAGAAGCGTTCATCTCTCAAACCGTAAAGGTTTGAGAGATGACACTGGGGGCAAAACGTTTCTTTTTACAAGGGCTTTAATATAGGGATTTGTAATACTGAAGTATTACTATCCCTTTAAGAAAATTTATGTCACCACCTGACAATCTATGCTTCTGCTCTGCCCACCAGTAACTTGTGGCCTGCTGTCTCTCTGTATTGCACCTCCACTGAAGCATGCTCCCACCTCCTACACTCAGCCAAATCTAAAGGCTTAGGCTGGTTCCTGTGGGTTTTATGCAGCCGCGCAAGGTACACCAAAGTGTGCAGCTGCATTTGATTATGTGCGTCCTGACTTGATATCACAGGAGGTCCCATCCGGCTGGGCAGTGAACAATGAGAAGTGGCACGCAGGCACAGCAGTGGGTCACATGGGGTGGCCCAGGCAGAGCAGGGACAAGCCAACTGGAATGAACATTTTCTGTTGCACAAAAGCGCCCTTGCTGTCACGCGGCGAGGGAGAGTAAGCAAGCAAAGGATTATATGCATTCACAATATAAAGTGGGCGGGAGGGTGGGTTTGACAGGGCCATTGCCAGGTGCCCCTGAAAATCGGGTGCCCTAGGCAAGTGCCTTGTCTGCCTATTGACAAATCTGGGCCTGCATACCCTCTTCAGATACCCTCTTCCACTCAAAAGGAGTGTAACATTCTGATGTGTGTGCTAAATCTTTTCCAAGCACTAAAAGGGTTAAAAGAGGGCATCTGAACCCTTTGAGTTCCGAGAGGGGCAATGCATTGCGGATCCCTCTGGCACTCAATGGTTTAAGGCACAGATGAAGGGTATACATAGCAGAGCGAGTAAACACTGTTATAACTCTGTCCAATCAGCAATAAGTTCACGCCCAGGAGTAGGCATGGACTCTTCCTAGGTGACACTGCTGCTTTGGTAACAGAGTCAAACGTGGACATGCTTAGATATTTTACAGATATTTTTTTTAGGGGTTTGCAGTTGTAGCATTGGTGGTTCAGTGGTAGAATTCTCGCCTGCCACGCGGGAGGCCCGGGTTCGATTCCCGGCCAATGCAATAGCAGTATTTTTTTCTTCTTCACCTGGTAAGAGAACTATTTCTGCCTAATACAGATTATTATACAAATTAAATGCAGTATACTTTTGTTAAATTATATATAAACATGTAAAATTTCTAATAATTCTGAGAATCCCCTCATTTTTTTGTTACATATGTTGCATATAGCATTAGAGCAAAGAAGGTATAGCAGAGTTCATGGTCTCAGAACTTTAACTGGAAATTTCTGCAAAGTCCCTTATTAGGCAGGTTACCATCACTGGGCTTAACTGGAGTTGGACTGCCCACTTCACAGCTGCATTGTGATCTTTCTTGCCCTGTGGAGGGTGGCTTTATGAAAAGTCTTCCCTCTGGGCTGAGCCTCCTGAGATTCTCCCCTATCCTATGATGGTAACCTGAAGACAGAAGATTGGTAAGTAACCCTTTGAGTGCCTTAGTCCACTATTTGTCCCAGTATGTGTTGCCTCTTTCAGCAGAGGCTGGTGTTAGCATAGCTGTACTCTGGCACTCATTGTGGGTCTATTTTATTCTAATCTACTCTCTAGAAGGCTTTGGTAGTACAGATGGCTGCTGTTCATTGATGTTCCTTACTGGGTTAATCTTTTCACAGCTGTAATGTCTATTTGTTTGTTTTGGGTGTTTTGAGGGAATATTTCTGCCCCCCACACACTACTAGGATCTTAGTTTTTATGCTTCCCCAGGTGTCCCCTACAAATTTTGGTTTTTACCTAGGAAGTATGTCAGATTTTAAGGGGCATGGGGTAAATCTCAGGCAAAGGATTCAGGGGCTTTTCTTACCCTCTTCACACACTGTTCCTGTTGCCACAAGGGCTACCAGGAGAATATTTTGGGTCTCTGTGCCCCTTATGTGCAGTGGCCCCTAATACTACACTGGACCCCTCTAGCACCGACCAAAGCTTGCATGAGTTAAGACACTTCAGTGGCCCAAATCCCTTCCTGTGTCCAGGGGGTGCATCACTAATGGAAGCCTATGCCCACTTTTAAGATTGTCCTTGTATCCAGGGGTCATTCTCAGGATATTGGGGTTTCCTCTGAGAAAGAATTACCCTAGGAGGAGGAGGAGAGTGATGGGGAATATGAGGACGTGGATTCTTCCTATTTCTGTGCAGATTCCTTTGAGGCTGATCTGCTTCCCCTGAGAGGCTCATCAAGGCAGTCCTGGAGACCTTCCAGGTCTCTAACACCTCTGATGGGGAGCTCCCTCTCTGGATATTTTTCAGAGGAGTAAGAAGTCTTCTTGTGTTTCCACCCAATAACACTCTTGATCAGATCCTTATGGATGAGTGGAATACTTCTGATAAGAGGCTTTTCCTCAATAAACACTTTTCAAGCTATACCCTTTTTCGCCTGATACTTTGGTGTTGTGAGCTTCTCCCTTTGCTGTGGATCCCCCTCTTTCCCTGGTGGCAATGAACACTGCCCTACTGCTTGTGGATGCAGCAGGACTCAATGAGCTGAAAGATAAGAGGCAGATTCTCTTCTCAAGGCCTCCTTTGCTGTCACTGAGACAGTACTAAGGCCTCTTTTTACCTCTGTCTGGGTCAATAGGGCAGTAGCTGTTTGGGGTGAGCACCTCTCTGTTGCTGTACATGCTGATGTTGCCAAAGAGGACTTATTGATTCTGATGGCTAACATCACAGAGGCCTGTACCTATGTCTTTGAGGTTATCTTTGATGCCAGATTTTTGGCAAAGTCCACCTTTTCTGTTGCTGTGTGCTGCGCTCTGTAGCTTAAGATTTGGTCTGTGGACCAATTTTTTAAGAAGTCACTGGTCTCCTTGCCTTTTGCAGGATAAGTCCCTTTTTGGGACTGAACTGAAACAGACCATCAGTGACCCTACAAGTGGCAAGAGCACCTTGTTGCTTCAGTTCTCTACCAAGTGTACCTTTCTGGGAGGAAGGCATTTTTTTAAACCCCCCCCCCCAAACAGGGGAGCAGAGGGCGTAAAGTTTGCAGACCTCTCAAACACGCCCCAACTCCAAACCCAGACAAGCCTGGCAGCTCTAGGGTTCGGATTCAAAGGGGGATACTTTATCATTCAATTACTCTTGAACTACAACTCTGATAGAATTGAAATAACACTCTCCATGGCCCAAATACTATCAAGATTAATTGGAGCTGCTTTTATTTTGAAACATTACTATCCTTTTAAGAACAGAAGAGGGGATGCTTCATTATTTTATACATTATAACTTTTTGCATTTATTTCTTTAAAAAAAAAAAAACACTTAGATTTACACATGATCATACAGGATTGCTATTTTCTATATTTATCTCTACCATCTACCAATAGAGTTGTTTGATTGGTAATGTTTGTGTTCGTGGATGACGTTAACATGCATAATTGTGAGGCATGTATAAAATCCATCCCTTGGTAGGGCATGTAATGCACTTTTCTTTCATTACAAAGAAGAAGTCTTATATGTCGACCAAAACATCGAACACATAAAAGTAAAACTATCTCTGTTTATTTTCAAGTCCCATGAGTGCAGGCCTTATTTTGATTGTTGTCAAGTGATCATTGTTCTATAGGGGGATAGTGCATATCCTGCCAGAACCGTGTAGTCATTGGCTGGTTGTATTATGTTAGTGTTTGTATTGCTTGTATGTGTGTGTATGCATGTGTGTTCATTGTAGTCTCTGCATCTCCTTGCAGAGATTGTAACAGAAGTGCACAGGGGTCTATGCCTCCTTGGCCATGCCTGTAAAATCATGCCCCATAGTTGGACTATGGGACAGGCAGTAAAGAGGAGGTTTGAATAACTACTTCTTACTGCTGCCTCGGGTCTGTACGGCTAGGGTCGCAGAATGTGTGATAAAAACACATTTATATACACACACACCTCTATATGCATACACTGCATATAAAAGTAGCTGTAGGGGATATGGAAACGGTGATTTGTAGAAGCAGTGATTAGTTTCAGGAACACTGTTGGACTCTGAGGTCCATATTTAGCATGAAGCTGCTGGCATCAAAAGGATAATCTTCTTATACATGCAATGCCATCTTCTTTTTGTTGTACTGCTTAACTAGATGTGATTCTTAATGCTATCAATGCAGCATTTTCTCCCTTATGTATGGGAAGGGTGTGGGAAAATGGTAGATTACATTGGCTGAGTATTGAATTATACCAGTGAACCACATATGCAACATATTTTACATATTTTTCCCTGGATAATGGTCAACAGCTGTAACAATAACACTTCTGTTATACAGCTGCCACCTACCAATAGAGTTGTTTGATTGGTAATGTTTGTGTTGGTGGATGATATTAACATGCATAATTATGATGCATGTATGAAATCCATCCCTTGGTAGGGTATATAATGCACTTTTCTTTCATTACACATTTCCCAAGAGGAAGCTGTACCTCTTACTTTCCCTGAATAAATATCCTGATAAAAATTTGTTTTACATATAGCATTGGTGGTTCAGTGGTAGAATTCTCGCCTGCCACGCGGGAGGCCCGGGTTCGATTCCCGGCCAATGCAAAAGTTATTTTCGTCTACTTTACTATGAAACTTTTGTGTTTTTTTTTTATAAACAAATTTTAACTCTTTAAGCATCAGAGTGGTGTCCACTCATGGCTTCTCTGTTACTGTTTTAATGGACACTCAGACACGGAAGGTTATGGTAAAAACACAGTTTTATTAATAGAACAAGAATAATGTGACCCACACGGGCCCAGTACATACAAATGACACAACTGCCACAGGTCAGGCTACAATAACTTATAGTAACCCACACAGGTCCAGTAGGTACAGATGTACAAGACTGACACAGGTCAGGTCACCAGGATAAAGTAACCCACTCAGATCCAGTAGGCACCAAAGGTACAATACTGACACAGGTCCGGTCACAGTTTGTGTGATTCTGGAAGAGCAAGCAGGTATACTACTAGGCCATGGGAGGCCCTAGTAGTGTATAGTTAACGAAGACTCCCTACGCAGGGAGTTAGACCAAGCTATAAGCCACAGGTAAAGGACAGAGCTGAGGTCAATACTATCCCACAGGATAGTAAGAGTGAGACTAGGCAACAGAGCCAAAGGTAGGCTTAGGAGAGGAGACCAGCGGACAGATGCCATATCAGCCTTATCGGAGGCCACTGGCTGTAGGGTTCTGTAAGCAACAATGACAGGACTGTCTGAATAGTGAGGATATACAATACTGCCAGGCACTATCTCAGGGAGGATTGCCGGAACGTCTGTGACCCTGAAACGCTATAGCACCAACCCGTAACGGGTAACCGAATGCTCAGACCTGGACAGAACTACCAAGCAGTGGAAACTGACCGAGGCACCCAGAGAGAACCCAACCTCAGAATAGCAAGTGGACAGGTCAAGCATACCGGGTGCAAACAACGGATCTGACACCGAAGCAGAGGTATATTAGTGCAATGAGGAGGCAGGGTCACAGAACAGCGCTGCAGAAGCAGTGTAGACCGGAGGCAACCAGTAGCTGTCCGAGACGCTAATCTGCACCGGAGGGGAGCCCTCCAACCTGAACACAGGCAGAGCAGATAGTAGTACTGGGAGGTACACTGAGCAGGAGCTCCACCAATCCGGATCTGTACAAAGGGCAGGAACGTCAGCCAATCCGAGTCGGTGCACAGAGCAGGGACGTCGGCCGGGCTGGGTTGGTACACGGAGCAGGAACATCAGCCGGGCCGGGTCGATACACAGAGCAGGAACGTCAACCAATCCGAGTCAGTACACAGAGCAGGAACGTCAGCCGGGCCGGGTCGATACACAGAGCAGGAATGTCAGCCAATCCGAGTCGGTACACAGAGCAGGAACGTCAGCCGGGCCGTGTCGATACACAGAGCAGGAACGTCAGCCAATCCGAGTTGGTACACAGAGCAGGAATGATCAGGCAGAGTAGTCAGGCAGTCCGGGTCATACACAGAATCCACACGAATATCAGAAACAACACTGGCAACTGGAACACCACGAAAGGGCAGCGCTGAAGTGACAGGGCTCAGTATATAAGGGCTAGAACTGGGCGGAGATAAACCTCAGTAGCCAAGAAGAGAGAATCAGGAAGTAGCCCTGACATAACAATGTCGCCAGCGGAAGCATGGGCACCGTGATATCCTCAAAGTGTTGCACACATCTCTATTATAGCATTCCCCTTTGGATTATACATGTGTGTTGTTGACTTGAATGGATTGTTGCAAAAGTAGCTCCAACACCAATCTCAGTAGAAAGTCCTTTAAAAGATTTCAAACAGCCTGAGTGTTCTGACAGCTCAAAATGTAACATTTCTTCCAGGAAGCTTCCCAACACAGAGAGAAGGTAAATTACCTCAGTGGTACTAGAACAGCATACTCAACTGGTAGCTTGGTGGCAGTGTAGGTTTTAGTGATACCTCTTTTTTTGCACAGGTGTTACGCTTAAAGGCATAGAATGAGGGCGTTAAGTATGTTTTTATTATTCCCATCATTTGGCTTACACTTTTTTTTTGGGGGGGGTTATTATCCCTTTAAAATGAATGTTCCTGTGACTGTAACACCTGATAAAATCAGGGATATCCAAAAAACCTGTTCTGTCTCAGCCCTTTATTAGTATAAATTTACATCTCTGTAGATCTTACTACAAATGTAACCCCTTAAATTGTACATAAGTCTCTTCCATTGCAAAACATATTGCATACCTCTCTAGCATCCTAGGAGTTAAAACCCCTTTTAAATAATCTACTTTTTGGGGATTATTATTTCACCCCCCTGGTGCAGGTGTTTTGCCCCAGAATCACTCCAGTTTTTCTTTTGAGCTTAAGGCCCTATGAAACAATAATTGCTTTCATATTTTGTTAACATCCATGTGCATTCCTGGCCTTCTGATCCTTCCCATCCTTTCACCTGGACACCTGAGGAGGGATAGGGTTGCTGCATGTGATTAATAAGAAGAATCCTTCAAAACTTAAATCGAACAGCTTAATATTATTTATCCTAAGTGATGTAAAATTGTAATTTCCTTCCTGGAAATCACTTTCAATAAACAGTGGTTCACACAAAGAAACTATATATGTATATATATAGTTGGGTTTTAACATGCTGCTAGTTTTCAAATGATTATCCCACATGTGACCTGTGGGGGTGATTGCCTATAAGGGCTGTGAGCTCCAGTTCTTGTGTGGTGATCTCTCCCTAATACAGGTAACAAGTCCTTTCTCACACTTTTTTAAATTGTTTGTCCATTGTTTTTAATTGCATACATGGGGACCTATAAACATCTGATAAATTACAAAGGAAAGGGGTCCCCCTCCAACGCGTTATTATAACATCTCATCAGGGTACATTTTTATTTATTTTCTTTAGATAGGGATTAAGTGTTGAGAGTAGGTACTTGCCATAAATGAGGAACCTTGATGTGGTTGGCAAGCTTACCCCCTCTTTTTTGGGCCTAAAAAGGTTGGCACTAATGCCTCATTTTTATACAGTGTTATTACATATGCCCTATATAGGGTGCACTAATCACTATTATTCTGGAGGAGCGCAGGTTTATGGTCTGTTCTATGTTTACACTTTTTTGGGGGGTTGGAGAACCCCTGTATTCCTTGCTGCACACTTCAGGTATCTTTATTTATTCCTTAATGGACACTTTAATATAATTAATAGTATTATCCTATATAATAATTGGCCAAGTTGTGTGTAACGCCCGACATGCACAGTAGATACTGCTGCGTGTGCGGCAGTCACACGCGGTGGAGACTGCTCGCGCTGCGGCTGATACAGAGCTGGGCGCTCCACCGCGTGTGACTGCCCCGCGACCGGCTGCCTGAGGCTCTGTATCAGCCGAGGCGCGGGCAGTCTCCACTGTGTGACTGCCCCGCGACCGGCTGCCTGAGGCACTATGGCCCGTGTAACGGGCTGTTCAACTAGTAAGGTAATATACACATATATATATATACACATATATTCTTTACACATTTAGGTGAGTTAGCGCAGGAAGTTGTCTTTTCTGTCTATATATATATATATATATATATATATATATATATATATATATATGTATATATATATACATATATATAAAGTAATAAGCCTCATTGCATAATTTATGGTACCTCACACACAGAACATAATTGAACAGAATGCCTCATTACATAATTTATGTCTCATTAGGAGACACAACTCCTATTGGGTGATTCAATAGGGACTTTACTGCTCCCATTGGGTGATTCAGTGGGGGCAGGTTTATCATACAGGGAGTTGGCCCGCACACCACTATCCAACTGACAAAAAAAAATATAGCTGCCACTCGCTCCTGAAGTTCTCCTGGACCACACACTCTCTCACTGAGGATCATGACCCCACAAACACACTGTTTCACCTCCCACAGATAACTGTAACCCTCCATACACATTGTTTCACCTCCCACAGATAACTGTAACCCTCTATGCACTCTGTTTCAGTACGAGGGTGTAATGTTTCCATAAAATACAAACACTCAGGGATAAACTTAATAACAACTCTTTTATTTAACTCTTTTAATCTCTTCAGTCAGCCTCAATAACTGTCTGTTTTCAACTGTCACTCCTCTACTTCCTGCTTCCTGCCCTTTCTCCTCAAACACCACTTTCTATTTGTTCCCTCAGCAAATTGCTACGGTGCCTCAACTGAAGAGCCACCGTGTGTTATATTGCTATGTTACCTCAGCTTAACCCTTTGAGTGCCAGAGGGGTATGCAACGCATTGCAAAGCATACCTCTCTGGCACTCAAAGGGTTAAGTAAGGAGGAGTTACTGCTCCTATTGGGTGATTCAATGGGGGAGTGATTTAAAGGGATAGTAATACTTCGTTTTTACTTTATTTTATTTTGTAGGCATTAAAAAAACATGAAGAATTGTACAAGTCTTATCTCTCAAACCTTTATGGTTTATGAGATATTCACAAGCAAAGTTTCCCCCTCCCGCTCCTTTTACCTAGTGTAAGCCATCTCTTCTCAGATGTGGAATGCAGTCCATAGACTGGACAGATAACAGAAGGGGACACTCTTATTCCTATGAAAACAATGAAATCCCTGCCCCCCTTGACAAGCTTTTCAGGTTTTTACCTTATCTTAATTGAAGATTGTGCCTCTCTGCAGTCTACTTGGGCACCTCCCTTCTACTCAGGCTGAATAGTGTGACATCAGTAAAAGGGGCGAGAGGGGGATACTTTGTCATTGAATTACTCTGGAACTACAACTCTGACAGAATTGAAATAACACTCTCCAAAGTCCAAATACTATGACGATTAATTAGAGCTGTTTTTATTATGAAACATTACTATCACTTTAACCCCTTAACGACTGGCCGATCGGAGCGGTCAGTTAAGGACCACGGAGCTTTTTTTTTTTTTTTTTTTTTAATTCTGCTTCTGGACTCCCCGAACGGCGTGCAGCCACGGGGGGAGCCCGGAATTCCATGACGGTCATAGTACCTCATGGGTTGTTCAGTCAGATCGACCCTTGACGTACCATGACCTTCAAGGGTCGTTAAGGGGTTAAATCATGCAGCGAGTTGGTCTGCCCCCACTATCCAGCCCGCCCACCACTATCCAAGTGAAAAAATAAAATGGCTGCCACTCGCTCCTACACCACAGACACACACATCAGACAAAAAACACACACACACTCACACTCTCACTCAATCATAGACATTCACAATAATTCACACACACTATCTCACACACTCAGTCACACACACACACACTCACACTCAATCACATACACTCTCACTCAATCACACACTCACACACACACTCTCAATCACACACTCACTCACACTCTCTCACTCACACTCTCACTCTCATACACCCTCTCACTCACACACACTCATACACCCTCTCACTCACACACACTCATACACCCTCTCACTCACACACTCTCATACACCCTCTCACTCACACACTCTCATACACCCTCTCACTCACACACTCTCACTAGCACACTCACGCAATCACTCACATGCAGTCACTCACGCAGTCACTCACTCTCGCACTCACTCACACTTACTCACACCCCGGGAGCCAGCGCAATCCACCTTCCACTATAGTCTCACTCACTCACACCCCGGGAGCCAGCACGATCCACCTTCTACCATAGTATGTGCAATTACCACATGCATTTCAACTACATGAATGTATGCCACAGCGGAGGCATAAGTACAAACACAAACTCATTACAATGACACATAATTCACCCCCTTATGACTCACTTCTGTGTGTGTGTGTGTGTGTGTCTCTGTGTGTGCCTGTGTGTTCCTCACTGTGTGTGTTGCATGTCTGTATCACACTCTGTGTGTATGCATGTTGTGCATTGCAGGTATGTGTGCATGACTGTGTCGCTCTGTATGCATCTCAGTGCATGTGTGTGTCTCTGTGTGTTTGTCTTGCATCCGTGCATGTGCGTTAATTCCCTATATATCCTGACGGGCAGCGCTGTCCCACATTTCTAGAAGAAAAATAAATGATTCTGAAAGCTTTTTGTATTTGGCAGCAATTCCCAGTTCAGCTGCTAGATTATTAAAAGACCAGCCTTCTCCCCCAAAAGGCCCAAACATTAAGCAACCCAGTTAAACCATTACTTTATGGGAGAGTGGCATCATAAGCAAGCAACAAGACCAGGTGCTTTGACCTTTTGAGTGCCATATGGATGTGCACTGAAAGGATTATCCCTCTGAGTTCAAGAAAGATGAACAATGCATTGTGAAGCAATAGGTTGCACAGCCCATTGGTCATTAATGGGGTAAGCATGAGACCTTTGGCTTTAGCCCCCTAAAGTAGTAGGCAGGATTCCCCTGATGGCATCATTTATGCACATGTTCCATTACACCAATGGTTTCTAAATCTATCCATCTGCCACTCCTCCCCAACAGGCCTGGACTGAAAAGTAACCTTGCATATGTATGGTTTAATCATTTGGGCTGTCACCGGAACTTAGGTCCTTCAGTCCTGACCTGATCTTGAAACCATTGTACTATACCTTCAAATTCTCCAAGAGGCCTAACAAACGTGTCTCAGACTAAAGAACCTTCTTATGTTTTTAATTCTGCTGCAAACATTCTCCTGGATCTATCTATATTATTTTTCTGCTGAGAAGTGTATTTGTGCTCTGAAGAGCCTAGGAGTGTTTGGGCATTGGACATTCTCCAAAACTTCTCTGACTAGCACCTAATTCTTCACCTCATAGTACATTTAGTACCGTTGTACTTTTGTCTTCAGGGAGGGTGGTTTGGAGTATTGGTTTCCCAGCCATGTTTGAGGAGGCCCTGTATCTTCATGGACTGTCCCACTGTTCATAGCCATGAAAAGTAAGACAGACAACAAAGATACAGGGCCTCCCCAAACACGGCTGGGAAACCAAGAATCTAAACACTGTTCTGTCCCCTGCCTCCCTGGGTGGCCATCCCTACGACAATATCCTAGATTGTGTACCTGGGTATGTGGGCTTTCCTGTACTTCCTCCCACCTCTGCTGCACTCTCTGGGCCGTCGCCTCCTACACCTCTCCCTGTCTCAGCATGCCCAGGCTCTTCTCTAGCTTTCTCTTGTTAGGAATGTTGCATTGCTCTCCTTCCCTCCTTTTCCAGCCCCTCTACCTGCTCCAGCATCTATCTTGATGTTATGCCCAAGAACACTGTCTTTCAGTCGTTTTCACTGCCAAACAAACTCTGTCTAAGAAAATGTGTGAAGTATTTGCATGCTTATTATATATGTAGGGGAATGCTGGGTTGAAGGGAGTGGTGTATAATGTTGAAAACTGTGAGGAAATAGCTGTGTGTAGTGAGTTTTGAATGTATTTGTGTTAATATAGTGTAATATTATGAAAATCTCCCCTCCCCTCCTGTTTCTTGCAATAAATCCATTTTACACTTATATAATTGTGTGTAAATTATGAAATCAACCAGCCTTGCCAAATATTTGTCTTAAAAAGGCTCCATTATATAGATTCTTTAAAAGATCCTCCAGATATGGGCTGAGATTTACTAAAGTTCAGTAAGGGTTTAGGTTGTCGATGTTGTGTCAGATCTGTGTCTAAGGCACATCGCCATTAGAATTACGGAGCTAATGAGGGCCAGTATTACATCAATTAATAGGGTCCCCATGCTTGGTCAGGCCCCATACACTGGTACAGCCTTTACCCCCTGATGGCTGCAGCACAGTCTGGAACAGACAGGTGAAGAAGGCAGGTGTGTCAGAAATCTGGTTCAGGGGTAGCCAGGTCTGGACTGGAGAAGGCACCTGGATTAGGAATATTTGGTTTTGGAGTGGATAAGGCAGAATAATTAGGAATAGCTAGGTACAAAGTGGTGAGGGCAGTGTAATCAGGGATGGCTGGGTTTGGTGCAGAGAACGTAGCGTAATCCGGTATAGGTGGGTCTACAGTGAAAAAGGCAACAAAGCTATGGTTGTCTGGGTATGGGGTATGGAAGGCAGAGTAGTATGCATAACTTCTTCTGGAGTAGAGAATTAGCTGGTTCTGCAATGGAGAGAGCAGTGTAGTGAGGAAGAGTTGGACCAGGTGTGGAAACGTAGTTGGGAATAGTCAGGTCTGTATGGAGAAAGCAATGTAGTTAGGAACAGCCAATTTCTGGATTGGAGAAAGCAGTTTAGTTGAAATAGTTTGGTCTAGGGTGATGAAAACCACGTAATCTGGGATAACCCGGTCTGAAGTGGAAAAAGCATGATAATCAGAGATAGCTAGGTCTGGAGTGGAAAAGGCAGCATAGTTTAGGTATAGTTGGTTTGGAGTGAAAAGGCAGCATAGTCAGAGATAGCTGGGTCTGGAGTGAAAAGGCAGCATAGTCAGAGATAGCTGGGTCTGGAGTGAAAAGGCAGCATAGTCAGAGATAGCTGGGTCTGGAGTGGAAAGGCAACATAGTCAGAGATAGCTGGTTCTGGAGTGGAAAAGGCAGCATAGTCAGGGATAGCCAATCTAGAGCATAAAAGGCAGCATTATTTTGTAGAACTGGGTCTGGAGTGAGGGGGACATTATAGAG
Organism: Rhinophrynus dorsalis; assembly: GCA_037306005.1. Lineage (NCBI taxonomy): Eukaryota > Metazoa > Chordata > Amphibia > Anura > Rhinophrynidae > Rhinophrynus > Rhinophrynus dorsalis. The sequence goes on along the minus strand of CM074722.1, from coordinate 272,025,856 downwards.
TGGTATTGCAGGGTCTGGAGTTGAAAAGGCAGCGTAGTCTGAAATAGAAGGGTCTTGATTGGAGAAAGAAGCGTAGTCAAGTATATCAAAGTCTGGAGTGGAGAGGGCATTGGATTCATGGATACTTTGGGCTGAGAACCCAGCAAAGTCTGTATGGGAGCTAGGTAAAAGAAGCCAGACATCTGCGGTACTAGCTGGATGCTTGTTTTTGGGACATAGGATTAGGAACAACAAAAAAGGAATTCTTGATCAGGCCAGGGATAGTGAGAGGCTTTAAAAAGGCTCCTGAATTACAGCAAATGAATCAACCCCTTGAGTACGTCATAAAAATCCAAACCCTTAAACAACAGATAATACATTGATCTCATAATTACTATAGGCACTACCAAGTGAATACCTTTAATTTTACTTTTAAATCTGAACTGCCCAAGAACCTGTGATTTTGTTTTTTTTTGGTAAAAAAAAAAAAGGAAAAAAAAGTTATATGCAAGTCTCGGCAGTAATTCATCTGATACACGATAACTGCTCAGTCAAAATATTGCTGGCAGATTAATGTTCTTCATAAAATTTGTCACCTTACTGTGGGAAATCTCATTCTCTGTTATCTGTTTGTTGTGACTGTAATTGTTCTCGGGGTGGGGTTTATTTGCGTACCTTGCTTCCTACTGCATCTTACACAGTAGACCTACAGCCTCCTGACCAGGAGGAGAAGAATACAAGATAGGGTTACTTTCCCATCTTGCTGTGGAACTGCACCTGGGAAGCTGGATTCTGTTGCAATTGATACGTTTATCATTGAGTTTAGCTTCGCATTTCCCTATAGACTGCAATATGAATAACAGAGAGAAAAACCAATACAAACACTTATCACCTGTGATGGAATCCAGCCCAGTCTTTCTTAAAGTAGGTCTGTTGCCTATACTGCTTTTAGTCTCATTAAATATATTTATTCAATCTGCCTATAACTTCAATCAGACAGGTGGAATAAATTGATCTCTACTGTATCATACAGAAAGCTGATTCATAAGATGCATAGGTTGAGACTGGACTCAGATGTAGTTGATTGGACATATGGCTTAAGGACAGAAAGCATAATCAATGGTATTTATTCAAAAGAGTGATGGTTCACTAGTTGAGTGCCACAGGGGTCAGTGCTAGCCAGTTTAATCCCTTGCAGTCAGATAAGTATTTTTGCATATTTGTAAGTGTATTTTCCTTTATATTTCTACTATTTTTACTTTCTTTTACTGTACTTCGTGGGGTCTTCTGGCCATGTCAGAACCTAAGGGACACATGGGGAAGTCCAAGGTTAAGGATTCTAGTATCCCTCTTGCACTGTGGCCCCTATAATGCCACTGGGGCACTGTTAATCAGGTATCAGATTTGGTTAAGGCTTGTCTCTTAAGTCGCTTCTATTCCCTCATCTGTTCAGTGGATACTTAGCTTTTAGTCTTGACCCCCCCCCCCCCACACACACACACTAGGAGCTTTATCCTTGTATTTGGGGGTCACACAGAAATCTTTGGGCATTCCTCAACTGAGGAAGGGGAGACTGATGGAGATGATATGGACTCATCTCTGTCATTGGGGGATTTTTAGGAGGTTGACTTCAGACCCTCGGCTGCGGGTCTTATTAGAATGGTCCTGGAGATGCTTAATGTCTCAGAGGCCTCTGATGCTGATTCTTCTTCCCTTAACATTTTTAAGATACCTAAAAAGAAGGCACCTATTTTCCTCCTCACCATTCCTTAGACCAAGTTCTCCTATAAGAATGTAAAGCACCTGACAACAGACTTTTCCTTAAGAGGTGAATTTCAAACTTTGGTTGAGGCTTTACTGCAGTGGGCTACTCCTGCTGTTGATACTCAGATTTCTCATATTGCCAAGAATACTGTGCTCCACATGGCAGATGCTGCAGCCATAAGGATTAGACAGCTGAATGTTTAGACACTTTATTTAAGGTTTTTGCTGTCTGGGGTGACCACCTTTTGGATGCAATCGAATATGATACTGCCAAGAATTAGCTGGTGGCATTGCTCTCCAAGGTGCTTGAAATTAATGCATATCTCCTTGAAGTGGTCTATCTTAGGGAAAGCCTAGGCTTTTTCAGTGGCTGTGTCTCCCGCTGTGATTTAAGATCTGGTTGGCCTACCAATATTCAAAAAAACATCTGATTTATCTTCCCTTTGGGGGCAAACATTTGTTCCGCCCTGAGCTGGAGAAGAGTGTCAACCATGTCACAGGAGGCAAGCATACATTGCTACCTCAAGTTACTCCTAAGCTTACCTTTTATTCCAAAGAAGATGTGTGGCTTTTGTAATCTCCACCATTTCGGGCCTGGTCTGTCATCAACATTTCCTGAGTTTTGCTTTTCAGGGCAGTCACATCCAGTTTACTGCCCTTCCATTTGGTCTAGCATCTACTCCTAGGGTCCTCTCAAAGGTCATGTCACCTCGGCAGCTCACACAGCGCACAGGGAATCTCATTGACTCCCTATCTAGATGACCTTGTACTCAAGGCTCCTTCAGAGGTAATCTTGCTCACTCAGTCAGGAGTATGTTTCCATTCTGGAGCAGCACAGGTGGGTACTCAATTTCAAGAAATCTTCTCTGATTCTGTTTTAGGTCCTGCACTTCCTAGGAATGTGATATGATGTCTTTCAGTCTACAAGATTCGGTCCTTGTTTCTTCAGGTGAATAGGTTTCATTATGTTAGAAGAAACGGGAGGATGAATCATGATATCAGAAGGAATCTTAGTTCCAGATCCCATAAAAAACATCGTTTTTGAGTATTGAGTGGTGTCTTTGAGCTATTATCAAAATGTGAAAAGATATATTAACTTATTTGTCATGCTTACTGTTGGCATGAAACACTATTTTCACACCCAGTATGTTTATTTAGCACTCCCTGTCTAGAATCGGATCAAATTGAAATAGGCTATGTCATCTTATGATGCGTTCCATAGTTGAAACACATCAGACTGATCTGGTTTACGAGTCCCGTCTAGACAGGAAATGACGGACTCAACCGGAAGTACCCCACTCGAGAGAACATACGGAAAAATATATGGGATCTGAAAGTATATCAATAAAGGTAAATAAAGTTTTTTTTATGTTATCTCATAATTATATTTGCTATTTTTATACTTGAGGAAATATCTCTACTGATACGAAACACGTCGGGGCGTTATTTTAATCATAGCATATATATTGGATTTTATTTTATTTTGGATAAAACTTTGTAATATAATAAATATAGTCTACTATTATCTTCAAATATTGTGAGAGTGCTGATTCCATATGGAGGAGATGCAAGGGGGATGATCATTTGACTCCAGATGTGCCTTTGATCTTTCTTGGTTCTGGTGAGCATAAATAAGTAGGGGATTTATGACAACTGATAATTTACAGACGTGCTCTTAGAGGGTCTGCACCCTTCTCTCTTCTTTTTGTTGTTTCTTCGGGTGTCTCAGGGAATATCCTATCCATCTGTGACAGTGCGAAAGTACCTGCACTTGCTGGGTTACCTGGTCTCTGCTCTGGAGGCAGTTCTCTTTATTCAGTTCCATACACTGGAATTTAAACTGGACACTCTCAGGAGCTGGTCCAAGCATCAGTTTCATCTGTTTCATTCATGTCTCTGTCCCTTCGGACGAAGAAGGACCTGTGCTGGTGGTTTCAGAAATCCCTTCTGATGCTGGGGCATCCATTTGTCATTCCTGATTGGGTGATGTTCATCGCGGATGCCAGCCTGCTGGGCCGGGGTGGTATCCTGGGTCCTATGATGGCTCAGTGTCATTGGACCATAGAGCCTTCTGACCATCAGTGTTCTTGAGCCAGTGCAGTCTGTCTAGCACAGCGCCACTTTTCTCAACTCCTCCTGGGATCTCCTGTCCAGATTCACTCAGTCAATGCAACAGCAGTGGCTTATCTTAATTCCCAAGGCAGAACCAGAAGCACGACAGCCAAAGTCTGGAAGACTCTCTTGTGTGCTGAGGACCGCTGTAGAAAAGGTGGTGGCAAACTTTCTTGGTCACCAGCACCTGGATCTCTGGAATTGGGAGCTCATTCAGAGCATGTTCAACATGATTGTCTGGAGTTGGAGACTTCTAACGGATCTCATGGCCCCTCACCTGAACCGTGAAGTTCCTAATTTCTGTGTCAGGTCTTGAGATCCTTTGGCCCTGGATGTGGACACAGTGACCATTCTATGGAATTTGTTTAGGCTGATGTGTTTCCTCCACCCCCCTATTCCCAGGGTGTTGTAGAAAGTCAGAACAGAGCAAGCTCGTATCATCCTGATTTCTCTGTCCTGGTTCTGTCACATTTAATGTTCAGATTTTCTCAACCTATCTGTGTCAAAGCTGTTTGGATGTGCTTGTATCTGCACCTTCTGACTCAGGGCACCTTTGATTTCATGTTTTTTCTGACTGTTAATTCTACTTTGTTCCAGGCTGGGAAACAAGCTTTTTCTAAGACATACCATAGAGTCTGGTCCCTGTTCTAGTGGTGTGCCAATCAAGGTCCGTGTCCATGCCCTTTTTGGCCTCTGGTAACCTTGGGCTTTGTACAGGATGGTGTTCTGAAATGGCTTGGTCCATCAAGGTTTGGATTTCTTCTCTTTCCATCCTTTTACAAAGCGGTATTGTCTTGCTTTCTGATGATCACATTTTTGTCCAATGGGTAACTCATGTCTGCACTGCTTTTCAGGATCCCACACCTCATTAGGACTTGAACCTGGTATTAGGAGTGTGATTGATGCCCACCTTTGAACCCATATCTTCAGTTTCTTTGTGTCATCTGACATTCAAAACAGTGTTTCTTCTGGCTATTGCGAGCTGCTTTGTCCTGTAAGCCTCCTTTTCTGGGTTTCAACAAGATTGGGTTGTTCTGAGAAGACCTTTTTTTACAAAGGTTGCTTTGGATTTTCACATTAACCAGAAAATGTTCATGCCTTCTTTCTGTCCTGCTCCTTTCTAATAGGTAGGAGCTGGAGTTTCATCTGTTGGCTGTAGTCAGATGCTTAAAGTACTTACTATGTTCATGGCATGCAGCCTTTCTGAAGATTGGATTTGCTTTTTGTGATTCCTGAGGGCCTGTGTTATGGGTCAAGCATGTATCTAAAGTTACTGGTGCTTTCTGGATTAAGGTGACCATTCACCAGGCTATGTTCTCGGGAAGAAACCTCTACCCTTTTTGGACAGAGCACATTCCATTAGGTTGGTGGTTGCCTCTTTGACCTTCAAGAATCAGGCCACTGCTGAGCAGCTGTGTAAGGTGGTGATGTGTTCTTCCTTTCACCACTTTATCAAACACTAACATGTGAATATGCTGGCCTCGACTGAAGCCAGCTTTGGCAGGAAGGATCTTCAGTCTGTGTTACCTGTATAATGTCATTCTTGCTTTATTTTTAGAGATCAGAACCCTGTTGGTTTCCTGTTCATTTCCATGCCTGTGGATACTGGTTGGTGATGGAGGGTTTTTTTCCCCTCTTTTTCCTTCCCTGAAAACTTGGTGTATAGGTTGGTATAGCCCTATGCTTCCTGTGTTCTCCACTGGAGAAAAGAGGATTTTAGTGAACTTTCAATTAAATCCTTTTCTCCGTGTAGAAAACAAGACCCTCCCGGAGAAAAAACTTTGGCTTGAATCCCCAGGCAGAAGGGTCCTCTTGGATTCACTGTCCAGGGATTTCCTTCTCTTTCACTGCTGTTTTGCTTAATCTTGGCTTTGCTATATGTTAATATTAGATACTAGCAGGTTGGGAAAGTGGAAGGAGGAGAGAGTCTCTAAAGTGTCCTTCCCTCCTGGAGGAGGAGACATTACCCCCTGGTTCATGTGTTCCATGGATTAAGAGAAAAGGATTTCAGTAAGTTCACTAAATCTTCTTGAATAAGTGATAGGTTTGCTTTCTTTATCCAGGTGTGGAAACTGCCACACCACAATAATCAGCTTTGCTCTAACATACAAATAGTTTTATGTAAAATACCTTTTCTATGTAATCCACACCAGAAAACAAATCTGTGTTACTGTGAATTCACTTTCCATAAATGATGTCAGGTTTGAGCTATAGCAGGGTATGTAATATGTGTTATATTGTATTTAAATTAGTGTTTTTATTCTGAGATAATTTTCTTTATCTAAAACACTAGTGACACAGGGCCTTTTTCTATACACTAAAGCAGTGAGTTTCTGGAGCAAATTTATGTGGTCGATGTGGTGCACTTAGTTTGCTCTAGAATTGCACTTATTTAGCTTCATGAATAAGACCCATAGATTTTCATTTTAAATGTGTGAATTCTTCAGTTGTTTAACCACTTGGATGCTGTAGACATCTCTATCATACAAGGGAATAATTAGAATATGGTTAAAGTTAGAATTTGTTTTGGCACTTGGACTTCCACTCTATTCTTCCATTATCCTGCTGATCTGAGCAGTGTTACTGTACTTTATTTGATTCACATTTTTCTAACCTGTGTGCCAACCTTTTCCACCCAACAACTGTGTTTTTGTTTTTTTTTCTCTACAGGAACTGCAAATAACACCACTGATTCTGGTCTGGACAAGATCAATGTTTTTGCCCCCAGCAGGTAAGAGCATGACCACCTGTTTTGGGCACCAATAAGTAGGTAAGAGAGCCCTTTAGTGACATGCCACTAGAATGATTACATTAATTGAATTACTGCAGTGCATGTTATAATGCTCTGGCAGCAGAGAGACTGAATGCCATTAAACAACTTACAGGGCCTTAAAAGAGGAGCAGTTCTGGGTGAAAACAACTGCACCACAGGGGACAGATGATAAATCCTTTGTATTGCAAAGCTTTAGAGATCACTCTAACATTTGTGAGGTTAAAAGCGGCATTTAAATCAATGAGAGGTTTTATTCCTCCCCTGTGTGTCAGTTGATTTGCTGCACAGTCTTTTCTTCTGTGCATAACACCTAAGTGAAAAACATTGATGCTGATATTCTAAGGTAAAGTGGTGCAATTATGGGGTGCATCGAAGGGAAGAAATATGGAATTTACTACTGTTATACATTACCAGAGATTAAACCCCATTGTTAAGAGATGGCATACCATAGGGAATGCTAGAAGCTCATAACCACCTTTTCGAAATTAACCTTGTAATAATACAATGGCTGTGACAACTACAGATATGAAGAAAAGGTAGACAAGCCATACTATTTCGGAAAGAAGACAACTCACTACATCAAATAACTGGTCACTTACCTTTCTGATCCTAGGCTAGTGTGCTCAGATATTTCCAGAATGTGGCACTATACAAGGAAAAATAAATACATAAATAAAATAAATATAAATGTGATATTTTTCTTTACTTTCACCACTTCAAAGATAACCAAGATAGTTGAAAACCATAGAATTTATTAATGTATTTAGCCCAAGAAATCTTGCACTACATTGGTGTGGGTTGACATACTATATGTAGTGCCAGAAACACTAAAATACATCTATTTCTCTTCATTTTTGAAGTTGTTTAACTGCATTAAATGGTCATAATAATTTCAGATGTAAAGAAAAAGTAGACAAGGTATACTATTTTGGAAATAAGACAACCCACGAAGGTGGCTATTGCGTCCTGGATCAAGTCCACCATTCGTAAGGCTTACGAGTTTAGGAAGAAGCCTGTTCCTTTTCGGGTCAAGGCTCATTTTACGAGATCTATTGTTGCCTCTTGGGCTTACAAGAATCAGGCCTCCGCTGATCAGTTGTGCAAGGCGGCCACTTGGTCATCTGTGCACACCTTTTTGAAGCACTACCGTGTTGATGTGCCTTCATCGGCTGACACCAGCTTTGGGAGGAAAATCCTGGAGGCAGTCTTGCTTGTCCAGGATTTTCTTTGGCTCTTGGTGCTTCCTTCACTTTTGAGTCCCGTTGGCTCTAGTTCAGTGTGATGTATAACAGTTGGGGTGTTGTTACCCCTGTTCAGTGTCCATTGACACTTCAGTTTTTGTTGGGCTGTCTTTGATCTGATGGTCCACATCTTTGCGTCTGGTCCTTGCCTTTCTTCCCTTCTCTGGGAAACTCAATCGTTGAACATCCCAGAGTTACCAGTAACCTGTATTGGAGGACAGAGAAAAGAGGATTTTAGTCTTACCTGTTAAATCCTTTTCTCTTAGTCCATACAGGTTACTGGTCACCCACCCTGTCAAGGGACCATGCTTGGCTCTCCTGTGGCAGACTATGGAGGTCCTTCAGGGTCATGCTCACAGGAGTCTTCTTTCCCTTCTACTATATAGTCAATAGTTAGTGTCTCAAATCTTTCTGGAGCTGGTTGGCTAGCTGCAGCCAAGGAGGGAAGGTAGGCTCCACCCCCTGCATACAATTCTAGAATTTTTCTTGACTAAAATTAAAGGGGCGGATCGCCTACCCAGAGTTACCAGTAACCTGTATGGACTAAGAGAAAAGGATTTAACAGGTAAGAATAAAATCCTCTTTTCCCTTCCTCTCAATTTTTTGGGGATCCCTTTGAGGCTGATCCTGTCCCCTCAGCTGAGGGCCTGATCAGGGCTGTGCTGAACATTCCTTTGGTTCAGAAGGTTTCTTCTAATCCCTCCGATGTGTTTCAGGAGCCTGTTAGGCCCCATACTTGTTTTCCACCTAACCCCACTCTTGATCGCTTGGTGTCTGAGGAGTGGAAGTTTCCAGACAGGAAACCATCTGTCTCTAAGAAATTTGCTAAGCTTTATCCATTCTCTGAAGTGGCCCTAGCTTAATGGGTTCATCCCCCCAAAGTGGACGCCCCTGTCTCCAGGCCTTCTAAGTCCACTGCCTTGCCTGTGTCTGATGCATCTGCTATGAAAGACTGGACTGACAAAAAGCTTGAGACCTCTCTCAAGGCCTTTTTTGCAATGGCTGGTTCTGCCCTGTACCCCGCATTTACTGCAGTGTGGGTGAATAAAGCCGTTTCAGTTTGGACTGGGCAGCTCACTTCAGCTGTCCATCAGGGAACTACTACTACTGACATGTTGCAGCTTCTCGCCAACCTCTCTGAGGCTCAGCATTATGTTTCTGCTGCCCTGTTTGACGCTGTGCGCATAGTAGCCAGGGCATCAACTATGTCTGTAGTAGCCAGATGGGCTCTTTGGCTCAAGATCTGGTCTGCTGACACTGCCTCCAAGAGGGGTCTCCTGTCCTTGCCCTTTCAGGGCACCTCACTGTTTGGGCCTGATCTCAAGGATCTGATCAGTGAAGCCACTGGAGGAAAGAGTACTCAACTGCCAGTGGTCCAGAGGAAGAAGGCGCCTGTCAAAAGGAATCTGCTTTTTCGTCCCTTTCAGGCTGACTCGCGCCAGGAGACCCAAGCGGTGCCTCAGGCTCTGTGCTCCTCTTCCAAACCTAAGCAGCAGTGGTGTTCCAAGTCCTCCGCCAAGCCCAAGGCTTCCAAACCTTCTTCTGCATGACTCGCCGAATCCGGGTCCCCACCTGCAGGTAGGTGGCTGCTTATGCCATTACCTCTCGGCTTGGGAGGCCTCTGTAGCTGACCTGTGGGTCTTGCAGGTGGTGGCTACAGGGTACAGGATCCCCTTCATCTCCCTTCCTCCTTCTCAGACCTTCTTTTCTCGCTGTGCTGTGGGAGCAGAAAAGCACCGCCTTTTCGAGGGAGCCATTCAGGCCCTTCGGACAAGGTCAGGTTCCAATTCCGCCAGGAGTCACTCCGCACGGTGATAGCTGCCATGTCCCCTGGGGAATTTCTGGCCTTGTTGGATCTTCCAGATGCTTATTTGCACATCACCATTCATCCAGAGAGTCGGCAATTTCTTTGCTTTGCTTTCGACCGAGGGCATTTCCAGTTTTCAGCCTTCCCCTTTGGCCTGACCACGGCTCCTCAAGTGTTCAACAGAGTCCTGGGAGCATTGATTTCCATCCTCCATCGGGATGGCATCAGACTCACCCCATACATGGACGATTTCCTTCTGAAGGCATCTTCTCCAGAACTCCTTCATCAGCAGGTGCAGGATTGCATTCATGCTGTGTCCCGTCACTCTGGACAAGTCAGACCTTGTTCCCTCACAGAGGATGGTGTTTCTGGGCCTCCTGGTGGGAAATTTCATTTCCACCATAGAAGCGGTTCCGTTTGCCATGGCTCATACCAGGGAACTTCAGAGGTTTCTAATCCTGGCATGCAGGGGTCGACCGGATTTCCTGGAGAGGTCCCTATCTCTCCCTCTTCACGTGGAGCTGTGCCTCTTGTGGTGGCTCAGACTGAACAATCTCCTGAAAGGCAGGCCCTTCCTGCTGCCATTGTGGACAACAGTGACAACAGATGCCAGCCTCTCCAGATGGGGAGCGGTCCTGTGGCACCTGAATGCTCAGGGACAGTGGTCCCAGGAGGAATATCTCCTTCCCATCAATGTCCTGGAGCTTCAGGTGATTTTTCACGCCCTGCGACATTGGACGAGACAGCTGGACGATTGCCCAGTCATGGTACAGTCGGGCAACACCACAGCTGTCGCCTACATCAACAAGCAAGGCGGTACAAGAAGTCTCGCTGCTTGGCTAGAGATCATGGCTATTTTGTCCTGGGCAGAGGAGCATGTCCCTGCCATTTCCGCAGTTCATATTCCTGGCGTAGACAACGTTCTGCCAGACTTACTCAGTCGACACACAGTGGACAGTAGAGTGTGGGAACTGCATCAAGAGATGTTCAACCTCATTGTCCAGTTGTGGGGTCTTCCGTGCATCTACCTGATGGCAACAAGGCACAACAGGAAGATTCCAACATTCTGCTCTCGCTGGGCATATCTCCTGGCTCTAGCAAGTGGATGCCTTGTCAATTCCGTGGAATTTCCCTCTGGCATACATCTTTCCTCCCATTCTCCTGTTGCACAGGGTGATACTAAAACTGCGACTGGAGAGCTGCCCAGTCATTCTGATTACTGATTACTCATTCTGATTTCCGGAGCTTCTGGATCTCTCAGTGGCGGTACCTCTTCGGCTTCCCTCCCTTACAGATATTCTTCTACAGGGTTACCTGTGGAAGGAGGATGTTCATTGTCTGGCTTTGACGGCATGGTGATTGAATCCTCAATTTTGAAGAAGAGAGGGTTTTCTTCTGGTATGGTTGCTACTATGCTTCGTTCCCATAAGCTGGTTTTCTCTACGGCCTACCATCGAGTTTGGTTTACCTTTCTATCTTTGTGTGCTGATAGGGACCTGTCTCACGATTTAGATCTTCCTATGGTCCTTTCCTTCCTCCAGGATGGTGTGGATGAGGGTCTCAGTCTGAGTTCTCTTAAGGTTTAGACTTCTGCTCTCTCTATTTTCTTTCAGATGCATCTTGCTATTCTTCCTGATGTCAAGGTTTTCTTCCAAGGCATTGCTCATACCCGTCCTGTGTTTAAGACTCCCACTCCTCAGTGGGACCTTAACTTGGTTTTGGGCGTCCTTCAGCGCCCTCCCTTCGAATCATTGGCCACTATTCCTCTCCATCTGCTGACATGGAAGATGGCTTTTCTTCTGGCGATCGTGTCTGTTCACCGTGTTGCAGAGCTGCATGCCCTGTCTTGTAGGCCACTCTATTTTGGTGTTTCACAAGGACAAGGCGGTGCTTCGCACTTCGCAGTAGTTTCTCACGAAAGTGGTGTCTGAGTTCCACATTAATCAAGAGATTGTGGTTCCTTCTTTCTGCCCTAACCCTACTTCTGACAAGGAGAAGGATCTTCACCTGTTGGATTTTGTGCATTGTCTCAAGTTCTGTGTGCATTGCACTGAGCCATTGAGGCAGTCTGACACTCTTTTTGTCATTCCTGAGGGTCCCAGGGCAGGGAAGCCTGCTTCCAAGCTAACCATTGCTTCTTGTATCAAGTACACTATTCGTAAGGCTTACGACCTCAGGAAGAAGCCTGTTCCCTTTCGGGTCACTGCTCATTCTACAAGGTCTATTGGGGCATCTTGGGCCTACAAGAATCAGGCCTCAGCTGATCAGTTGTGCAAGGCGGCCACTTGATCGTCTGTGCATACCTTCTTGAAACACTACCGTGTGGATGTGCTGGCATCGGCTGATGCCAGTTTTGGGAGGAAGATTCTGTAGGCGGCCTTACCTGTTTAGGATCTCTTTAGCCTCTCAGTACTCTTTCACTTTTGAGCCCTGTTGTCTCTAGTTTAGTGTACTGTGTAACAGTTCATGGGGTTTGTTTTACCCTTGTTCAGTGCCTGTTAACACTTTGCGGTTAATGTTGAGCTATTTATGATCTGTAGGTTCATTGGTGCTCTGGTGACTTTGTGGGCCTGCGCCTGGTCCTTGCCTTTCTTCCTGCCCTGGGGAACTTAATGGTTGGACATCCCAAAGTTACCAGTAACCTGTATTGGACGACAGAGAAAATAGGATTCTAGTCTTACCTGTTAAATCCTTTTCTCTTAGTCCATACAGGTTACTGGTCTCCCACCCTGTCAAGGAACCATGCTTGGCTCTCCTGTGGCAAAACATGGGGGTCCTTGCGGGTTCATGCTCACAGGAGTCTTCTTTTACCTTCTAGCTACCTAGTCAATAGTTATTCTGCAAATCTTACTGGTTGGGGATTGACTAGCTGCAAGCTAAGGAGAGGAGGTAGGCTAAACCCAGCAGTCACTTCTCAGAATTGTTCCTTCCTACTTAAAGGGGCTGATCGCCTACCCAACATTACCAATAACCTGTATGGACTAAGAAAAAAGGATTTAACAGGTAAGACTAAAATCATATTTTTGATGTAGCCAGGTTTTATGGGAAATCCTCAGCCTTTTCTATTTACATGCACTGCACCTTGTGGGTCAAGATTTGGTCTGCAGGCCAGTTTTCTAAGAAATCACTGGAGTCCATGACTTTCCAGGATCAGGCATTGTTTGAACCTGATCTGAAGTAGGTCGTTAGTGAAGCTACTGGTGGAAAGAGAACCTTATTGCCTCAGATCTCCACTAAGCGGTCCTTTCAGGCAAGGAAGATGTGCCTATCAGTGGAGCAGGGGGCTCAAATCCCTCAAGCCTCCAAATGCACCCAGTTGCAAACATCAGACAGTCTTGGCAACCAAGCGATCATCTGCAAGCTCTAAGTTGACAAGCCACCCTCCGCTTGACTTGTGGAATCCTGGCCCATCATTGTTTATAGGGGTCCGTCTCCACCTTTTTCAAGGGGCCTGGTCATCCTCTATGATGTGAGTACGTAACTCAGTATACACTCAGGCGGAGATAGAAAGCTAAGCAGGGAGCAATAACTACTACCAGAAATAGTAGACTGCACCTGCAAGTTGACACGTCCTTACCCGTCTCTCTCTATCTTGCGGCTGCTCCGATCCTCGCCGATTGTGCGCCGCTCGCCCCCGCTGGGTTTCCTAGTTTGGGCCGTTCTGTTCCTCTCTGTTTCTTCCCCTATCCAGTTCTTCTCAGTGTGGCGCTGTTGCGCTCACCCCCGCTCTGCTTGCTTCTCTGCCGTCTCTATTACTGATGGCTGCGTTGTCTGGGTCTTTTTCTCTGGGCATGCACAGGAGTGGCTTCCGACACATAGTCTTAAAGGGGCAGTGGATGCACACTACTGACGCGTTAGTATAGCGTCCCTAGTAGTGTTGCAGCCTGTGTAGCTGATAGCCATAGTGTTCTAGCCGTGTATGAACCTTGTTATCTCAGTCTAGCCCTTGCTTGCTGTTTCTGTTCTGGATATTCCATGTATGACCTGGCCTGACCCTGACCTGCTCTTATCCACTGTTTCTGTTCCAGCTACAGCCCTCCTGTGTATGACCCGGCCTGTCCCTGACCTTTCCTGCATGCTGATTTAGTACCACGTGCTGTGATTTCCGTGTTTGACCTGGCCTGTGACCTGACCTTTCCTGCCTGCTGATTTGGTACCGCCTGCTGTGATTTGCGTGCTTGACCTGGCTTGTGACTCGACCTTTCTTCTGTCTCCTGTTCCTGTGTTGTTCAGTTCCGGTTGGAGCTTGTTTCTCTCTGGGGATAGGGGTTGCATGGTTTGTTCTGAGGTGACCATCGAGGGAACCCTTCGGCTCAACCAGAGGGGTCCAATCTAGCGTCGCGGCTAGCACCTTTATCCGGCTAGGCTGCAGCACAATCCCCTTAGGACAAACAACGCACCCAAGCCTCGTACCCAAGTGTCGCTCTTCAGGAACTTGCTCCACTATCCCTTGTTGGAGGAGTCTTATCCACCACTCTCTTCCTTCCAGGAGTTCCCATCTATGCGATACAAGTCTTTAGATACGTGCAATAGCACCGATACTGGGGCTAGGACCCAGAAATAGATCTCTATACCTTCCATCAGAATCAAGTGGTAAGAGGCCACAAAGGAATAAATGGACTGACTTAGGCCTACAGTCAGTATCAGGAGATATAGGCAATCAAGGTAGAGAACCAGAGGAAGTCAGCCAGAGCCGAAGGTCAGAACCAAGCGGGTAGTCAGACAAGCCAGAGGTCAGCATCAGAGCGGGTAGTCAGCCAGAGCCGACGGTCAAAACCAAGCGGGTAGTCAGATAAGCCAGGGGTCAGTACCAGAGCGGGAATTCAGCCAAAGCCGAAGGTCAAATTCCAAGCGGGTAGTCAGACAAGCCACAACACTGGACACAGGGAAATCTAGGAAGACAAGCCAAAGATCATACACGGAGCTCAACCAAACTACAGCTGCACTGGAACACCACGAAAGGGCAACTTTTGTGGTGTCCAGGCAGTTTAAATACTGATTGCTTGACCCCTGGAAGGTGAAGCAAATTAGGTACTGTCCCTTTAAGAGCCGGGCTGCAACGTCACTATGGGAATCCCCGTGACACGCGCCCACACTCTGCCGCCCGGTAGGGAAGCAAGCAGAAGTGGCAGGAACCTCACAGAAGCAGACACAAGGAGCCGGATGCCCGAATGAGCACCAGGGCGTCTGGCTGAAACAAGACGCGGTTCAAGCCATGAGGCAGAATACAGGAGACCGGCCGCTCACCGAGTACCCTAGCGGCCGGCTTTCCAGAAGGTAAGCGGAATGCTTAAAATGGTATCAGAAAGGTACTGCATAGTTTTCACATCCTTTCCTCCTTATTGCTTCTTTTTGTCAAAGTGAGTCTTTTCCATGAAGCAGTCTCCACTCTTCTGGAAAAGCAGGTCCTCCAGCTGTGGAGAACTACAACTCCATCATCACTAGCCAATCATTGGAAATTGTAGTCCTCCACAGCTGGAGGGTCTCAGGTTTCCAACCCCTGGAATACATTATAAGTAATATGGCCCTGCTTGCTCTAACCTAGAGATGCCTCAGCTAGTGCTCAAAAATCCCTTAAAGTGTTTGTAATATCCAAAAAAATTTTTTTTTTGCATTTAGAAGAGCTTAAAAAGCTGAGCTAAATGCAAAAAAATGTATCTCTCAAACCGCTATGGTTTAAGAGATACAGGAGCTTCTAAATGCAAAAAACTTTTTTGGACATTACTAACACTTTAAGGGATCTCAATTATTCAATACACACAAGACAAGCAAGACTTTTCCCCCTGACTCTTTGATAGAACTAACATCAATTTAGAGACCAAAGGAGCAGCCACATGGTTCAGATCATGTAGTAGGTTACAATGTACTCTCATCCTTAGAATTTGGCCTTGCACTAAAAGACCCTGAGGTTTAGTCTAAGCTCCTTAGTCTCAGGATGAAAACATGACAGTTCTCAAGTATGGTGGATCCAATGGGAGGACTGATAATAGGATATGAAAATTGTGATACTTCCACATTCTGTAAATGTGCCACCTGTGCAAAGCAATGGAATTCAGGCCTTATAGTCAGTAAGAAAGTAGGGTAACCCAATTGCACCATTATGGAGAAATTAAGAAAATGCCATTAATTTAAATTGGACTCTTGGAAGCTAGAGAGGTCTCCAATGCACTGGAGACCTCTCATGCATTCACTGGATTAAAGGGAAAGTAATGGTTAATTTTAAGTTGATTTAATATTGTAGACATTAAAAAAAATTAACATCAATATAAGTGTTATCTATCAAACCTTTATGGCTTGAGAGATATAACTTGCCAAAGTTACCTTTTCCTGGTTGTTATACTCAAGTCTGCCATCTAGCTGACAGCTGCAGATTCCAGTCATTTGACCAGACAGAGGCTCTTCAGCAGAGCTGAAATCTTACTATTTAGAAATAAATACTTCATTGGAATGGTCTACAAAGTGTGCTTGCAAGCCAGGCACACTTTGTAGACCATTCCAAATTAAGTATTTATCTTTAGCTATCGTTATATCGGCGCTGCTGAAGAGCCACATCTGGTCAAGTGACCAGAATCTGCTTCTGACAGCTTTACAGCTTGTCAAGCAGAAAGGGGAGGGACCAGAGAATTTTATTTTCCTATATCTCTCAAACCATAACGGTTTGAGAGATACAAATAAGTGCAAGTACTCTCTTTTAATTGTATATACCATATAGTTAATAATTTTCTTCTGACATTACTATCCCTTTAACAACAAATTGCTTTGCATACCCCTCTGGCATTCATACGGTTAAAAGCCCTATTTATGTTAATGGGAATTTCTGTCTCATATGGTGCTGTAGGTTCGTCCCAACATTTATCTGCATTTCTTTGATCATAAGGCTCTTCTGCTCTCCTCCCAAGCTTTCCTCAATTCCCCCCTTTAATAGCAGGCTCACGTCAGTGTCATCCTAGACCAGGATTTGGCAACCTTTGGCTTATCAGCTGATGGCGACTACAACTCCCATCTCAACAACTGGTTGGGGATGATGGGAATTGTAGTCTCCAGCAGTTGGAGTGCCAGATGTTGCCTACCCATGTGATAGAACTTTCTCTCTTACATTCTGTCCTTATAATCATTATATTGCTCAAGCGAACCTATCACTATCTTGCCTATTAAACACTTTGTTTGTAATCCTTTTTAAACCCCTCTCCCCACTAAGTAACATTAGGCTTGTAGGCCCCAGTTTTTCCAGAAGGTGGCACTATAGGAAAGAAACTTGCATATTGTTTTTTAAAATTTCATCACCTCAAAGATACTGGCCCCTTCAAAACCATGGACTTCTACTGTAGTCAGTACCTAGTTCCAGGCCAAGAAAAATGGTGCCATATTGGTATGGTTTGAAATTCTGTAAGGGTGCCAGGAGCGCTTAACTACATTTATTGTTTTTTCCTTCTAATATTAGCTGCCTGCACTAAAATGGTCATAGCAATTACAGACACTGGAAAAAGTAAGACAAGACGTACTATTTTGGAAAGCGGACAACCAGCTGCATCAAATGAGAAGTTACCCCTAGGATGGTGAACACAGTTTTCCAAAGTTAACACTGTAGAAAAAATAGATTTTTTTATATTTACACCACCTCAAAGGTACTAAAATATCTGAAAACCATGGAATTTCCTGCTGTCAGTAGAAGCTGTCTTTTCTTGGCTTTAACAGAAGATAGGGCTGAAGGATTTTTTTAATTTTTATTTTAAACATTTCTACCCTTCCAAAGGTACTAAAATCTTTGAAAACTTGAACTTCCTACTGTTTTCTTTAGCAGCTCCTCTACTAAGAGAAATAACACCTTATTGATGAGAGCTGGACAGATGTGTGTTTGTTGCCAGAAGCATAAAACTACCCTTACAAAAACTGTGTTTGTTACATTCTTCAAATATGACCTGCTTGTATTAAAATGGGTGTAACAACTACAGTTATGAAGAAAAGGTAGACTGTGAATTCCATTTTGGAAAAAATACAACCTACTACATTAAATGCCTGGTCACTTTTCTTCCTACACTTAGGTTAAAGTGCACAGATGTTTCCAGAAGTTTGCAATATAGAAAAATGTTTTTTTTTTGTTTTTTTTTTTTACATTTCCCCCACTTAAAAGGTACTGATATATGTGAAAACCATGAAATTTCCTACTGTACTCAGTACTGACTGCCAGCGCATTCACAAAAGTACACATTACTCCATGCAATCAGACACATCCACACACATCTGTCCACAACAGACTATATATATATATATATATATATATATATATATATATATATATATATATATATATAAACAGGGAAATGTAGCAAGGATGTAGGAGTGTCCTCATGGCAGAGAGGTCACTGCTGAAACACAAGGAAAGCTATAATCTACTTTACATACTTTTTCGGTTCAGTCAAATATTCAGTTTGCTCTATGAATTTACCAGCTAGATATAATGTGAAAAATAAAAGAAAATTGTAAATTTTAAACGAAAGTAATAAATGAATTCATCATGCAGATGCTAAAAAGGAATTTTAGTGGACCGTTCATAAAGCAAAAACAGTGTCTACTGGAACAGCATACTCAACCTACAGACTTTGACGTTAAGAGCCACATGCCACATACTTCCAGGTTGTTTTCCAGCTGAGTTTTTTTTTTTTTTTTTTTTTTTAATACAAATTCTTTTTAGACAGTCTTCTACCATAGGAACAGACTTAATAAAATGTGCTAATTGCCCTTTAAGAGCTCTTGGGAATAGGCTGCCTGCATTTGGCTTCATGTAAGGTTGTATCACACTTGGTAATTAGTTTTTAACCCAATTCAGTTGATTGTGCTCCAGTTGTCCTGAACAAGGGAACAATTCCTACGCAGCATATTAAACCGTAAAAATGCATTTGCATGGTTTTGGTAATAAGCTTAATTATTCTTACTCTTAATATAATAATATAATTGCAGAACCCTAAAATGACTGATATTTGTGCACTGACTATGATGCTGCAATTAGTCATAGTTTGTACGCAGTTGGAGGAGTAATTCTCAGTATAGTCTGTGACAATTACTATTCTCCCAATTTCCACATAAATACACTGCTTAATGCTGACTCATTAATCACAACCTAGTATGCAGGATGAGTGGAGGAGAGAGTGCAGGGATCTGTCCAAGCTCAGTCTGTACGCATACCCAGAGAACATTTCTAGAATAGTCTGTTAGCAGTACTCATTAGCATGTCATAAGACCTCCATTTGCATAGCAATGTCCCACTTAGCATGATAATGTGCTGATTAAACGCCACCCTGTTCTTGACTTTTCCAGTTAAGAAAGAATTAATTGGACCCATTAACCCTTCTACTGCTGTTTTTCTTAATGGGAACTTTACCTAGGAAAAAGGAGTACTTAATTTGTTTGGCACATTGATTTGTCCTCTATATAGCAGGTTTGTCTATCTTTGTATATTTTGTATGAAATCAGTAGTTTCCAGTATATAGTGATCTCGTCTGAAGTCTGCCTCTAGGTCACACCCGTGTATATAATGATCTAATTTGAAGTCTGCTTCCAGGTCACACTAGTATATAGTGATCTCATCTGAAGTCTGCCTCTAGGTCACACCAGTGTATATAATAATTTAATTTGAAGTCTGCTTCTAGGTCTCACTAGTATATAGTGATCTCATCTGTTCTGCCTCTAGGACATACCAGTGTATATAATGATCTAATTTGAAGTCAGCTTCTAGGTCACATCAGTATATAGTGATCTCATCTGAAGTCTGCCTCTAGGTCACACCCATGTATATAATCATTTAATTTGAAGGCTGCTTCTAGGTCACACCAGTATATAGTGATCTCATCTGTAGTCTGCCTCTAGGACACACCAGTGTATATAATGATCTCATTTGAAGTCTGCATCTGGGTCACACTGGTATCCAGCAATCTCAGTTGAAGTCCTCTTCTACGTCACACCAGTATACAGTGATCTCATGTGAAGTCCACTTCTAGTTCACATCAGTATACAGTGATCTCATGTGAAATCAGCTTCTAGCTCACACCAGTATACAGTGACCTCATGTGAAGTCCAATTCTAGGTCACACCAGTGTACAGTTATCTCATGTGAAGTCAGATTCTAGGTCACACCAGTGTACAATGATCTCATGTGAAGTCTGCTTCCAGGCCACACCAGTATACAGTGATCTCATGTGAAGCCTGCTTCTAGGTCACACCAGTATACAGTTATCTCATGTGAAGTCTCCTTCTAGGTCACACCACTGTACAGTTATCTCATGTGAAACCTGCTTCTAGGTCACACCAATATACAGTGCAGTGGTGTCTGTAGACATTTTTCCAGGGGGGGGGGGGCAAAGCCATAATATGACCCCCAGGCCAGCCCATCTAGCCCCTTTATTTATATGGAGGGGGGTAATTGTAGGGGGGGGGCAAGTGCCCCACTTGCCCCACCCCTCCAGACGCCCATGATACAGTGATCTCATGTGAAGCCTGCTTCTAGGTCACACCAGTATATAGTTATCTCACGTGAAGCCTGCTTCTAGGTTACACCAGTATACAGTTATCTCATGTGAAGTCTGTTTCTAGGTTACGCCAGTATAAAGTGATCTCATGTAAAGTCTGTTTCTAGGTCACACCAGTATACAGTGACCTCATGTGAAGTCCAGTTCTAGGTCACACCAGTGTACAGTTATCTCATGTGAAGTCCGATTCTAGGTCAAACCAGTGTACAATGATCTCATGTGAAGTCTGCTTCCAGGTCACACCAGTATACAGTGACCTCCTGTGAAGTCCAATTCTAGGTCACACCAGTGTACAGTTATCTCATGTGAAGTCCGATTCTAGGTCACACCAGTATAAAGTGATCTCATGTGAAGTCTGTTTCTAGGTCACACCAGTATACAGTGATCTCATGTGAAGTCTGTTTCTAGGTCACACCAGTATACAGTGACCTCATGTGAAGTCCAATTCTAGGTCACACCAGTGTACAATGATCTCATGTGAAGTCCGATTCTAGGTCACACCAGTATACAGTGATCTCATGTGAAGCCTGCTTCTAGGTCACACCAGTATACAGTGATCTCATGTGAAGCCTGCTTCTAGGTCACACCAGTATACAGTGACCTCATGTGAAGTCTGTTTGTAGGTCACACCAGTATACAGTGATCTCACGTGAAGTCCGCTTCTAGGTTACACCAGTATACAGCGATCTCATGTGAAGCCTTCTTCTAGGTCACACCACTATACAGTGATCTCATGTGAAGTCTGTTTCTAGGTTACACCAGTATACAGCGATCTCATGTGTAGTCTGTTTCTAGGTCACACCAGTATACAGTTATCTCATGTGAAGTCTGTTTCTAGGTCACACCACTGTACAGTTATCTCATGTGAAGTCTGTTTCTAGGTCACACCAGTATACAGTGATCTCATGTGAAGTCTGTTTCTAGGTCACACCACTGTACAGTTCTCATGTGAAGTCTGTTTCTAGGTTATACCAGTATAAGTCTGCTTCTAGGTCACACCAGTATACAGTTATCTCATGTGAAGTCTGTTTCTAGGTCACTCCACTGTACATCTGCTTCTAGGTCACACCAGTATACAGTGATCTCATGTGAAGTCTTTTTCTAGGTCACACCACTGTACAGTTCTCGTGTGAAGTCTGTTTCTAGGTTATACCAGTATAAGTCTGCTTCTAGGTCACACCAGTATACAGTGATCTCATGTGAAGTCTGTTTCTAGGTCACACCACTGTACAGTTATCTCATGTGAAGTCTGCTTCTAAGTCACACCAGTATACAGTGATCTCATGTGAAGTCTGTTTCTAGGTCACACCACTGTACAGTTGTCTCATGTGAAGTCTGCTTCTAGGTCACACTAGTATACAGTTATCTCATGTGAAGTGCGCTTCTAGGTTACACCACTATACAGTGATCTGATGCGAAGTGTGTTTCTAGGTCACACCAGTATACAGTGATCTCATGTGACGCCTACTTCTAGGTCACACCAGTATACAGTTATCTCATATGAAGTCTGTTTCTAGGTCACACCAGTATACAGTGACCTCATGTGAAGTCCAATTCTAGGTCACACCAGTGTACAGTTATCTCATGTGAAGTCCGTTTCTAGGTCACACCAGTGTACAATGATGTCATGTGAAGTCTGCTTCCAGGTCACACCAGTATACAGTGATCTCATGTGAAGCCTGCTTCTAGGTCACACCAGTATACAGTTATCTCATGTGAAGTCCGATTCTAGGTCACACCAGTATACAGTGATCTCATGTGACGCCTGCTTCTAGGTCACACCAGTATACAGTTATCTCATGTGAAGTCTGTTTCTAGGTCACACCAGTATAAAGTGATCTTATGTGAAGTCCAATTCTAGGTCACACCAGTGTACAGTTATCTCATGTGAAGTCCGTTTCTAGGTCACACCAGTGTACAATGATGTCATGTGAAGTCTGCTTCCAGGTCACACCAGTATACAGTGATCTCATGTGAAGCCTGCTTCTAGGTCACACCAGTATACAGTTATCTCATGTGAAGTCCGATTCTAGGTCACACCAGTATACAGTGATCTCATGTGACGCCTGCTTCTAGGTCACACCAGTATACAGTTATCTCATGTGAAGTCTGTTTCTAGGTCACACCAGTATAAAGTGATCTTATGTGAAGTCTGTTTCTAGGTCACACCAGTATACAGTGACCTCATGTGAAGTCCAATTCTAGGTCAAACCAGTGTACAGTTATCTCATGTGAAGTCCGATTCTAGGTCACACCAGTATACAGTGATCTCATGTGACGCCTGCTTCCAGGCCACACCAGTATACAGTGATCTCATGTGAAGCCTGCTTCTAGGTCACACCAGTATACAGTTATCTCATGTGAAGTCTCCTTCTAGGTCACACCACTGTACAGTTATCTCATGTGAAACCTGCTTCTAGGTCACACCAATATACAGTGCAGTGGTGTCTGTAGACATTTTTCCGGGGGGGGGGGGCAAAGCCATAATATGACCCCCAGGCCAGCCCATCTAGCCCCTTTATTTATATGGAGGGGGGTAATTGTAGGGGGGGGCAAGTGCCCCCCTTGCCCCACCCCTCCAGACGCCCATGGTACAGTGATCTCATGTGAAGCCTGCTTCTAGGTCACACCAGTATACAGTGATCTCACGTGAAGCCTGCTTCTAGGTTACACCAGTATACAGTGATCTCATGTGAAGTCCGCTTCTTGGTCACACCAGTATACAGTTATCTCATGTGAAGTCTGTTTCTAGGTTACGCCACTATAAAGTGATCTCATGTAAAGTCTGTTTCTAGGTCACACCAGTATACAGTGACCTCATGTGAAGTCCAGTTCTAGGTCACACCAGTGTACAGTTATCTCATGTGAAGTCCGATTCTAGGTCAAACCAGTGTACAATGATCTCATGTGAAGTCTGCTTCCAGGTCACACCAGTATACAGTGACCTCATGTGAAGTCCGATTCTAGGTCACACCAGTATAAAGTGATCTCATGTGAAGTCTGTTTCTAGGTCACACCAGTATACAGTGACCTCATGTGAAGTCCAATTCTAGGTCACACCAGTGTACAATGATCTCATGTGAAGTCCGATTCTAGGTCACACCAGTATACAGTGATCTCATGTGAAGCCTGCTTCTAGGTCACACCAGTATACAGTGATCTCATGCGAAGTCTGTTTGTAGGTCACACCAGTATACAGTGATCTCACGTGAAGTCCGCTTCTAGGTTACACCAGTATACAGCGATCTCATGTGAAGCCTTCTTCTAGGTCACACCACTATACAGTGATCTCATGTGAAGTCTGTTTCTAGGTTACACCAGTATACAGCGATCTCATGTGTAGTCTGTTTCTAGGTCACACCAGTATACAGTTATCTCATGTGAAGTCTGTTTCTAGGTCACACCACTGTACAGTTATCTCATGTGAAGTCTGCTTCTAGGTCACACCAGTATACAGTGATCTCATGTGAAGTCTGTTTCTAGGTCACACCACTGTACAGTTCTCATGTGAAGTCTGTTTCTAGGTTATACCAGTATAAGTCTGCTTCTAGGTCACACCAGTATACAGTTATCTCATGTGAAGTCTGTTTCTAGGTCACTCCACTGTACAGTTATCTCATGTGAAGTCTGCTTCTAGGTCACACCAGTATACAGTGATCTCATGTGAAGTCTGTTTCTAGGTCACACCACTGTACAGTTCTCGTGTGAAGTCTGTTTCTAGGTTATACCAGTATAAGTCTGCTTCTAGGTCACACCAGTATACAGTGATCTCATGTGAAGTCTGTTTCTAGGTCACACCACTGTACAGTTATCTCATGTGAAGTCTGCTTCTAAGTCACACCAGTATACAGTGATCTCATGTGAAGTCTGTTCCTAGGTCACACCACTGTACAGTTGTCTCATGTGAAGTCTGTTTCTAGGTTACGCCAGTATACAGTTATCTCATGTGAAGTCTGTTTCTAGGTTACGCCAGTATACAGTGATCTCATGTTAAGTCTGCTTCTAGGTCACACTAGTATACAGTTATCTCATGTGAAGTGCGCTTCTAGGTTACACCACTATACAGTGATCTGATGCGAAGTGTGTTTCTAGGTCACACCAGTATACAGTGATCTCATGTGACGCCTACTTCTAGGTCACACCAGTATACAGTTATTTCATGTGAAGTCTGTTTCTAGGTCACACCAGTATACAGTGACCTCATGTGAAGTCCAATTCTAGGTCACACCAGTGTACAGTTATCTCATGTGAAGTCCGTTTCTAGGTCACACCAGTGTACAATGATGTCATGTGAAGTCTACTTCCAGGTCACACCAGTATACAGTGATCTCATGTGAAGTCCGTTTCTAGGTCACACCAGTGTACAATGATGTCATGTGAAGTCTACTTCCAGGTCACACCAGTATACAGTGATCTCATGTGAAGCCTGCTTCTAGGTCACACCAGTATACAGTTATCTCATGTGAAGTCCGATTCTAGGTCACACCAGTATACAGTGATCTCATGTGACGCCTGCTTCTAGGTCACACCAGTATACAGTTATCTCATGTGAAGTCTGTTTCTAGGTCACACCAGTATAAAGTGATCTCATGTGAAGTCTGTTTCTAGGTCACACCAGTATACAGTGACCTCATGTGAAGTCCAATTCTAGGTCATACCAGTGTACAGTTATCTCATGTGAAGTCCGATTCTAGGTCACACCAGTATACAGTGATCTCATGTGAAGTCCGATTCTAGGTCACACCAGTGTACAATGATCTCATGTGAAGTCTGTTTCTAGGTTACACCAGTATACAGCGATCTCATGTGTAGTCTGTTTCTAGGTCACACCAGTATACAGTTATCTCATGTGAAGTCTGTTTCTAGGTCACACCACTGTACAGTTATCTCATGTGAAGTCTGCTTCTAGGTCACACCAGTATACAGTGATCTCATGTGAAGTCTGTTTCTAGGTCACACCACTGTACAGTTCTCATGTGAAGTCTGTTTCTAGGTTATACCAGTATAAGTC
This sequence comes from Rhinophrynus dorsalis, assembly GCA_037306005.1. Classification (NCBI taxonomy): domain Eukaryota; kingdom Metazoa; phylum Chordata; class Amphibia; order Anura; family Rhinophrynidae; genus Rhinophrynus; species Rhinophrynus dorsalis. The sequence continues at coordinate 272,000,646 of CM074722.1, read as the reverse complement.
TGCTTCTAGGTCACACCAGTATACAGTTATCTCATGTGAAGTCTGTTTCTAGGTCACTCCACTGTACAGTTATCTCATGTGAAGTCTGCTTCTAGGTCACACCAGTATACAGTGATCTCATGTGAAGTCTGTTTCTAGGTCACACCACTGTACAGTTCTCGTGTGAAGTCTGTTTCTAGGTTATACCAGTATAAGTCTGCTTCTAGGTCACACCAGTATACAGTGATCTCATGTGAAGTCTGTTTCTAGGTCACACCACTGTACAGTTATCTCATGTGAAGTCTGCTTCTAAGTCACACCAGTATACAGTGATCTCATGTGAAGTCTGTTCCTAGGTCACACCACTGTACAGTTGTCTCATGTGAAGTCTGTTTCTAGGTTACGCCAGTATACAGTTATCTCATGTGAAGTCTGTTTCTAGGTTACGCCAGTATACAGTGATCTCATGTTAAGTCTGCTTCTAGGTCACACTAGTATACAGTTATCTCATGTGAAGTGCGCTTCTAGGTTACACCACTATACAGTGATCTGATGCGAAGTGTGTTTCTAGGTCACACCAGTATACAGTGATCTCATGTGACGCCTACTTCTAGGTCACACCAGTATACAGTTATTTCATGTGAAGTCTGTTTCTAGGTCACACCAGTATACAGTGACCTCATGTGAAGTCCAATTCTAGGTCACACCAGTGTACAGTTATCTCATGTGAAGTCCGTTTCTAGGTCACACCAGTGTACAATGATGTCATGTGAAGTCTACTTCCAGGTCACACCAGTATACAGTGATCTCATGTGAAGTCCGTTTCTAGGTCACACCAGTGTACAATGATGTCATGTGAAGTCTACTTCCAGGTCACACCAGTATACAGTGATCTCATGTGAAGCCTGCTTCTAGGTCACACCAGTATACAGTTATCTCATGTGAAGTCCGATTCTAGGTCACACCAGTATACAGTGATCTCATGTGACGCCTGCTTCTAGGTCACACCAGTATACAGTTATCTCATGTGAAGTCTGTTTCTAGGTCACACCAGTATAAAGTGATCTCATGTGAAGTCTGTTTCTAGGTCACACCAGTATACAGTGACCTCATGTGAAGTCCAATTCTAGGTCATACCAGTGTACAGTTATCTCATGTGAAGTCCGATTCTAGGTCACACCAGTATACAGTGATCTCATGTGAAGTCCGATTCTAGGTCACACCAGTGTACAATGATCTCATGTGAAGTATGCTTCCAGGTCACACCAGTATACAGTGATCTCATGTGAAGCCTGCTTCTAGGTCACACCAGTATACAGTGATCTCATGTGAAGTCTGCTTCTAGGTCACACCAGTATACAGTGATCTCACGTGAAGTCTGTTTCTAGGTTACATCCGTATACAGCGATCTCATGTGTAGTCTGTTTCTAGGTCACACCAGTATACAGTTATCTCATGTGAAGTCTGTTTCTAGATCACACCACTGTACAGTTCTCGTGTGAAGTCTGTTTCTAGGTTATACTAGTATACCGTGATCTCATGTGAAGTCTGCTTCTAGGTCACACCAGTATACAGTGATCTCATGTGAAGTCTGTTTCTAGGTCACACCACTGTACAGTTATCTCATGTGAAGTCTGTTTCTAGGTTACGCCAGTATACAGTTCTCTCATGTGAAGTCTGTTTCTAGGTTACGCCAGTATACAGTGATCTCATGTTAAGTCCGTTTCTAGGTCACACCAGTGTACAGTTATCTCATGTGAAGTCCGCTTCTAGGTCACACCAGTGTACAGTTATCTCATGTGAAGTCTGCTTCTAGGTCACACCAGTGTGCAGTTATCTCATGTAAAGTCTGCTTCTAGGTCACACCAGTATACAGTGATCTCATGTGAAGTCTGTTTCTAGGTTACACCAGTATACAGCGATCTCATGTGTAGTTTGTTTCTAGGTCACACCAGTATACAGTGATCTCATGTGAAGTCTGTTTCGAGGTCACACCAGTATACAGTGATCTCATGTGAAGTCTGTTTCTAGGTCACACCAGTATACAGTGATCTCATGTGAAGTCTGTTTCTAGGTCACACCAGTATACAGTGATCTCATGTGAAGTCTGTTTCTAGGTCACACCACTGTACAGTTATCTCATGTGAAGTATGTTTCTAGGTCACACCAGTATACAGTGATCTCATGTGAAGTCTGTTTCTAGGTCACACCAGTATACAGTGATCTCATGTGAAGTCTGTTTCTAGGTCACACCAGTATACAGTGATCTCATGTGAAGTCTGTTTCTAGGTCACATCACTGTACAGTTATCTAATGTGAAGTCTGTTTCTAGGTTATACCAGTATACAGTTATCTCATGTGATGTCTGCTTCTAGGTCACACCAGTATACAGTGATCTCATGTGAAGTCTGCTTCTAGGTCACATCACTGTACAGTTATCTCATGTGAAGTCTGTTTCTAGGTTATACCAGTATACAATGATCTCATGTGAAGTCTGCTTCTAGGTCACACCAGTATACAGTGATCTCATGTGAAGTCTGTTTCTAGGTCACACCACTGTACAGTTATCTCATGTGAAGTCTGTTTCTAGGTTACGCCAGTATACAGTTATCTCATTTGAAGTCTGTTTCTAGGTTACGCCAGTATACAGTTATCTCATGTGAAGTCTGTTTCTAGGTTACGCCAGTATACAGTGATCTCATGTTAAGTCCGTTTCTAGGTCACACCAGTGTACAGTTATCTCATGTGAAGTCCGCTTCTAGGTCACACCAGTGTACAGTTATCTCATGTGAAGTCTGCTTCTAGGTCACACCAGTGTACAGTTATCTCATGTAAAGTCTGCTTCTAGGTCACACCAGTATACAGTGATCTCATGTGAAGTCTGTTTCTAGGTTACACCAGTATACAGCGATCTCATGTGTAGTTTGTTTCTAGGTCACACCAGTATACAGTGATCTCATGTGAAGTCAGTTTCTAGGTCACACCACTGTACAGTTATCTCATGTGAAGTCTGTTTCGAGGTCACACCAGTATACAGTGATCTCATGTGAAGTCTGTTTCTAGGTCACACCAGTATACAGTGATCTCATGTGAAGTCTGTTTCTAGGTCACACCAGTATACAGTGATCTCATGTGAAGTCTGTTTCTAGGTCACATCACTGTACAGTTATCTCATGTGAAGTCTGTTTCTAGGTTATACCAGTATACAGTTATCTCATGTGAAGTCTCCTTCTAGGTCACACCAGTATACAGTGATCTCATGTGAAGTCTGCTTCTAGGTCACATCACTGTACAGTTATCTCATGTGAAGTCCGCTTCTAGGTCACACCACCTAACAATAAACTATTGCTCCAACAGACCTCAGTGTCTAGTAAGGGACACAAGTTATCATAATGTATACTGAAAGAACTAACAGTAGATTAAAACAGAGAATAATGCAAATAAAAAACAAATTGAGCCTCTTAATCTTAGGGAATACTTCCCCTTTAAGCATCCCTCACTGTACATGTTACATGCAATAAACAAGGAACCTTTCTAAAGTTTATGGCCCTTAGTCACCAAGCTGAAAAAGGCCATTGTTGGAGCAAGCCAACTACGTCATCATAGGGGTTGAAAAGAAAACAATTTCCCTTTGAATTAAATGGATATTTTAACTCCTTCAGTGCTAACAAGATCTCTGTTGCATTGATAATCAATGGGGACTTTCTTTCCCTCCTTTGGTACAGTTGATTTGCTCTAGAATCGCAACTCTTTCCCTTGATGAATTAACTCCTTAAGGTCCAGAGTCCTGTGGCGCAGTTGATTTTCTCCAGAATAACTCCAGTTTGCTTTTATACATCTGGGCCTGTATCACCAGGGCGAGGTGGAATTATTGGAGGAGACAGTCTGAGAGCTGAACAACTTCCATTGCTATAACCCTGTTCCACATGTAGCCACAGCTACACTAGTGGTTTTCAGCCAGTGTGTCTTGGCACCTTGGCTTGTCTTGGACGCCAGCTTAGGTTGCCCCACTTTTTCTCTGAAGATATTGACATGTTTACCCTTTGAGTGCCAGAGGAGTATATTATCATTCCCCTCTGTTTCTCAAAGGGTAAAAGTTGAATTTCTAATGTATATTTATGGAAATTATTATGCACAATATGCTTTGTTGTTATTTTTTACTGTGAGATCTAAGAATAACTATACCTTTAGCTATTGTTCCCTTAACCTTTTGATTACCAGAGGAGTATGCAACACATTACTGTGCAGTGCTTTGCATATCCTTTCGGCACTCAAAGGGTTAAATTGCAAAGCAGAGAGTTCCAAGTAGTTTATGAAGATCACATGAAAAATGATATATTCATCACCTTATTGTTCCAAAAAAAAAAAAAGAGCAATAGGGCTTGGCAAACTGTGGCAAGGCTGAGGACATGGCTGTCCAGCTGTTTCTGGACTACAGTTCCATCATCCTGTTCATTGGCCGAGGTTGAGGATAACAGGAGTTGTAGTCTAGCCACAACTGAACCTCCACATGTTAGCAACTGAAATATTTCATGAGCACTGTGAGGTGGTGTATAAATACATTAATTAGCTCAGCTAGTTATAGAGACCTTCCATCTCCCTTTACCTTCTCCTGCTGAGATTCTGTGAACCTAGGCAGTACCACATAGGTAGCACTCTCCTAATCATGAGGCAACACTTCAAGTGGATAATGCATTGTGTTCATCTGGAATTCATGGTGTCCAGTAATCTGACTATAGCACATATTGTATTTGAATGGTATAACACCTTAGAAAACAGGGTTGTACTGGCCAAAACTACAATTGAAGGGTTGGTTACTGTTTAAAATATGGTACATCCAGGTCGGTGAGGGGCAGCTGGAAGTCCACAGGTTGTCCTCCCCTGCTGCATGAATTGGACTTGACAGCATTAGTATTTTTAAGTTATTACAATTGTTCACTAAGCTTTGTGGTAAATGAAGGACTTATGGTATCAAAACCCTCTTGCTTATCAATCCATTATATAATAGTTGCACATTAGAAAACACTAAGAATAAGACCAGATATTTAAAGATCTCTTAAATAGGTATAAAGGAGACTCAGACATGATTTTTATTTGTTGGAGAGGACATATTGCCTTGTTATATGCACCACCTTCATCTGGAGTCAACTAATAAAATGTCATAAACCATTAATGTAGTGCTAAAAACACCATTACATATAACAATAGATTAACCTTTCTCATCATAACCTATTGTAGCTCTCAGCCTGGCCCGGTCACCCTCAACCTGGATGGAATTGTTCACGTTTTAGATCGGCACCTTCGTGATCCCACCACTGGCATGATGACCCGAATTTGTGTGCTGAAGTGGCTGTACCACCTGTACATCAAGACCCCACGCAAGGTGACTGTTTCTGGCAGCGTTATGTGTTCATTTTAATAGTTCACAGAATTCAATATGCATTCATTAAAATCTTCTTTTGCAGGGATAGGCAACCTTTGGCTCTCCACAGCTGTGAGGGATAATGAGATCATCCCCAACATCTGGAGAGCCTTAGGTAGCCAATCTTTCTTCTAGCACAAGAGTAGGTGACACACATTCTCAAATGCTGATGTGGCCACATTATAAAGGGGAACTAACAACTTTTAATACTAACCTTTCATTTACCTTATTATGTCCTAAAAATCCTAATGGCACCTATTATTTTTTTATTTGTGTCTGTTTTCAATAGATAACATCTATCCAGTCAGCCCTGGATGTCATGCCCATGAGGGCTCTGGCAGTTTTTTAACCTGAAGCAGGCAGAGCTCACACACACTTAATACTAAGCAATGCAAGGGTTAAGATTACCATGTTCAGTGAAGAGAGTTTGTTTGAGGTCCTGTCATATCTGCTTCCATTGATATTTATGACCTTTGGGACTAGCTGAAAATGTTATCTATTGAATAAAGGTACAGGGACAAAATTCATAGGGTTCACTAGAATTGTCTGCACATAGTAAAGTAAGTGGGGAGGAGTTAATAGATGTGAGTTCTCCGTTAAGGATGCACGTTGCTAAAGCAGTAGACAGGGCTGCATGTAGATAATGATAGAAACCAATCAGATGGCTGATAAAAGACATGTATAGTTTTATTCATTATTATTTCAGAACAAAATATGAAAATGCAGATCCCCCACTGCATATCACCCCAATACCTTTTATCAGATGAAGTAGCAAGGTACGCCACAAAATGCTTTATGTGGTATGGTATATCGTGGATGAGAGGGCTCGGTTGGTTAATGCATCAGCTGTAGAATCTTTTCAAAACCGCAAGGTCACAGGTAAAATGAGGCCAGGACATATTTGAAAGCAAAGACAATCTCAGTGTACTCTTCCTGGTAAAATACTTAAATTGTGGACTAATAGACAAATAAAGATTTATGTGATTTATCAGCATTCTGATCTGTTTCTACCCTTATCTGCACATAGCCCTGAGTTAGTTTCTTCCTCTTTTTCAAATATATTTTTACTTTGGGTCTTTCTTTGGGCTATGGCATTCGGGGGTTCTGGGGACTAATTCATAGTGTTAGCAGTGTGGTGAGCCCATTTAACTATCTTCTCTTACCTTGTATACAGTCATGTTTTAAGGATGCCTTACATTGATCATAGTTAAATCAAGCAAAATGACAGTCACTTATTGATCCACATGTGCCGAAACATAGCCTGTTGACTGGGTTTGAGAACCTGAGAGATGAAAACCAGCAGAAAATAGGATTTTAGTCTTACCTTTTAAATCCTTTTCTCTTAGTCCATACAGTTTGCTGGTAACTTTGGGTAGGCGATCAGCCCCTTTAATTGGGAAGGAACAATTCTGAGAAGTGACTGCTGGGTGCTACCTCCTCTCCTTAGCTTGCAGCTAGCCAATCCCCAACCAGTAAGATCTGAAGACTAACTATTGACTAGGTAGTAAGAAGGTAAAGGAAGACTCCTGTGAGCATGAACCCGCAAGGACCCCCACGTTCTGTCACAGGAGAGCCAAGCATGGTCCCTTGACCGAGTGGGAGACCAGTAACCTGTATGGACTAAGAGAAAAGGATTTAACAGTAAGACCAAAATCCTGTTTTCTCTGTCGTCCAATACAGGTCACTGGTAACTTTGGGATATTGAACCATTGAGTTCCCCAGGGCGAGAAGACAGGCAAGGACCAGGTGCAGGCCCCCAAAGTAACCAGAGCACCAACAAACCTACAGACCGTGAAGAGCTCAACAATAACCTCAAAGTGTCAACGGTCACGGAACAGGGGTAAAACAAACCCCAGGAACTGTTAGACAGCACACTGAACTAGAGCCAACAGGGCTCAAAAGTGAAAGATTACTGAGAGACTAATGAGATCCTACACAGGCAAGGCTGCCTCCAGGATCTTCCTCCCAAAACTGGCATCAACCGAGGCCAGCACATCCATACAACAGTGTTTATAAAAAGTATGCACAGACAGCCTTGCACAACTGAACAGCTGAGGCCTGATTTTTGTAGACCCAAGAGACCTCACAGAATGAGCCGTGACCCTGAAGGGAATAGACTTCTTCTTTGAAGTTCGTAAGCCTTATGAATCATGGACTTGATCCAAGAAGCAATGGTTATCTTGGAGGCAGACTTCCCTGCCCTAGGACCCTCAGGAATGACAAAAAGAATGTTAGACTGTCGCAAAGACTCAGTGCGATGCACATAGAACTTGAGACAACGAACAACATCCAACAGATGAAGATCCTTCTCTTTATCAGAAGTAGGGTTAAGGCAGAATGAAGGAACCACAATCTCCTGATTAATGTGGAACTGAGACACCACCTTCAGGAGGAACTCTTGTGAAGTGTGAAGCACCGTCTTCTCCTTGTGAAACACCAAAAAGGGTGGCCTACAAGACAGGGCATGCAGCTCCACAACACGACGAACAGACACGATCGCCAGGAGAAAGACCATCTTCCACATCAGCATACTGTCACGGTTTGTTTTGACTCTCAGACACAGAGTAAGGTAAAAATCAAACTTTATTGAAAAGTTTAATGGGAATCCTCACGGGTCCTAATCATACACGTAAATCAAATATACACAATGGGTAAAAGCAGTAGTTATTGCAAGATACACATGGGAGGCCTACAAGACAGGGCATGCAGCTCCGCAACACGGCGAACAGACATGATCGCTAGGAGAAAGGCCATCTTCCACGTCAGCATACTGTCACGGTTTGTTTTGACTCTAATCATACACGTAAATCACATATACACAATGGGTACAAGCAGTAGTTATTACAAGATAGACATGGGAGGCCTTCAAGACAGGGCATGCAGCTCCGCAACACAATGGGTACAAGCAGTAGTTATTGCAAGATACACATGGGAGGCCTACACGACAAACTAGATTAATGATCCACCCGTGATGGGAGAGAGCATGAATGCAGTCCTGCACCTGCTGATGAAGGAGTTCTAGAGAAGAGGCCTTCAGAAGGAGGTCGTTCATATATCGATTAACTCTTATGCCGTTCCGACGTAGGACGGAGATCAATGCTACCAGACCTCTGTTGAAGACTTGAGGAGCTGTGGTCAGGCCAAAGGGGAGGGAAGAAAACTGGAAATGACCTCTGTCGCAGGCAAAGCGGAGATATTGCCGACTCTCTGTATGAATAGTGATGTGCAGATAGGCATCTTGAAGATCCAGAGAGGCCAGAAATTCCCCAGGGGACATGGCCGCAATCACTGTGTGCAGTGAAACCAGACCACAAAGGAGTTGAGATCTTTCAAATCCAAAATGGGACGACAGCTGCCGGCATTCTTGGAAACCACAAAGAGGTTGGAGTAGAATCCCAAGCCCCTCTTCTGAAGAGGAACTGGTTCCAGGACCGCCTTGTCCTTAATGGCCTCCTTGAAAAGGTGATGCTTTTCCGCTCCCAAGGGAGAACGAGAAGAGAAGGTCCTGGAAGGAGGAAGGGAGTTGAAAGGGATCCTGTACCCTGTAGCCACCACCTGCAAAACCCATGGGTCCGCCACAGAGGCCTGCCAAGCGGAGAGGTAGTGGCGTAAGCAGCCGCCTACCTGCGGGTGGGGACCTGGGTTCGGCGAGTCATGCAGAAGGTTTGGAAGCTTTGGGCTTCGCTGAGGACTTTGGCCTCCATTGCTGCTTAGTCTTGGATGAGGGGCGTGGAGCCTGAGGGTCTGGGTTGCTTGGCTTGAGTCTGCCTGAAAGGGACAAAAAAGCAGATTCCTTTTGACAGGGGCCTTCTTCCTTAGGTCCAGTGGCAGGTGAGTACTCTTCCCTCCAGTGGCTTTGCTGATCAGACCCTTGAGCTCAGGCCCAAACGGGGAAGTGCCCTGAAAGGGCAATGACAGGAGAGCCCTCTTGGAGGCCATGTCAGCAGACCAGATCTCGAGTCAAAGAGCACATCTGTCTACCACAGACATGGTAGATGCCCTGGCTACTATACATACAGCATCAAATAGGGCAGCAGAAACATAATGCTGAGCCTCAGCAATGTTGGCGAGAAGCCTCAACATGTCAGCAGTAGGGGCCCCCTGGTGGACAGCTGAAGTGGGCTGTTCAGTCCAAACAGCCACAGCTCTATTCACCCATGCTGCAGCAAATGCAGAGCGGAGGGCAGAACCCGCCATCGCTAAAAATAGCCTTGCAAGATATCTGAAGCTTCTTGTCAGTCCAGTCTTTCAAAGTAGACGTGTCAGCCACAGGAAAGGCAGTGGACTTAGCCTGGAAACAGGGGCATCCACCTTAGGGGGGGGTGGACCCACTGTGTAAGGGATATTTCAGAGAATGGTAAAACTTAGTAAACTTTCTAGATGCAGATGGCTTCCTGTTTGGAAACTTCCACTTTTCAGACACCAACCGGTCAAAGGTGACGTTAGGTGGAAAACAAGTATGGGGCCTAACAAGCTCCTGGAACACATCAGAGGGGTCAGAAGAAACCTCCTGCACCAAGGGAATGTTCAGGGTGGTCAACACAGCCCTGATCAGGCCCTCAGCTGAGGGAATGGGGTCAGCCTCAAAGGGGTCCCCAAAAAATTGAGATGAAGGAACAGCTGAACAGTCATCATCATCAGAGTCCACCAATAATTCCTCCTCAGAGGAATCAGACACATCAGGTACACCCGGTGGTTTAGGCAGGGAAGATCTGATAGGGGTGGGGGACTGCCATGAGTAGAAGACCCCCTGTAAAGTGGATGGAAGGAGTTGTAAGGTAGAATGGAGGTCCCTGGTAGTACCTTAAACTCTTGCATCCATACTGGCTCTAGTGCATGGCTGGAGGTCCCTACATGGGGTTCAGGGGCAGCAGCGCATGCTGGGCAAACATGACCTGAGAATTCTCTAGGTAACCCTGAGTGACGTGAGGAGCAATGGGGGACACAGACGCCCCAGTGTCCTTAGTCTTAGGTTTAGCCCCAAGGTCTAACTGAGTAGACATTCTCACAGAATCAAACGTTCAAAGTATCAGAACACTCACAAAACAGTGTGTATGATAAATAAATGCACCCCAGAAACGCTAAATAAGACTTATCTGGTAGGCGAAGGATTAAACTGCTGAGGAGAGAAGGGGAGTCCAAGCCCTAAGTAGGATACTCGATCTGTAAAGACACAAAATGGCTGCCGCGGCGGGAGCCAATCAGAAACGAGCGCGAAGCGGGCACTCATGGGAATCGTAGTTTCGCTAACGGAGTACCCCAACAGTGTCCGAAGCCCCCTAAGGCCTTCAACATGCCCAGAATGTTGACCAGATATCAGAGCAAGGGCAAACCAACAATAAGAGCCGTCTCTGCCCTCGCTACGTGGAGCGGTTGCAGATATGTCCAAAATTGTAAAGTCCCATAGAAGTGAACAGAGCAATGGTGTCTATGCGGTAAACGCGTGCCTTAAAGACGCGGAACATAAAGTAAATGAGGTGTATAACAAAAGGTAAAACCACTAAAAATCCCTCTAGAATAAATCAGTAGACCCAATAAACACTGGTCCCAGTAGGGAAAGTGCCCAAAACACCCCAAAAACGTGCTAACCAGCAGCAAAAGGTTTAAGTTACCAGAGAGACTTGCTCAGAACACCTCACAGACATATAGATAAATCCAGTGAGTGCATGAGTATGTAATAGGAACTCCAAATGAGACCCCTGTGCGGAGGGGAAGCATGGAACATGTGGACCTCAGCACTCAAAGGGTGCTCACCTTTTTCAGCAGGTCTTCTGTCTTCAGATTACCATATATCAAGAAGAAGCCTCAGTAGGTAACTCCTGGGGATAGAACTTGCAGCCAAGATTTTCCCCCCGGGGCTTAGGTCCACAAAAGCACCTGGTAAACTGAGCTATTCACATTTGGGTTATGGGAATTGTCAGCGATGGTAATCTGCCTAATGGTGGTATCCCATATCTAACAGAAAAATAATAAAAAAGCTAAAACTATAGCAGAACTGTTCTCTTGCCTTGTGTCTTGACCAAGGAACACATCTTACTGGTTGGGGATTGGCTAGCTGCAAGCTAAGGAGAGGAGGTAGGCTCCACCCAGCAATTACTTCTCAGAATTGTTCCTGCCTACTTAAAGGGGCTGATCGCCTACCCAAAGTTACCAGTAACCTGTATTGGACGACAGAGAAAGGTGATTTATACCTTTAACAATAGCTAGAGGGGTATGCAACACAAGGGAAGGCAATGTGTTGCACACCCCTCTAGAACTCTCAGGGTTAAGGAACAGAGAGGTGGAAATGTGTTGTGCACCACTCTGGTCCTTAAAGGGTTAATGCACCACATGTCCATGCATCAGGACAAATCAGTATGAACTTTGTGTCTCGGGATCTCAGAAGAAGGCTGTTTTGTATGTTTCTTGCAGTGCACTGAGAACACATGCTTACTGTGTTTATAACACTCCTACACTGTGTATTTATACACCCACACTGTTTGCTTGTAGCTAATGTTATTAACCGCAGCCCTTTAACCCTTAGAGTGGCAGAGGGGTATGTTGGATACCACTCTGACACTCAAAGGGTTAAGTATCCAACACCAGAGTGACTATTTTATCAAGTAGCAAAGCACACAATCCTATATAATAATTTGCTAGAAAGTTTGTAATGACGCAGTCATGCACAGTAGAGACTACCTGTGACGAGGCTGATACAGAGCGGGGAGCTTCGAAGGAGCGTCCCACACTGTATCAGCTGCGGCGCGGGCAGTCTCTACTGAGCGTGACTGCACCGCAAGCAGCTGGCACTGTATCAGCCGCGGCGTGGGCAGTCTCTACTGTGCATGACTGCCCCATGACCAGCTGGCAGTGGCACAGTGGCCCGTGTAATGGGCTCTTCAACTAGGCTGGGGATGATGGGAATCTTAGTCTCCAAAAACCAGACAGCCTTAAGTTGCCCACCCCTCTGTAAGCTTATTTTGAACTATGAACTCTTTATTTTCACCCTAAAATTATTAGGGAACTATGCATTAGGAAAATAATTTTCTTGAATAACGGAACTTACCTAGGTAGGGGTCCTTCATACAGCACTTGACTTTTTTTATACACCTTTATTTTTTAAATTGACCTCTGATAAAGTGTAAGACCTTTACAAGACACTTAGGTGTATTGAAGCCAACTTCAACAGAGATCACTGTATACAGGAAGCTGCACATATGAAGTAGACTATAGACAGACCGATAGACAGACCGATAGACAGACAGACCGATAGACAGACAGATAGATAAACCTGACTGTTGTATGAAGGACACCTAGCTGGATATGGTAATACGTTAACCCTTTGGGTGCCCGAGGGGTATGCAACGCATTGCAAAGCACTATGTTGCATACCCCTCAAGCACTCAAAGGGTTAAATTAAGAGCTACTTATTCCTATCATACTGTTTCACTTAAAAGATGTAAAGCTAGGAGCTGTTCACAGCACACCGAAAGGAAGCATGAACACACTCCCTGGGGCAGCTGGGAGGAGAAATACGATGTGCTGTGGAGCTGTGCTGAGCACATAAACGGAAGTGCACAGCACAGAAGAGGGGATATATTTATAAGTATTTCGATAAAAAAAAAAAAAAAAAAAAAACTCAGCTTTCCTAGAATATAATTACCAGAGTGGATGGTAACACCTTTTTATAAAGTGATACATCTGCTTTAAATCAGTGGGAATGTTGGGAATTTTTCTTTGTCCCCTATGATGCAGTCAGTTTGCCTCAGCATTGCACACCAATGCTTTTATACATATGGCCCATAGTTTGGTAATTTGCCACTCATGTCAATTTACGTATCAATAATTAACATAAGTGAGCACTTGCCATCCACTGGGTATGTTGTTATCCTTTGAAATAGTTTTGGGATCCTGTATATTGCACTGCACCTTACTCCTTATACATGAACACTTTGTTCTAGATGTTCCGCCACACCGACAGCCTGTTTCCCATCTTACTGAAGACATTATCTGATGAGTCAGACGAGGTAAGATTTCTATGTTAACCTTTACATGCACCGTACACATTACATCATGTGATCTCTCATTATTCTGTTTCCACCAATGACTAACCTTTATCATAATAGACACAGCTGTCTCCCATATTGCTTCCTTCTCATTATTACCTGGGGTCATATGCAAAAGAGTAGCAATCCCAGAGCAGACCAATTGCACCATAGGAGAAATCGAAAAATCCCCATTGATTTTCAAGGGGCATTTAACCCCTTGAATGCTATATGTTTCCAGTACACTGCTTCACAATACTTTGGAGACCTCTCTAGCATTCCAGGGATTAAAAGCCCCTGTGAAATTGGTGAGAATGTTTGGATGTTTTCTTAGTCCTCTGTAGTGCATTTTGTTTGTCCCAGAAAAGCTACATGTTTTTCTTTTTACGTAGTTGACTCCTTTTTATGTTTTGGATTATTTACTAGCCCAGTCAGGGGTTGTGCTGCACATGAGGCTTTGTGTTCCTGACACAAATTGTGCTGTTTTCTGTAATGAACTAGGAGACACTCTTACCACTTCAACCAAAAATCTCTAATGATTCATCTACACTTATTTCCCTTCTCTTTATCTCTCTCCTCAACCAGTCCTGTTTCATCCTTTCTTTTCATCTTTCTTTTTCCTTTTTTTCATGATAGTCCTCTACAATACAAATTACAGCGTATGTTCTCCCTGTTAGTGTAGCTGTTTGCTTATAAAATCTTACTGTATTTGCTTACAGCAGTGGTGAACTGTAGAACATTAAGGTGGGGGTCCAAAGCAGCACCTAAAGGGGCACATCACCAAGAATAAACTTTTAAGGTCTTCCTCTGTGCATCCTTGACATAGACCCTAACTAAAAAGGTGCAATTCTGAAGCAAAATAATTTCACTTTTAGGGGGGTATGAAAATTACCATTAATGTAAATGGTGCACAGAACAGCTTTAAGAACCCTTGAGACCACTGGCAAAATTATGAATGGAGGCACCAAATATAGTTAGCCATGTAGAATCCACTTAAGTTTTGCTGAAGCCTTCCTTTACTTTCCATATGTGGGAAAGAAGCCACATTTATATGTCTTTTACCCAGAATACCCTCACAGTGCCCTGACATTCTGATCACAGGATTAAAATGGTTCCTTCCTGTGCAACTGAGACTGTTGAGAAGTCAAGGTGAGGCACCTTGAAACAGAAAGACCATAATGAATGCCCGTGCAATAAAATGCCTCTGATGTTGCTTTTGAATATGAGATCAGCGCATTGCTGTTGCAGTATGTTGGTGACCTCTCTAGCACTCAGAGGGTTAAAAAAAAAAAAAAAACTTTAAATCAAATGGATTTTGGGTTGTTGTTATTACTGTCCAGTGATGTAGCTGGTTTGTATCAGGATTGAGAATTGCATGCTTTTAGCTTACAGGATGAGGCCCTTTACGTCTAGAGAGATTCAGAAGAACTTCACTGAAGAACATGTACTCAGGGCCGGATTTACATCTCAGGAGCCTGTAGGCACAGAACTGTGAGCCCCCCCCTGATTTGCCAACTCCACTGGACACCTCCACAATGCTCCTCAGCTCCATATTGCCCCCCTTCAGCTCCATATTGCCCCTCACCTTGCCCCCCATCAGCTCCAACTTGCCCCCATCATCTCCATATTGCCCCTCACATTGCCCCATCATCTCCATATTGCCCCCATCAGCTCCAATTTGCCCCCCATCATCTCCATATTGCCCCTCACTTTGCCCCCATCATCTCAAAATTGCCCCTCACATTGCCCCATCATCTCCATATCCCCTGACATTGCCCCCAACACCATCAGCTCCAACTTGCCCCCCATGATCTCCATATTGCCCCTCACTTTGCCCCCATCATCTCAAAATTGCCCCTTACATTGCCCCATCATCTCCATATCCCCTCACATTGCCCCCAACCCCATCAGCTCCACATTGCCCCCACCATCTCCATATTGACCTCCATAGGCTCCAACTTGCCCCCCATTAGCTCCACATTGCCCCCACCATCTCCATGTTGCCCTCACATTGCCCCCCTTCGGCTCCATGTTGCCCTGACATGGTCCGTTTCCTACCTCCCTGGTAGGAGATCTGTCATCTGTGCCTCCTTGGCACAGTCCTGTAGCTGATTGAGCTCCAGCGTGGTCTCCTATTCAGGAATGCAGAGCGCTGGGAGATGATGTCATCTCCCAGCGCTCTGCATTCCTAAAGATGCGACAAGGGAGCTCATCACCTACAGGACTGTGCCAAGGAGGCACAGACATGTCCTGCTGGGGAGGAAGGAAATAGGGATGGCGGGGGGCAGCGCCAGTGAGGTGGCTACTTTTTGGGTTTTTTTTATTAAAAAAAAAGTCCCAATGGCAGACGCCCCTCGGTGGTGTGCATCTGTAGACAGGTGCCTACTTTGCCTAATGGCAAATCCGGCCCTGGATGTACTAAAGAGAAATGGAAAAAAAAACAACTGCACCATAGAGGACACACCAATATACCCAGAAATTGACTGGAGAAATATGACTTCCAGCACAACAAAGGGAAATAATTTTCTACATATGCTTAATGATAATTTCTTGTCACAACTAGTAGAGGACATAAATAAAAAAGGTGCCTTGCTGGATCTAGTTCCCTCAAACAGTTCTGAAATGGGAAATAATATACAGGTAAGGGAACATTTAGGCAGCATATGGGAAAACCAACACATTCAGCTTTAAAAAGGTGAATTTTACAATGCTAAAAGCAGTATTAAAGGGCATTCAGTGGGATGTAATCTTCAAATACAAAAATGCATAAGAAAGATGAAATTGGTTTAAAATGCTCTTAGATAAATATACACCTCCATATATATCACTGGGGAATAAATACAAGATGAGCAAATTAAGGCCAGTGTGGCTTATTAAAGATGTTTGAGGGGAGATTAAAAATAAGAAGTAAGCTTTAAACTGTTTAAGTCAGAAGGGACAGATACATAATTTAATAAATATAAATAATTTAGTAGAATCTGCAAAAAAAAAAGCTATAAGGCTAGATGAAAATGAAAAAAAGTATTGCAAACGAGAACAAGAAAAATCCTAGACAATTCTACAGGTTTATAAATGGCAAAAAGATAAAGGATGATATTGGTCCTCTTAAAACTGAAACAGGTGAATTAATTAGCAAGGTTAAGGCTATGGCTGACACGTTGAACACATTCTTTTCTTCTGTTTATACAAAGGAAGCAACTGTGTCAGTCTGTGGGCAAACGGAGATAATGACAGAATTGCCTCCATCATGCATATGACTTACTGAGGATAAGGTCCAAAAGAGAATGGAAAAGGTTATGGTGAATAAATCACCTAGACTTGGTGGCATACACCCAAGGCTACCTAAGTAACAGTTCAGTAGTAGCAAGACCCGTATCCTATATAATAATTTGCTAAATCGCGTGTAACGCCGCGACATGCACAGTAGATACTGCTGCGCATGCTGCAGTCATGCGCAGTAGAGAATGCCCGTGCAGAGCGTCCAGCTCTGTATCAGCAGTGGAGCAGGCAGTCTCCACTGCGCGTGACTGCCCCGCGACCGGGTGGCAGTGGCACTGTGGCCCGTGTAACTGGCTGTTCAACTAGTACTTAATATGTAGTGATTCACCATCATCAGGCAAAGTAACCTGTGACTGGAGAAAAGCCATGTAGTACTATAATTCAAAATGGGGCAATATCTAAACCAGGAAATTGTAGACTTGTGAGCTTGACTTCAGTAGTGGGTAAGATATTAGAAGCGATACTAACTGATAGTATTCAGGACTATGTGACGACTAACAACATTATGAATGAATGAATACATATGTTTATTTATATAGCTCCACATGTAACATCTACACTACATACATGTACAATAACATTATCACATATATACACATACACACGCACACACATATATACACATACACAATAATAAATCTACATTTACAAACACACACATCAACACAAATACATCCAATAACATACACGCATACTGTCTCACACAGACATACTGAAACATATACGCATTCACACACCCTATAAAATACATTTTCAACACATTACATTTGAAACACACAATAACACAAATACAGACCCATGGCGGGCAACGCCGTCCCACTCTGCTAGTATATGCTAAATGAGTTAACTACTGGGGTAATCATTGTTAGAGAAAGATTTAGGAGTACTGATAGACAATATACTTTACAGCAGCGTCACTCAGCTGCTGCAAGAGCCAGTAGGGTACTGTCCTGTATAAAATGGGTATAGATGCACGGTATGTGAATATAAATACTTATACAGTTTTAGGCACCAGGTCTTAAAAAAATACATTATCAAACTGGAAAAAGGGCAAAGATGTGCAGCAAAACTAAGGGGTGATGTGATTACCATTTACCAATATATATATTCAATACAAAGAACTCTTTAAGGAACTATATACTCAAAGAGCTGAACAAAAAAACAAATTAGTGATTCATTAAGACTAGAGGAAAGGAGCTTTAGACGAAAGCAAAGGCAGGATTTTTTTTTTACAATAAGGGCAGTAAGTTTATGGAATTCTTTGCATCAGGATGTTGTGTTTGCAGATACTGTAGTTGCTTTCAAAATAGTAATTTTTACCTCTCTAGTTGAGAACAATATTGAGAATCATGAAAGTTTGTTTCACACGAGATAGCCTGTTGATCCAGGGAAATATTTCACTGTTATTTGGAGTCACTTAAAGCTTAATGGGAGGTGGCTTTAATGGTTTTTTTCTTCTTGCCTTCCTCTGGATTAACAGGGGTGATATGGCATGGCATTCTCTCCTGAGGAAGTGGTATGTTTATCACAAAACACATAGAGCTTTAAATGCTGTTTTTATATGCTAATATATATAGCACAAAAGTCTTAGTGTTAGTCACAAGAGTTGTTTTCAAAAAACTAAAACGTACATATATGTATGTATGTATGTATGTATGTTTATATATTTTTTAATAACGTGACTACTATTTAATACCCTGTTCACCTCAAGATTGATATTTATATGCAAGGAGGAAATACTTGGTCAAGTACACTGTATCCTTATAAGATAACAGTATCTTATACTGTAGCTCCTGGTGCTGTATCACATTAGATTGTGTCTGACTGCTACTAATACTGTATCACGTTAGACTGTGTCTGACCACACCTAGTGCTGTATCATGTTAGACTGTGTCTGACTGCTTCTGGTGCTGTATCATGTTAGACTGTGTCTGACTGCTCCTGGTGCTGTATCACATTAGATTGTGTCTGACTTCCACTAATACTGTATCACGTTAGACTGTGTCTGACCACACCTAGTGCTGTATCACGTTAGACTGTGTCTGACTGCTTCTGGTGCTGTATCATGTTAGACTGTGTCTGACTGCTCCTGGTGCTGTATCATGTTAGACTGTGTCCGATTTGTCCTAGTGCTGTTTCGTGTTAGACTGTGTCTGACTGCTTCTGGTGCTGTATCATGTTAGACTGTGTCCGATTTCTCATAGTGCTGTATCGTGTTAGACTGTGTCTGACTGCTCCTGGTGCTGTACCATTTTAGACTGTGTCTGAATGCTCCTGGTGCTGTACCATTTTAGACTGTGTCTGAATGCTCCTGGTGCTGTATCATGTTAGACTGTGTCTGATTTCTCCTAGTGCTGTATCATGTTAGACTGTGTCTGACTTCCCCTGGTGCAGTATCACGTTAGAAGGTACCTGACTGCTCTTAGAGCTGTATCAAATTAGACTGCTCCTAACTGCACCGAGTACTGTATCACGTTAGACTGTGTCTGACTGCTCTTAGAGCTGTATCACATTAGACTGTGTCTGACTGCTCCTAGCGCTGTATCAAGTTAGACTGTCTGAGTACACCTAATTCTCTATCACCTTGGATGGTGTCTAACTGCTCTTTGCACAGTATCATGTTAGACTGTGTCTGTCTGCTCCTAGAGGTGTATCACGTTAAACTGCATCTGAGTGCACCTAATTCTGTATCATGTTAGACGGTGTCTGACTGCTCTTAAGGCACTATCATGGTAGACTGTGTCTGACTGCTCCTGGTGCTGTATCACATTAGACCATGTCTGACTGCTCCTAGCGCTGTATCAAGTTAGATTCTGTCTGACTGCTCCAAGTGCTGTATCACGTTAGACTGTGTCTGACTGTTCCTGGTGCTGTATCACATTAGAAGGTATCTGACTGCTCTTAGAGCTGTATCACGTTAGATGGTGTCTGACTGCTCCTAGTACTGTATCACGTTAGACTGTGTCTGACTGCTCCTAATGCTATATCACGATAGACTGTGTCTGACTGCTCCTAATGCTATATCACGTTAGACTGTGTCTGACTGCTCCTAATGCTATATCACGATAGACTGTGTCTGACTGCTCCTAGCTCTGTATCACATTAGACTGTGTCTGACTGCTCCTAGCGCTATATCAAGTTAGATTCTGTCTGACTGCTCCTAGAGCTGTATCACGTTAAACTGCGTCTGAGTGCACCTAATTCTCTATCACGTTAGATGGAGTCTGACTGCTCCTAGTACTGTATCCAGTTAGACTGTGTCTGACTGCTCCTAGAGCTGTATCAGGTTAGATTCTCACTGACTGCTCCTAGTACTGTATTACGTTAGACTGTGTCTGACTGCTCCTAGAGCTGTATCACATTAGACTGTGTCTGACTGCTCCTAGAGCTGTATCACGTTATCTGCATCTGAGTGCACATAATTCTGTATCATGTTAGACTGTATCATGTTAGACTCATAGAGGAGTATCATGTTAGACTGTATCTGACTGCTCCTGGTACTGTACCATGTTAAACTGCGTCTGAGTGCACCTAATTCTCTATCATGTTAGATGGAGTCTGACTGCTCCTAGTACTGTATCCAGTTAGACTGTGTCTGACTGCTCCTAGAGCTGTATCAGGTTAGATTCTCACTGACTGCTCCTAGAGCTGTATCACATTAGACTGTGTCTGACTGCTCCTAGCGCTGTATCACGTTAGACTGTGTCTGACTGCTCCTGGTGCTGTATCACGTTAGAAGGTATCTGACTGCTCTTAGAGCTCTATCATGTTAGACTGTGTCTGACTGCTCCTAGTACTGTATCACGTTAAACTGTGTCTGAGTGCACCTAATTCTCTATCATGTTAGATGGTGTCTGACTGCTCCTAGTACTGTATCACGTTAGACTGTGTCTGACTGCTCTTAGAGCTGTATCATATTAGACTGTGTCTGACTGCTCCTAGTACTGTATCACGTTATTTGCATCTGAGTGCACATAATTCTGTATCATGTTAGACTGTATCATGTTAGACTCTTAGAGGAGTATCATGTTAGACTGTATCTGACTGCTCCTGGTACTGTACCATGTTAAACTGCGTCTGAGTGCGCCTAATTCTCTATCACGTTAGATGGTGTCTGACTGCTCTTTGCACAGTATCATGTTAGACTGTAATTTTGTATCACTTTAGATGGTGTATGACTGCTCTTAGAGCACTATCATGTTAGACTGTGTTTGACTGCTCCTGGTGCTATATCACATTAGACTGTTTCTGACTGCTCCTGGTGCTGTATCATGTTAGACTGTGTCTGACTGCTCTCAGAGCTGTATCACTTTAGACTGTCTGAGTGCACCTAAATCTGTATCATATTAGACTTTGTCTGACTGCTCCTAGTGCTGTATCACATTAGACTGTGTCTGACTGCCCCTAGTACTGCATCACGTTAGACTGTGTCTGACCGCTTCTGGTGCTGTATCATGTTAGACTGTGTCTAATTTCTCCTGTTGCTGTATTATGTTAGACTGTGTTTGTCTCCGCTCAGAGCTGTATGACTTTAGACTGTCTCATAGCACCTAATTCTGTATCTTGTTAGACTTTGTCTGACTTCACCTAGTACTGAATCACGTTAGACTGTGTCTGACTGCTCCTAGCGCTGTATCACGTCGGACTGTGTCTGACTGTTCCTGGTACTGTATCACATTAGATTGTGTCTGACTGCTCCTAGTACTGTATCATGTTAGACTGTGTCTGACTGCTTCTGGTGCTGTATTACTTTAGACTGTGTCAGACTGCTCTTGGTGCCATATCATGTTAGACTGCTCTCTGAGCTGTATCACTTTAGACTGTCTGTGTGCACCTAATTCTGTATCTTGTTAGACTGTGTCTGACTGCTCCTAGTGCTGTGTCACATTAGACTGTGTTTGACTGCTCCTGGTGCTGTATTACATTAGACTGTGTCTGACTGTTCCTAGTGCTGTATTACATTAGACTGTGTCTGACTGTTCTTAGTGCTGTATCACATTAGACTGTGTCTGACAGCTTCTGATGCTGTATCACATTAGACTGTATCTGACTGCTCCTGGTGCTGTATCACGTTAGAAGGTATCTGACGGCTCTTAGAGCTGTATCACATTAGACTATGCCTGACTACTCCTAGTGCTGTATCACGTTAGACTGTGTCTGAATGTTCCTAGTGCTGTATCACATTAGACTGTGTATGCTCCTGGTGCTGTATCACATTAGATTGTGTCTGACTGCTCCTAGTGCTGTATCAGGTTAGACTGTGTCTGACTGCTTCTGGTGCTGTATCATGTTAGACTGTGTCTGACTGCTTCTGGTGCTGTATCATGTTAGACTGTGTCTGATTTCTCCTGGTGCTGTATAATGTTAGACTGTGTCTGACTGCTCTCAGAGCTGTATCACTTTAGACTGTCTGTGCGCACCTAATTCTGTATCATGTTACCCTGTGTCTGACTGCTCCTAGTACTGTATCACATTAGACTGTGTCTGACTGCTCCTGGTGCTGTATCACATTAGACTATGTCTGACTGTTCCTAGTGCTGTATCACATTAGACTGTGTCTGACTGCTCCTGGTGCTGTATCACATTAGCCTGTGTCTGACTGCTCCTAGTGCTGAATCACATTAGACTGTGTCTGACTGTTCCTAGTGCTGTATTACATTAGACCGTGTCTGACTGCTTCTGGTACTGTATCATGTTAGACTGTGTCTGACTGCTCCTGGTGCTGTATCACATTAGACTATGTCTGACTTTTCCTGGTGCTGTATCACGTTAGAATGTGTCTGACTGCTCCTGGTGCTGTATCACGTTAGAATGTGTCTGACTGCTCCTGGTGCTGTATCATGTTAGACTGTGTCTGATTTCTCCTAGTGCTGTATTATGTTAGACTGTGTCTGACTGCTCCTGGTGCTGTATCAAGTTAGACTGTGTCTGACTGCACTTAGTACTGTATTACGTTAGACTGTGTCTGGCTGCTATATCCTGTCATAAGCAGAAGTGGAACAATTATGGAGCAAATAAGCTGCACTTTAGAGTTTCAGTGAACGTTCGTTTGATTTAAATGGGGATTTAAACCCAATTTATACAGTGTTTGACTGAACCTAGTCTAGTGATTTGGGTCTGGTTGTCATGTACTTCCTGATTCCACGCACTGGTCTTTCTGTCTGTGTTCCATCTGTTAAAGTGTCTGACTCTCTTCCGCCTACTGTATTATACTAAAGTATAAATGCTCACACCACTTACCAAAGGCTATCCTACATGCTTTAGCCGCAAAGCTTAGTATCAGCTTGCCAGTTTCCTGGCCTCTTTTGGGTCAATTTATATTTAATAAACTGGATATGGCGCACAGTAAAAACACCAGCACCATTATATTTTACCCCTGACATACTGTGCCACTAAACTGGTTGGAGATAGGCACTTAGAACATTCAATTGAACACAATAATCATATGCTATGACTGGATTATTAACCTAACCCTTTAAGGACCAGAGGAATGGCAGTGCATTGTTAAGCAATGTTTTGGATACTGATCGGGTCCTTAAAAGGATAAAATTGCCTCCCATAACCATCCAGAACGCAATTTACTTTTCTTCTGCAATGTTAAATATCTGCCTCATTATATACAATTTCACAGGCCAAAGTAAACCAAATAGAACAATTATTTGACACTTGGCATATTTGAAAATGAGAGAAATCTCAACGTATTCTTCCTGGTAAAACATTTTTTAAATAAATAATTCTGCTGCCTTCAGCAAACCTATATTGGGTGTGAATTACCTGTATTATTCAGCTTTGTGCTATTTTACTAATCCTCATGAATTCAGGTAGCATCTGTGCCTGCCTCATCTATAATTTCCCTCCACTTTACCCTGAGATTCCCCTAAGTAAATTCCAACCACATTTCCTATACGCTGCTTTTTTTGTCACACTTTAATATAATACTGTCAGATTAAACCACTAGAGTGCAGCATCTACAACCAAAAAATGTCATATAGTACCTAAATGTGGCCTAAAAATGAACAAAGAACAATTTGACTTTCCTCTGACTATATTTATTAGGCTGAATTCCCAAAATTTAAGGTGGCCACTCACCTGCTTTCAATAAGGAATATCCATAAATCTTGGACTGTGTTCCTTGACAGGTTTGAAATCATTGGAGTGTTCCAGCAAGTTACCCACCATTTCTTTCTATCTACTTTTCAGATACGTGTTTATCCTTCAACTTTACACACACACCTCAGCTTTTTTTTTTTTAAATGTTTCATAACACAAACCCTTAGTGACATCCCATTGAGATAGCAAAACCAACATTAATCTACGGCTTCCAGATTCCCCTTGAAGACTGCTCCCCACTTTTCCCATACACCAATATATATGAAGCCCAGAAATTGTCAATAATGTAGAAAAATGTAATATCCCCAAATCTAAACAACCAAGGCAAAAACAGTGCTCATCATCAGTGTCAGCATCTGAATATCCTGCTATTGGGAATGGGTCAGCAATCTTGTTGGAAACACTGGATGGATTGTTCACAAAACCAGATATGTTCTCCAAATAGTACATCACTTAATGGCAAAATAACCTGCTCAAATGCAAGGATAATTATGTCAACCATCTTGATAGGGAAATACATATATCTGGTAATGAAACAAGCTCTCAGATCCACCAAATAGACATCCCCACCACAGAGGGGAAGATTTCAGAGAAACCAAACCTGGAGACCAGCCTCCACACCACTCCCCAGAAGAAGAAATCCCCTAATCTGCTGTATCTGTACAATGTCCCAACTCATTTATGCACACATCTTCCCACTGCCAGCAATACCTACTATGAATAGTGCTGCGGAGTTGTATATTCAAATCATCATTAAGCTGTTTGGTTACACATAAAATGATGCAATGCCTGTATGCCTACTGTTGTCACAATCTCCTGCAGAAAATGAAACACAAAGCTACCTATCAGTGTCACGTTACAGGCACATGTTAAATATCTGCGTAATTATAAGAGTCATGTCCATGTAACCCTTTTCAGATTATGGCTCCTTCATTTTTGCTTAAAGAAGATAAAAAATCTCTCACCCATGTGCATTTCAATTCCTAAGAAAAGAATTTGTGGTTTCTGGAACATCTAAATTAATGTAGCCCCTAAAATACATTTGCTGTCACATCCTAAAAGACCATTATCAACTAAAACATAAAAGAGAACACAATAAACCTACTCAAAATAGTACTAAATAGCTCAAATGATAACAGGAGGCAGAGAAAATAGTGGACAAACAAGTCAACAAAAATTGCACCTTTAACATACAGTCAATAAGTGTTTTTAGCAAGTAATGCATCTATCCCTGTACTCCTTACTAGCTCCAAAGCTAATTAAAGAAAGCATAACCTACCCTACAAACTACTCTCCATATCCTGTCATTTAAAGAATCCTCTCTATGGTAAGAAAGCTGGTAAATAGGACTGTACTTACATATTTATTCTTTAGAACAAGTCCAATGTGTGGGATACTTCGATGCCTTCCTGTGGACACGTCTCTAAAGTGTCATCTATCCTGCCTACTGCTGCCTTTTTTCGTAATTATTTTCTAAATTAAAACTTGATTCTGCTTTCCAAATTTTACCAAACATAATAATGTACTTGTTTCACTAAACCGAAAACAACATTTTAATAATTTTTGCCACCTGTTAGCTGGGTAGCAGACTAGCCATCCTTGCACTCTTGGGATCCTCCCAGACACATTCGCCTTTAATGTGAACTGGAATACTGCTTTAACATGAGAAATTATATAAAACATTTGTAGACAGAATATGGTCCTACTTAAGCATTTGAAATGATTTATAATACCTATGGACAGTCAGTTGTCTGGTTGTAGATGTCAGAATTGACAAGCTGTGTACCACATATAGTGGCAGCCATTACACAGCCAGAACATTTTGTTTTTTTTTCCTGACTTGTATGCAATGGTTCTCTTCTGTGCCTATATTAATCATACATGCTAAAGGAAGGCTGGTCACAGACAATTATGTGGCTCTGGGCTCCAGGTAGATCTGCATGATCCTCATCACACTGAAGTCTGCTACCCCCACCCACTTCACTGGTAGTTCTGATTCTGCAGAGTGGTAAAACTTCAACCTCTGCAATGTGTTCTTTCTAGAATGACTGGGACAGGTCATCCTCCTCTGTCTGTTGAACTGTACCCCATCAGTTGAACTGAACAATAAACTATACCTTTCTACTACACTTCTAGAATTCACTTGAGGTGTAACTCCTTCCTTCATTAACTTTTCGCTCATGGCTCTTTTAAGGGTCTAAATATCCATCATGTAGCCACCAAAATTGTTGCGGGCTCAGAGCTCCACATTAACACTTGCAAATCTTGAAACCTGCCAAGTTAATCCAGAAAGAGGGCAAGAGCCCACAAATTATGGCAAATATAAACCTGGATTCTGCCCACGGCAAGTAATTTATTAATGGACTACTATGGTCAGGTCACTGCAGTTATTGGCCCATTTCCTGGGGTCCATTAATCCAGCTGTTTAATGTTAGTGCCTATATCTGTCCTTCTCATGCTGCACCATGTTACTCTTATTGTGTATCCTTCTCTTGGTGTATTAAACATAGAATTCACTGCAGATAAAAGCCATTCAGCCTATCTAGTCTGCCTTTTTTCCTACTGTAAAAACCTCAAACCTTATTTGCTCCTTAGTATTGTCTGCATCCTTATGCCTATCCTATGCTTGCTAAAATTCTGTCACTGTATTCACTTCTACCACTTCTGCTGGTAGGCTGTTCCACTTATCTACTACACCCTCAGTGAAGTAAAACTTTATTATACTCCATCTAAACCTCTGTCCTTCTAGTTTAAGATTATGGCCTCTTGTCCTAACATTTTTACTTGTTTGAAATGTACTTCCCTCCTGCACTTTGTTGAATCCCTTCATCTATTTGAATGATTCTCTCATGCTCCCCTCCAAGCTATATAATTTCAGATCCTTTAATCTATCCTGATAATTCTTTTCCTGTAAACCATTCACTCTCTAGAATATCTATATCCTTCTGGAGATGGGTCTTCAGTACGGTACACAATACTGTAGGCGAGGTCTAAATAGAGATCTGTAGAGTGGCATGACCATTTCCCTTTTTCTGCTACTAATGCCCCTAGCTATACAACCCAACACCCTGCTTGCATACTGTACACAATACTCTACTTGATGTCTAACCAGAGATCTGTAGTGACATGACCACTTCCAATTGTCTTCTACTAATGCCCCTAGCTATAGAGCCCAGCACCTTGCTTGAATTCCTCGCCACTTTCTTACATTGCCTGCCTACCTTTAAGTCAACAGAAATAATGACTCCCAAATCCCTTTCCTCTGTTGTCTTTGACAGCATAGTACCATTAATACTATATTCTGCCTTTGGATTTTTATATCCCGAGTGCATTATTTTTTTATCAACATTAAACTGCAGCTGCCACACTCTTGTCCCTTCTTCAAAATTATCTAAATCATTTGGCTTATTACCCCAGGAATTTCTACCATGTTGCAGATCTTTGTATCATCTGCAGAACAGAATACCTTACCTTGAAGACCTTTTCCAACATCACTAATAAAATATTAAAAAAGAATGGGCCCCAGTACAGATCCCTGAGGTACCCCACTAGTAACATGACCTTTGTCTGAGTATTGTCCATTGACTACAACACTTTGTCTCCTGTCACTCACCTATTGCCTTATCCATTCAACTATTTTTACATCTAGGCCCAAGCACTGCAATTTATTACTGAGTCTTCTATGAGGGACAGTGTCAAATGATTTACTGAAATCTAAATAAGCTATATCTACTGCTCCCCCAGGTATATTAATTTAGTTACCAAGTAAAAAAAAAAACTATGAGGTTAGTTTGATAAGATCTCCCTGCTGTAAACCAACCCATGTTGTTTGGGATCAAGCAATTTAAATTCAGATATTTAACCATTCTTTTCTTTAACATGGTTTCCATTATTTTTCCCACTACTGATGTAAGAGTTACTGGCCTGTTGTTGCCAGACTCTTCCTTGCTACCTTTTTTTTGAAGGAGTGCTACATTTGCTACTTTCCAATCTCCTTTAGATAGTGACTGATTGAATAATTCTGTTAAAGGTTTTGCCAGAATACTCTTAAGTTCTTTTAAGAGAGTTGAAGTAGAACTACTTCCTCTGTAAACATGCATGATTCCCATGTATTATGTAACCCTTTCGGCTCCAAGTGCTTAGGTATTTGTATGAAGAATTTATTGTTTGCACTGAAGGATATGTACTGTACTTTGCCGCAAACCGTTGTGCTTCTATTACAAACCTTTTTGATGCTAATCTATGGTAAGGCTCTGTGAACCAATTTAACGTGTTAGTTTTTCTTTGTAGTGGAACTTTCATCCTAATTCAAGTTTACAAAAGTCCAGCAGATGTATAGTTTAGGAGATATTCAAACTTTTATTTCTGGGCAAAGTGAAAGTCAAAATATCCTGGTACTGCACAAAGCTTCTTTAGCACATGCACGTCATTGAAATTGTCATTAGCATATGACACATCACTGAAAAGACTTAATTAGCATAGGAAACTTCACTGATGAGCTTGATAGCATATGAAAACATTATTGGTACTGCAATTAGCATACATTAGCGTATGTTAACTTGTGTGATTATCTCCTTAACTGTACATTTGCTGATCTTTTGGCAGTTTTCAAATATGCAAACTTGAATGAAGGTGAAAGTTCCACCTTAATTCCTGGTCCAGAAGGATTTGCAGTGCATTACTTCACAGTCTGCTGCACACCCCTGCTGATACTCAAAGGAGTTGCATTTCTGTAATTTGGTAGATTTGTAACATGGGCCTTTACCAGAAATAAACTGGTAAAATGCTTTAGAATGGCACCATAATAACATTTTTACAAAAGTCAACCATACAAAACATGGACTCTTCCAGTCCTTATAGTTATCAGGTAATGTATAGAATGTAGATTATGGGGGAGAGGCACTAGTTCAGTGGTTCTCAGTTCTGGTCCTCAGGACCCACTAACAGGCCAGGACTTAGGGATTTCTCTACTAGAGCACAGGTGTAGTAATTAGAGGCTCATTCACATTGATGAACTCACCTGTGCTCTAACAAGGAAATCATCAAATCCTGGCCTGTTAGTTGGCCCTGAGGACCGGAGTTGAGAACCACTGCACTAAGGTATGATAAAGAGGTGATAAAGTGGCGATGACTTCTCCAGTGCTATCACTTCTGCAATTTCTATGTTATTCTACAGAGCTTATACATTAAGATCTCTTAAATTAGATATATCTTAGTGTGTAGTCAACGTAGAATGACATAGGGCTTGGAGAGTGTAGAACACTGGTGACATCATCTCCACTTTATCACACCTTATTGCATCTCCTTTCATTAGTATCGATCACAGCCTACAGCTAATCTATGAGATTGCTGTACTAAGACCAGGGAGGAGATTCACTAAGGGGGGATAAAGTAGAGATGACTCCTTCAGTTTGTCACGTCTCCAGTTTCTATGTCATTCTATGTAGCCTGTTCACAAAGATCTCCAAAGTTGAAGAAATCTTAATGCATAGGCCCCATTGAATAACACATGAACTGGAAAAGTCCTCTCCACTTGATCACCTCTTTATCACACCTTAGTGAATCCCCCCAGAGTAAACCAACTATACCATAGAACAGAAATAAAGTTTCCCAAATTAACCATTGATTTAAGTGGGGATTTTAAATCCTTGAATGCTATCATGCTGTCCAACGCATTGCAAAGCAATGAGTTGGAGACCTCTTTAGTGCTCAAGGGGATAAAAGCCCCATTTAAATCAATAAACATTTTACATGTTATTTTTTATGGTGTAGTTGTTTTGCTCCAGGTTTACTCCAGTTCCTCTTAGTACACCAGCTTGTGTGTGTTCACCAGTATGGTGCTAGAACAGGAATTCCTCCAACACGTGCACACACATGATCCTATCATGATTATTGTGGTGGGACCTGCTGCAGTGAATCCCACGTGTAGGACAGTGCTTGGAACTGACACTGGCATACCTCCCAAGTGTCCCTCTTTAGGAGGGACAGTCCCTCTTTTAGACCCAAATCCCACTGTCCCTCTTTCCCATCCTGATGTTCCTCTTTGTAGGAGATCAGATTGTGTGGTGTGTTTATAAGTGTATCACATTGCTCTGCAGCAATATAACTCACATTAATGTTTCTTTAAACATCAGTGTATGTGTTTATAAATTAGTCTGCTTAAATAAAATACTTTGGTCTTGTTATAAATCATTTATTAGGTAACACAACGAGGTGTCAGTTGGTCATGAAATAGGCTAAAAATTCTCATTAATGCCCCACCCACCAGCCACACCCCCTAAAGCACAATTGTCCCTCTTTGGCAATTTGATATGTTGGGAGGTATGCACTGGCCCATATGTATAAAAGCATGGACTAGACTTATTGTGGAGTAAACAAACTACACAATAGGGAACAAATAAAAATTTCTGCTAAATTAAACTAGGCTTTTAACCCCATGCATGTTAGGGATGTCTTGAAAGCAGTGCTAAGACCTCACTACCATTCGAAGGGTTAAAAGCTCTGTTCAAGAGCATGGTTGTGTAGGAATTTGTATTTTTCCCCTGTTGTGCAGATGGTTTACTCGAGAATAACTCCAGTTTGCTTTTATAAACATCGGCCATTGTTCTTTATGGCTCATTGCGGCTCGTACTGGGAGGAACTGGAGTCATTCTGGAACAAAACAACTGTATCATGGGGCAAATACACGTCCCTCAATTGTACAGTCCTTTAAATGATGATATTAACCTTACTGAATGTTACAGAGGCCTCCAACACATTGATTTGCAAAGCTTGATACCTTTCTCTAGCATTCAAAGGGTTAAAGCCCTACTTATATTCCATACTGCAGTTGCTGTGAGTAAATCAGTCTCTTTGGGCCCATGTGTAAAATGAGAGAGTAATAATTCTGGTACTGCACCACAGGGAAGAAATACAAATTCCTAATTATATGAATGGGGCTTGAATTCTAGAATAGGCTTCAGCGTGCTTCAAAGCAATATTTTGAAGACCTCTCTAGCATTCCAGGGGTTAAAACCCCAAAATAAATCAGTGGGGTTTTGGAACATTTTTATTTGTCTCATGTGGTGCAGTTGGTTTGTCCAGGAATTACTCCACCTTTATAAATATATAAATAAATATATATATATATACATTTATTTAAATAGGGAATTTAACCATTTGGTTGCTAGCAGTGTCTAATACATTAGGAACCATTGCATTGATGACCTCTTTAACATCAAAGGATTAGTTTAATAAATATGATGTAGCTATTTTGCCTCACAAATGTTCTTCTGTTGTCTTTAAACATATGCCCCAATTATAAAGTATTCTAGAGCCTTATAGATTGGTATGTAACTCTCTCTAGAGAGAGAGAGAGGACTGTATTGTGTGTATAAGTGAGAGGGTGGGGCATCCCCCTAGGACTGAAAAGAATTGGGACTTTTTCCTATTAGGGAATAAAACATGCATTTACACTCCCTGTGAGCATTATTGCCAGTGTGCATATGGGAAAGAGTTAACATAGTTTAGCCACACACACTGCCTGCCTACAACCCTTCCAGAGCTGCGGGATTGCAGGTCTTGTTTCCATGGTGACAGGGAAGGCTGGGGCTCTGCTGCAGAGCAATACACCATACAGGATGCTGCCTCTTGCATGCTAATATGCAGCCATTGTTCCTCAGCCCTTTACAAACATGGAAACAGTAGCAGGAAAACTCTTCCCACTGTAGCAATATAACTCGACACCTCTGCATATCATGCTGTATGGTTAATGTGGCTAGACTGATATTTGAGGATTGCACTAGTTCCTGTGCAGTATTGCAGAATGAAAATGTAATGAGCCTCCCACAATCAAAATGGCAAATTGGTTACATTACGTTTAGTGCAGTCTGCAGGTATGTGTGCTGAGTTACACACTGTGAGGCTGATGTACTTCAAAACACTGGAGCATTATGGGTGCAAACTAACTACCTACAGAGTACAAATAAAAATCTCCAAAATGTTCTTTTGTTTAAAAGGGACGTTTAACCTGTGAATGATAGGGGAGACCGCTCTAGCCTCTTTATTCAAATCAAAATGAATGTTATTTTACTGAGGAATCTATTGTACTGTGCCGAAAGTTAGCTAGACTATCCTAATCTAGGAGGGCATTCGGAATAGTGAAGGGTTAGTAGCTGACTGAGGGAGGATATAGATGCATGTTGGACATCTTTTGTATGAAATATTTACGTTTGACAGCTCTATTCTATTAAGATGTTATATGTCTGAAATAAGAATTTTGGCATCTACACAAACCAGGTGAATCATCAATAGGTTTCTAGTAGAGATAAGGTAATGAGAACTGCAGGTTGCTTTAAAACAATGCTTTATGGGTGTGCTGACAGCACAGAAATTATGGAATCTGCTGTGTTCTAGCAGGCAAGCTGTGGCCTGACCAAAGTGTCATTTATAGAATGAAAGGCTATAGGGCAGTGGTGAGGAACACATGAAGTCACCTGTGGGGCAGTCTAATAATGGACCTCCAGTTGTTGGGGACTACAACTCCCATCATCTCCAAACAGCTTTTGTCTGGTTGTGGATGATGGGAATTGGACCTCCAGCTGTTCGATAGTACAACAACTGACTAGCCCAGCTATAGGTCTTTGTTAGTCATTATTTATATGTCGTTGTGCTGGTTTTCTGTCTGAATGGGCTTGACTGGTGTTCCACTGGTCTTGGTCCGAAAGAGTTAACTCCGTGAGGACCAGAGGGGTGTGTGACACATTGCTTTGTAAACCCCACTGGCCCTCAGGGGGTTTAGTCTGTAGGTTTCCTGACTGGAATCGTGTTACTAGGCAGTTTTCCCTTCTGGAAGGGGTTATACTTTGTACAGATCTCCTCTATTATTATGCTTATATCCTGTCTGTAAAGGAGTTAAACTTTGCACTACGGGTCTCCAGTTTAGAAGGGGTTAAGTGTTCCTCTGCAGATTTCTTGTCTGGAACTAGTTAAGCTTTGCTTTTCATGTCTCCTGTTTTCAAAGGGTTAAGTGTTTTTCTGTTGGTGTATTTTCTGGAAGAGATTGTGTTTTTTCCAAAGAGGGTTAGTTGTCACTCTGGAAGTCTCATCTTCAAGGGGTTAAACATTTTTGTGCAGGTCTCTTCTTTTGAAATGGTTAAGTGCTGTTCTGTATTTCTCCTCTCTGCTTAGAGTTAAATGTTACTCTGTAAGTTTCCTATCTGGAAAATTTAACCTCTGCGTGTCTAATGTCTGGAAATGGTTAAGTGTTACTCTGTAGGTTTCCTGCCTGGAAGAAATTAACCATTGCTATGCAGGTCTTTGTTTCCAGTCAGTGTCAGGCCTGTATCCTGTTATCAGTCTGACTTACAGTATTAAGTGGTATAACTGAATAGTGGTTTGCAGCATGACCACCTCACCAGCATGTCTGAGGTGCCTAAGCTCCATCATCTGCTCAGTTTGCTTTTGATGAGACAGAAGATTTAACCTGTAATTTGAGTGGAGACTGACCATGTTCATATCTGTAGAAGGAAGAGTTAATTTTCTAGAACTGACAACTATCAACATATTGGTTTTAAGGACCCAAGGTCCCCTGTGATAGAATTACACATGCTCCCTATCACACACACGCAAACAAACATATAGAGCCACTTTCACTAATATATAAACATATTATTAACCAGGTCATTAAAGGGTTAAGCACACTCACATTCCTATATACCTCGTTCCGGTCTCCTTTCACAATCCCAAACCCCTTTTATATTCCTGCAGGATCAGTTTATGAATGAGGACAGCACTGAATATTCTTAGTCATCCAGCCATTGCCATCCTGCGCATACTGATTGCACTCATAGCTTTCTGAGATTGAGAAGCCTCTGTTGTATGGTCCTCATTATTCTGCATCACTGAAAACTCGTGCCTCGCCAGAAACAAGTGTATTTCTGTGACACGGGTAGGCAACCTATGGTGCTTCAGCAATTGTTGAACTACAGCACCCATCATCTTCTGCATGATATGAGGTGTAATCCAACAACAGCTGTAATGCTACAAGTTGCACCCCTCAGTTTTATTTGCTGCAGTCATGGACGTTTTTTCACTCTGAATATTACAGAACTACTGTGCCAAGAGAACCAGATTCTGACTGCTCTATAACATTGTGTCTGATGTAATACCAGTTATATATAACTAATGGGCTCTGGGGGGAGTGTGCAAATCTGCCAGCAAAGCACTCAGTGGTGTGCTGTATAGTGTATAACTATCACAAGCGAAGGCTATAGACCCTGCTGAGACAGTGGGGAGAGTGTGGGAGTGAAAGGGTTAACAACACCAGACCCCTGGTTACCTGTTACTATTCCTTGCAACCACCACATTAACCCCTGAAATTCCTCCTGCACTATCACCCCAGTACTACAATTTGCTGCCACCACCAAGACTTTATATCTGGGACTTTATATCTGGGCATCTTAGGTTACCCCAACACAACAGAATACAGTATAAAATCACCTTAATAATCAGACATATACAATTAAGCCTTTAGTAACGTGTGCTACCTGAGCTTCCTTCAGAGTAGTGAGTTCATATTAGAAAACAGAGACGAGCTGATTAATTGAACATTCAATCTGAAGAATACAGAAATAAAAGACATACACAAAAAAAGATTACACATTGGCAAAACAGTCCATAAAATAAAATGGGAGAAACACAAGAAATCCTTAAATACAATTACCGATATTTTGAGAGTCCTTGCGGGAACTTCTGATGGTATATCCCCCTTCAGTTGTTACAAAGAAATTCACTGTTTTATCCTAAAACCCATATTAAATAGTTTCCACAATTCCTTCTAAGAGGCCAAACCCCCAGGGTGTTGCCTGGGTTAGGTTTGGCCCACTCAATCAGACCTGTCAGGGATTTTACTGCAGAGTTCTACCTGAAAAATCATAGGGCTTCCCAAAACATGCAACCGACAGCACACCTCTATAATGTTATAATAATCATATTCCTCATATCTGTGTGAATATCTAGACACCAAACATGCTGGGTCAGACTGGTTGCAAAGTAGCTATTCTTGTAACTCATAGTAGGAACACCTCCTCCTGGCATGTTTGGTACCCACCACAAGGGTAAAACCTGGGCATTCTGAATATATATTTGTATTGAACCATATAACACTATATATATATATATATATATATATATATATATATATATATATATATATATATATATATATATATATATTCTCCCTATTTCATAATATTTGACTGTCCCCGGATGAACCCCATCAGAGCAGATCATCCAATACATTTTATGACACTGTCCTGCTCCGGTGATCTACTCATTCAGTTTCTGGTGATGTTATCTACTCAGCTAATTTTATGGCCTAGAACTGGTGCACTTTGAATAACATACAGGTCAGCAAGCAAACAAACAAATTATACAACCCATAGGGCCAACTCATACCTTGACATGATACCTCCCCCTTAAGATGGTGGACAGAGGGATTCAGCCATGGGCCAATCCATTTGTTCACCATTAACCTCCATTCCCTCCTGACAAGACAGGCCATCTGCCTTCCCATGTAATCTGCCTTCCTCCCTCCCTGAGCCCCAGCATGTCAATGGGAAGGGACTCCTAGTACAAAATATGGTTATCCCAGTTTAACCAGTACCTATCCATGTCAGCACCTGGCTTCTCAGCGCAGTGTCTCAGCCCTTCAAGGGAGGGGTCACTGCGCAGAGTGTCCAGGAAATTCATATTGCCCTTCCCCCACCTGGCTGCACCAGAGAGTACAGTTCCCTCTGGCAGAGCATTAGGGAGAGGGATGAGGTCTACCCCTTTCTCTGCCTGCTGGTCAGACAACCTGACCCTGTCATTACCATCCTCCTCATGTTCTACAGCTTCAGCCCTGGCATACTGCTGACATGTTACCCCTGCTACCATTGGTATACCTCCGTGTCTCCCATTTTCCTCCTGGGAGCACAACCTCTGCTTTCTGCATTGCCCATCAAAGGAACAAGTTACAGGAGGAAAATCCCATTGCTCCTCCCCCTTACTGCCAGACATCACCGTCTCACAGTATTTAGACACAGGCAAATCAACCCTCACTCCTGGTTCCTCATTCTTAATTGTTACCTGGGGCCCACCAAACCCTCTCCCTAGCCCTTCTCCACTAGGTTTTGGCATTTGGAACTCATTGTAATCACATTTTACAACACACCCCACCTCACCTTTGGAAGGCATCACTAGTTCTGTTACAGGTAGGCATTTATACATAGTAACATAGTTAATTAGGTTGAATAAAGACACAAGTCCATCAAGTTCAACCTTCTCCTCATACCCCAGTCATTTTATAGCTTTCCTGCTACCAAATAAGTTAGTCTTTATAAGACCTTCCTGATCTGCCTACTAATAAACAGTATAACTCTGTATGTTCCCTTTGGAAATAAATGTATCTAATCTTCTCTTGAATGTATCCATTGTATCTGCCATAACCACCTCCTTGGGCAAAGAATTCCACAATTTAACAGACCTCACTATAAAAAAAAAACCTTCATCTGCTGAAGTCTAAACCTCTTTTGCTCTAATCTCAAGGGGTGTCCACTGGTCATCTGATCAGGCCTTGGAATAAATAGCTCACCGCAGAGATCCTTGTATTGACCCTGTCATATATTTGTACAATGTGATGAGGTCTCCTCTTAGTCATCTTTTCTCTTGAGTAAATAAACCAAGTTTGTCTAGTCGTTCCTCATACGTCAAGTCCTCCATTCCCTTAATTAATTTTGTTGCTCTTCACTGTACCCTCTCTATTTCTAGTATATCCTTTTTCAGAACTGGTGCCCAAAACTACACTGCATACTCAAGGTGAGGTCTTACCAATGATTTGTACAATGGCAAAATAATGTTTTCACTGTCGTCCAATACAGGTTACTGGTAACTCTGGGAGGCGAAGCCCTCTAGTGGTAGGCAGGAACGTTTCACAGAGTGTATGCAGGGAGTGGAGCCTCCCCACCCTCCTTAGGCTGCAGCCAGCCAACCAGCTCCACAATGAATTGTTCCTCGTTGGAGTAACAAGGCTGAAGAACAGTTCTACAATAGTTTTAGTTTTTTTGTTATTTTCTGTCAGATATAAAATACCAACCATTATGCCCCCCACTGTGGCTAGCTCAGTTTCCAGGATTATTTATGTGGACCTTTAGTCCTGAGGGGGAAAATCTTGACTCCAAGTGCTTCCCCAGGAGTCACCCACTGAGGTACTTCTTATCCCATGGTAATCAGAAGACTGCAGGAAAAGTGAGCTACTCTTTGAGTGCTGCTGGTCCACTTGTCCCACAGTACCCCTCCGCACAGGGGTGGATATTTGGAGTTCTCATTGCACACTCCTGCACTCATTGGGTATATATATGTGTGTGTCTGTCTGGGTGTTTGGAGCACGTTTCTGTGGTAATTTAACCCTTTCACTGCTGGATGGCACTTTATTGGAGGTTTTATGGCATCTATTTCTATTGGGTTGGTGTTTTTAATGTATCCTGGCATGTTCCCTTACTGTTTTACATGTTTTTATACTCTATTTCTTGGGGTACCAAAATTGTGTACTGCTCCTTTAAGGCGCGCTTTACCACATAGATGCCTTTGCTCCATTCATTTCTATGTGACTGCACTGTTTGGGACGTATCTCTGCAACCGCTTGTGCTAGCAACTTCAGAGATGGCTCATTTTACTTGTCTACCCTTGCTCTATCATCCGGTTTACAGTTCAAGTGTTTTGGGGGGCTCAGGGGGCTTTTGGCACTGTTTAGGATACTTTTTGGGAAAAACTATATTTCCCATGAGCACTTGCTTCGCGCCTATTTTCTGATTGGCTCCCATCGCGGCAGCCATTTTGTGGGCAGTTTTGAGCCAGTATCCTACACAGGGCTTGGAATCTCCTTCTCTCCTTTGATGATTAACCCTTCGCCTGCCAGATAAGTTCAAATTAACGTTTTCTGGGGTGAATCTTTAATCTTTAACACTGTTTCTTGGGTGATTTATTGTACAGTATGGTTATTGACACTATGTGAATGTCTATACCGCTGGAGCTTGGGGTTAAAACTATGACATGGGAGGCTGAGGACCCTGTATCCCCCATTGCACATTGATCTTCCTGTCACTTAGAGCTACCTAGAGAGTTCTCAGGTCGTATTTGCCCAGCATGTTCTGATGTCCCTGACCGCAACCCCGGGCCCTCCAGCCATGCTATTGAGCCAGCTTGGAAGTAAGAGTTTAAGGCTGCAACTAGAGACCTTAGGTCCACACTACAACTCTTTCCATCCCACATACAGGGGGTCCTCCAGGCTTGGCAGGCCCCCTCTGGTATCAGCTTATCCCTGCCTAAACCCCAAGGGACACCTGATGTCTCAGACTCCTCGGAAGAGGAGCTGCTCATAGACACAGATGTGGAGGAGGGTTCTAGTCTAGAGTCTTCTAGGTGTATTGAGGTCCCATTTCAGGCTGATCCTGACCTCTCTGCAGAGGGCCTGTTCTGAGCTGTCTTAACCACACTTAATATTCCCCTGGTTCAGGAAGTCCCATCTGATCCCTCTGATGTTTTTCAGGAGTCTCCTAAGCCCCTGACTTATTTTCCTCCTAATCCCACTCTTGACCGGCTGGTTTCAGAAGAGTGGCAATCACCGGACAAGACTGCTTCTGTGTCCAGGACATTTGCTAAGCTTTGCCCCTTTTCTGAGGTTGCGCTTACTAAGTGGGTTCATCCCCTAAGGTGGATGCCCCTTTTTCTAGGCTGTCTAAGTCCACCGCCTTACCTGTTTCTGATGCTTCTGCATTAAAAGACTGGACTGACAAGAAGCTTGAGATTACTCTCAAGTCTATTTTCACGTCCGCAGGCACTGCTATGCGGCCTACTTTTGCTATTGCGTGGGGTAACCGGGCTATTACGGTCTGGACTAAGCAACTCACCACGGCTGTCCGTCAGGATGCGTCTATTTCAGTGAAGTTGCGCCTGCTAGGGGATGCTGTCTGCATGATGGCTAAGGTTTCTACCATGTCTTTGGTGGCCAAACAAGCTCTTTGGCTCACGATCTGGTCTGCTGATACTGCTTCTAAGAAAGCCTTGTTGTCCCTGCCTTTTCAGGGTACTTCCTTGTTTGGGCCTGATCTTAAAGAACTGATCAGTGAGGCCACAGGGGGGCAAGAGTACTCACTTGCCATTGGTGGCCAGGAAGAAAGTACCGCTCAGATGTAACCAGTATTTTCATTATTTTCAGGGTGAGACACGTCCGGCGAACTAGGTGGTTCCCTCAGCTCCGCGTCCCTCCTCCAAGCCCAAACAGCAATGGAAGCCCGTGGGCTCCTCCAAGCCCAAGGCTTCCAAGACTGCTTCAGCATGACTCACCGTACCTGGGTCCGCATCCCGCTGTGAGTGGTCGTCTTTGCCTCTTTCACAGCATTTGGGAGGATTCTGTGGCAGACCCATGGGTTTTACAGGTGGTGTCGGAAGGGTACAGGATCCCTTTCTCCTCTCTTCCTCCTTTTCGCTTTCTTCTTCACATAAGCCTCAGAGTATAGAGAGATGCCGTCTGTTCGACGGTGCTGTTCAGGCTCTCTTGGACAAGGACGTCCTGGAGCCAGTTCCCACTCCAGACAGGGGTTCCGGGTTTTACTCGAACCTCTTTGTGGTTCCAAAAAGGACGGCGGATGTCTGCCTATTTTGGATCTGAAAGACCTCAACTCCTTTGTGAACTGGTCTCACTGCCGTCAGGAGTCCCTGCGCACAGTGATTGCTTCCATGTCGCCAGGGGAGTTTCTTGCTTCTCTGGATCTCCAGGATGCCTACTTACACATCACTATCCATCCTGAGAGTCGGCAGTACCTTCGGTTTGCCTGCGACAGAGGACACTTCCAGTTCTCAGCTCTTCCCTTTGGCCTGACTACAGCTCCTCAGATTTTCCAACGGGTTCTGGGGGCACTGATTTCTGTCCTTCACTGGGACGGCATCAGGGTGACTCCCTATATGGATGACTTGTTGTTGAAGGACACGTCTGCAGATCTACTCCTGCTTCAACTTCGGACCTGCATCCAGTCTCTATCCCATCAGGGTGGATTGTCAACCTGGACAAATTGGATCTCATTCCATCTCAGCAACTAGTCTTCCTGGGCCTTCTCTTCGACACACAGAAGTGCATGGTGTACCTTCCAGACGAGGTGGCTCACCAGATTGCCCACAGAGTCTCTGCAATTCTGTCTCAAGATCCAGTTCCGCTTCAGCGGCTGTCC
This sequence comes from Rhinophrynus dorsalis, assembly GCA_037306005.1. Lineage (NCBI taxonomy): Eukaryota > Metazoa > Chordata > Amphibia > Anura > Rhinophrynidae > Rhinophrynus > Rhinophrynus dorsalis. The sequence goes on along the minus strand of CM074722.1, from coordinate 271,960,588 downwards.
TCACTGGTGGGGAAGTTCATCTCCACGATGGAAGCGGTTCCCTTTGCCATGGCACACACCAGGGAACTACAGAGGTTTGTCATCCAGATGGGCAGAGGCCTGCCACTACATCAGACGAAGATGGTTTCTCTTCCTCTTCACGTGGAACTGAGCCTATCCTGGTGGCTCGGCCTATCCAACCTGATGCAGGGCAGGTCCTTCCTGACTCCCTTTTGGACTACGGTAACAACGGATGCCAGCCTGTCTGGCTGGGGTGAGATCCTGGGTCGCCTGAGTGCTCAGGGTCGATGGTCTCTGGAGGAGTCCCTCCTTCCGATCAACATCTTGGAACTATGAGTGATATTCCATGCCCTTCGACATTGGACAGCCCAGTTAGAGGACTGTCCGGTCCAAGTGGAGTCCGACAACGCCACGGCCGTGGCGTACATCATCAAGCAAGGCGGCACAAGAAGTCTCGCTGCTTGGTTAGAGGTCAAGGCTGTTTTGTCCTGGGCAGAAAGACACATTCCTGCCATATCCGCAGTGCACATTCCATGCATAGACAACGTCATGGCGGACTTCCTCAGTTGTCACACTGTGGACAGCGGAGAGTGGGAGTTGCATCCAGAGGTATTTCAACTCATTGTTCAGAGATGGGGTTCTCCTTACACTGACCTGATGGCAACAAGACACAACAATGAGGTTCCAGTGTTCTGCTCTCGATGGAGGGATCCTCTAGGTCTAGCTGTAGATGCTCTTTCCATCCCTTGGATGTTTCCTCTGGCCTACATATTCCTCCTCTTCCCTTGCTGATCAGGGTAATTCGAAAGCTGCGGATGAAACCTTGTCCAGTCATCCTGTGTGCTCCTTTTTGGCCTCGCCATTCTTGGTTTCCGGTGCTTCTGGCTCTATCTGTAGCGGAGCTGTTTCGGCTCCCCTCTCGCCCGGATCTACTTCTGCAGGGTTACCTGTGGAAGGAAGATGTCCACCATCTGGCTTTGACGGCTTGGAGGTTGAATCCTCAATTCTAAGGAAGATGGGATTTTCCTCTGCGGTGGTGGCTACTATGCTTAGTGCACGTAAGCCTGTTTCCTCTAAGATCTATCACCGCGTCTGCTCTACATTTGCTTCTTGGTGTGTTGACAGGGATCTGTCACCTGAGTTTGATCTCCCCAAAGTCTTGGTATTTCTGCAGGACGGAGTGTTAAGGGTCTCCGTTTGAGTTCCTTGACGGTTCAGACCTCTGCGCTTTCTGTTTTCTTTCAACAGCGCATCGCTGTTATACATGATGTCAAGGTTTTCTTCCAGGGCATTGCTCAAGTCCGCCCTACCTTCCGGAGTCCTGCTCCTCAGTGGGACCTTAACCTGGCGTTGGGGGTTCTTCAACGTCCTCCCTTTGAGTCCTTGGCAACTATTCCTCTACGTCTCCTGACGTGGAAGATGGCCTTCATTTTGGCGATTGTGTCTGTTCGCCGTGTTGCAGAGTTACAGGCTTTGTCCGGTAAGCCGCCTTATCGGGCATTTCACAAGGATAAGGCGGTACTCCGTACCTCCAAGGAGTTCCTTCCTAAGGTAGTCTCCGAGTTTCACATCAATCAGAAGATTGTGGTGCCCTCTTTCTGCCGTAACCCCTCCTCTGACAAGGAGTGTGATCTTCACTTGTTGGATGTGGTGCGCTGTCTTAAATTTTATATGCATCGCACTGAATCTGTTCGCTAGACTGACGCGCTGTTCTAAAAAAAGACATTACTGAACTGGAAAAGGTGCAGAGACGTGCAACAAAACTGATAAAGGGATTGGAGGATCTGAGTTACAAAGAGAGACTAGCCAAACTGGGTTTGTTTACATTAGAAAAGAGACGTCTAAGGGGTGATATAATTACCATTTACAAATACATTCAAGGCCAATACAAAGAACTATCCAATGAATTATTTATGCAAAGAGCTGAGCTAAGAACAAGAGGTCATCCATTAAGACTTGAGGAAAGGCGCTTTCGACTAAAACACAGGCAGGGATTCTTTACAGTAAGGGCGGTAAGGCTATGGAATTCTTTGCCTCGGGATGCTGTGCTTGCAGATAATGTAACTGCATTCAAAAAAGCAATGGATGCCTATCTAGCACAGAACAATATTGACAGTTATGACAGATGGCTTCAAAGCAAATAGGATATTGAGCCGGGGAACTATTTGACACACTCACACACACACCTACACTGGAAATTGCTCCAGAGGGCTTTTTTGTTGCCTTCCTCTGGATCAACAGGGGTGTTATTGGCATGGGCTGGACTTGATGGACGCATGTCTTTTTTCAGCCTTATCTACTATGTTACTATGTCATTCCTGAGGGGCCTAGAGCAGGAAGACCTGCATCAAAAGTGACTATTGCTTCTTGGATTAAGTCCACGGTTCGTGAGGCTTATAAGTTACGGAACAAGCATGTTCCCTTCAGGGTCACGGCTCATTCCACCAGGTCCATTGGGGCCTCTTGGGCCTATAAGAATCAGGCTTCTGCTGATTAGCTCTGTCTGGCGGCCACTTGGTCTTCCGTGCACACCTTTTGAAGCACTTCCATGTGGTTGTGCTGGCTTCGGCTGATGCCAGCTTCGGGAGAAAGGTCATGGAGGCAGCTTTTCCTGTCTAGGATTTTGTTCTCTGGTTCTTAGTGCTACCTTAACTGTTGAGCCCTGTTGGCTCTTGTTATGTGTGCTGTGTGATAGTTCCAGGGTCGTTACCCCTATTTGGTGTCAGTTGACACTTCAGTTTGTTGGGCTATCTCTGACCTGTTGGTCCATAGCTGTACTGGTGACTTTGGGGGCCTTGCTCCTGGTCCTTGCCTCCTTCCTGCCTCAGGGAAACTCAATGGTTGGACATCCCAGAGTTACCAGTAACCTGTATTGGACGACAGTGAAAAGAGGATTTTAGTCTTACCTGTTAAATCCTTTTCACTTAGTCCATACAGGTTACTGGTCTCCCACCCTGTCAAGAGACCATTCTTGGCTCTCCTGTGGCAGACCGTGGGGGGCCTTCGGAGTCATGCTCACAGGAGTCTTCTTCCCTTCTACTAGCTAGTTAGTCTTTGTTAGTGTCTCAATTCATTCTGGAGCTGGTTGGCTGGCTGCAGCCTAAGGAGGGAGGGGAGGCTCCACCCCCTGCATACAATTTGTGAAATGTTCCTGCCTACCACTAGAGGGTTTCGCCTCCCAGAGTTACCAGTAACCTGTATGGACTAAGTGAAAAGGATTTAACAGGTAAGACTAAAATCCTCTTATCCACTTTTGCTTCAATACCTCTTTTTATGCAAGACAGGATTTTGTTTGCCTTTGCTACTGCTGTTTGACACTGGTCACTGTTTCCAAGTTTGTAGTTGACAAGGATACCGAGGTCTTTCTCTAGCAACGAGTCCCCTAAAATGATTCCATTAATTTTATAAATAGCCTTGGGATTATTTCCTCCCAAATGCATGACTTTACACTTCCCCACATTAAACTTCATATTCCATTTGTTTGCCCAGTCTGCCATTTTATATAAATCCCTCTGTAGAGAGCAATTATCCTGTTCTGAATTAATTACCCTGCATAATTTAGTGTCATCTGCAAATATTGATAATTTACTTTCTATATCTATTTGTAGGTCATTTATAAACATGTTAAAAAGCAGCAGACCTAATAGCCATCCCCTGCTCTCTCTCCCAGCGATCACATTTCACAACATCCCCCAAAGTTTCACACAGTACCTTAGATTGAGCAAGACTTTCAGTTAGCCCTTCCAGTTTGCAATCCGTGTCCTCTGGAGTATAGTGACAGAGCATCTGGCCCAAATCATTCCCCAGCAGAACATTAACAGGGATATCCTCAGAAACCCCCACATCCCGCAAACCTTTGCCTGCCCCCCAATCAAGGTACACACATGCCACTGGCACAGCAGGGTGCACACCCCCAATTCCTTTGATGGACATGGTTCTTCCAGGGACCATGTCCTCTGTATTCACCACTTCAGGGCACACCAAGGTGAATGAAGCACTAGAATCTCTCAGTCCCATGGTCACCCACAGTTACACTCTGCAAGTTATCCTCTCTTTTCCCCACAGGCTCCCCCACAAGCAAAACTGATGGTGGCCCCCCAGTGGCACTCCCACCTCCACGAGCAGGTGGCGGTGGATTCCTAGTTGGGCAATTAACCCTCGGCTGCCCATTCTGGTTGCACTGAAAACAACGGTGGGTATGAGGCCCACCAGACATAGCCCCTGCGCTATTGGCAGCTGGTGGTGAGGTCCACACTGCAGTTCTTGTAGATGGGGACTGAACTGTAGCTCCTTTCCAGGTTGGAGTAGCAGCTGACATAACTCCATACCTAGATGCTGGTGCATGGATGTCTGCATAGTCATCTGCCAGTTTTGTGGCATCCCTAGAGATTTTTGGCTTTCTTTCTAGAATACAACCTCTTACATCAGGGCTCTGTGTATGTAAGAACTGTACCAGGACCATTAAGTCATTAACTGCTTCATAGGTGGTAGCTTGTAACCCTGTAATCCTTTGCTTGTATGCAGTTTCCAGTTGTCCAACATATTGAAAGCAACTGGATGAGACCCTCTGCTGCATGCTCCTAAACTTTTTCCTGTAGGCCTCAGGAGTCAGGTTACAGGTTTTTAGCAAGGCAGATTTAATTTCCTCATAATCGTTATCAGGCTCTGGGGAAGGGACACAAACACATCCAAAGCTTTTCCTTTCAACTGTGGAGTTAAATGGATAATAATGTTTCATAATAAAAGCAGCTCTAATTAATCATCATAGTATTTGGACTTTGGAGAGTGTTTACTTTGGAGAGTGTTATTTTAATACTATCAGAGTTGTAGTTCAAAAGTAATTCAATGACAGTGTGTCCCCCTCCTTTCTGACTCTCTCTCTTGTCTCTGTGCAGCCTGCTGTTGAATCATCACTTACATGGCCTCCTGAGGATTTGAAGCCATCAGTTGCCCGAATAAATCTGTAGAGCAAATGTCCGTGAAACTTCGAGGGGTACAAACACTAGGCATTCCAGTATGTAGTGGTCCTGCAGTAGTAGGGTGCTCAGTAACCCTTTCAGTGTCAGTCTCTGACTCAACAGTTTCAGCTTCCACAAGGCCCGCAATAAATTGTTCCTTGCTTGTGCCAAAAGCTGGTAAATCCCTTGCTTGGCACATCAATTCCAGGGTCTCTTTGGGCTGTTTGCGATAAGCCTCCATATTCAGAAATGAGATAGAGAAAGAAAAAAACAAGAATGGGGAGGGGAGAACTGCTTTGCACTATGTATGTCTTTTAAATCAGCACTGAGCTCTGACTGTATTTTACACAGAAATGTATGCAACTTCTTTTAGTGCTAAGATCCGCTTACAGGTAAAATCCAGCAAGCACTAAAAATCTCTAAATATATCCCGACGCTGCCAACCAGTTTGTCACAAGTGAGGGCTATAGGCCTGATGAGATAGTGGGTAGAGTGTGGTAGGGAATGGGTTAACAATACCAGACCCCTGGTTACCTGTTACTATTCCTAGCAACCACCAAATTAACCCCTGAAATCCCTCCTGCACTATCACCCCAGTACTACAATTTGTTGCCACCACCAAGACTTTATATCTGGGTGTCTTAGGTTACCCTAAACACAACAGAGTTACAGAATAAAATCAACTGAATAATAAGACATATGTAATTAACCCTTTAGTAATGTGTGCTACCTGAGCTTCTTTCAGAGTAGTGAGTTCATATTAGAGAACAGAGACAAGAGCTGATTAGTTGAACATTTAATCTGAAAAAGGCTTCACAGTGCTTGTTATAAAAATGCAGAAATAAAGATTACATATAAGCAAAACAGTCTATAAAATAAAATAGGAGAAACACAAGAGATCCCTATACACGATTACCGATATATTAGGAGTCCTTATGCCAACTTCACATGGTATATCCCCCTTCAGTTGTTACAAAGAAATTCACTGTTTTATCCAAAAACCCATATTAAACACTTTCCACAGTTCCTTCTAAGAGGACAAACCCCCAAAGCGTTAATAGGAAATGGAGTAAATTTATATAATTTGCTGTAAGAGTGTTCTGTATAAAAGAAAAAGTAGTCTTGACCCATTAACAACCAGCCTCACGGCCGACAGTTAAGGACCACAGCGCTTTTTTTTTTTTGCCATATCAATTCAGGGGTCGCTGAGCAACATGCAGCCGCACGGGGACCTCTGAATTCCATGACATGCCAGGACCGTCATTGGTCCTTAATGCAAGTTTATCCATGACAGTCCTGGTATGTAATGGCTCCTTTAGGAGTTGAGGGAGTAGTAAACTTTGTTATTTAAAACCATATATCAGAGGGGGCCAACAGCGGTCCTCTTGAGCTACCAACAGTGCATGTTTTTGCAATATCTCTTCTTGAGCACAGGTGACTAAATCAGTGGCTCAGTCACTTTAATGTATCCAACTGCATTTATTCAGCGATATCCTAAAAACGTGCACTGTTGATAACTCTTGGGGACCAGGGCTGGCTACCCCGCTATATATTGTAGAGCTTTTCCTACTGAGTAAAACAAGAGTGCTTTAGAATTCAGTTACTCTTGAACTACAACTCTGACAGTACGACTCTAGGAGGCTCTGCAGCAGTGCCGAAATCACGGTACATAAAAAGAATTCATTGGAACTGTCTACAAAGTGTGCCTGGTTTGCAAGCACACTTTGTAGACCATTCCAATTAATTAATTATTTTTAAGTACATCGATTTCGGCTCCGCTGCAGAGCCTCCTGCTGGTCCCCGGACTGGGATCTCCTGCTGTCAGCTAGACGCTGATGTCAGGAGAAGGGGACGGAGGGGAGAACTTTGAATCCCTATTTGTTATGGGCAAGCACGCGCCCAATTACACATGCTCTCTTCGGCCACAGGTACACCGCATTCCGATCCTCTTCACCTAGTATCCCATGGTTCACGCTCAGTGTTCATTTAAAATTAATCTGTCTCCTTCCTATATGTCAAGGTTTCAATAAACCTTCAGTAGCATCAAGCAGTTTTAGCATAAACATTAAGACCACTACACGCGTCCCACAGTTCTGGTTTAAGCACTATAGGAGCACATTAGGGTCAGCACTCAGCTATCAATCACCTCATATAACATTCCCCTCCCTTTCACTCGTGCCACCCCCCCATCTACACCGTATCCATACAGTACTACCCTATTATAGACGCCGGCAGTTCATCACCGCATACCATTAACCAGTGTATTCCTGGTATAGCTTAACATTTCAGCCGCAATGTACACTCACATACTAGGCTAAATCTTAAGATCAGTGTCTGTATAGATGACTACGATCTAAAATTCACATGAAGCACATAACAAGCAGTAGGGAAGGTCTGGCTGCAGTAGTTCCATACCTTACTCCAGTAGATTAAATCTATGTACTTGACTTTCTCAAATAGTAGTCAGCAGTCACAATGCACACAATTACTATGATACCTCCCATCACTACATGGCTCGGCCAGATACAAGCTACTATCACGGTCCCCGTGATTCCTTGTCACTCTCTGTGGTGGTGCTCTTCCATTGGCGGAGCTTGATTGGCCCGCCCAGGGTGTCCCTTTATATACTGGGCCTATGTCACCTGTCAGGTGCCCTTTCGTGGTGTTCCTGTTCCTGCGCCTTTGTTGCTGTGTTCCTGCATTCCTGTGTACCAACTCGGCTCATCTGACTACTCTGCTGTTCCTGCTCCGTGATTGACCCGGTTCTGGCTGACGTTCCTGCTCCGTGATTGACCCGGCTCTGGCTGACTTCCTGCTCCGTGATTGACCCGGTTCTGGCTGACGATCCTGCTCCGTGATTGACCCGGCTCTGGTTGACTTCCTGCTCCGTGATTGACCGGGCTCTGACTGACGTTCCTGCTCCGTGATTGACCCAGCACTGTCTATCGTTCCTGCTCTGTGTTGTTCCAGTATTCCTGCGAACTTTGGGCTCAACGGTTCTTGGGCTTTGCCAATTATTATAGAAAATTTATTCAGAATTTCTCTACCATTGTGAAACCTCTGTCTGACCTCACTCACAAGGGCGCTAATCCCTCTTAATGGTCTGAGGCAGCTTAGATGGCCTTTGAGACACTTAAATCTGCTTTTGCCTCTGCTCCTATACTGTTCCATCTAATCCCACCCTGCCGTTTACATTGGAGATCGATGCCTCCGAAGTTGGGGTAGGGGCAGTTCTTTCTCAACGCCCCAAAGAGGGTGGCAACCTGAGACCTTGTGGGTTCTTTTCCAAGAAGCTCTCTAGTGCCCAAAGCCATTACGAGATTGGTGATAGGGAATTGCTGGCTATCATCTTGGCATTGAAGGAATGGCGACACTTATTGGAAGGCACAAGAACCCCGGTGTTAATTCTTACTGACCATAAAAGTTTGATTTATCTCTCAGAGGCTAAAAGGCTGTCCTCCCGTCAGGCTAGGTGGGCACTATTCCTGTCTCGGTTTAATTTTATAGTGTCCTACTTGCCAGGTTCTAAGAACGTTAGGGCAGACGCCCTATCCAAACAGTTTAGCCCGGACATTGAGAGGGATGAAGCCCCGGTACCTATTATTCAGCCAGATCGGATTCTGGCAACAGTACGCACCAGTATCACTTCGCCACTGGGGGAGCAAATTTTGGCATCTCAAGCTCAGACACCTCCAGAAACCCCAGTTGGCAAGTGCTTTGTTGATGAGCCTTTCCGTACCTGTTTGCTCGAGACCACTCATCTAAGGCAGCTGGACACATTGGGAGGGATCAATTGATATGGTCTCTCTCACGGGTGTTTTGGTGGCCCTCCCTTAAGGCCAGTTGCTCCGCATTTACTGCAGCCTGTGCCACCTGTGCCCGCGCTAAGATCCCCAGACATCTCCCAGTGGGCATACTCCAACCAGTGCCTAACGGTGAAAGCCCATGGTCCCACATATCTGTAGATTTTTTGGGAGAATTGCCGGTATCTAAGGGCTATACATTTATCCTAATGGTGGTAGATAGGTTCTCGAAGATGGCTCACTTCGTGCCCCTCTCTGGTCTTCCTTCGGCCCGGGAACTGGCAGTGGTTTTTGCCAGAGAGGTGTTCCGCTTGCATGGGGTTCCCAGAGTGATCGTGTCGGACCGAGGGAGTCAGTTCGTGTCGAGATTCTGGAGGGCATTCTGTAGCCAAATGGGCATACAACTGGCCTTCTCCTCCGCCTACCATCCCCAGACCAACGGGGCCGCTGAGGGTGCCAATCAGGGACTGGAGCAGTTTCTGCGCTGCTTTGTGACTGATCATCATGACAATTGGGCCGACCTATTGCCATGGGCAGAGTTTGCCAGGAACTGTGCAGTTAATTCATCGCCTGGGAGCTCCCCATTTCTTATCAATTATGGGTTCCAGCCGTGTCTGCTCCCGGACTCATTTCAGTCACAGCAGATTCCAGCTCTGGACGAGCATATTAAGCAGCTCCGCTCCACTTGGGCACAGGTGCAGAGGACTCTCAGCCAGTCCTTCCAGCGACATCAGCGGCATGCCAATCATAGAAGGCTGCCAGCGGTCTCCTTTCAGGTTGGGGACAGGGTATGGCTCTCCTCCAGAAATCTCAATCTGCAAGTGCCATCCAACAAATTGGCTCCCCGGTTCATTGGTCCGTTCAAAGTTATTCGCAAGGTTAACCCCTTGGCTTACGCACTGGAACTCCCAGCATCTATGCACATTCACAATGTGTTCCATGTGTCACTATTGAAGACCTTGGTATGCAACCGTTATGCTACCACTCCGGTGGTTCCCGGGCCGGTAGATGTTCAGGGCCAAGAGGAGTACAAAGTACAGAACATTATTGATTCCAGGAGGTTTAGAGGTAAATTGCAGTATATGGTCCACTGGAAGGGTTACGGGCCTGAAGAGCGTTCTTGGGTCAACCAGAGGGACCTTCATGCTCCAAGATTACTGCGCAATTTTCACTCTAAATATCCTCAGAAACCCAGGCCCTCGGCCAGGGGAGGGGGTCTTTGAGAGGGGGGTACTATCACGGTCCCCGTGATTCCTTGTCACACTCTGTGGTGGTGCTCTTCCATTGGCGGAGCTTGATTGGGCCGCCCAGGGTGTCCCTTTACATACTGGGCCTATGGCACCTGTCAGGTGCCCTTTCGTGGTGTTCCTGTTCCTGCGCCTTTGTTGCTGTGTTCCTGTGTACCGACTCGGCTCATCTGACTACTCTGCTGTTCCTGCTCCGTGATTGACCTGGTTCTGGCTGACGTTCCTGCTCTGTGATTGACCCGGCTCTGGCTGACTTCCTGCTCCGAGATTGACCCGGTTCTGGCTGATGATCCTGCTCCGTGATTGACCCGGTTCTGGCTGACGATCCTGCTCCGTGTTGTTCCAGTATTCCTGCGAACTTTGGGCTCTTGCCAGGCGACATTCTGAGCTTGCTCGCAGCTAGCACTGACTGATCATGCCTCCTGTGTTTACTGTGGCCTCCGTTATTGAGCCTGTCTGTTGCCTCCGTTACCGAGCCTGTCAGAGAGTATTTGCCGAGCTGTTGCCTCTATTACCGAGTCTGTCTGAGAACACTTGCTGTGCTTGCTGCCTCCGTTACCGAGCCTGTCTGTATACCCTTGCCAAGCTTGTTGCCTCCGATTCTGAGCCGTTTAACACTTGCTGTGCTTGTTGCCTCCATCACCGAGCCTAACCGTTTACACTGCAGAGCATTACCGCTATCTAAGTGCTCATTCCCTAGAGTTGTCGCACTGCGTGGTGCTATTGGGCATTCCGTTACTCTGGCAGTGTGTTGCTCCTTTCTGGCACCAGAAGGGTGCCTTGGCTCTGGTCTCCTATTGCACACAGTGTTGTTCCATCAGATCGCACCTGGAAGTGCGTTTGGCTCACGGTATATTGACTTGTGCAGTGTCTCCTCAGTTACCACACCTATGGGGTGCTTTTGGCTCCGGTTCCATTTGCATATGCAGTGTCTCCTCCGTTACCGCACCTAGGGGTGCTCCTGGCTCTGGCTCCATTGGCTCTGGCAGTGTCTCTCCTCTGTTATCGCACCCCAGTGGGGGTATTGGGTCCAGCTCCAGTTGGTCCTTGCTATACTATTGGGCATTACCATACATCTATCTGGTTGTGATTCAGTTCAGTCGCACTGCTTGAGCTTGCTTTCTTCACTACTACTGGGACTGTTTATAGCACTGGGCGTTTGCTTATTGCCACCACAGAGACTGAATACTTGTATTGGGTATTAACCCTTTATCTTGTGTTTCTGCTTATGCTACCTGCTCCTGCCACATTGGGCCTGTATTTTATCCATCACTTGCCTTACTGGCAGGGGCACTGTTCCTTATTTTTACCTCAATAAAACTGTGTTTTATTTCTAACCTTGATCTGAGTGTCGTAAAACCGTAACAGCTACCTTGTCACAAGCCCCCTTTTAGCAGGGGCAGCCAGCCCTAGCCTTATAAGCAGCTGGCTGTGAATCATGGGAAACGCAGTCCTACCTCCCCATATTGCCCAGTTAAGATCAATCATCATTAGGTTCTAATTATTTCACAGCACCATCACAATAAATCAGTATTTAGAAAATAGATACAACTATGGTGGCGCACAAATGCAACAGAGAGGTATAACAAATCCTCAGCAGCCGGACCTAGAACCACTACTCCACCAGTTCACAAATCACTATATTTCAAAACATGGTCTGGCGCTTCGAGTATTTGTGGGAATTACGTTATGCAAATATACACAGAACAGTACACAGAAATCTTAAAAATCGAAGATTCTTTTAATCCAATCTTCCGAACAGAGATGAATTAAACAAAAAATATATAACAATATTATAATAATCTGAAGCACTTCAAACACTCCCTCTGTTATAATGCCACAGATAAATATATAAAATACTAGAGGAATACAACTCTGGGACACCCCAAACACCAAAGAAGTCACGATGCCACAGATGCTTCCCTAATAATATACGTACAGCACTTGGAAAGCCACCACGGTAAACGTATACACCATATGGCAATCCCAAATGCGGTATAAATTACATCCACATCCTCAAATAACCCCCAATTAAAATAATAATAAAAAACCTATACTAACTAACCCTATCTATATACCGGTATATATAAAAAGCATCTGTGGCATCGTGACTTCTTTGGTGTTTGGGGTGTCCCAGAGTTGTATTCCTCTAGTATTTTATATATTTATCTGTGGCATTATAACAGAGGGAGTGTTTGAAGTGCTTCAGATTATTATAATATTGTTATATATTTTTATGTGTCATGGAATATTGAAATTGTATTTTTTTGTTTAATTCATCTCTGTTCGGAAGATTGGATTAAAAGAATCTTCGATTTTTAAGATTTCTGTGTACTGTTCTGTGTATATTTGCATAACGTAATTCCCACAAATACTCGAAGCGCCAGACCATGTTTTGAAATACAATAAATCAGTACTGTACTGTTATAAGATTATACTACATTATGATCTGGTTTCCTCCAATTCACTTATTCTACTGTTTCACTTTGAATTATTCCACGTTCTATTTACATGCATACACAGTTACATTGTTTCAGTGTCCTGATTCCACGTTCTATCTAACATATGTACATAGTTACATCGTTTCAGCATCCTGATTCCACGTTCTATCTTCATGCATACATAGTTTCATTGTTTCAGTGTCCTGATTCCACGTTCTATCTAACATGCGTACATAGTTACATTGGTTAAGTGTCCTGATTCCATGTTCTATACTCACATAGCTACATTGTTTTTGTGTTCTGATTCCATGTTCTATCTTACGTACTTACATAGTTACATCGTTTAAGTACCCTGATTCCAAGTTCTATCTACATGCATACATAGTTACATTGTTTCAGTGTCCTGATTCCATGTTCTATCTAACATAAGTACATAGTTAAATTGGTTCAGTGTCCTGATTAAATATGTGGAATCAGGACACTGAAACAATGTAACTATGTATACATGTAGGTCCCCTAGTTTCATACCTTACCTCTTAAGTAGAGGCTGAGGGTCCCCTAGTTTCATATCTTACCTCTTAGTAGAGGCAGGAGGTCCTATAGAATTCTTTACCTCTTAGTAGAGACTGAAGACCCCCTAGTATCATACCTTACCTCTTCACAGAGGCCAAAGGTCCCCTAGTTTCTTACCTTACCTCTTCGTAGAGGCCAAAGGTCCCCTAGTTTCATACCTTACCTCTTCGTAGAGGTCGTAGGTCCCCTTGTTTCATACCTTACCTCTTCGTAGAGGCCGAACGTGACTTAGTATCATCCCTTACCTCTTCATAAGAGGCCGAAGGTTAATTTGTACCTTACCTTAACTTACCTCTTCATAGAGGCCAAAGGTCCCCTAGTAGCATACCTTTCCTCTGTAGAGGCCGATGGTACACATGTATTATACTTTACCTTTTCGTAGAGGCCCTAGTTTCATACCTTACCTATTAGTAGAGGCAGGAGGTCCCATAGCATTACCTTACTTCTTAGTAGAGGCTGATGGTCCCCTAGTATCATACCTTACATCTTCGTAGAGGCTGAAGGTCCCCTAGTATCATACCTTACCTCTTAGTAGAGGCTGATGGTCCCCTAGTTTCATACCATGCCTCTTTGTAGAGGCCGAAGGTCCCCTTGTTTCATACCTTACCTCTTCAAAGAGGCCAAAGGTGACTTAGTATCATACCTTACCTCTTCATAGAGGCTGAAGGTTAATTTGTTCTTACCTTACCACTTCGTAGAGGCCGAAGGTTACACTCGTAGGTACCTCACCTCTCCATAGAGGCCGGAGCTCGCCTCAGGTACATACCTTACCTCTTAGTAGAGGCCTGAGGTCACCTCAGGTCCATACCTTGCCTCTTAGCTGAGGCCGAAGGTCACACAGGTACCTCACCTCTTCGTAGAGGCCGGAAGTCACTTCAGGTCCATTCCCTACCTCTTCGTTGAGGATGAAGGTTACACTCACAGGCACCGCTCTTCTTAGTAGAGGCCGCAGGTTACACCGGTTATATACCCTACCCTTCGCAGCTGAGCATGAGTTTGGCCTTCCCACGTAGTACCTTAGGTCTCATAGGTAGGTACCTGAAGGCTTCTCTCCTTGCTTGCCAGGATACTTACTGGCTTCATTTATGTATTTAACATTTGTTACTTCATGCGGCAGGTCAGGCTTAGATTCAGGTCTGTCTCATCGTAAGTCATGTAACTCAGATTGCAACCTCTGTCTGACTTGAGACAGCTTCGGGATTCAATATCATTGCACTCTGCTTGTCCCATTTACCTTCCTCTTTATCACGTTCAGCTCTATGCTTTTCTCAGAAGCCTAGGCAACCTTTTTCACCCTTCATCTCGCACCCCCCTCCGTTTTTCCAGCAAATTTATATTAGTGTATATGAGTTCCTAAAATATTAACCCTTTCCTTTCTGCACCAAACTATCACCATCATGCTAGCCGCTTACAGCCTTGCCTTCTTTGAGCTCCCCTGCCCAGGTAAGGCTTCTGTCTTTTAGGACTAATGTCCTAGCACAAAGGGACCCACTCGTTCAACACACCAGCCACTTCACCCTATTAATTTCTGATGTTAAATAGACCAAGCACATGTAAGCCATCTCATTCCCTAATTTGCTTCCACGATTCCTGGTGTCCTTTATATGCGCCAGTTATCTACTACCATTCACCAGCGTCACTTGGCCGTTAGCCTTGTCTCCCTCTCCAATCCAGTCCCCTCTCTACTACCGAATTAAATCATTACATTCTATCAGTGTCACACGTCTAGGTCTAAATCCCAACCAACTCTCCAGTCGCTCATTTAGAATGGGAGCGGCATCCTCCGCTTCTAAGTAGATTGTACCAGTACATATCATATTACGACTTTGCAGGTGGCATCTTAAGGTTCTCAAGTTACTTCCTAAATCCTTCTGCTACACTTCTCTAAGCCTTACAGACTTACCTAAGTAATGTCATCTTTGTACAAGTAGTATAAACATTGAATCATACTGTCCTTTTTGTCTCCATTCAGGCCTACCACGTCGATCTTCACCCGAGCTTCCAGTAAGCTCAGGGTTATGGCATAACACTCCCCATATCAGTCACTGGAAGCCCAGACCACAAATAGAAGGCTGGGCCTGTATTTGTGAGAGGGGCTGCAAGCCTTAAATACCGGCTGCAGCCTCTCCCACTGGGGGGGCATCGTCATTTGCGCCCCCCCCCCCCATCACCCCTTTATTCATTATTTACCTAGGTGGCCCTCCGTTCAGGCCTACCACGTCGATCTTCATCCCGAGCTTCCGGTAAGCTCAGGGTTATGGCAGACCTCTCCACATATCAGTCGCTGGAAGCCCAGACCACAAGTACAGGTAGTTGTTTCAGTGGCTCACTGATTTTGAGTAGCCAACCTGTGCTCTGGAGCAGGGATTCTCAGAGCTAGTCCTCAGGAAACACCAACAGGTCCAATTTTTTGGGACATCCCTAATTAAGTACAGACACCTCAATCAAAATGATGAGCCAGTGATTAAACAGCATATCTTGAAAAGCTGGCTTGTTGGTTTTCCCTGAGGACTAATGTTGAGAAACACTGATCTAGAGGATATATCCTTAAATCCTGATTTTACACAGCCCTGGAAGATGGGTTTGGACACGCTTTATTTAAATAAAATATGCCTCACCCAAGGAAATATGCAGAGATCACTTAACCTCTCAGAGGGTCAATTACCTACAACCCCCTGATTTAATGGCTTTTATTGAATTTACTTGCAAATAGTTGATATCTCTGCAAGCTTTATAGACCATGTATAGTAATATCATCCTTCCCCTAGACAATCTTGATAAATATTGCTTATCATCCTGCCCCATGCATAAATCTGCAGAATGTTGCTCATTATCCTGTGTTAAAGATAAATCTGCAGAGCATTGCTAAGCATCCTGCGCATGCATAAAACTGCAGAGCATTGCCAGCATCCTGCCCCATGCATAAACCTCCACTCCCAAAGTATCGGAACATGTTCTAGGTAAGTATGTATGATGTAACTGTAGGGAGGCTCACTCCACCACTTTAAATGAACACCGAAGCCTAGCAGCAAATGACTCCCACACTGTCACCAAACAAATTGCTTTCTCAAAATATATGCCACTATTCAAGTTACTCACTGTTGTATTCAGAAATGGTGAAAGCATTGCTAATATGGTTTCTCCTAGTATGTTTAAATCTAAAAAAGTCCAGCTGGCTGTCTACTGTAGGTATGTTTGGATGTGCACACAGAGCGTGTATTTGTTGTGCACATGTTGTGACATCCAGAGAATTTAGATATGTTATTACAAGACAGGTATATTCTATGAGGAACATTATAATTTGCAATTCAAGAAATTATTTTTATTTGGTCACTTGCAAGTGTGGTAAGCAGTACATAGCACGTACTAATTGTCCATTAAAATAAAGAATAAGGGAGCAACTTAATTCTATTAATAAAGTATGGTAGATCTAAGGTAGCAATACATATTGTGGATGAACATAATGCAGACAGTTAATTTTTTGCCTTTCAGGGTATAGAGAAGTTAACGTGTCCACCCAAGATAGGTGACATGGTGGCAGCACTAAATAGGAGAAAAGCGTTTTGGATTTTTGAGTTGGGAACTAGAAGGCCTCAAGGTTTAAATTATGAGTGGGGTTTAAATTGTTATATCGGGTAGTACGCACATTGTCAGTACTACTCTGGTTGAACATGTCATGCTCTTCATATTTATTTTTATATTCGTTTCATGTTTATTTTTGCATTGGTATTGTGTAATAAATAATTTTTTATTAATTTTTAATTAATGTAATAGTGTAAAAGCCTGTGTACATGGGCCAAGGTCCGGGTAATGTTAACCCTTTGAGTGCCAGAGGGGTACACAATGCACTGTCACTACAGCTACCTCACTGCTCCAGGCGATGCAGTCTTGAGTCGCCTCACTCACGCTATGCAGTCATGCTCAGTAGAGACTTCCCAAACGCTGGCAGTCTCTACTATTCATGACTGCATCGTGACAAACATTCTAGCGAATTATTATATAGGATATCCTATGTGATTTATTAATCTCTTTCTCCACCCCTTCTTTGATGTTAATTGTGTGTTGTCTATATACTTTGTTAATAAATGGGCAGTCTTATCCTCTGATGAAGGAGGCTGTGCTCCTCTGAAACGCGTAAGGAGTGGACTGCTATGATTATCTTATGTAAGTCCTCTTGCACTCTTTTTATGCCGTGTCATTTAATAAAGAATAGTTTTTAAGGAAATCCTCTTCTCATCCAATTATTGTTGTGAGAAGTTGAGCCTCCGAATAACCTGAATAGTGGCATATATTTTGAAAAAGCACCATGCATAAACCTGCAGATCATTACTCATAATCCTGTTCCATATATAAACCTGCAGAGCATCGCTCATCATCCTGCAGCCTATAAAGCAATGCAGTATAACTCATGTTTCTTAGTTCATCTTCAGTAAGGTCTCTTGAATACAACATTAACGGGTTGCAATATAAAATATTCTGTCATTTCTTTTGCTTATCTGCCAGTTGTCCCAGTCCCATGCTCTGCCTCCCTGTCACTGGATCGTTCTGTCCCTGTTTTTGTCTGTTTTAAAATTGGCTTTCAACCCCATCCTCTATGTGCAATTTTAAGTCTATTTTACTAGTTTTCCAGCTGGTCTTGTACTAAGTGGTACTGTGAACTAGTTACTTCAGAAGGAGTGGTTCTCAACCTTTTTTTGCTCAAGGCACCCCTAACACGCAGTCTGGAATTTCTGGGGCACCCCTATCAATTTATGTAATTTATCAAGGGTGTAATGTAGGTTCCAATTGCATAAATATACAATTATTCTTAGATCTGAAAACTAAAACATATTGTGCATATCAGTTTCCATAAATATATAACTGTAATTCTACATTCATATTTTTGTCAAAGCCTTCATAAATAAAATGGGGCACCCTAAGTGGATGTCCGTGGAACACCAAAGTGCCACAACATCCTGGTTGAGAGATTAAAATCAGATTGAATGCAGATTTGTAAAAAAGTTTTATATGTTGGTAAAATGTACTCATCTCCAGATGTGATGATTCCCTTTTTCTTCACTCAGGTTATCCTAAAGGATCTGGAGGTACTTGCAGAAATTGCTTCTTCTCCTGCTGGACAGGCAGACACATTGAGCGACAGCACTGATCACCCCCAAGGACTCTCAGAACTCCATGTACCAGCACCAGTGAGAGGAAGTCAGACCAGCAGCAGTGGTGAGGGGCTGTCTTATACTGAAGGGGGTAATGCTTTACAGGTCATGGGGAAAGAGTAGCAATCTTTCCACATTCAAAGGAAATGTGGAGTTATTCTGGAGCAAACCAATTGCACCATAGGGAACAAACTAAAATCCCCCAATTTCTCATTGATTTAAGTAGTGCTTTTAAAGCAGAACTAATAATACCTGCTAATTATAACCTTGCGCTTTCCTTACTATGTTCAAAAAATCCTAATGGCCCCTATGATTTTTTTCCTTTTGCTCTTTTTTCAAGAGATGACCTCTTCAATCAGTCCTGAATGTTATGTCCATGTAGACAGATATGACAGTTGCTAGCATGACCACAGGACCTCAATTCTGCTTATGCTACATGGTGATCTTAACCATTTCATGACTGGAGGTTATGCACTGGACACTCCTCTAGTCCTTAAAGTGATAAGTAGGCTTATGCATCTGTCATGTCTGCCTCCACTGACATGCCATCAGTGACTGATTGGAGGTGTTATCTCTTCATCCAGGGAGCAAGGAAGAATTCATTGGGGCTATTAGGATTTTCTTACCATTGTAAGGTAAGTGCATTTCGATCAAAGGGGATTTTTTACCCTTTCATTATAGAAGGGGTACACAACACATTAGGTTAATCATCCCCTACAGTACTCTAGGTCTGCCCCAGAACGATTCCACATTATTTTTTAAGTACACCCAAAGTGAGACTTGGATAGTGTTCTGTGTTCCTAGGGGCAGAAGTACCTCGGTCACTGATAACTTGAATTAATTCCTGTTTTGTTAACAGAAATTGCAAAAAAAATATACAAAAACTATTGTGGTCACAAAGTGCTCTTAGCACTTGTAATAAGGCAGGCACTGTGACAGTTTTCTGTTCCACAGTGAATCTATAGATCCCCCTGGTGAAGGTTATTAGACCTCTGAAAAAATACCGGGCCTCATGTAAAATGGAGCTATTCTATTGTTAGCCAAGTGCACTGTAGGTGAAAAATAGAAATTCCCAAATTACTCTTTGATTTAAATGGGGCTGTTTAATCAATTGAATGATAGAGATGTCTCCGGTGCAGTTTCACAATGTATTTGTGACCTCTCTAGTATTCAGGGGGTTAAAAGCCCATTTAACTCAACTGACATTTTTATTTCTCCACTGTACTAAAAGCTCCATGGAAACCTGGAAAGCATATGAAATTTGCGGAACTAGCAAAACAATGTGTTTAACCCCTTAACAACACAGCCAGCAGTTAAGAACCACAGGGCTTGCAGCCACGTGGGGACCGCTAAATTCTGTGACGTGCCACAACCCTCACTGGTCTTTAAGTGCAGGACTGCCGTAACGGTCCTGGAACGTCATGGGTCCTTAAGGGGTAAAGATATTTCTATCACTCAAGGGATTAAAAGGCTCCATTTAAGTCAATTATTATTTCTAGATTTATTTGCCCCCAGAATTGTTCCATTTTGCCTTTATACATTATGAGTACAGTTTCCATATCATATGATTTGTAATTATCTGTTGGTTATAACTATACGTTTTGTGGCCCTCTTTAGAGGAAAATATAAGTGAGTTAGACATGCCTGCTCTAACTGTAAAAACAAAAGAAAAAACCAAGAGGCGCTCCTAGTGTATTAACGTAATGGTAGAAAAACACCAACCACCACCAATGATATTGCACTTACAAAATAGGTGGCTGACACTAACACATATGTGTTGTTCAGCTATATGGGCTTTTTGGGGGTATAATTGGAACTGCTCCCCTACAGCAGTAAACTCAGGCTGCTCCGCTCCTCCATAATCATCCACAAAGTAGAACTAAAATATGCAAAGAAAGAAAAAACAGGAGAGGCGTATATTACCAGAGTTGGTAAGATGGCAGAGTGTATATACACAACAGATCAACTCACATTTAATAAATGTTAGTAATCAGGCTTATACCTGTCACCAACTTAAAAAGCCTACAGGGTACTTTACCCGTCCCTGTAGAGGTATATGATGTCCACAAAGATATATGATGTCGACATACAGTATCTCTTTTTTCCTGTTTGGATTTCTGTGGAGTATCATTGGAGTTCCAGTTCCTGTAATTTGGAGATTGGTTCCAGTGGAGGACGGGATCAGTGGACATCATATACCTTTATATGTATATATATTTCAAGTACTCAGTGATACTAATTACTGATACTTTTTTTTTGCGGTCATTTGCCAGTTTTCCAAGTACCTAAAGCATATATATATATATATATATATATATATATATATATATATATATGCTTTAGGTACTTGGACATCTGGGAAATGACCTCAAAAAAAGTATCGGTATTTGCTATCGGTGAGTACTTGAAAAAATTATCGGTACTCATACTTGGTCTTAAAAACTTGATATTGGTGCATCTCTAAATATTCTCTTTACACACCATTTGTTTGTACATTTTCAAAGCATTTGTTTCATTGAAAGAGTAATATTGTAGCACACGTGAGTGTCTTTTAACAGTTAACGGTTAACAGTTAATTCTATTGGTAGTTCTTCTACTAGTACTCCTGTAAGTGCTCCTGTTAGGGCCTTTGAAGATTGACATCAGTTGCAATACCTTTTGTAATCATGTAAAAGGATATTAGTGAAACAATTCGAGGACAAGTTGTTCTGAGTGCTGAAAAACTTTCCCAGCACCAAATTGCAGCTAAGTTGAATATTTCTAAGGGGACAGTATAACGCACACAGAAGAGAATTTCTGAAACCAAATCATTTTTTCCAAAGCAAGACCAGTCAGACCTAAAGTAACCACACCATCAGAAGACCAGCATATCAAGCTAACATAATTATGGAATAGAACAGCATATGCATCCACAATTCAAGACCAGTTGAACTAGAAACGTTAAAGCAGTCATTAAGGCAAATAGTGGTTATCCCAAATGTTGAGAATTTTTGACTTTCAGTATGTACTAACAAATATATGTCTGCCTATATAGATTTAGATAGAGGTATATGTCTACTGCCTGACATATATATATCTCCAGTGCTCCCAGCAGGCGGTTACAGGCAGTCCCTGTGAGTGTGGGGCCAGGCCAAGCAGGGGAGCCCACCATTCCAGATCACACGCAGAGGCCTCCACAATGTGAGTGGCCCTGTGTCAAAAGGGGGCTCTGAGATCACCAGACTGGCCCATGTAGAGTCTGGAGGATATCTGGTGGGCCCTCTTTTTTAAGGATTTACTATTAAGATTTCTCCTTGGATAAGGCCAGTGTCAAAAAGATGAGTTTAAAATATTGCCCTCTTCATGTCGCCAGCATTGAAAGGTTGACTTCAGAATGACGTTGACATCAGACGGGTGACTTCAGAATGCCGCCTCTAACTTTCAGTTGCACCTCAATGAGTTCTCTCTATCTGCACTCACGGACAGACAGCACTGTTAAAACAAATGCACTACGATGTAGAGGTTGCTAGAGCCGGACTGATAGAGTAACCTCTTGGATGCTGGATTGTGCTTTGCATTGTGTTGGAGACCTTCCTGGTATCGAAGAGGTTAAATACTTCATATTGGAGAACTAATGAATAGCACTTACTGTGTATTCTATGATACCATATACTATAGGTCATGGGATTTTAGACCCACCTACATATATTATCATGTAAATTTAAGTATACAACTTATGATATATTACAGAATGTTAAAAATATACTGAAAGGGATGTGTATGTTGAAGTATAATGAAGATGAATGATCAAAATAAAAAAAATAGAGAAATCCAGCTACATAAAGAAGTGACTAGTAATATGGATGAAATAGATAAAAGCAATATAAAATAATGAAAAGCAGTGTAGTTAAAAAAAAACCTCTTGATGTCGAGGAATAGAAGTCCACAACTCTAATCCTTAGAAATCAAATTCTGCTGATGCAGAGGAGGGGATAATAATTAAGCAAATAAAATGAGTCAAATGCTTGAGTGCTTAACCCCTTAAGGACCCATGACGGTCCAGGACCGTCATGGGTTGTTATACCCTTAAAGTCCTGGACCGTCATGGGTTATTATACCCTTAAGGACCCATGACGGTCCTGGACCGTCATGGCTTAAATGATAGAAGCGTGCCTCTGTGCACGCTGTTATCATTAATTCCAGGCTGAGACTGAGCGCTTCGAGACCGGGGCGTTCAGTATCAGCCCTTCTTGCTTGTGCCGGTTCATGTGATCGCCGTAGCAGCAATCACATGTACCGGCATTCTGAGAGTTAGAGGCAGTACGCAAAGCATGCTGTCTCTGTGTGTCTCCTCTGCCTCTGTCTCCCTTGCAATCAAAGTAAAGGAGACAGAAGTAGAGAGGAGACATCTAGTGGTAAAAGAAAATACAGCAGCTGGGGGTATTAACCCCTTCACTGCTGGTGCTGGAGGCTGGCTAAATGCAGGGCTATTTCTGACCTGCAATGATACACTTTTAAAAAAAACAAAAAAAAACACAACACACTTTTTTTTTTTTTTTTTTTTTAACAAAAAAATAGTTTATTAAAAAAAAAAATCTCATTAAACAATTTTGGAAGTGTGATTGTTGTGGAGCCATGTAATACACTTATACGCACTGCCAAATGTCAGGGATAAAAAAACTGACAAAATAGGGTGGGGGACATGGGGATTTTCACCCGGGGAGGACAGTGGCCACTTAAAACTGCACATTTTGTAGGTATGACAGGCCGGTCATACCTTTCATGCAGTCTCCATAAAAATTGAACCCTTTGTGCCCAATTGATCCCAAGAGAAAACACAAAAATGGTGGGGTTTTTTACCGTTTTTTTTTTTTTTTTTTTTTTTTTTTTTACCCTTTTTTAAATTTTAATAAAGTAAATGGTGGGTTATCCATATAAGTGGGGTATCAAAAGAAATCCCTATTTGTGCTTAAAAAACAGTATATAATTTATGGGGGTGGAATAAAAGATTTAGAGGGAACAAAGACATAGTCAAAAAGGTCAGAATCGCTCCGGTCCTTAAGGGAAAACAACCTCAGATTTTCCAGGTCTTTAAGGGTTATTAGTTCATGGTAAATAAACACAGTACATACAGTTCTTCATGAAATGAAAAAATACTTCCTTAGTGGTTCATGATAAATAACCACATTACTTACAGTTCTGGATGCAATGGAATGATGTTGCGGTAAAGAGAAGGATTAGTTCATGCGGGTAATGTGAATAAATGGAATTCTTGTTATACTGATGAGTGATGAACGTAATCAATGAGATATGACAAGTGTTACATTGGGTTCTAGGTGAGGTCAAACTTCATATACTCCTTTATGACACTCTGTGCAGCTGTAGATGTCACGGGGTCCCCTTGGGCAATAATATAGAAAAACACCCAATAAACAGAGCACAGGAGGTTGCTTTATTAATTATACTTATTTATACTATTTAAAAAGGCAGGATATTCGTGTATTAAAAAATAATACAAGTAATAATAATACCTTAAAATAAAAAATAATTATATAAAAGCTAGAGTACTATAAAAAGCATACAAATGATAGAGAGTATGATCTGATGGTGATCTCCAGAGACACCTAGGTATAGGATAATGTGCGCTATATCATTGATCCAGAGGGTCAGATGAGAGAGTCACAGGAGTATGTAAGACAAAATAACTTGAAGTCCCGTGGGGTACACTGGGTGTAGGGAAAGAAAAGGGATGGGAGTGCTAGACATCCACCCCCCAAAGTAGATCACTTATGAGCATGTTACTTATTCTAAGAGTTTCTCAACTCAGTTAATTGATATGCTCACTGGACTCATGTCTTGCTTCGGATGCATCAAGTAAATACTTTGTCTTCTATCTTGCGGTCCCCTGCTCCGTCCTCCAAATGCATCTCACTCTCCCTTCATGCTCCCCTTCTGCAGCTTGTAGAACTCTTATAAGTCCAAATACTATCAAAGAGTTTCGGTGTTCATTGACATCTTTGTTAGGATAGTTAAATATGCCCTGTGCACTGTGCCACTTCTCACCCCAGCAATTAACATGCAAAACACAAGTCTGTATACACATTGCTGTGTAAGTACCCCAGACCCCTTACTAAATGGAACAAAACAGCAGCAGCATGCCAGTGCGTTGCACTGCAATGCGGGTGCAATATTTCCCCAGCATAAACATAGTCTGGGTTGCCTGCAGCCACACATAGAGCACCCCGCAGGATGAAACTAGAAAGAGAAAGCTATTAATGGTGTGTGTCAAACAGGCAAATGGTCCACTAAAGAAACCACAACCCAGTGCATCGGGTTGAGGTCCCTTGAGTGGATCATTTGCCTGACTGACACACACATTGCTAATGACTTCCTATTTGCAGTGCTTTGGGAGACCTCTCCAGTATCCAAGAGGTTACATATGTCCTATCCACTGTTTTACTTCTCACCCCAGCAAGAAAGCAAATGCTCCCATCTCAGCTTTAAATGAGCAGATCAGGGTGACTTGCAGGGCTACATTTACACAGAATACATTTTGATGTTGCTCTATTAAAGCGTGCAACATTTTCATATCGCCCTTTTGATGCAAACGACTTTCTGGTGACACCTTTTGAGGGTTGTCATTTAGGTGACTCCATTGTAGTAAGATATCCTTCTTAAGTATATTCTGTAGTTAGCATAGCAGAACTGGTGCTCACCTGTATCCTCCTTTTTATATCATACCACACCACATATTGGAGCACTTCTACGGGATCAGTCTTTACCTGTTCTTCCAGGTTTCAATGTAAATGAGTGGGATGGGGAGCCTGGCTTTGTTTGTACTGGACCCCAAGATTTCCCATGGCAGCCCTGTATGTATCAACTGCCTGCCAATGTAGTTTTGTATAAAGGCTATACATTAATAGCCAAGAAACGCTCTACGCTTTTTTAAGCACACTGCCTTTTCGTCAGGAGCAGTCTTCGATATAACATCTACGATAATTGTAGATGTTATAACCAAGACTGGTCCTGACGAAAAGACAGTGTGCTTAGAAACGCATAGAGTGTTTCTTGGCTATTAATGTATTGATTTCATACATATTAAACTTTTCGACAATTACAAGCGGATCCAGTTTATCCTTTTCCAGGACAGGTGGTGTATCTCTGAGCAGGGCAGACAGTTGTTCCTTGCATGTTTATTACCGTTTCTATTGTCAATAGGCCGGTGTGTTTTATCTTGTAATACCTTTTTTATTGGACTAACAGAATTATTGATTGACAAGCTTTCGGGATAAACTCCCTTTCTCAAGTCTAAAGCATTTCTGAGCACAAGGACACAGAATTCACAGTTAAAACAGTTAATACAGTTAAGACATTGAATTCAAAGCTGTGTTGTTTGCTGGGGTTAACACAGTGGGACTGCTGATAAGACATATATATACATACACACATACACATATATGTATATATACATATACACACACATGTTTACATACATACACATTCATACACATATACATATATACACACATCCATACATATAAACATACACGTATACATGCATACATACAAATACACAGAAATTCCTGCAGTTCCTTTAATGTTGCAGTAGGCCTCTTGGAAGCCTCCCTGACCAGTTTTCTTCTCATCAATTTTGGAGGGACGTCCAGTTCTTGTAACGTCTCTGTTGTGCCATATTTTCTCCTTTTGATGATGACTGTCTTCACTGTGTTCCATGGTATATCTAATGCTTTGGGAATTCTTTTGTACCCTTCTCCTGACTGATATCTTTCAACAATGAGATCCCTCAGATGCTTTGGAAGCTCTCTGTGGACCATGGCTTTTGCTCTGAGATGCAACTAAGCAAATGTCAGGAAAGTCCTACTAGAACAGCTGAACTTTATTTGTGTTTAATTGGAGTCACTTTAAATGATGGCAGGTGTGTAATGACTTCTATTTAACATGAGATTGAATGTGATTGGTTAATTCTGAACACAGCCACCTATGCAGCCAGGTTATTGTGAGTTTTTTTATTTTTCCCCCTCAACGATTTCAGTTTGTTTTGCAATTGAATTGTTCACTTTATAGGTCACATTAAAGGTGGAAAAAGTTCTGACATGATTTATCTTTGTCTCGTTCTTTAACATCACAAGAACCTAGCATTTTAACAGGGGTGTGTAGACTTTTTATATCCACTGTTTATGTACTGCCTGCCTGCCAATGTGGTTTTAGATATATATATATCTGCTGCTGGCCAGTATAGTTTTCGATATAGATATATCTACTGCGTGACACTGTAATGTTTGATGCAGATACAATATATGTCTACTATATGTCAGTGTTTTTTTTGTTTGTTTGCTTGTTTGTTTGTTTTTTTAACTGTGATCCTTCCATATGTGTACAGGTGGCTATTTATATATTTATTACAGTCCTCATGATATATGGTTTTGATACTAAGCACAGCTAATAATACATGAAGCTGTCAGACTGTCTTTCTGTTTGTGTGCTTTGTGAGAGATCTGTCTGTCTGCTAGGTGCATGGCACTTAAGCTTTTGGTCTGTCTATATCTGCTTGGTACCATTTAAGCTGTCCATCTGATTGCTATGATATTGAGCTGCCAGTCAGTCTGATTCCTGAGCTGTACATGGGGATATGTCAGTCACTGACCCAGGGAAAATGGTGATAGCTACATATCATCTGACCCAACATTCCTCCTAATTGTATTTACAGATTTGTAAATCTGTCTTATAACCCTTCCCCACATCACTCATATTGACAGAGTGTAAATGACATTCCTTGGGGGCATATTTTGCACGTTGCCACATACGCCTGTCCCTGCATGTTTAGCAATACATGTCATATCATGCCTATTGTTTAGTTTATGGAGGGTCTGTATGTGTTGCCTATGTGTTTTTAGCTCTGTGACTGAGCTATATGTCTCCCTGACCTGTGACCTTGAGTTAGTTTTTTGTCTTTGATTTGTGGCACTAGTGCAATGCAATGTCCATTAATTTAAACTGGGCTTTTAACCTCTTTGAATAGTAGAAAGGTCTTCAATGCACTGCAAAGCAAGTAGTTGGTGATCTCTCTAGCACACAATGGATTAATTTTATAAATACTGTGCAGTTACATATAGCTGTATTTCCTAAGCTAAAGAGGTGCAATTCTGGAACAAACCAACTGCACCACAGGAGACAAATACAAGTTCCTAAAGTTATCATTGATCTATAAATGAGTTGGTTAACCTGTTTAATGCTAAAGAGGTCTCACAATGCCTCTTACATTCACGGAGATAAAAGTTCCATTTAAACAATGACCATTTTTATCCTATAGTGCAACTGATTTACCACAGAATTGAAGAAAAGAACAAAATGAGAGTGTCCCTCTAAATATTTAATATACAAATATATCTACTAATAAAATGCCATACAACAATATAAACAATAAGACAACCATATATATGTAAAAATATGAAAAATATAAACTAATTAAAAACCCCAAATTGTGGCAGCCCACAAGAAGCGGAGTGAGGCCAGGACTATGTAGACAACTATAATGTGACTCCTCCAACAAGGGTTTGAAGGGTGATTGCTGGTGAGTGGCACTAGAATGCATTGCTTGTAATCGTAGGCCCCCGTAGTAGGTTGTGCTGCGGACTGGGCCATGTAAAGTTGCTGGCCGCGAAGCCAGGTGACCCCCTTTGGTTGAGCCGAAGAAGGCCCAGGATAACCCTCTACAGCAAGGTCTAACCCTACCAACCCCAGGGACGATAATTCCAAAAATAGTAGCAGAGTATATGACTCACCACTGGCAGGAAGCAGAGGAAACAATAACGGCTGGCTGAAGAAAGGTCACACTGGAAAGGTCGGCATCAGGCGGGCAGCAGAAGTACCAAATCAGCAGGCAAGGAGAGAGTGGTCAGTCAGGCTAGGTCTATAACGAGCTGGCAACAGGAGTACAGATACAGCAGGCTGCAGATTAGACAGGAAAAGGTAGGAAACAAGATACTGGACACAGATATATGCTCAGGACACAAAGGTACAAAGAAGACTCAGGATACAGCAGCGAGCAGTACTAAACACAGGACTACTGCTAATGAACGCTATAATCGCACGTCTTCTATAAATGCCTGAACCGGAAGTTTGGCTCAGGAACAAGGCTGTGAGCCGTGTCATCGGCTTCCAGGACAATAGATAACAACAAGGACCAACGAGAAACGACGCGGTGAGACGCATATAAGTTCATAGTTGGTTAATGCACCAGCTCTAGAATCTGTTCAATCAAACTTCAAGGTTGCAGGTTCTAGTCCCAACAAGGTGAGCTCAGCCTTCCACCGTGACGTAGATAAAATGAGTCCAGGACATACTTGAAAACGAGAGACAATCTCAATGTATTCTTCCTGGTACAATTCTTTCACAAAAAAAAAAATAAATAAATAAAAATAGTCCATCCAATTGATATAGTTGTGAATAACAATCCAATATTGGAGTCAATAATGGCGATATAGGGCCTTGAATATCTGACACTGGACATATGAACTCTTCTCTTATGGCCAAAAATTATCTCCCCCATCCTATCCGTAAAATTGTGGATTCAGAGAAGGCGAGCTGTTACATGTTCTTAGCCAAGTATACTATCACCATAAGCGGGCAGAGGCAAATGAGAGAAAATGTAAGATATGAAAGACCAAGCTTACTGGTTCCAAATCTGGCGATATATGTCTGTATATCTCCCTCTCTCTAAACGTTTCAGTCACAAGATGTCTCCCCTGTCTATTCTAGTGTAGGTGATGTATCTATAATGCGTGCTCCTTCTCTTATACTGAAGCTTGTATCTTGAATCAGAAAATACCGTGCGTGGGCAGAGATGAAGATGATAAATAGGAGGACTGAAATCACATAAATTAAGAACACAATACTGCAAGTTTCATATCCGGAGATGGACACTTCTTCAGGGAAATAAATTATTGCAATGCTGGTAAATGTTAGGTGTGGGTTTAAATAAACCGTCTTTAGAATAACACCAATCAGCTAACTCCTTCAATTAATTCAATTAAAGGGATAGTGAGAAAACCTGAACACAACGTTGGTATACTATTTTTCATGATTCTGGAACTGCTTAATAGCATTAAAGGACATGACATATGTATATTTGATATACATTGTACCTTTAAATTAAATGGTAACAAAGATATATATAATAAAGTCTTCATTATTATAACAAAATTATACTTAGTTTAACTGATATCACACTTGGTTGTTATGTAGCTAGACTGCTCTATATATAAATATTTCTTATTCACAATGCTATTTGATATTATTTATTATTCTGTTTTATATATATAGGCTTATGCAGCATCAGTCTTTTTAGAGGTGACAATGCATATTCTTTATATTCTTATGACCTAGGCTAGCGTGATTTTGTTTGTTTTTTGCTGTATCTTTCTACAGAATTTTTCATCTTTACCTTCCTGACTATGGCATATACTCCCTGAATTGCTGCACATTTTTTTTATGCACATCCCCTAAATAAAGAGCAGTGCATGTCCTTGTACAACATTGTATTGTATCGCTGTGGCTATGTGATAGTGCAGTGTATGTCTATGTATTGGGCTGTGAAAATACATGTGGGTCTGACAGTGTCTGTATTACCAGGATATTCCTGCCTGATTAGTCTTGAATAGCTGAGCTTTGAAGGAATGATAGAGCGCAACCTTCTATCACTTCAGTCTCACTCCCCTGCTCTGCCCTTGGGGCTGAGAAAGATTGTGGGCCTTTGATCACATAGACAAAACCCTACCTCTGTAATTAGAGTCGAGGAGGTTCCGCGCTAACCTGCCTGTACTTCTCTCTGTGTTGTTTTATGAAACTATGAGTTTCTAAGGCATGCAGCCCTGGTAAAGCTCATGTCACTACAGAGCCCTCCTTGTGCTTTGTCACCTAGAGGGCAAACACAATTATAATGTATAGCAGACAGACAGTATTTACAGGTGGTGGGGCTAAAGGGGACATTTATCATTGACTCACAAATTGTAATTATTAGCATTTATATTTTAGACTAGCAACATGGGACGGCGTTGCCCGTCATGTTATGACCATTGGGCGCACGTGTTTGAAATGCAGACACACTGATAAACACAGACATATGCAGCATACAGGCAGACACATACCATACATCCCAAGTGTCCCTCTTTAGGAGGGACAATCCCTCTTTGAGGGCCAAATCCCTCTGTCCCTCTTTCCCACCCTGTTGTCCCTCTTTTTAGGAGGTCAGACTGTGTGCAGGGGCGGCTCCACCTAAAGGCGAGGTAGGCGCCGGCCTAGGGCGCACACGTACTGGGGGCGGGGGCATGCAGCGGAGAAGAGCTGCGCCCACACACACCACGCCAGGAACCACAACACAGTCAGGTCTATATTGCTACAGAGCTCCCTCATCTGGTCGGATCTTTAGTAATGCAGAGCGCGCTGGGAGTCATGATCTCCTGCCTCGCTCTGCATTACTGAAGAGAAGACTGCGCGGGAGATACAGGTATGTGATGGGGGGCAAGTTGGAGCTGAGGGGGCAAGTTGGAGCAGATGTGGGGCAAAGTGGAGACGATGGGGGCAAGTTGGAGCTGTTAGGGGAAAGCTGGAGCTGAGGGGGCATAGTGGAGCTGGTGGGGGCAAGTTGGAGATGATGGGGGCAAGTTGGAGCTGATGAGGGTCAAAGTGGAGCTGATGAGGGTCAAAGTGGAGCTGATGAGGGTCAAAGTGGAGCTGAGGGGTGGCAAGTTGGAGCTGAGGGGGGGCAAGTGGAGCTGAGGGGGGGCAAAGTGGAGCTGGTGGGGCAAGTTGGAGCGGATGGGGGGGCAAGTTGGAGCGGATGGGGGCAAGTTGGAGCGGATGGGGGCATAGTGGAGCTGATAGTGGAAAGTTGGAGCTGAGAGGGCATAGTGGAGCTGGTGGGGGCAAGTTGGAGCGGATGGGGGGCAAAGTGGAGCTGATGGGGGTAAGTTGGAGAGGATGGGGGGCAAAGTGGAGCTGATGGGGGTAAGTTGGAGCTGAGGGGGCAAAGTGGAGCTGAGGGGGCAAAATGGAGCTGGTGGGGGCACGTTGGAGCTGATGGGGGCAAGTTGGAGTTGATAGGGGCAAAGTGGAACTGGTGGGCCAAAGTGAAGCTGATAAGGGGCAAGTTGGAGCTGGTGGGGGGCATCTCTTACAGGCATCTCCAGAACAGGGGCAGAGTGGCTCAGGGGGCAGAGAGAGGACAATCATGAAAAGAGGTTGGGTATAAGTAGGCAGGGTATAAAGGGGTGGGACACAAGGGGCGGAGCGAAATGGGCAGCAAAATTAGGTTTTGCGTAGGGTGGCAAAAATCCTTGCAGCAGCCCTGACTGTGTGGTGTGTATTACTTTGCTCTACAGCAATAAAGCAATAAACTTCAGTATATGTGTTTATACATTAGTCTGTGCAAATAAAATACTTTGGTCTTGAACTAAATCATTTATTAAGTTACATAAATAGCCAGTAATAGGTCATGAAATAACCAAAAAATTCTTACTAATGCCCCGCCCACCAGCCATGCCCCTAATAATATCACCTAAAACTACAGTGTCCCTCTTTGGCCATGTGAAATGTTGGGAGGTATGCACATATACACACAGTGAGCGGCAGAAACATGCAAAACACATGTACACACAGACACACTGGAGATGCACACATGGACACACATATGTAACAGAGATGTGTACACACAGACACGCAACATATATGAGCAGAAACACATGCGTGCATGAGTTGTGTACCCCTCTGGCACTCAAAGGGTTAAGGTATAGAGAGGCATGTGAGAGTTAAATAGCAGTGGGAAGTGTGTTCATACCTGGGAACATTGACTTGTGGAGTCCCTAGAGGGGACTGATGTGGTGCTGATGTGGAGAGACAAATGGGGCAATCTGGGTTAAAAGTGGGCGGGGCTTAATCACGAGTAGGGGGCGGGGCTTAAGAGAAATGTGTAAAAGTGTTAGTAATAGGCTGGGGAAGGAGGAGAAGTGGGAGGGAAATGCAAGTTTACAGTGTGAGGGGTTTGAACACACTCCCTGAGGGGTAAAACCTTATACACAACCCTGTGGCAGTCAGTGGGTTAAGTGTGAATCTGATGGCTGTCTGTCCTGTGTCTTGCATGGCAAATGGTGACAGTGAAGAAGTAATTCAGCAATGAGGGCCTACCTTAACCCTTTGAGTGCCATTTTGTTCCCCTGGTGATGCAGCACCGTTCAGTGGCTTTACTACAGGTCCTGCTGAGGCCACTGGGAGTCAAGGTGAGTGACTGTGTGTCAGCCATCTTTCTTTCTGGCTTTGTGTGTGTGTATGTGTGTTTGGTGGTGTGTGAGTGGGGCATGAGTGTGTAATACCTGTGAACTTTTACTTGTGGAGTCCCTCATGTGGTGCTGATGTGGAGAGAGCAATGGGGCAATTTGGGTTAAAAGGGGGCGGGGCTTAATCGCGAGTAGGGGCGGGGCTTAACATAAATATGGAAAAGTGTTAGTAATAGGCTGGGGAAGGAGGAGAAGTGGGAGGGAAATGCAAGTTTACAGTGTGAGGGGTTTGAACACACTCCCTGAGGGGTAAAACTTGATACACAACCCTGTGGCAGTCAGTGGGTTAAGTGTGAATCTAATGGCTGTCTGTCCTGTGTCTTGCATGGCAAATGATGACAGTGAAGAAATAATTGAGCAGTGAGGGCCTACCTTAACCCTTTGAGTGCAATTTTCTTCCTCTGGTGCTGCAGTACAGGTCCTGCTGAGGCCTCTGGGAGTCAGGGTGAGTGACTGTGTGTGTGTGTCAGCCATATGTATTTCTGGCTTTGTGTGTGTATGTGGTGCTGTGTGTGTGAGTGGGAGCATGTCTGTTTGGTGCTGTGTAAGTGGGGCATGTGTGTGTGTGTGTGGTGCTGTGTGAGTGGGGCATGTGTGTGTGTTTGTGTGGTGCTGTGTGAGTGGGGCATGTGTGTGTGGTGGTCTGTGTGTGTGAGTGGGGCATGTGTGTTTGTCTGTGGTGTAGGAGCAAGTGGCGGCCATATTGTTTTTTTCTGACTTTGATAGTGGTGGGCGGGCTGCATAGTGGGGGCGGGCCAACTCCCTGCATGACTGAATCACCCAATAGGAGTAGTAACTCCTGCTTTATGCCTCCCCTGGGTGTGTTTTGGCAGGCACAAAGTCTTCTTTTATATATATAGACATTCTGTTTGGATTTTGTCACAATATGTATTTGTTATTTTCATTGTAATTTATTAATACCTTTCACTATTTAGTGAATGTCTCAAGTTCATGAATAAAATGAACATTTACAACAGACTGTATTGGTGGTGAATTGTTACTTTTTAAAAAGAAACTATCACAGCCCTAATGAGACTGAAGTGTGTGAGTTGAAATCACTCAGTTCAGTCACTATCACCAAATCAGCGACTCCAGTGGTCATGGCTTTCCAACTGATTTGCCAAAGCCTACAAAGTAGCACATCCTTCCACTGTATGTCTGATCCCTGAGGAACAGAAATGCTGGGAGGGCTCTGTCTAAATGATACTTGCCCTCTTGCTCTCATCCAGATAACCATTTTGATAAATACTTGCCCTACAAACTAGTCTCCACCTAGGACTGGATTCATAAAAATTCCAAAATTTCACTTTTTAGAAATGAGCTAAATAAATTAATACAATTTTTTAAATATTTAAAGCTTTGCATGTACTAAGCCAGGAATTATCAGACTTAATATTGAAGACCTGGAACCTTTGGTTTCACAGGAAACCTCGGAGGAATCCTAGCAACTAAACCCTTTAACTGCTTGGGTGATAGAGAGGTATCCAACATATTGCTTTGCAGAGCATTGGAGACTTTACATCCAAAGGGTTAAGTTGCAGACAGTGTCATTTATTGGAATGCTAGTTTGTATTGCACTGAAGCTACTGTGCTAAGAAAAATTGGAGCACACCAACCATGGGGCGGTTGGCTTGCTCCAGAATTGTTTCACTTCAGCCTGCGTTGTGTACAAGCACAGTCAGCAGGGCCGGCGCCACCTATAGGCGAGATAGGCGCCGGCCTAGGGTGCACATTCTCTGAGGGCACATCGGCCCCGCCGCCACCGCTCAATGCATACTGCCGAAGTAAAACAAAAACGTAAGTTTCGGTGCCTTCCCTTGGCTGGCTATTTTTTTAATGTAGCAGAGCGATACCTGTTTCTCTCTCCCCCTCCGCTCCTTCAATCCTGGACCAGGATTGAAGAAGCGGAGGGGGAGAGAGAAACGGGTATCGATGTGCTACATTAACCCTTTCAGTGCCAGAGGGGTACGCAATGCATAGCTTTGCAATGCGTTGTATACCCCTCTGGCACTGAAAAGGTTAATAAAATAGCCAGCCAAGGGAGAGCACCAAAACGTACTCAAAGGGGGAGAGAGAGATGTGCACCAAGAAGAGTAATTTGAAGGGGCATCAAGAGGGGATAAATAGACAGGGAGACAGAGAGTCAAAGGGAGGATCCGCAGTCAAGAGGGGGATCAAGAGTCAGACGGGGAGAGAGAGAGATTCAAAGGGGGGATCAACAGTCAAAAGGGGGATCAAAAGTCAGACGGGGGAGTGAGAGAGTCAAAGGGGGATCAACAGTCAAGAGGGGGATCAACAGTCAGGCGGGAGAAAGAGAGTCAAAGGAGGGTCAAGAGGGGGAGAGAGTCAAAGGGGGGAGAGTCACATATAGAGAACATACACTCTGTCACACTGATACACATATAGAGAAGCACACACATACTTACACACTGATATCCTTACAGAGACTCGCACACACACTGACACACTTATATACATACAGGGAACACATACTGACACACACATACACATATAGAGAACACACAGACAAACTGACACATATAGGGAACACACTGACACTTAAACACATGCAGAGGCGGGGCATAAATGGGTAGGGCACAAGGGGTGGAGCCAAGGGGCAGCAAAATTAGGTTTTGCCTAGGGTGGCAAAAATCCTTGCACCAGCCCTGCCAGTCAGTTTCCATTTTCCAGCATGGCAAGAATGACTTCACTGGAACATCATCAGGGAACCCTGGGGTTCCATGGAATTCAGTCTGAGAACCACTACACTACAGGCATGAATTTCAGAAATTACAAGTGGATGGAGATTTTGGGAAGCAATGCATCATTATACCCTCTTTGCTGTCTTGTATCCAGCAGTTGCAATTTAGTCTGTTTGTGCTCTTTGTCTGCTCTCTGATCTGAAAAACATGCTATAGTTGAGCATAATGTCAGTGTGCACTGGATTACTGCTCACAGCTAGTTGTGAACTAAGGGAAAAACATGATGATTTTCCCTGTTTCTACATGGAGCTGGAATTGTGCTGTGATCAGCCCACGTAGAGAAACATTACTATCGGTACCAAGGGAGGGCAACATGAGGCCCTCCAGCTGCTACCAGGTTGCAACTCCTGTTGTTTTCCACCAGTCACTGGTTGGCAGGGGATGATGGGAGTTGTAGTCTGTCAGCAGTTGAAGGGCTTTACTTTAACCATCCTTGATCTATATATTGCAACAAACCCAATGTAAAATTGCCATGCAAAATAAAAACTTTTTTAGAGTGCTGGTCCTCATATTGTACATGACCCTTAACCCTTTGAGTGCCAGAGGGTATGCAACACTCTGCAATGTGCTGCATACCCCTCTGACACTCTAAGGGTTAATCCCTTACTGTATGAAAATAAAGTGACTCATGCGTGCAAGTGGGTCTAGTATTCATAATATTACATAATATTTATGTATTATGTATTTAACGTTCGTAGAGGCAAATGCAGAAAGACAAAGCTGGAGAAATTATGTTGTAAAATCACCACATTATAGGAGACCATTTGAAATTCCGGTAAACTTAAATGGGTTTTTACACCTTGAAAACTAAGGAGGTCTCTAGTGCATCACTGTGCACCGGAGAATACTGTAGCATCCAATGGGTTAATTTTACATATAACCTGCAGTTCTTTTGTCCCAGAATCTCTTCATTTCTCTTTACTCATATGACCCAGTGGGCTTGATTTGTTTAGAAGAACTAGAGCACTCCGGGGACAATCGTCTGCACATAGGGGGAAAAATATCCCACTGACCTAAATGGGGATTTTAACCCTTTGGATGCTAGAGAGGTCTCCAACACATTGCAAAACAGCTCACTGGAAACCTCTTTAGCATGCAAGTGAATAAAGACCCCATTTAAATCAATGGGGATTTTATGTGCCCCCAATGTGCAACTGGTTTGCCCCAGAACTCCTCAAGTTCTTCTTAATACACCAGTTGTAGTGTTTCTTTATTATCTGGTATTCTGTAGAACCACTTTCTTTATTTAAAGGAGCAGTAAACATTTCTTTCTGAAAACCTGTATGTTATAGATCTTTACCTGCTGAGTAAAACAAGGGAATTCCCAATGCTGGAAGTTGTTTTATTCAAAAATTGTTACAGTTCACATAATCAGGAAGTAAATTTACTGTGCGTCTACTTCCTGATGGTTCTAACTGACTGCAATTTCTATCACATTCTATGGAGAACTGTTTGTCATTGACTTTCCTACAAGCAGAAGTTAACAGAACAACTGATTGGAATCTGACCACTAGAGGGCACTATTAATGAAAAAAAAAAAAAAAAACTTTTTTAACACTGGAAATTTGCATCTCTCAGCAATGGGAATGCCCTTATTTTACTCAACAGGAAAAGCCCTACAATATATATATTGTAGGAGGGAAGCACTCATGCTTATAAAGGCTAAATGCCTGGGTGCCACATCCAAAGCAGGTAGACAAATGTATGGTGAATGAACAGGCACTCTCAGGACATGAGAATGAATCTTCCTCAGGATATCAACATGGTTCAAAGTGCTCCCCTAAATACTCTCTATGTGCAAAAAAGGTGCAGAACCGGCATTTTATACCCCCTGGTGACCTCATAGTGAAATGACCAATCAGTGAACATAACAACCCAAGCTACAGTAGCAAGAAGAGAAATATCATGAGTAAACACAGTACAATAAAATTCACTTTTTGTACCAATCAAGTATGGGAGTTGAACTTAAACAGACAAGATCCTAACATGCCACACTTATATGAAAACAAACAAAATAATTTGGGTACTTAGTAGGCATTGCAGTTAAAATGGGTTGGACTAGGACATACTCTAACTAACTTAGCGCAGTGGTGGTACGATGGTCCACACATTGCAGAACATGTTATACTTAGTCCAAGTCCTGCTTAAGTGACTCATGGTGAAAAAGATATTCAAATGATAAATGAAAGTGCCCTGTGCCCTGTGCGACTGAGATTGGATACTTGCTGGAATAATAGCATAAGAATATTGTGTGGTGTGGTAAGGGAGAGGTTAAAAGCAAATCTCTCTGAGTTTTGTTTTCCCTCTTTGCTGTGATAAATAATTGAAGTCTGGTGTGGTGGGAGTGACTAATTGCTGTGTTTGTAATTGGTGGATTCCTGGCTTATATAGCAAGGAGGGAGAGAGCTCTGTAAGTTCATCAGTGCCCTGTGCCCTGTGAGACTGAGATTGGATACTTGCTGGAATAATAGCATAAGAATATTGTGTGGTGTGGTAAGGGAGAGGTTAAAAGCAAATCTCTCTGAGTTTTGTTTTCCCTCATTGCTGTGATAAATAATTGAAGTCTGGTGTGGTGGGAGTGACTAATTGCTGTGTTTGTAATTGGTGGATTCCTGGCTTATATAGCAGATACATAGTGAATACTTGAACGTGTGAATCTTGCCTCAGTGTGTACGTGCAGAGGTGTGGTAAGTGTGGGAATTTAAAACAGGGGAATTCAAATACAGGGGGTTACACAGGGGAACACATTTATCAAACTTATTGTGCAGCTATTTTTGCCTGCCTGCCTGCCTTTTTATCTTGTGGTAACTGGCACATATGAGTGGTAGCATGATTGTCCATTTAACTCAGTGCACAAACTGCCATATGTTTGCACATCTGGAACAACCGTTCCAGGGTGCATACCTCTGTGGCAGATGTGAGCAAGTGGTCTCTCTGGAAGCTCGTATTAGAGATCTGGAGGGGCAGGTTGCAACATTGAGAAAGACGGACAATCTTGAGAGGGTTCTGCTGACTGAGCAGCAGGAAGCGGTGGTAGGTAGTTCTGAGGGTGGAGACTGCACAAAGAAAGAGCAGGTAGCCAGATGGGTTACAGTTAGACATAGCAAGGGGGGTGGACAGAGAAA
Organism: Rhinophrynus dorsalis; assembly: GCA_037306005.1. Taxonomy (NCBI): domain Eukaryota; kingdom Metazoa; phylum Chordata; class Amphibia; order Anura; family Rhinophrynidae; genus Rhinophrynus; species Rhinophrynus dorsalis. Next base: position 271,922,199 of record CM074722.1, on the reverse strand, counting down.
TAGGGAGGACACTCCTGTGTTTACTAATCCTAACAGATTTGCTACATTAAGTAATGATGTTGGGGATGCTGACACAGGAATGTCTTTGCTGGAGAGGACTGTTCTCTCTAACAGCCGAGTGAACAGCCCCTCTAGCACGGATGGGATCCAGGACTCAGGCAGACCTAGACAGATGGTGGTGGTAGGGGATTCTATTATTAGGAAGACAGACAGGGTAATCTGTCACCAAGATCGCCACAATCGTACAGTTTGCTGTCTCCCGGGAGCTCGGGTTCGACATGTGGCTGATCGGGTTGATAGATTGTTGGGAGGGGCTGGGCATGACCCGGCTGTCATGGTACATGTTGGTACTAATGACAAAGTCAGTGGAAAATGGAGGTCCGTTAAGAATGATTTCAGGGACCTAGGATATAAGCTTAAGCAGAGGACCTCTAAGGTAGTATTTTCTGAAATTCTACCTGTGCCACGCGCTACATTAGAAAGGCAACGGGAGATTAGGGAGTTAAATGCGTGGATAAAGACTTGGTGTAAGCAGGAGGGGTTTGGGTTCCTAGAGCACTGGTCAGTCTTTTCCCTTGGGAGCAATCTTTATAGTAGTGATGGATTGCACCTTAGTGGAAGGGGGGCCACGGTGCTGGGTGATAGGATGGTTAGAAGGCTGGAGGAGACTTTAAACTAGAAAGGGGGGGGGAGGGAGCTGCAACACAGGCTGGGGAAGATAGTATAATTGAGGGAATGGGATTAGAGAAGGGTCATGGGGGTGGAGAGGGGGAATGGGCTAGTTCAGCTAATAGGGAGTTGCCATTGTTACAGCCTGATAAAAGACAAATACATCTGAAAAAGAATGAAATCTTTAAGAATGGCAAAAAGATAAAATGTATGCATGCAAATGCTCGCAGTCTGGCTGGTAAGATGGGGGAACTAGAAATGATTGCAGTACATGAGCAGTATGATCTGATTGGAGTGTCTGAAACCTGGTTAGATGATACGTATGACTTGGCAGTCAATCTAGAGGGTTATTCACTTTTTAGGAGGGACAGGGTTAATAAAAGGGGAGGAGGGGTATGCCTATATGTTAAGCAGGCCTTAAAACCTAGTTTAAGGGAAGATATAAATGAAGGGTCCAATGAAAAGGTAGAGGCCTTGTGGGTTGAAATACACACTGGGGGCACACATAATAAAAAGATATTGGTGGGGGTTTGCTACAAGCCACCTAATGTTGGGGAGTTGGAGGAAGCCCAGCTTTTACTGCAAATGGAAAAGGCTGCTAGGTCAGCAAAGGTAATTATAATGGGAGATTTCAACTACCCTGAAATTGACTGGAGCAATATGACTTCAGGCACAACAAAGGGAAATATTTTTCTAAGTATGATAAATGATAATTTTATGTCCCAACTAGTAGAGGAGCCAACTAGAAAAGAGGCCTTGCTTGACCTAGTGCTCTCAAACGATTCTGACATTGTAAACAGTGTACAGGTAAGGGAACATTTGGGCAGCAGTGACCATAATATTGTATCCTTTGAAGTTTGTTATGAGAAACCCAATAGCAAGAGTTTAACCAAAACATTCAATTTCAAAAAGGCTAATTTTACAAAGTTAAAAGAAGCTTTAAAGGATATCCAGTGGGATGTAATTTTCAAAGATAAAAATGCACAAGAGTCATGGAATGTATTTAAAATGCTCTTGGGCAAATATACACGTCAATATATACCATTGGGGAATAATCACAAGAGAAGTAAAGCAAAACCAATGTGGATTAATAATGTGGTTAGCAGGGAAATGAGAAATAAAAAGCAGGCTTTTAAGGTGTTTAAGTCAAATGGGTCAGATGCATCATTTAAAAAATATAAAGAATGTAATAAAATCTGCAAACAAGCAATTAAGCTAGCTAAAATAGAAAATGAGCGAAACATTGCAAATGAGAGCAAGAAAAACCCTAAACAATTCTACAAGTATATTAACAACAAAAAAGTTAAGGTTGATATTGGTCCTCTTAGGACTGAAACAGGTGAATTGATTAGTGAGGATAAAGCTATGGCTGAGACCCTAAATACGTTCTTTGCTTCAGTATATACAAAGGAAGCAGAAATGACAAGCTATGGGCAAACAGACAAAACCATGGAATTTCCTCCAACATCTACATGGCTTACTGAGGACAAGGTCCAAAAGAGACTGGAAAGGGTTATAGTGAATAAAGCGCCTGGACCGGATGGTATACACCCAAGGGTACTTAAGGAACTTAGTTCAGTAATAGCAAAACCATTATACTTAATATTTATTGATTCGCTTTCATCAGGCATAGTGCCCTGTGATTGGAGGAAAGCTGATGTAGTTCCATTGTTTAAAAAGGGAGCAAGATCCAAACCAGGAAATTATAGACCTGTGAGCTTGACTTCCATAGTGGGTAAGATACTAGAAGGGTTATTAACTGATAGTATTCAGAACTATGTGAAGACAAACAATATCATTAGTAGGAATCAGCATGGTTTCATGAAGAACAGATCATGTCAGACTAATTTACTTGCATTTTATGAAAGAGTGAGTAGTAATTTGGACAGGGGAATTGCTGTTGATGTAGTATACTTGGATTTTGCAAAAGCCTTTGACACAGTGCCTCACAACAGGTTACTGCATAAATTAAAAGGCTTCGGTTTGGGTGGTGGTATCTGTACATGGATTGAGAACTGGTTAAATGATAGATGGCAGAGAGTTGTTGTAAATGGAACTTTTTCAAATTGGTCTAGGGTTATAAGTGGGGTACCGCAGGGTTCAGTCCTGGGCCCAATGCTTTTTAATTTGTTTATTAATGATCTAGAAGTGGGAATTGAAAGTAGCATCTCAATCTTTGCTGATGACACTAAGCTATGTAAGGAAATACATACAGAGCTCGATGTTTTTTCCCTACAGAAGGATTTAGATAAACTAAGTGAATGGGCAGAAAAGTGGCAGATGTCATTTAATGTAGATAAATGTAAGGTTATGCATTTGGGTTGTAGAAACAAACTTGCTACATATACTCTAAATGGGAAACAACTTGGGAAATCCTCATTAGAGAAAGATTTAGGTGTACTGATAGACAATAGTCTTCACAGCAGTGTGCAGAGTCACTCAGCTGCTGCAAGAGCAAATAGAGTACTAGCCTGCATAAAAAGAGGTGTAGAAGCAAGGGATGCTAACATTATCCTACCTCTGTATAAATCCTTGGTTAGGCCTCATCTAGAATATGGAGTACAATTTTGGGTGCCTGTTCTAAAAAAAGACATTACTGAACTGGAAAAGGTGCAGAGACGTGCAACAAAACTGATAAAGGGATTGGAGGATCTGAGTTACAAAGAGAGATTAGCCAAACTGGGTTTGTTTACATTAGAAAAGAGACGTCTAAGGGGTGATATGATTACCATTTACAAATACATTCAAGGCCAATACAAAGAACTATCCAATGAATTATTTATGCAAAGAGCTGAGCTAAGAACAAGAGGTCATCCATTAAGACTTGAGGAAAGGCGCTTTCGACTAAAACACAGGCAGGGATTCTTTACAGTAAGGGCGGTAAGGCTATGGAATTCTTTGCCTAGGGATGCTGTGCTTGCAGATAATGTAACTGCATTCAAAAAAGCAATGGATGCCTATCTAGCACAGAACAATATTGACAGTTATGACAGATGGCTTCAAAGCAAATAGGATATTGAGCCGGGGAACTATTTGACACACTCACACACACACCTACATTGGAAATTGCTCCAGAGGGCTTTTTTGTTGCCTTCCTCTGGATCAACAGGGGTGTTATTGGCATGGGCTGGACTTGATGGACGCATGTCTTTTTTCAGCCTTATCTACTATGTTACTAATGGGGAAAAACTATAATGAGGGCAATTGTAGGAAATCTCTCAGGGTCAACCTCAGCGAAGCGCTGGGGCATTAACCAGTGCATCGCAGTGAGACCGAACTGTGAGAAACAAGCAACAAGCCCCCAATCCTTCTACCCTGTAGTGGTAGTTCCAACCTCATTACATTAAAGGCCCTAGAATGTTCGCTACAATGATTAATGGACTGTTAGATATGGATCATACACAGGCAACCCATGATAACATCGATAAAAGGATAAGAATGGGTCCATGGAGATAATGGACCAATGCCGTCTGATGGACTCAGCAAGCGTGTTTGAACCAGGGAAATATTTTGTGGGAAAAAATCATCCCAGGGTGTGTCCTTTGTTCTGGGTTTATTTAACAAATCCTGTTTATTTAACAAACCCTGCTTAAGACCCATCGCACAATCCAGTTGTCTGTTAAGAGTTGCTTGGGGGTAGCCTCTTCATTTGAATCTGTACCGTATTTGGAGTAGTTGGGCGTTCATATTTACGGGATCACTATTGTTACGCACTATCCTCAGGAACTGAGCGTAGAGTTTTCCCTCTAGTGCTGTGGGGTGACAGCTATTAGAGTACAGAATGGAATTTCTATGTCGGTTTTTGGTATAAGGTAGTGGCAAGTCCCTGATTTTGTTTGTAAACCCTGACATTGAGAAAATCAATGGAAATGTCACTGTATGTGTATTTGAACCAAATAGGAGATTGTAAGGTGTTGAGGTGCTGTATCCACTCAATGAGATCCACGAATTGCCCTGCCGGATGATGAACAGGTCATCTATATAACGTTTATAATAGATGATATTTGGGTGTGTGATATTTCTTTTCTTATATTCCCACATATATAGATTTGCGTATGCTGGGGCAACGCTGGATCCCATTGAGTTGGAGATAGAAGGTCTTGTTGAAGCTAAAGACATTTTTGGTTAGAATAATAGGAGGTCACACAAGAACTCTAGAGGAAAGTCAAGAGGTGTTGTGAATTCCAATCATGAATGCCAGACAGCCTCCACACTGCCGTTAAATGTGATGATGGTATAAAGGCTGTCGACGTCCATTGTGACTAGTAAGACAGTGTTCGTATAGGTGATAGAAGAGGAAATGGATTTTAGAAAGTTGGTAGTATCCTGGATGTATGAGGGCATTTGTTGGACAATGGGTTGGAGAATTGAATCTAAAAAAGTAGCTATTGATTGAAACAGGGACCCCCTGGCTGAAATGATAAGGCGGCCTGGAGGATTAATCAAACTTTTATGGATCTTGTTTAAACAGTAGATTATGGGACAGACAGGGTATGGAACTTTCAAGAATTAGTGTAGTGATTCTGTAATCCAACCATTGGCCAATGCTGCAGTGAGGGTGCTGTCAACAAATGTTTTAAATGTGAAGGTGGGATCTTAAGGTAGTGAGCTGTAGGTATTAGAATCAGATAATTTCTGCTCTGTAATCCTCACAGTTAAGGATCACTACTGCTCCGTCCTTATCAGTGGGCCTGATCACTATACTTGTATCATTTTTTATTGAACTGAGTGCAGTCCATTCATTAATAGAGAGATTAAAGTGTTTACTGGCCCTACAGAGCTCTTGTGTATCTGTCAGGATATGACGTGTGTAGGCCCTAATCGCAAGATCAGTATTTGGGAGGATTGAATCTACTATGTGGACGCATTCCCTGTGACCAGTTAGCCAATGATACACCCTGTTTTCTTTGTAATCCTATTGTATCTTTTGTAGTTTGGTATTTTTGAAAGTGATGAGTTTCTGTTTATACTTGATGATAGTGGTGTTCAGTTTATTGTACCAATCAGAGGAAGAGTCCTGGATTAATGTGTCCTTATAAGTGCATTCAGACTCCTGTAACTCATGTCTACCCTGCTTCAATATTTTCCCTACTTCCTCAACCACCAGAACAAACAAGTCAAAAGAACACTTGTTGAGAATGCCTCACCACCGGTGATAAAAATAAGGATTGTTACGACCTATTGCGGGCACATTCCTGATTCCGAAACCTCTAGGAATCGGCCCACTATGGTGGTAATCAGATAAAAATAAACCGTGAAGATACAAATCCGTCTCACTCTTTTTTTAGTTTAAGCAATTGGTAATAAAGATTTACAGGGGACTCAGCTATGCCAGTTTCAGTGGGAGAAGGTGCAACCAAGATGTTTTCAGTCTGTTCTGTTGAGAATTGAAGTCTGTTTTCTTCAGCTACAGCCTGGGGGTGAATAGCCACACTGTCTTCCATATTGTGGAGTAGCAAGAGTGTATTTGGGAAGTTAAGCCAAAAATGAGTAACATACAGCGGGTGCAATCCAAAGTCTTGCCAAGACCAACTCATATGCGCCAGGAAGGAAGCACGCTTATAAAGGGCAAGCGTATGGTGAATGAACAGGCACTCTCTGGACTTGTGAATGAAGAATATCAAAAGTTTTATTTGGTTAACATTTTATATATATATATATATATATATATATAATTTTTTTTTTTTTTTTTTTTTTTTTTTTTTTTTCATAACAGAAGTTTACTGCTTAATAATAACCATCTGTACTGGGCAGTTCAGTGCAATGAACTGGGAACATTAACCCCTTAAGGACTGGCGCACACACGCGGCCGGCACTTAAGTACCACAGGGCTTTTTTTTTTTTTTTTTTTTTTTTTTTTTTTTTTTTTTACTAACCGATTCAGGGCTCTGAGCCCTGAATTCCATGACGTGCCACTGGTCCTTAAGTGCCGGACAGCCGTGATGGTCCTGGCACGGCAGTGGACGTGCCAACCTAAGACAAGTTTAGTTTGTTATACAGAAAATTAACATCTGTCTAAGGACTTACGTTCAAAAGAAACGTTCAGAGGCAAACCATTTTTACTGTAGGGGAAAACTAAATATCCAAAAATTCTTATTAACTTAAATGGGGATTTTAACCCCTTGAATGCTGGAGAGGTCTCTGTAGCATTCAAGGTGGGGTTAAAATCCCCATTTAAATCAAAGGGAATTTTTGGTTCTCCCCTACAGTAAAAATGGTTTGCCCCAGAAATTGTCCACTTTTCTTTTGAACATACAGTGCATTACAAAAGTATTCACCCCCTTGGTATTTTTCCTATTTTGTTGCATTACAACCTGGAATTAAAATGGATTTTAATGTGGATTTCATGTAATGAACATGCACAAAATAGTCCAAATTGGTGAAGTGAAATGAAGAAAATAACTTATAAAAAAAATTAAAAAGTGGTGTGTGCATAGGTATTCACCCCCTTTGCTATGAAGCCCCTAAATAAGATCTGGTGCAACCAATTACTTCCAGAAGTCACATAATTAGTTAAATAAAGTCCACCTGTGTGCAATCTAAGTGTCGCATGATGTCAGTATATATACACCTGTTCTGAAAAGTCCCAGAGTCTGCAACACCACTAAGCAGCACCATGAAGTCCAAGGAGCTCTCCAAACAGGTCAGGGACAACGCTGTGGAGAAGTGCAGATCAGGGTTGGGTTATAAGAAAAAATATCCCAAACTTTGAACATCCCACGGAGCACCATTAAATCCATTATTAAAAAAATGTAAAGAATATGGCACCACAACAAACCTGCCAAGAGAGGGCTGCCCACCAAAACTCACGGACCAGGCAAGGAGGGCATTAATCAGAGAGGCAACAAAGAGACCAAAGATAACCCTAAAGGAGCTGCAATGCTCCACAGAGGAGATTGGAGTATCTGTCCATAGGGCCACTTTAAGCCATACATTCCATAGAGCTGGGCTTCAAAGAAGAAAGAAAGAAAGCCATTGCTTAAAGAAAAAAATAAGCAAACAGTTTTGCTGTTTGCCAAAAGGCATGTGGGAGACTCCCCAAACATATGGAACAAGGTACTCTGGTCAGATGAGACTAAAATTTATCTTTTTGGTCATCGAGGAAAACGCTATGTCTGGCGCAAACCCAACACCTCTCATCACCCCAAGAACACCATCCCCACAGTGAAGCATGGTGGTGGCAGCATCATGCTGTGGGGATGTTTATCATCGGCAGGGACTGGGAAACTGGTCAGAATTGAAGGAATGATGGATAGCGCTAAATACAGAGAAATTCTTGAGGGAAACCTGTTTCAGTCTTCCATAGATTTGAGACTGGGACGGAGGTTCACCTTCCAGCAGGACAATGACCCTAAGCATACTGCTAAAGCAACAATCAAGTGGTTTAAAGGGATAGTAATGTTTCATAATAAAAGCAGCTCTAATTAATCATCATAGTATTTAGACTTTGGAGAGTGTTATTTCAGTTCTGTCACAGTTGTAGTTTAAGAGTAATTCAATGACAAATTATCCCCCTCCCGCCTCTTTTACTGATGTAACACTGCTCAGCCAGATCAGAAGGGAGGGGCCCAGGTAGATTGCAGAGAGGGACAATCTTCAATTAAGATAAGGGAAAAACCTGAAAAGCTTGTCAAGGGGGGCTGGGTTTTCATTGTTCTCAATTAAGAAGCTTGTCCCCTGCTGTTATCTGTCTGGTCTATGGACTGCATTCCACATCTGAGAAGAGATTGTTTACACTAGGTAAGGGGCGGGAGGGGAAACTTTGCTTCTGAATATCTCTTAAACCATAAAGGTTTGAGAGATAAGACATATCATTCTTCATGTGTTTTTTTAATGCCTACTAAATAAAATAAAGTTAAAACGAAGTATTACTATCCCTTTAAGGGGAAACATATAAATGTCTTAGAATGGCCTAGTCAAAGCCCAGACCTCAATCCAATTGAGAATCTTTGGTATGACTTAAAGATTGCTCTACACCAGCAGAATCCATGCAACTTGAAGGAGCTGGAGCAATTTTGTCTTGAAGAATGGGCAAAAATACCAGTGGCTAGATGTGCCAAGCTTATAGAGACGTACCCCAAGAGACTTGCAGCTGTAATTGCTACAAAAGGTGGCTCTACAAAGTATTGACTTCGGGAGGTGAATAGTTATGCATGCTCAGGTTTTCTCTTGTTTTTAGTCTTATTTCTTGTTTGTTTCACAATAAAAAATATTTTGAATCTTCAAAGTGGTAGGCATGTTGTGTAAATCAAATGATACAAACCACAAAAAAATCCATTTTAATTCCAGGTTGTAATGCAGCAAAATAGGAAAAATGCCAAGGGGGTGAATACTTTTGCAAGGCACTGTATGGCTCTAAATGTTGTATTATCCATTGTTTTTTTTTTAATGAGTTGCATACCCCTCTGGCACTCAAAGGGTTAAGAAGTGAAGTGTTATGTTTTGGTGGCACAGTGTGGCACTTTAATTCCTTGCGTAGTGTGTTAATAATATTGGCCAACACAGAAAATAGTAAGCATAAAGTGCCACATGGTGCCATCTACAAATAAAGGTTCATTTCCATAAACGTTTTAAATTGCAAAAAAGTGGCTACTACAACATATAGGCAATTGTTCTGTATTCTTCTCAACATTAAATTATCTTAAAAGTGACAATTCCATATTGACATTAAATGAGCATCCTCTGTGCCAGTGCCAGTATGGGCTTTATCCTCACGGTTCCTCTCCACCATTTATTTCAGCTGCCCGGGGGCTGGACTGCTCACCTTCAACACCAACCATGAACTCCTATTTCCACCGCTTTATGATTAATTTGCTGAAACGGTTCAGCAGTGAGAGGAAGCTTCTGGAGATCAGAGGGGCCTTCATCATCAGGTGAGCGAGGACCCCGGGGCAGGGAAAATGTCAACAGTGGGGCTGATATAAAGAGGAACTAGAGTAATTCTAGTGCAAACCAGCCGTGTCATAGGGAACAAATAAACATTCCTCTTGATAATGGAGCTTTTAACCCTTTGAATGCTAGAGAAATCTCTAGATCATTGCTTTGCAGTTGTATTGGAATCCTCTTCAGCATTCAGGGAGAGTCCCCTTGTAGTTCCCAACAGTTGGAGATCTAGCAATTTACTACTCCTGATTTAAGGACATGGGGAAAACAAGATCAACTAAGGCTTCACCACTGACCAGTAAGTCCATTATTATCTATGGACTGTTATTGTCCAAACATGAGTTCCCTACTAAATCATGCACTGAAATGAATCTCAGTCTGGGATGAGAATGATAGCTAATATGCTTCCCTTTTGCATGTAATCATGCCAGATACCTGCTAGTATTTATCGGATATTAGCAACATTTACTTTCTTATTTATACAGTGCACAGAAATACTTAAATAGTTGTGATAAATGGCACCCATTATACATGTACATAACCATACTGCATATGTGTATGTCCTCATTGCATAACAGGATATGACAACTAATACCTGAGGTACTGAAATGGTGTATTTGCATGGTGCTTGCTTAATGATAAAGGAATGACAAAGCATTTTATAAATAGGTGTATGACAATCACTCAAGGAAATGTGATTATCATCTGCACCATAAGGGGCTAATGAAAATTTCACTTGATTTTAATGGTGTTTTTGTGCCCTTGAATGTTATTGAGGTCTCCAAAATATTGAAAAACAATACAAAAGCCCAATTTAAATAAATTAAAATGTTATGAATATTTACTTGTCCCCTATGCTGCAGTTGAATTGATCTTGTGTAGCTTCCTGAATATAGCCACTGTTTGTTTACTATGGGAAATACATTAGAAAACTACATCTCCCAGAATCCCCTGTCTCCCAAGCTCTTTTTCTGATTGGATGGGAGGAATTTTGGCTGCTATCTTACTATGCAGAGGCTGATTCCCCTTCTCTGTGTTCACCAGTTTAACCCCTTGCAGTCAGATAAGTACCTTTGGCATCTTTTCTGGGGATTTATTCTACCTTTATTACTACTTTGGACTAATTTGTCAAAGTTTTCTTTGGACATGTCTGATCCCAAGGGACACTTGGGGAAACCCAAACCTAAAGGTTCAGGGGCCCCCTTAGCACCTTTAATGCATTGTTCATTAGGGCACACTAGGCTTCCAGGGGAATATTCTGGCACCCTATGACCCTCCTGTTCTGTGGCCCGTTCTACCCCTTCAGGGCCCTCTGGCACTGATCAAGAGTCAGCTTGGATTAAATCCCTGATGATTGCATTCATCCATCCAAGGGGTTCTCCACTCATAGTGACCCATGCATCCCATCAAACACATAGATCCCACCTTCAGGGGCCACTCAAAGCTAATTGGGGATTCCTCTGAGGAGGAGGTAGCTATAGAGAAGAAAGAAGATTTGGATTCTTCCTTGTTCTTTGGAGCTGACACTTACCCTTAGCAGATGGGCCATCAAGATCGGGATCCAGGAAACTGGGAACTCAGTCAGGAGGCATTTGAACTGATAGTTCACCGATGGAGTCTTCCATCTGTGGATCTGGTAGCATCCTGCAAGAATATAGATGTCCCAGTACTCTGTATCAAGGCATAAGATTCCTAGTCCTTTTGTTATGGACACAATACCCATTCTATTTAACTTTCATCTGACCTATGTGTTTTCTTCCATTACTGCTGATTCCCAGAGTACTTGGAAAGATCAAGATGGAGAATGCCCTAGTCATCCTAATTCCACTGTTTTGACCCTGTCGGGCCTGATTGCAGATCTTCTCAGTCTGTACTTCGAGGAACCATTTAGCTTTCCCTTGAGACCAGATCTTCTGACACAGGACCCCACTCTGTTACTAACAAGTAAAAAGGCTGGCCTTGATGTCATGATTATTAAACCAACATCTTGAAGCAAGAGGGTTTATCTAATGAGGTAATCTCCACCATGGTCCAAGCTAAGAAACCCATTTCTTCCAAATAGTATTATAGAATCTGGTACATTTTGTACCAGTGGTGCACTGATCAAGACATTTCTTTTCAGTCCTTCAGCCTTCCTATGATTTTGGCTTTCTTACAAGACGGTGTTAACAAAGGTCTCAGCCTGAGATCTATCATGGTACAGATCTCAGCTCTTAAACCCCTTAACGACTGCCCAGTGTGGGGGCAGGCAGCTGTTAAGGACCACTGCACTTTTTTCCACAGTGGATTCTGGGATGGCAGAGTGGCATGCAGCCAAGATGCCATTCCAGAATTCCATGTTATGCCAGGACTGTCATTGGTCTTTAATGTCTGTACAGGCGTGAAGGTCCTGGCACGTCCCAGGACATTATGGTGTTAATTTCTCTTAGCATATTGCTCTTTTACCAGATGTTAAGACTTTTGTTCAAGGGGTGGCTCATGCCTTCCCCTCTTTTAGGGATCCCACTCCTGTGTAGTACCTTAACTTGGTCTTGGGTATTCTTCAGATACCTCCCTTTGTATTTCATTGGTTTCCTTGTGTTTTTTATTACTCTTAAAGTGGCTTTTCTTTTAGCCATTGTTTCTATTCAAAGAGTTGTTGAGCTTCAAGCCTTGTCTTGTAAGCCTACTTTCCTGTTTTTTCACCAGGGCAAGGTGGTCCTTCATACCGCTAAAGTTATCTTACGTAAAGTTGATTCCAGCTTTCACATAAACCAGGAAATTGTCCCTCTTTCATTTGAACCACCAAACAGGAACCAGATTTTCTCCTGTTCAATGGATTTTGATGCTTTAAGTATTATCTTTTAGACAGGCAGATTCCCTCTTTGTCATTCCTGATGGCCCTAGGGCAGGACAGGCTGCATCCAAAGTCACTATTGTTTCTTGGATCAAGGCTACCATATTCCAGTCATATGTGATCAGAAAGAAACCTGTTGTTTTCAGGGTCACTACTCACTCCACCAGATATATGGGCTCTACCTGGGCCTCCAAGAATCAAGCCTCTGCTGAACAGTTGTTCAAGCAACATGTCCGTCCTTGCGCACATATCACAGTGTACCTTGGCATCTGTCCTTCCAGTTACCCTTGTGCTTCCTCTCAGCTTTGTCTGGTGGTCACGGGTGCAGGCGCGCGTTGCTGTCTCAGGATGTTACACTTGTTTATACGCACATAGCTGATTTGTGTAATTGATTCCTGCCTTTGTGTGTGCCTATTTAAACGTCCTAGGGCCTAGTGTTAGTTGTCCTTATGTGGTGTTCCTGTTAGTACTTGTTACTTTTGCTTTTTCTCGTTGTGACCCTTGCTTGGCTTCCGATTTTGCTCCATGTATGACCCCGGCTTGTCTGACTATCCACACTGGTTCTGAACTGTGGCTCTGGCTGACTACTCGCTCAGTGAATGACCCCTGCTTGTCTGACTATTCACACTGGTTCTGACCTGTTGCTCTGGGTGACTAACTCACTCCATGTATGACCCCGGCTTGTCTGACTACCCACTCTGGTTCTGAACTGTGGCTCTAGCTGATTACTCGCTCAGCATTACATAGGCTGGTTTGGCTATTCGCATATACGGTACTGTGACGTGTGCTGTCCCTGCTTCGATTGCCACTGTCGGCATTTAGTACCGTGAGGTAGTACGCATATACATCTGGGTGCTTGACAGATAGAACCAAAGGCAAGGTTCTTCATTTCGCAATTCCACTCCGAGTAGTGCAGTCCTCTGCCCAGTGTCAGTCTGGGTAGTGGACTGTGTTCTGTCCGTTTACCAGTTTTGGAATTGCTGGGGAATTGCCTATTATATGTGTATTATAATAAAGGTGGTTTTATTTCAGTTTACCTGTGTCTGACCTTCTTTTGTACTGGTTACCATGACAGTATGTAAGGGCCATGAGTATTGAAGGTACAGGTAATCCACCTTCTCCGAGCATCCTGTCCAGGATGGAGTCGTAGGATCAACAGACCTATCAATTATCTTTGGTCGTGCAGACTTTGTTAAACTGTACGGCGCACCTTGATCGTTTTGCTCAGCAGCTGGGGGCCTCCCCAAATTCAGCACCGGCTGTCCTTGCTACCCCAGAGGTTGGTGTTGCTAGAGAGTTATCTGGTTCCGCTCCATTACTTCAACGCTACGAGGGGGAAACCTACACTATGCTGAGGGTTCCTTAGTCAGCTGGGGCTTTTTCTAGAGATGGTACCACATGCATTTCTGGGAGAAAAAAGTAAGGTAGGACTCTTGATTTCTCTCCTGTTGGGCAGGGCATTGGCAAGGGCCAATACTCTTTGGGAGACGGACAAACCCTTTATTTACAATTTCGCAGAGTTTGTGGCATCATTTCAAAGGGTCTTTGATGTTCCAGGTCGTGCGACCTCCACTGCCAAGCAACTTAAGACCATCCGCCAAGGCACAAGTACAGTGGCGGAGTACGCAATAGATTTCCGTACTCTAGCAGCAGATAGAGTAGCGTGGAACAATGAAGCACTAGTAGCTGCATTCTCCCAGGGCCTATGTGACTCTGTCAAATTGAGATTGCAGCCTGTGAGCTGCCAATTGATCTGGAGGAGCTAATTTCAGTTACCATTCTGGTAGATACCAGAATTTGGGAGAGACCTTCTTTAAAAGAATGTATGTGTAGGCCTCTGTCCCGTTTGGCGCCCAGCTTTGTGAACCCACCCAATCCTACCTCGCATCCCATGCCTCCTGCTTCTGACTCCGCCAGTGGGGAACCTCTGCAACTAGAGTTTACGCACGTCTTGGTAGAAGAGAGGGCTCTCCACCGGAGAGAGGGCCTCTCTTTATATTGTGGGAAGCCCGGTCACTTGTTGCGCTCTTGACCCATCCGGCCGGGAAACATCTTCACCTAGGGTTCCATAAGGGACAGACCCTGGGTGGAGTTTCACAGTCCCCAGAAACCCTACAAGGGATACCGATCCTTGAAGTTGTCCTGTCTTGGGCAGAATCTTTGGTAGTTGCTCCAGCCTTGCTAGACTCAGGGGCCTCTGGGTTGTTAATTGACGCAGAATTTGCAGCCCAGCATTCTATTCAGCTGTTGCCCCACTCCTCTCCGTTGGCTGTTGAGGCCATTGACGGGAGACCCCTACAACCATCACATGTTACTCATGAGACTCGTTCCTTGTCTCTGATGGTAGGGGCTCTCCACGTGGAGACATTACAGTTACAACCCGAGGACTGATTGGCAAACTTGTGACACTGAATCTTGGTCCCCTCAGTGTATGAAGTCTTGCCTACATTAGCCTACGAGAATATTGTGTACCTCTACCACTTTACCTGCAGAGTACCAGTCCTATGGAGAGGTATTTAACAAGGTATTTAACAAGATTTCAGGAGTCTAAATAAGCTGATGGTCAAGAATGCCTACCCCATTCCTTTAATCACTGAGCTGTTTGATCGGACCAAGGACTCTACAGTGTTTACTAAGCTAGACCTCAGGGCCATGAGTGGAAGACAGCATTTAACAACCGGAGCGGGCACAATGAATATCTGGTGATGCCCTTCGAATTATGCAACACGCCTGCTGTCTTCCAAGAATTCATAAATGATGTCTTGAGAGATTTACTGCAGAGGTGTGTCGTGGTCTTCCTGGATGACATTCTCATCCATTCTCCTACCTTAGAGGCTCATCGGGCAGATGTATCTTTTGTCCTACAACTGTTGAGGGAGACCAAATTGTTTTGTAAATTGGAGAAATGTGAATTTCATAGGTCCCAGGTGACATTCTTGGGGTACGTTATCTCCTCCTCCATTCTAGCCATGGCCTCTCAAAAGCTTTCTGCTGTCTTGCAATGGCCGCTTCTGATGGGATTGAAATCCATACCAAGGCTTCTGGGTTTCACAAATTACAGTCACAGGGTCTCTATAAAGTGACTTCAGGAGTGAGTCACAGGGTCTCAATATAGTGACTGCAGGCGTGAGTCACAGGGTCTCTTTGTGGTGATTGCAGGCATGGGTCAGTTCTCCAGTCTAGCAGTCCTTGTGTTCCTGTTCATTGGATCAAGATTACTGTTCCAGTGTTCCAGTCGACGGATCAAGAGCTAGCGTTCCTGTTTCCTGCTGAGACTCACAGGGGCTTAGGCCCAGTCTCCAGCATTGTGGTCTAGTGTGAGGCCTACTATTTCTGGTAGTAGTGTCGCCAGCTAGTAACCCTCTGCTTGTTGTACTACATATTTATTGCTGTGATTTATTCTAATAAATATTTTGCATTACATTACCGTACTGAGTTCTGAGCTTTCCTGGGTGCCCGTGATAGAACCATGAGGAATATGACGTGCAAAATATTTTGGACTCGCGTAGAGTCAGAGGCCAGGTGCAATATCTGGTTCATTGGAAGGGTTACGGCCCGGAGGAACGCTCCTGGGTTGCTAAGAGGTATTTACATGCTCCAGCTCTCATCTGTGAATTCTACTCCCGCTTCCCCACTGGTTCGAATCCTCTTCCACGGGGGAGAGGTCGTTAAGGGGAGGGTACTATCACAGTGTATGACCCTGGCTTGTCTGACTACTCGCTCCGGTTCTGAACTGTGGCTCTGGCTGACTACTCACTCAGCATTACCTAGGCTGGTCTGGCTATTCGCATATACGGTACTGTAGAGTGTGCTGTCCCCGCTTTGATTGCCTCTGTCGGCATTTAGTACCGTGAGGTAGTACGCATATACCTCTGGGCACTTGACAGATAGAACCATATCCGAGGTTCTTCATTTCACTATTCCACTCTGAGTAGTGTAGGCCTCTGCCAAGTGTCTGTCTGGGTAGGGGACTGTGGTCTGCCCATTTACCAGTTTTGGGGTTGCTGGGGAATTGCCTATTATATATGTATTATCAATAAAGGTGGTTTTATTTCAATTTACCTGTGTCTGACCTTCTTTTGTACTGGTTATCATGACAACACATTAACCAAACACTACAGTGTCAATGTCCTGACCTTGGCTGAGGCCAGCTTTTTCCAGAAGGTTCTTCAGGCGGTTGTGCCTGTTTAAGCACCCTTTTTTCTTATTTGTGCATCCTGTTCAATAGTATGAGCCTGGTTGGTTCTTGTTTGGTTGTTTGCTGTATCAATTTGTTTTCCATTGACACCTGAGGTTACATGATGCCAGTTTAGACCTATAGAATACTGGTGTTCTGTAGGAAGAGTTTTTTTCTTTTTTCCCTCCCAGGAAACTTTGGTATATCCCCATGGTTTCTGGGTTCCATATAAGATGTAAGAAAAAAATAGGATTTTAACTGATTTACCATTAAATCCTTTTCTTTTAGTCCACTTGGAACAGAGGACTCCCACCCAGAGAAAAAAAACTTGTATTTATTTCCCTGGGCAGAGTAGTCCTTGTGGGGACTTTGTTCAGGGGGCTTTCTTCTTTTCTCCCCGCATTTGGCTATTTTTTGTACCACTTTCTATACTTAAATCTGGATAGGAGTTTGTGGTGGTGGGGGGTTAAGCTGGAGGAGGAGAAGGTAGTTTCTGCCACAATGATCCTATCTTTTTTTGAAGTGGAAGAGGGGAGCTTAACTCCATGGTTCTTGTGTTTCATATGAACTAAGAAAGAAAGTATATAATGGTAAGGTCACAAAAATCCTATTTTAGTCTAATGACAAATACATTTCCTTTTTGCTCAGTAGATGTGGCTGTGGCTATGAAATTTTTGTATTCCTGTTTTATCTTGACTTCTTTCATAAGGACATGCCAATTTGACTATAAAGAGCTTGCCCTCGTACCTAATAAAATTGTTTGTATATATGTGTCTTTAGAACAGTGGTAGTCAGTTGTTGTACCTCCACCTGTTGGATAGTAAAAGTTCCATTATCCTCATCCAACGACTGGTTGGGGTTTGAGGGTAATTGTAGTGCACAGTAGGCTGAAGGTCCCACATTTGATTGCCCCTGCATTAAAGTGAGTTTCTGTAAATGTTTTTTCTCTGTCGTCCAGTGTGGAACACATTAACCATGGAGGTAAAGTTCCCTCCTCTGGAAAAAAGATAAGGCCTTTGAGATGGAAACTCCTATCTTCCCTCCACATTATCCCACCTACTATTACCAGTTTCAAGTGACCTGCTTCAAAAAAGGGTGTTCTGGGCACTGTTCTGTTAGATTTTTTTTAATTTTTATTCCTAGTCGTATGGGACTATATAATCTCTCATTAGGCGGGCACCCTTTAACTGGCTTCCATGCTCATGGGTTTCCTGGTTCACAGGTGTATTTCAGGACCTTTACCTGTGGAGGCTGACTTCTTTAAGTCTCACTTTGAGTTTCTCTGAAGTTCTTCATTTTACTTAGTGGAAAACTGAAGCTGGTTGAGTGCCATGGTGCTACTTCTATGTCCTTGTTATTCTGGCCCCACTCTTATGTGATGTTTTGCCTGTACTGCACTCTGTTTCAGTTCCCTTTTATTTCTATTTGTGTGTCAAAGGTGACTGCATTCAGTGTAAGGGCTCTTTAACCCTATCTATTCGTTAATCTGTTTGGTCTATTTTTGGGACTTTTATCCCAAAAATTTTGAGCAGATTTCTATGTTCCCTTCAGTTTTTCTGTTGTTTCACTTGATTATTATTCATATATTATTTCAGGTTTATTCCTCTATTTTTCATGTTCTTTTATTTCTGTACTTCCCATCACTCTTTGGACCAGATTCTTGTGGAGGAATGGAAGACACCTGTTTCTTAACAGGTACATTTCTAATTTGTACCCTTTTCAGCCAAGGCTTTGATGCAGAGGTCTATTACACCTGCAGTTGATCCCTTTATATCTTGCCTTGTCAAAAACACAGCCTTGCCCCTGGCAGATGGTGTGGTTCTTAAGGATCATGCAGATAAGAGCTTGGATTTCTGTGATCCATTTTTGCTACTGCTTGGGTCTCTAGATCTATGGCTGTCTTGGCGAACATCTGTCAGATGTCATCCAAAGAGATATTCCTACAGAGAAACTGTATTGCATGCAAGAATTCTGTAGGCGAATGAATACCTTAGAGAAGCAGCCTCAGATTTTCTGTAAAACCTCTGCTTTTTTCTGTGACTAAGCATCGCACATTGTGGCTCAAGATTTTGTTGTCTGACCAATCTTCTAAAATGTCCTTGGCGTCCCTTTCCTTTGTGGGGAAACATTTTTTCTCTTACGTCCAATATGGAGTATAGGAACCATGGGATTGAGCTCCTTCCTTCGGGAGGGCAGGACACTTCAAAAAGACAGGGTCTTTCTAGTGAATATTCCCTCCTCCTCCTGGAGGTGCAGTGGAACTTCTATTTTTTTCTGTATGACTTTTTATTATTTTTACCTTAGATATCGGCCTATATAATCCCTCATTAGGCAAGCTCCCATCACTGGCTTCCCTGGAGTTGGTCTGTCCAGTTCCCAGGGGTTTATGGATCTTTTTCCTTGTGACGGTTGACATGTATGTTGTCTGTTTCACATGGCTGAATCTCTTAGAGACAATCCCCTTTTGAGAAGGGACCCTGAAGACAGAAGAGTGATGAGTTTCCATTTGAGTGCGGTGGTCCAATGTATGGTCATTGTATGCCCCATCTTGTTTTTGGTGCACTCATTCCTATCTCTGTTCTCTCTCTCTTATGACAAAGATGGCTGCAGTAGTCTTTATTTTAACCCTTTTCCCACTGTTTGGGTTTATGTCTTGCTATTTTCCATTTCTTAGTCTATCTAGGGGGTCACCACTGTTTGGGTTTCTGTCCTGCTATTTTCAGTTTCATAGTTTATCTAGGGGGTATTTGGTGCTTCTAGATGCTCCCAAAACATTTTATTACCCATTATTCCTCCCGACACCCCAGGGTTTTTTTTTGGGGGGGGGGGTTTTTTGTTTTTTTTTTTAGACATTTTTACATTTATTATGGGCCTACAAAAACCAGGCCTCAGCAGAACAGCTGTGTAAGGTTGTGACATCTTCCTCCTTATACACATTTACCTTGCATACTACTGTAACAATGTCATGGCCTCGGCTGAGGCCAGCTTTGGCCGTGAAGTCCTCCCTTTGTTCTCCTGCTTCTATTGCCAAGTTTTGTTTAGTAGTTTGAGTCCCATTGGCTCTTGTTTGTTTTACTCTTTTTGTTCATTGATACCTGAGGTTACATAAATCCAGTTTAGCCCTGTGGATATTTCAGGGAAAGAGTGATTTTTTTCCTCCTTTCCCTCCCTGGAATCTTTGGGATGCTTTGGTATATCCCTATGTTTCCTGTGTTTCATATTGGACATACGAGAAAATAGGATTTTAGTGTGCTTACCCATCCAGAGAAAAGCCTACCTACGTTTGCTCTGCAAGGCATGGGAATCCTCTTGGGATTTTAGTCTACGGAGCTTCCTTTTCTTCTTGCCTGTATAGATTCTTTTTTTCTTTGGTACTTATCACACATGAATCTGGATTAGGGCGGGAGGTTAAGAGGAGGGAGTCTCCACCCCAAAGACCCTGTTGTTTTTTGTTTTTTTTAAGTTCCCTGCCCTGTTGATGGAGGGAGCTCAACCCTATGGTTCCTATGTTCCATATGGATTAAAGAGAAAATTATTTAATGTTGAGTTTATTAAAATCCTATTTTTGGCCTTGACCTAGTCAAGGACATTAGTCATGTTCCCCGAGGCAAAAGTACCTTGTTGCCTCAGATTTCTCCAAATGTGTTTTTCCCTAAGAAGACACACTGAAATTGACTGAGCTGTAAGGCAAAGTGCAGAAAATGCTAATGATCCAGATGAGTCGGAACGTGTAGGTAAGCGTCCTGGAGGTCTAGGAAGACAAGGAATCCCCCTGGACACATGGTCACTGTAAGAGCACACAAACTCCATTCTGAACCGTATGGGGAACCAGAGTTTCAACACTCTCAGGTTTTCCAAGCATGTACCGCCATTTGGGGGTTGCTTTTGTTTTTTCGTAGATGCAGTATTCTCTCTACTAGAAA
This sequence comes from Rhinophrynus dorsalis, assembly GCA_037306005.1. Classification (NCBI taxonomy): domain Eukaryota; kingdom Metazoa; phylum Chordata; class Amphibia; order Anura; family Rhinophrynidae; genus Rhinophrynus; species Rhinophrynus dorsalis. The sequence goes on along the minus strand of CM074722.1, from coordinate 271,901,711 downwards.
AGCAGCTGTTGGTCCCTGTTGCATCGGAGGAGTGCTTTATCGGGTTTTACTGAAACCTTTTCACAAAAAAGATGACAGCCGCTGTCCTATTGTGGACCTAAAGTGCCTTTCACATTTTCTACTGGCTCCGCAGTTCAGAATGGAGTCTGTGTGCTCTTACAGCGGCCATGTGTCCAGGGGGATTCCTTGTCATCCAAGACCTCCAGGAAGCTTACCTACATGTTCCGATTCTTCTGGATCATTGATGTTTTCTGCACTTTGGCTTACAGGGCTGTCAGTTTCAGTTCACTACCTTGCCCTTTGGTCTGGTGTCCACTCCAAGGATCTTTACGAAGGTCATGTCCGCATTAGTAACTCACATTCGCATTCTAGGAATCTCCTTGACTCCTTATCTAGTCATCATTTTACTCCAGGCTCCTTCAAACACTACTGTATTTTCACATATTCAGGATTCTGTCTACATAGTGGAGTGACATGGTTGGTTGCTCAATTCAAGACGACATCTCTGGTGCATTCCCTGGTTCTGCATGTCCTAGGGATGAGGTTCGACACCCTCCATGGGAGGGTATGGCTTCCATTGGGCAAGATCCTGTCCTTGTCCCTTCAGATATCTTGAGCAATATACTGGACATCAGCGAAGGTTCAGGAATACCTGAGACTTCTAGGCCACCTAGTTTCGGTCTTGGAAACGGTTCTTTTCACTCGGTTTCACACAATGGAATTACAGTTGGTTATCCTGAGGAAATGGTCCAGACAACACTTTCACCTTTCTCATCTCATGTCCATCTTCGGAAATGCAGGATGACCTGGCAGGTGGCTTCAATTCTCACACGTCATGCTGGGACGTCCGTTTGTCATCTGTGAGTGAGTGGTGATCAGCTCAGACACCAGGCGAAATGGCTGTAGTGCTATTCTGGGTCTTTTGATGCCTGGGGTCTTTGGACTAGAGAGGAAAGTCTTTACCAATCAATGTTCTTGAGTTGTGGGCAATGTGCCTAGCTTTATGCCCTGTCAGGATCACTGGGGAGGATCCAGTCAGGCAATGCAACATCTTTCACCAGCATCTTTATATCTCCTGATTCTCAAGATGACCTTCCCTTTGGCCATTGTGTTCATTTGGAGAGCAGCCAAATTTTAGGCTTTGTTGTGCAAGTCCCCTTTCCTGTTTTCTTTGTTAGTTTATATTTTTCTAGGGCAGAGGGATTTTGGTAGCTCACAAGGGCTGTATGGCCAAGGTTGTCTTGGTGTTTCACATTAAAGTTGAACTACCACCGCATAACATCTTTAGCATGGAGCGTGAACATCTTGCCATAGTGACGTCCGCGCACCTGCGCTGTCAGTCCCAGCAGGGTCTAGGACACTTTGCTACAAGCCGATCGGCTCTAATAGGGACTGACAGCCCAGGAGTGCGGACGTCACTATGGCAAGATGTTCGCGCTCCGTGCCACTGTCAGCTATGGAAGAAAGCATTAATCTATTAAATAAGGTAATAATTCTGGCGACTAGCTCTACTAAGCAGCTAGTCTCCAGATGGGGACTTAGTTAAGCTAAAGATGTTGTGCGGTGGTAGTTCCTCTTTAACCAAGAAATTATCCTTTGTTCCCTTTGCCCAGCTCCTTCCATGTCTGTTGCATGTGGTACTTTGTTTGAAGTACTGTACTCATCGCATGCAGTGATTTCAGAATTCTGACTCTTTTTGTCACCCCTGAGGGTCAACTTGTGGGCCAGGCTGCTTTTAAGTTCTATCGCTTCCTGGATCAAAGTGACCACCATTGTGTGTATCTTTTCAGGAAGAAACCTGTGCCTTTTTGAGGCACAGTACCCTCCTTCAGATCACTGGGCTCCTGTCCGGCCTACATGAGTCAGACCACCACTGAGAAGCTGTGTACGTCAGCCACATGGTCATCCTTGCACACTTTCATCAAACACTCCCATTTGAATGTTCTGACCTCTGTTGAGGCCAGTTGTAGATGGAAGGTAATTTAGGTTGTGGTTCCTGTATAAGGATCTTTGTAATCTTTTTTCTTACAGAATTCTGAACCCTTTTGATTGATGTTCTTGTTAAGTTGTTAGGTGCGTTAGTTAGGTGTTCATTGACACCCAAAGTTCAAGTTGTACTAGTTCAGTCCTATGTCTAGCAGAGGTATTTTTTCTCTTTTTCCCTTTGGGGATATGGTGGATAGCTTTGGTATAGCCTCATGGTTCCTGTGTTCCACATTGGACAATAATGAAAAAGAGGATTTTAGTGATCTTACTGTTAAACCGTTAACAATGCAAAATTTGTTTCTGTTTGAGCACTTCTGATATATCCTGTGTGCTTTCTATAACCCAGTCAGTGTTCAGGACAGATTAAAACTAGTCACCCAGAGACAAGTCTCTCTGTGTGAGTGAGCTCTAAACCAGATGTCATGGCAGCTATTTGATTGAGTTGGTTACCCCCTTAACTTGAAGAAGGTGTTATGTTAAGGAAATGAGCAGAGAGAATATTAAGCCAGTAATTTGAAACTAGTCACATACTGTAATACTCTAGAATTCATAAAAACATTTTTAAAAATGCATTAATTAATATTTTGTCTTACGTCCAGTGTGGAACATAAGAACCAATTATCCCCTGGCCAGTAGGGCATTTGCCTGAAGGAGCTCTCTGGAGTTAAGGACCCCCACCCAACGCCACTTTATTACCACCAGACATGCTCAGTTTTAAAAGTGACCTCGAAGAAGGTGCATCAGGGGAAAGATTCTCTTATTTTTGTATTGTTTTCTTCACTCACATGGGGCTGTTCAATCCCTTAGTAGGTGGGCTCCTATCACTGACCTCCTGGATGGATATGAACCAGGGTATAAACTTTGCGTGCACAGGTCCTGTGAGTATGCCCCTATTTCTCTATCACACACATTCTGAGGGCTGTGGAAAAATTGCTAGTACTGCACTCTGTTCTTCATTTCTGTCAGCCCCGTTTCCCTTTCCCTCCTTATCAGTGGTGTCCGCTTTCATTACTTTACTAAATTTTATATTACTTTGGTCACTCTGCTGTAGACACTTGGAACTTTTAAGAGACAGTGGACATATTTCAGTATCTGCAGCAGCATTAAGATTTTTGCTGCACCAGGGAGAATTCAGTTATCAAGAGGGGCTGATCCTTCTGTTTTTTCCCATCTTCTGTAAAGGTATGCTTTTAAGGCCCACAGCCAGGGAGGAAAATGGATGCTATGGCCGCAGAGCTATCGATCTGTTCAACAGTCTTCACTCTACCTCCTTGCACTCTGTCATTAATACTTTCAGGCAAATAAGTATTTTTCATTATATTTCTGACCTGTTTTTCCTCATTTGGGGTCACCTGGCTATGTCTGAACAAGAGTTAGACATGGGCAAGTCTTCAGGGGTCTCACCCATTAACCCTTTGCTTCTCATGTCAGACTAATCTTCCAAAGGATTGTACTGGTACATTATGTGGCCCTTATACAACCGCTCACAGGCCCCTGTTCTCCTAGACAGGAGCCTGAATGGGTTAAATTCCTTATTTGAATAATATTCCTTCCTCTGTTCAGGTGATCCTTGAAACCTGTAACAAGGACCCTCTTAAAAGACCCTTTAGTCATTTTCTTGAAAAAAGTTTTTCCCTGGAAGGGCATTCCTCTATTGAGGAGGGAAAAACTGATGATTATTTTGATTTGTCCTTTACCTCTGGGGATTTATTCCAGGAAAACCCTGGGATATCTGATTAGGGTCTTTCACATCAGTTTTTGAGACCCTGGTGGTCCCTGAGGCTTCTAACTCAAGTTAACAAAAGGTTACAGGCCCATATCACTAGGTTCAACTGGGCAGGGGGTATGCCTCATGTTCCATTTTCATTCCTACTTAAACCAAAAACCTTTGGTGGTTTGGTCATACCCCAATTGTTTTTGTACTACTTGGCGGCCCAGCTGGCCCAACTACTGCAGTGGCATGCCACCGAAAAAGAGTTCCCTTGGATCCATATAGAGAGAGATAGACAGAGCTTGCCCTGTTCCCATCACACATGTGCTGTGGATCTCATGATCTGCTAGACCTTCTGCCCTGACTGCTATGCCCACGATCTCTCACTAGCTGTGTCTCTGGGATGCGGTGAAGCTCAAGAAAGAACGGACATACCCCATCGCTCAGCTGCTGCCAATATTGGATAACCCTGCGTTTCAGCCTGGCCTCAATTCTAGGGTCTTTGCCTGTTGGCGCCCCCATTATCCCTTACACTTGGGTGATTTCTGCGAGGAGGCTCTTGTGATCCCTTTTGCATCATTTGCTGCCACGCATGGTTTACCCCCTTTGGAGTTCTACAGATATTCACAGATTGTTCACTTCCTCAGGTCGATAGCTCCGATCGGTCCCCCTCCTGTCTTGACATAGTTCGAGAGGCTGTGGCGGGGTGAGTAGTGCCCAGCTGGTCTGATCTCACATATATACATACATATTTGTCCTGGCACGGAGGACGCTAACACAAAATCCATGGTGGACTGGGAGGCCGACATTGACTCTGAACTGCCCATTAAGTCCTGGCAGTGCATCTGGTTGGCAGCAGCCACTAGCTCCATTTGCATACTTCATAAAGAAAGAGCTTAAGAACTCCTATATAGGTGGTATCTGACCCCAGAGAGGCTTCACAGGATATTTCCAGGACATTCCCCGCTGTGCTTCAGTGGTTCTGGTGCGAGGGAAGGACTCTATCACATCTGGTGGACCTGCCCTGTGGGAAAGGTTTACTGGTGAGCTCCTTGATGTCCTTGGTCACTTCCTTTCCCTCATCTCCAGACCCCTAGTGGTTCCTCCTAGGGTTGTGGCCCCTGGGGGCACCCAGTAACAGCCTCCAATTGATCTCACATATGCTCCTTACCACCAGAAATGTGTTGGCCTCCTACTGGAAGAGACCCGGGCTTCCTGATCACCAGACCTTGGTGGAGGCCATATGGAGGATCCACTCTATGGAGAGACTAACGGCCCTCCTCTTGAACTCACAGGAGCAATTCCTGATGGTGTGGGAGCTGTGGTTAACATACTGCGACCACAAGCAACTGCAGGAGGCCTGATGGGGATGGGGCCCTGACGAGGCCCCCTCCTCGGGTATGTCCCTACGTCCCTCTGGATTCACCCTCTACTCTTCTCCCCCATTGTTAAGATTTCCTTATTTCTCGTCCCGCCCCACACTTTTTTTTCCCCCTTTCTTCCTCCTCCCTCCTACCCCTTTGGACCTGTACAGTTCCAGTAACAGTGACCAGCATTGCTCCCCTTCCTCCCCCACTGTATTATGTGTGTTCCCTTTCCCAGCTTTTCCCTACACTGAATCCGTACACGGATTGTTGCTTGCGGCCCCTTGCTGTTGCTGCATGTCGCAGAATCTGATACATATCTTAGATCTGTGGTTTCATTTTGGCATATTGTGCTTTAATGCAGTTTTATACTTGCGTTATTTCTTGGTCTGCTAACATTAAAGTTGATGCCGTCATCGACAGCTGGAATTGTTGTACTCTGAATGTACTTTATGATATGACAATGCTGTACCCCTACTTCCCTTCCCCTCACATTTTCCTTCTGTACCCCCTTTCCCTCCTTCAGTTGAAATATCAATAAATATTAAGTTATAAAAAAGAGGTACAAAAGGGCGATTGCAATTTTCCCTCCCCATCATTTCTTGGACCAAGTATTCCTGGAGGAATGGAACTCACAGATGATTTGTCACAGCTTACCTTGGTTTCAGTGGCCGTTCTGCTGCATGGATGACGCAGGAAGATGGCAGGGTTGGATGCATCAGAGCAAGATGCGTCATCTGCAGGAGCGAGGCTTCAGAATGAAGCACGCCTCTGTTTTATGCCATGCTTCCTGTAGTCTCCCCTACCTACTTCCTTCCTCTGAGCCTGCTCCTCCTACCTACTTCCTGAGGAGGGGTTTAAAGGGCAGTCTGAGTCTGTTGTACAAAGCAATTCTGTGTCCTTGGGCTATGTGTATGACCTGGCTTATCTGACCATCCAATCTGTTGCTGACCTGTGGCTCTGTCTGACTATTCTCCTGCCTCATCCTTATAGTGGACACCCAATCTGGTGCAGACCTGTGGCTCTGGCTGACTACCTGAACTGTGTATGACCTGGCATGTCTGACTAACCTCTCTGGTGCTGACCTGTGGCTCTGGCTGACTATTCTCTTGTTATTCCCCTGTACCTAGCAGTCACCCAATCTGGTGCGGACCTGGGGCTCTAGTAGAATAGCTATTAAACTGACTGCAGGCATGAGTCAAGCTTCTGCCTTCTCCATACTTACTGCAGGTGTGAGTCAGGTATTCTCTGCTACAGACTGACTGCAGGCATAAGTTAGGTAGCCTCCTCTCTACGTCGGATCAAGATCCTGTGTTCCTGTTCCTGCTGCTGTTCCATTCCAGTTCCTGCTACTGGTTTCAGCAGAGACTACCCGTGGCTGAGGCCTAGTCTCCAGCAGTGTGGTCAGTCTTGGCAGCCTACTATTTCTGATAGCAGTGCTTGCTGGCTTGTGACCCACTGCTTGTTCTTGCTATATTACGATTGAGTACTACCTTACTTATATTTTAATCAATTGCATTTAACTATACCGTACTGACTCCTGAACAACTCTGGGGAACCGTGACAGTACACAAAGGCCATGGATTCAGACAGTAGTAGTAATGCAGTTCTTCAAAACATCCTGTACAGGATGGAGACATTGGATCAACGTATTGACCAATTGTCTTTTGCAATACAAACCTTGTTGCAGAGCATAATGCAATTCAAACGCTCTAATGCATAAGTGGTGGCCACTCCCGCTCCCTCCCAGACACCATTGGTCCAAACCTCTTCTGATGCAGGCACGATCAAGGGGTTATCTGGTTCTGCTCAGCTCCCCCAGCGTTATGGTGGGGACCCAGATGCTTGCCGAGGTTTCCTCAATCAATTCGGCATATACTTTGAGATGGTTCCGCATGCCTTCCCTTCTGAGCGCAGTAAGGTTGGCTTTCTGATTTCTCTCCTCACTGGCAGGGTGTTGTGCTGGGCTAACCCACTATGGGAGATAGACAAACCCATTGTGTATAACTTTATGGAGTTTGTGGACTCCTTCAAAAAGATTTTTGATAGGTCAGGCAGCATGGTATCAGCCTCTAAACACCTTATGACCATTCATCAGGGCGCACGTACTGTGGCGGACTACGCTATTGAATTTCGCTCCCTGGCGCGGAAGTAGGCTGGAATAATGAGGCCTTGATAGCCTCCTTTTCCCAAGGGCTATGTGACACATTGAAGGATGAAATTGTGGCATGCAATTTACCGAAGGATTTGGACGAATTGATTTTGTTTTGTATCCTGATTGACACTAGAATCAGGGAGAGACTCTCGTTTAGGGAGAGCTTGTGGAGGTCTTCGGGCAGATCCTCTTCTCTTTTTTCTGGCCCACTCTATTCTCCTTCGCCTCCCATACCTCCTGTGGTTGTCTCAGACGGTAATGAACCTATGCAAGTTGATGCCATTATCAGGGAGAGACCCTCGTTTTGTGAGCGCCTGCAGAGGCCTCGGGGCAGATTGCCTCCTCACCTTTCTGACCCACCCTATCCTTCCGCACCTCCCACATCTCCTGGGCTGGTCTCTGAGGACAATAAACCCAGGCAGGTGGGTGCTACCCAGCTTTCGAAGGAAGAGAGGGCCTTCAGGAGGAGGGAAGGACTTTGTACTGTGGGAGACCTGGACATTTGTTGCGGTCCTGTCCAGTCATTCTAGGCAGGGGACAAATCATTGGTGGCATTTCACTATCCCCAGAAAATGTTTTGGATAAGCCCATATTGAAGGCATACATTTTTTTGGGCAGATAAGTCTGTTTCAGCTCCAGCATTTCTGGATACGGGGGCCGCTGGCTGTTTTATTGATGAAGAATTTGCAGCCAGTAATAATATTCCCTTGCTGCCTCTTGCTTCTCCTCTGGCCGTAGAAGCCATTGATGGGCGACCCTTGCAGCCCTCACATATTACGCATGTAACCGCCTTACTGACCCTGAGGGTGGGACTCCTACACACTGAAACCCTGAAATTTCAGGTAATTAATTCTCCACATTATGCCATCATCCTGGGGTTTCCATGAGTGTAGAAACATAACCCCAAGATGGATTGGTACACGTGCGACATTGTGGCGTGGTCTCCATAATGTACTAAGTCTTGTCTGTCTTGGCCTATAAGACTCACTCATGCTATTGCTCCACTCCTTCCGGAGGAGCATTACACTTACAAGGGATGAAAGTCAGGCCGGGGCCTTACCACCACATAGACCATATGATTGCTCTTTGGAGCTTTTGCCTGGTACCACGCCCCCCCCGGGGGCCAAATATATCCCTTATCTGTGGAAGAGAATAAGGTCATGGAGGATTATGTTTCTCATGGTCTGGCCAGAGGCATCATTCGTAAATCCACATCCCCCGCTGGTGCTGGATTTTTTTTTTTTTTTGTCAAGAAAAAGGATGGAGAGCTACTTCCGTGCATTGACTTTCATGGTTTAAACAAACTGTGGTCAAGAATGCTTATCCTATACCTTTGATTCATACCTTTGATGACTGAACTCTTTGATCGTGTCAAAGGGTCTAAAATATTCACAAAACTTGATCTGAGAGCTGCTTACAACTTGGTGCGAATAAAAGAAGGGCACGACTGGAAGACAGCCTTTAATACCTGGAGTGGGCTCTATGAATACTGGGTTATGCCCTTCGGTCTGTGCAATGCCCTGGTTGTCTTCCAGGAGTTAATTAATGATGTCTTAAGAGAACTCCTACAAAGCTGTGTAGTTGTTTATTTGGATGACATCCTCATTCACTCTCCAACGCTAGAGATCCATCTCTCTGATGTATCCAAAATCTTGAGCCTATTACGTGAGAACAACTTGTTCTGCAAGCTGGAGAAGTGTGAATTTCATAAGCCCCAAGTAATGTTTCTGGGGTATATCATTTCCGCTTCTGGGTTCTCCATGGACCCTCAAATTTTGTCTGCTGTACTGGAATGGCCTTAAAGCGATCCAAAGATTTTTGGGATTCGCAAATTATTACAGAAAAATCATAAAAAACTTCTCTACTATTGTCAAACCACTAACTGACATGACTTGTAAAGGGGCCAATACCTCTGAATGGTCCCAAACAGCAGTCTTGGCTTTTGGAAATCTGAAGGCAGCTTTTGCTGCAGCTCCGATATTGGTGCATCCCAATCCCTCTCTGTACTTTACCCTGGAGGTTGACGCTTCCGAGACTGGAGTGAGCTACCTGCTGTCACAACGCTCAGCTCCTGGTGAGGCCTTACTCCCTTGTGGGTATTTCTCTAGAAAGCTGTCCAGAGCAGAGATGATTTATCAAATAGGGGACAGAGAGTTACTGGCAATTATCCTGGCCCTGAAACAATGGAGGCACCTCTTGGAGGGCACTAAATCTCCTATCCTAATTTTGACCGATCAGAAGACCTTATTTATCTTTCTGAGGCCAAGTGCTTGTCTTCCAGGCAAGCCAGCACTGTTCCTTTCCCATTTTAATTTTGTGGTCTCTTCCTGGCTCTAAAAATGTTAAAGGGATAGTAATACTTTGTTTTATCTTTATTTTATTTTGTAGGCATTAAAAAAACATGAACTATATGTCTTATCTCTCAAACCTTTATGGTTTGAGAGATATTCACAAGCGAAGTTTCCCCTCCCGCCCCTTTTACCCAGTGTAAGCCATCTCTTCTCAGATGTGGAATCCAGTCCATAGACCAGACAGTTAACAGAAGGACACAATCTTCTTCCTATGAGAACAATGAAAGGACTGCCCCCTTGACAAGTTTTTCAGGTTTTTCCCTTAATTGAATATTGTCCCTCTCTGTAGTCTACCTGGGCACCTACTTTCTGATCTGGCTGAATAGTGTTACATCAGTAAAAGGGGCGGGAGAGGGATACTTTGTCATTGAATTACTCTTGAACAACAACTCTGACAGAATTGAAATAACACTGTCCAAAGTCCAAATACTATGATGATTAATCAGAGCTGTTTTATTATGAAACATTACTATCCCTTTAAGGCAGATGAGTTGTCTCGCCAGTTTTTCATGCCTTCCAGGGAGGAGGTTCCACCTTCACTGATCATTCTGGCTGATGGTATCCTTGCTACCATACGAACCTGTAGCACTTCTCCTCTGGGTGAAGAGAGTTTGGCAGCTCAAGATTATGCCCCTGCTGAAAAGCCTGACGGAAGGTGCTTTGTTCCGGCGCAGTTACGTATTAAGCTGTTGGAGATCTGTCATGCCTCAAAAATTGCCAGCCGCATTGGTCGCGACCAATTGATTTGGTCCTTGTCGCAAGTATTCTGGTGGCCTAGTGTCCAGTCCCATTGTGCTGCCTTCGCTGCTACCTGCACAACCTGTGCTCAAAATAAGTCACCCCGACATCTGCTGGTGGGCTTGCTCCAGCCTGTGGCCAACGGGGAACGTCCCTCGTCACATCTATCTATCGATTTTATGGTTGACCTCCCACGCTCCATGGGCTGTACAGTCATACTGATGATTATGGACAAATTTTCGAAGATGGCTCACTTCGTGCCACTTAAGGGCTTACCATCCATGCAGGAATTGGCGGTGGTATTCGCTAGGGAGGTTTTCCGACTCCATGGCATACCCAGGGTGTCACGGTTTATTAAGACTCTCAGATGTAAGGTTTAGGTAAAAACATAACTTTATTGAAAAGTTAAGGCAATCCCATAGGGTTTTCATACACATACAAACATCACGTATATATAAGCAATTGACAATTGAGATAGGTTCTACTGGCCTTGCAAATAATACCGGCAAGGCAACCCAAGTAATACTGAAGGAATAGTGATAAGTAGGCTCTACCGGCCCTGCCAATACCGGGTAAGGCAACCGTAAGATGGTAACATACTGGTTCTACCGACCTTACCAATACTGGGCAGGGAAGCCTGAGTAATACACAAGGAATAGGCTCTACCTGCCCTGCCAATACCGGGTAAGTCAACCGTGGAGTGGCAACATAACAGGTTCTACCGGCCTTACCAATACCGGGCAGGGCAGCCCAGAATGGATACCCAAGGATAGGCACTACCGGCCCTGCCAATACCGGGTCAGGCAACCTAAAGGTGGCAACGTGAAAGGTTCTACCGGCCTTACCAATACCGGGCAGGGCAGCCCAATAAGGGAGACACCACTAAGACCAGTGACTGTCAGATGACAATGACAGTAGGATGATAAATAGAGTATACGGTCAAGCTGTCTCACCCAAGGAGAGGCTACTGTCAGTACACATCTGAAACAAGTGCTGCTAGGACTGGACAGCACCAAAAGCCTGACTGCAAGTCAGGGAGTAAACCAGCGTCCGCATGCTGGGACCAACAACTGTACCTTGAGCCGCAAGGCAAAAGGAGTAAACCAGCATCCGCACGCTGGAACCAACAGGCAGTAGAATAAGCCACAAGGCCAATGAAGCAAACCAGCGTCCGCACGCTGGGACCAACTGACAGTATTGTGAGCCGCAAGGCTCATGGAGTAAACCAGCGTCCGCACGCTGGGACCAACAGACAGTATTGCGAGCCGCAAGGCTAGTGGAGTAAACCAGCGTCCGCACGCTGGGACCAACAGACAGTATTGTGAGCCGCAAGGCTTAGGGAGTAAACCAGCGTCTGCACGCTGGGACCAACAGACAGTATTGGGAGCCGCAAGGCTAATGGAGTAAACCAGCATCCGCACGCTGGGACCAACAAACAGTATAGTGAGCTGTAAGGCTAATGGAGTAAACCAGCGTCCGCACGCTGGGACCAACAAACAGTATTGTGAGCCGCAAGGCTAATGGAGTAAACAGGCGTCCGCACGCTGGGACCAACAGACAGAATGTCACCGGAGCGACAGGAGAGAAATATCGCCACAGGAACTGAACACAGGAAACCACAGGAGCAGGCCGAGGCTCAAGCGGGACGAGCACCGCAAGTCAGCTGGCAACCGGAACGACAGCAACCGGAACTGGACTGGAACTGACAAGCAGGCAGGAACACAGGAACAGGTAAACTCAGGAACTCAGGAACAGGCCCAAATGCTGTCAGAGACACCACGAAAGGGCAACTAAAGGGTGCCCAGACTGAGTTTAAAAAGGCAACCAGAGGCGGGCTGACTGCAGACAGCCAATGGGAGGCCCCTGCAGGTGATAGACAGAGAACTGCAGCAAATCACGGGCACCATGATAGTACCCCCCTTTCAAAGACCCCCTCTCCTAGAATAGGGTCTGGGTTTCTGAGGGTACTTGGCATGAAAAATCCGCAGTAGCCTGGGTGCACCCAGGATCCACCCAGGATCGATCCTCAGGACCATAACCTTTCCAATGCACCAAGTACTGTACCTTTCCTCTAAGCCTACGGGAGTCAATGATACTCTGCACCTCGTACTCCTCCTGACCCTCGACCTCAACGGGCCCTGGCATCACGGGTGTAGTAGTGTAACGGTTGCATACAAGAGGCTTAAGGAGAGACACATGGAATACATTATGAATGCGCATGGATGCAGGTATGTCCAAGGCATAGGAAACAGGATTAATTTTGCGAATGATTCTGTAAGAACCAATAAACCGAGGTGCCAACTTATTAGATGGGACTTGGAGCTTAAGATTCTTGGAAGAAAGCCATACTTTATCCCCAACTTGGAAGGAAACCACTGGAAGCCTTCTGCAATTAGCATAGCGCTGATGGCGCTGAAATGACTGGCCCAGTGCCCTCTGAGCTTGTGCCCATGTGGAACGGAGTTGCTCGATATGCTCATCCAGAGCTGAAATCTGTTTTGTCTGAAAGGAATCTGGGAGCAAACAGGGTTGGAAGCCATAATTGATCAGAAACGGAGAGCTCCCGGAAGACGAGTTGACAGCACAGTTCCTGGCGAACTCCGCCCAAGGCAACAAGTCGGCCCAATTGTCATGATGGTCAGTCACGAAATAGCGCAGAAACTGTTCCAAACCCTGATTGGCACGTTCAGCGGCCCCATTAGTCTGGGGATGATATGCAGAGGAGAAGGATAGCTGTATGCCTATCTGTTCGCAAAATGCCCTCCAGAACCTGGACACAAACTGGCTCCTCCTGTCGGGTACTCCATGCAACCGAAACACCTCTTTAGCAAACACTATTGCCAATTCTTTAGCCGAGGGAAGGCCACGGAGAGGCACGAAGTGAGCCACTTTAGAAAACCTGTCTACCACCATCAATATGAAGGAATACCCTCTAGACCTGGGCAATTCTCCCATAAAATCGATGGAAACATGAGACTAGGGGCGTTCACCATTAGGCACCGGCTGAAGCAAGCCCACTGGGAGATGTCTAGGGGTTTTAGCACGAGCACAGGTGGCACAGGCATTAGTAAAATCGGCACAATCTGATCTCATAGAAGGCCACCAGAATAACTGGGAGAGGGACCATAACAATTGGTCTCTACCAATATGTCCCGCAGCCTTAGAGGAATGGTAGGTTTCAAGTAATCGAGTACGTAATGGTTCAGCGACAAAACACTTGCCCACCGGGGTTTCCTGGGGAGCGGAAGCCTGGGAGGCCAGAATTTCATCCCCTAGTGGTGAAGTGATACTAGTGCGTATGGTGGCCAATATTCGATCAGGTTGAATGATAGGTGCTGGTGCCTCTTCTCTGTCATTTTCTGCCTCAAATTGTCTTGACAGAGCATCAGCCCTAACGTTCTTAGATCCCGGCAAATATGATACAATGAAATTGAATCGGGACAGGAATAATGCCCATGTGGCCTGGCGAGGGGACAATCTCTTGGCCTCAGAGAGATAAGTTAGATTTTTATGATCCGTCAGGATTAAAACAGGATTTTTTGTGCCTTCGAGCAAGTGGCGCCATTCCTTAAGAGCGAGAATAATGGCCAATAATTCTCTGTCACCAATCTCATAATGGCTTTGAGCTCTGGTGAGCTTTTTAGAAAAGAACCCACAGGGTCTGAGCGTTCCACCTTTGACCTGCCGTTGGGAAAGTACTGCCCCAACCCCAATATCTGAGGCATCAACCTCCAAGGTGAACGGGAGTAATGGGTTGGGGTGGGATAACACAGGAGCATTAGCAAAAGCCACTTTCAGTTTTTCAAAGGCCTCCTCCCCGGCCGATGGCCAGAGAGATGGGTTAGCGCCCTTATGTGTGAGGTCCGACAGGGGTTTAACAATGGACGAGAACTTCTTAATAAACTTCCTATAATAATTGGCAAAACCCAGAAATCGCTGGATAGCTTTCAGACTCTTAGGCCTAGACCACTGCAAGACTTCTGTCAACTTCTCCTTGTCCATGGCAATGCCGTCTTTGCCAATTATAAACCCCAGGAATGGTACACTGGTTTTGTGGAACTCACATTTCTCTAATTTACAGAATAATTTATTTTTTCGTAAGCGCAACAATACTTCAGACGCATCCTTGATGTGTTGTGACAAGTCTTTGGAGTGAATAAGTATATCGTCAAGGTAGACTACGACACATGACTGTAACATATCTCTAAGAACGTCATTAATCAGTTCTTGAAATACTGCCGGTGCATTGCACAGACCAAATGGCATGAATAGATATTCATAATGCCCAGATCTTGTGTTAAAGGCAGTTTTCCACTCATCACCGGCTCTGATACGTATCAAATTGTATGCTGCCTGTAGGTCCAATTTGGTGAAAATTGAGGAGCCCTTGAGTCTGTCAAAAAGCTCAGTGATGAGTGGTATCGGATAAGCATTCTTAGCCATCAGTTTGTTTAACGCACGGTAGTCGATGCATGGCCTCAGTTCGCCATTTTTTTTCTTAACGAAAAAGAACCCGGCCCCAGCCGGAGAGGTAGATTTCCTTATGATCCCTCTATTAAGGGCATCAGAAATGTATTCTTCCATAGCTTGGTTCTCCTCGCAAGACAATGGGTAGTGCGTCCCCTGGGGGGCACCGCTCCAGGCATTAGGTCTATGCAACAATCATATGGTCTGTGCTGGGGTAAGGTGCCAGCCTCTCCCTTACTGAAAACATCGCTAAACTACTGGTATACGTCAGGTAGTGAAGGGGAGGTGCACAAGACCTTAACTGGATGGGTGATGCACTTATCCATACAGATCTGAGACCAAGCGGAGATCTCGCATTTCTGCCAATCAAATTGAGGATTATGCAACTGTAACCAAGGAAAACCCAATATTACGGCATGGTGAGGAGAGATAATTAGTTGAAACTGCTGCTCTTCTTTATGGAGAGCCCCAATAGTCATGGATAATGGAATGGTTTCAAATGTAACTTGAGCGGGTTCCAGGGGTCTACCATCAATTGCTTCAATAGCCAGAGGGGTTTCTCTTTCAATACGTGGTACCCCATGTAATTCAGCAAAGGTATTATCCATAAAATACCCAGCTGCACCAGAATCAACCAGGGCCAGAACCTCCACTGAACGTTGCGCCCAAGATAGTACCACCTGTATGGTGGGTTTAAGTGTGCCAATCACTGGGGACGATTGGACACCACCTAGGGCCTGTCCCCCAAGGTACCCTAGGTGTGTTCGTTTCCCGGACGTAACGGGCAGGATCTTAGCAAATGCCCATTTTTACCGCAGTACAAACACAGCCCTTGCTTCCTGCGATACAGTCTCTCCTCCTTGGTTAGCCTAGTAAAACCTACTTGCATATGTTCACCTGGTTCCCGTACTGGTTCACTAGGTTTAGATGCCAAGGGAGGGATGGGTGGGCAAAATATGGTACTAGACCCATTATTTTTTAACCGTACTTTACGATATTTGGCGGTTAGTCTCTCACGTATTCTGGAGTCAATTAGAATGACATACTCAATGTAGTCATCTAGGTCAGTAGGCAAACCTTTTGCTGCAATTTCATCTTTAATTTGGTCACTCAGGCCTTGGGCAAAGGCTGCCAACAACGCCTTGTTGTTCCACCCCACTTCTGCTGCCAAGGTGCGGAATTCAATGGCATAGTCGCCCACCGTGCGCCTGCCCTGTTGTATCTCCATAAGACATTTAGCAGCAGAGGTGGTTCTACCAGGAGGCTCAAACACTCTCCGAAAGGACTGCACAAATTCACTGAAATTCTTAGTACAAGGTTTAGCATTTTCCCACAATGGGTTAGCCCAAGCCAATGCTCTACCAGTCAGCAGGGATATCATGACCCTAACCTTACTACGGTCATTGGGAATTACGTGTGCCGTCAATTCCATAAATATTTCGAGTTGGTTGATGAACCCTCTGCAGAGATGAGGGTCACCGTCATACCTTAGCGGCAAGGGTGCAGAAGCCGTTAACCCTTTGACTGCAGCCCCAGAGGGCCTTGTATCAATCTTCGGTGTCTGACTTGGCGAGACCACCGGGCTAGAACCAGACTTGTCAGCAAGTACAGTGCGTTCAAGGATAGTTTGGATTGCAACCGCCAGTTGATCCAAACGTTGCTCATGCATATCCATACTCCAATGGATATTCTGCGTATTACCGTCACTCTTATTGTCTGAGGTCATGGCCCTTTCTTACTGTTACGATTTATTAAGACTCTCAGACCTAAGGTTTAGGTAAAAACATAACTTTATTGAAAAGTTAAGGCAATCCCATAGGGTTTTCATACACATACAAACATCACATATATATAAGCAATTGACAATTGAGATAGGTTCTACTGGCCTTGCAAATAATACCGGCAAGGCAACCCAAGTAATACTGAAGGAATAGTGATAAGTAGGCTCTAGCGGCCCTGCCAATACCGGGTAAGACAACCGTAAGATGGTAACGTACTGGTTCTACCGACCTTACCAATACAGGGCAGGGCAGCCTGAGGAATACACAAGGAATAGGCTCTACCGGCCCTGCCAATACCAGGTAAGGCAACCGTGGAGTGGCAACGTAACAGGTTCTACCGGCCTTACCAATACCGGTCAGGGCAGCCCAGACTGGATACGCAAGGATAGGCTCTACCGGCCCTGCCAATACCGGGTAAGGCAAACCTAAAGGTGGCAACGTGAAAGGTTCTACCGCCCTTACCAATACCGGGCAGGGCAGCCCAAGACGGGCGACACCACTAAGACCAGTGACTGTCAGATGACAATGACAGTAGGATGGTAAATAGAGTATACGGTCAAGCTGTCTCACCCAAGGAGAGGCTAGTGTCGGTACACATCTGAAACAAGTGCTGCTAGGACTGGACAGCACCAAAAGCCTGACTGCAAGTCAGGGAGTAAACCAGTGTCCGCACGCTAGGACCAACAACTGTACCTTGAGCCTCAAAGCAAATGGAGTAAACCAGCGTCCGTACGCTGGAACCAACAGGCAGTAGAATAAGCCACAAGGCTAATGGAGTAAACCAGCATCCGCACGCTGGGACCAACAGACAGTATTGCGAGCCGCAAGGCTAGTGGAGTAAACCAGCGTCCGCACGCTGGGACCAACAGACAGTATTGGGAGCCGCAAGGCTAAGGGAGTAAACCAGCGTCCGCACGCTGGGACCAACAGACAGTATTGGGAGCCGCAAGGCTAATGGAGTAAACCAGCGTCCGCACGCTGGGACCAACAAACAGTATAGTGAGCCGCAAGGCTAATGGAGTAAACCAGCGTCCGCACACTGGGACCAACAAACAGTATTGTGAGCCGCAAGGCTAAGGGAGTAAACCAGCGTCCGCACGCTGGGACCAACAGACAGTATTGTGAGCCGCAAGGCTAATGGAGTAAACCAGCATCCGCACGCTGGGACCAACAGACAGTATTGCGAGCCGCAAGGCTAGTGGAGTAAACCAGCGTCCGCACGCTGGGACCAACAGACAGTATTGGGAGCCGCAAGGCTAAGGGAGTAAACCAGCGTCCGCACCCTGGGACCAACAGACAGTATTGGGAGCCGCGAGGCTAATGGAGTAAACCAGCGTCCGCACGCTGGGACCAACAAACAGTATAGTGAGCCGCAAGGCTAATGGAGTAAACCAGCGTCCGCACACTGGGACCAACAAACAGTATTGTGAGCCGCAAGGCTAAGGGAGTAAACCAGCGTCCGCACGCTGGGATCAACAGACAGTATTGTGAGCCGCAAGGCTAAGGGAGTGAACCAGCGTCCGCACGCTGGGACCAACAGACAGTATTGTGAGCCGCAAAGCTAATGGAGTAAACCAGCGTCCGCACGCTGGGACCAACAAACAGTATTGTGAGCCGCAAGGCTAATGGAGTAAACCAGCGTTCGCATTCTGGGACCAACAGACAGAATGTCGCCGGAGCGACAGGAGAGAAATATCGCCACAGGAACTAAACACAGGAAACCGCAGGAGCAAGCCGAGGCTCAACCGGGACGAGCACCGCAAGTCGGCTGGCAACCGGAACGACAGCAACCGGAACCGGACTGGAACTGAAAAGCAGGCAGGAACACAGGAACAGGTAAACTCAGGAACTCAAGAACTCAGGAACAGGCCCAATAGCTTCAGCAGACAGACAAAGTGAATGCTGTCAGAGACACCACGAAAGGGCAACTAAAGGGTGCCCAGACAGAGTTTAAAAAGGCAACCAGAGGCGGGCTTACTGCAGACAGCCAATGGGAGCCCCCTGCAGGTGATAGACAGAGAACTGCAGCAAATCACAGGCACCGTGATACAGGGTCATTGTGTCCGATAGAGGAGGCTTCAGAGTGAAGCAGGCCTCTGTTTTATGCCATGCTTCCTGTAGTCTCCTCCTACCTACTTCCTTCCTCTGAGCCTGCTCCTCCTACCTACTTTCTGAGGAGGGGTTTAAAGGACAGTCTGAGTCCTGACTCAGTTGCCCTTGCGTTGTTGTACAAAGCAGTTCTGTGTCCTTGGGCTCTGTGTATGACCTGGCTTGTCTTACCATCCAATCTGGTGCTGACCTGTGGCTCTGTCTGACTGTTCTCCTGCCTTATCCTTATAGTGGACACTCAATCTGGTGCAGACCTGTGGCTCTGGCTGACTACCTGAACTGTGTATGACCTGGCATGTCTGACTACACTCTCTGGTGCTGACCTGTGGCTCTGGCTGACTATTCTTTTGTTATTCCCCTGTACATAGCAGTCACCCAATCTGGTGCGGACCTGGGGCTCTGGTAGAATAGCTATTAAACTGACATCAGGCGTGAGTCAAGCTTCCGCTTTCTCCATACTTACTGCAGGTGTGAGTCAGGTATCCTCTGCTACAGACTGACTGCAGGCGTGAGTCAGGTAGCCTCCTCTCCAAGTTGAATCAAGATCCTGTGTTCCTGTTCCTGCTCCTGGTTCCAGCAGAGACTACCAGTGGCTAAGGCCTAGTCTCCAGCAGTGTGGTCAATCTTGGCAGCCTACTATTTCTGATAGCAGTGCATGCTGGCTTGTGACCCTCTGCTTGTTCTTGCTATATTACGATTGTATACTACCTTACTTATATTTTAATCTATTGCATTTAACTATACCGTACTAACTCCTTAACATATCTGGGGAACCGTGACATAATTTTCTCTTGTATTCCTTCTTTCCTGATGCCTTGTTTCAGTGTGCTATCCCCAACGGTAGACCATCTGATTTCTCCTCTTCTAACCTTACAACATTTCCACTTGCAGATGCGGTGGTGCTTAAGGACCAGGCGCATAAGCTCCCGGATAATCTCCGTAAGGCAAATTCTGCTGCTTCTGGTGATGTTTTTTCAAGGGCCATTGCTGTTTGGCGGGAGCAACTCTTAAAGGCTGTCCATGTGGATGCACCTAAAGCAATATTGTTCTTGCTGCTTGAAGCTAAAGCATATCATACTGAAGCGGCTTTTGATTCTGCTAGAAACCAAAAATGTTTCTCCTTTCCTTCCGAGTAGCCCCGTATCCTTACAAGGCTCTCAAAGGGACAAGAGAAAGAAAGGAAGCGCCACACCCTATACAAATGGAAATGAAAATTCTTCAAACAAAAAATCTTTATACAAACAAAATATAGAGATATAAGTCTATTATTCCAAGAGTATCCTTCGCTGCTGTTAGAAGAGGCAGAGATCCTCCATACCACTTGAGCTGCAGTAAAAAACAGAAGAAAAAACAGCGTAGAAGGGGCTCACCACGTGCTCTGCAGGTAATGTACTCACTTTTTTGAGAGGTTAGGACTGCCTCTCAGTACAACAGCATCCCTGGTATATAACCCCAGGACGGTTATCACCTCCTCTGTCAATGGGTCTCCCTCTTTTCTCCGTGTGGTCCCTCCACAGGATACACCTGGATTATCCACTGTATTCTTTCTCCTTTATGATCTTAATATAGGGTCTCCCTTCTTGACAATATGTATGTACTTTTTTATTTGATAGATTCTCCTGAAGAAGTGATATATTATCACGAAACGCGTTGAGCGTTATTTTAGTATTTTAAGTTTTTTATATTATTGTCCATAGAATAAGCAATTAAAATATCCTACATCATATTATATATTTTTTTTATTATACTGGAATAAATCTTGAGAAAATTAACACCCACGTGTCTACATATGGTGATGTATATAATAAGAAAATAAAAAAGTACATACATACTGTCAAGAAGGGAGACCCTATATTAAGATCATAAAGGAGAAAGAATACAGTGGATAATCCAGGTGTATCCTGTGGAGGGACCACACGGAGAAAAGAGGCAGACCCATTGACAGAGAAGGTGATAACCGTGCTGGGGTTATATACCAGGTATGCTGTTGTACTGAGAGGCAGTCCTAACCTCTCAAAAAAGTGAGTACATTACCTGCAGAGCACTTGGTGAAGGTGAAGGTTGTCCAGTATTTAAATATTACACTTAGAGGAGCCCCTTCTGCTCTGTTTTTTCTTCTGTTTTTGATTCTGCTAGGCATACTGAAAAGGTCTTAGCACACTATGTTGCTGTGTGTTGTACCCTTTGGCTAACAATATGGTCAGCAGACTGGAATTCTCTCCCATTTATTGGCAAGCAGTTGTTTGGGCCAGAATTGATGAAGGTTATTAACCATGTTACTTGGAATAAGAGCACACTGTTACATCAGGTTACCCCAAAGCATTCCTTTTTTTCCACGGAAGATGCATGGTTTTTGTTACCTCCGCCAGTATGGGTAATCACCCAGTATGTGTACTCCTTCTTTCAGCGGCTCAGTGATGCCCTCTACCGAAACCCAAGCACAGCTGGCAGGCAAAAGACCCCCAGCTGACAAGTCTACAACTATATGACTTGCAGGGGTCTGGCAATCCTCATATTATCTGAGACTGTCTGCATCTCTTTCACAATACATAAACTATCTCTCTCTGGCAGACCAGTGGGTGTTATGGGTGATCTTGGAAGGATATCATAGATTTCAGATGCCTTCCTCCAAGTCACAGTATTGCGGTGTGATGACGATGTATTCCTAGATGTGGTTTCTTCCCTGCTGGGCATGCAGGTTCTGGTACCTGTTCCTTCTCAGGAAAGATTCATGGGATTTTTTTCCAATCTTTTCATAGTTCTCCCAAAAAATAGAGGCTGTTCTCCTATTCTGGATTTGAAGAGCCTCAACCATTTATTTTTTATGCCTTAATTCAAGATGGATTCTTTGATCTGTGTCATCACCGATATGTGTCCAGGTGAGTTTTTTGCTTCCATAGACATAAAGGACTCCTATTTGCATTTTCTCATTGTGCAGATTATCAGCACTTCCTTCAGATTGCCTTTAGTTCACTGCCCTTCTTTTTGGGTTGGTATCTTCTCAGGTATCTTCTTCTGTCCATTAGTGTGTTGGAGTTCTGAACAATTCACTTTGCTCTGCTGCATTTGATTCTCTCTTGGGCAGGCCCTCTGCACCATACACATTCTGGGGTAGACAAAGTTATGGCAGACTTTCTGAGCCATCGGCTTCTGGATCCTGGAAATTGGTAACTCAAGCATATGGTTTTCAATGCCATAGTTCATCTGTGGGGTCTTCCAACTGTTGATCTGGTGGCTTCTCGATTGAACTGCAAGGTTCCGCTATTTTGGAGGATCTTGGGACCCCCTTGCTCCTGCAATGGATGTGATGGTCATTCCGTGGTAGTTTCCCATGGGGTATGTTTCCTCCATTCCCTCTGATTCCCAGAGGATAGAGGAAAGTCAGTTTAGTGCGGGCTCATGCAGTTCTTATTGCCCCATTCTGGCCTCACTGAGAGTGGTTCTTGGATCTTCTCAGTCTGTTCCTGGCTGAGCCATTTGGCTTCCACTTCTTCCAGACCTCTTGACTTGGGGTCTTCTGTGTCACACAGAGGTGGAGAAGTTGGATTTGATGGCTTGGCTTTTGAAGCCAGCATCCTGAGGAAGAATGTTTTCTCTGATTCTGTTGTTACCTCTGTGATCAAGGCTACTTAGGCAGTCTCATCCAGAGTGTATCATAGGGTATGGTCTTGATTTACAAGTCTGGCAAAGACCAGGGGTCATGGCCACTTTCCTTTTGTCTTCAGATTATTGTGGCCTTTATTCAGGATGTCTGGATGGGCTTCAGAATGGTCTTAATCGCAGTTCTATTAATCACCAGATTTATGCTCTATCTGTACACTTTGTATTGTCTTATTGCCACATGTGCAAACCTTTGTTCAGGGGGTAGCTCATGCCTACCAAGTCTTTCTAAATCCCAATCGTTCGTGGGACTTTGTCCTGGGAGTTTTTCATAAGGCTCCTTTAGAGCCCCTGTCTTCTGCTTCCCTCCAGTTCTTGACTCTTATAAAACATCTATGCTGCTTGCGATTGTGACTGTTCTGCGTTCAGCTGAACTACAGGCTTTTTCATGTAACCCCTCCCCCACTTCTGATTTTTCAGTCAGTTAGGGCAGTTTTGTGAACTCCTGTAGGGTTTCTCCCTAATACTGTGTCTGAGTTTCACATTAACCAGGTAGTTGTCCTTCCTTCTCTTTGTCAAACTTAGGCTAACATACAGGAGCAGGAGCTTCGCTGTTTAACTGTGGTTAGGTGCCTGAAGTACTACTTTCATTGCATAGTTCCTTTCAGATAAATGGACTCTTTTCTTCATTCCTAGGGTTCCTTGTGTGGACCAAGGTGACTGTTTCTTGGATTAAGTTGACTTCGCCGAGCCACAGGATCATGACTCATTCCTCCAGAGTGGTGGGTACTTCCTGGACCAATAAGAACCAGGCCTCTATGGGCAGTTTGCAAAGTAGGGATGTGGTCGTCCCTTTGTGAATGGAAGATACTGTAGGCCGTTTTCCTGGTGTAGGTATCCTACTTGTCTGTTCTTACAGTAATCTTTTGTGTTGTTTTTTGGTTTGGTGTATAGGTGACCTTTCATGCTTTTAGTTTGTTTGCTCCAGTTTCTCTCTGTTGGACCTGGTTTCTGTTTTGGGGGATTTTTCTTGCCCCTCCCCCACCTTGAATCTTGGTGTATAGTTTTGCTGTATTCCCATGGTTCCTTTGGACTTGAGAGAAAGTGAGGACTTGTGTGTACGTTTCTATAAATCTTTTTCTCTTCATCCACGTAGAAGACAGGGCTTCTGTCCTGGAGAAAAACATGCTGTTTTAGTTCTGAGCAGGGGTGTCCTTTGAGTTCTCTAGTTCCAGTGACCACTTTTCTGCCTTCCCATTGATGTCTAGTAGGAGTAAACTGGAGTAGGGAGGAGGTCTCCACCTCCAGAGAGCTCTTTTTATGGAAGTGGTTCTTAAGTGGTTAAATGTGTTTTCATCCCCCTTGAATGATGGAGACATATTCCTTTGCAGTGTGTTGGAGACCTATCTGTTTTTAGAAGTTAAATGGCCCCATCTAAATCAATGGGCATTTTTATTTGTTCTGTATGGTGCAGACAGTTTGTTCAGAATTATTGCACTTTTGTCTTTGTACAAATTGCCAAGCAACAAACATATCTGAGGCTGATGTACTAAGAAAGAGGTGCAATTCCATACCAGCTGCACCTTAAGAAATACAAACCAGTTCCAAAAACTCCCCTTGAATGCTAGAAAGGTCTTAAACTTATTGATTCGCAATGCACTGAATTATATAGCATAAAAGGCGTAACCCTTTGAGGCCAGAGTGGTACACAACGTATTGCTTTGCAATGCGTTGCATACCCTGCTCTGTCATGGAAAGGGTTAAACGCCCCATTTAAATCAATCTGAGTTTTTATTTGTTTCCTTTGGTGCATTTGGTTTGTCCCAGAATTGCACCTCTTTTCCTTATATGTCAGCCTCAGTGTTTTTGGAGCTAGGAAACCTCAGACCAGCAGCTAAGGACACCTGCTGAGGATGTGCCGTTCTGCCTGGCTCTCTGGAATTAGCCTGGTCCATATATGTACTGTATACAGTCACTAGCCATCTCTTCCTAGCCTTGATTTTCCCTCCAATTCTCCGTATGTCTGGTTGGTTCACTTTCCATTCTCTGGTATCTTGGTCCTTCTTTCTCCTGCAGACATTTTGTCAGCATTGACCCAATATCTTTTCAGAGCTTGTGTTTTTATTTTTTTGCTTTATTTCTTTCCAGTCTTTCTCTGATATTTCTTCTTTTAAAAAGTCCCCCTGTCATCTTAACTTTCTTCTGTGTACCTCCAAGGCATTAAGTATTGGGATGTCTCCACCCTCTAGCTGGGTAGGACCAATCATCAAAGATTTAAAAGGTGGATCCAGAACCATAACCTCTGTTTTTTTGGTCCTACCAGCTGGATGGACGCGAAACTGGAGCTAAGGCCGTCGTGAGTGTAGCCATGCTGCTTGACAATCTTGTCCATCCTGAAGAAACCACACCTGTGTGTAAGGGATATTTTTTAGGTCTTCATCCACTCAGATCCTTCCCTGGGCAAAACTGCATTGCCATGTCCTGCAATGCAACTTCTAGACCTATTGGAATCCAGACCTTGGTAATCCATTTCTGAGAATACCATTAACCTGGTCTGCCAGACATGACCTTCAATGGTGGCTCAATCCAACAAACCTTCAAAAAGGAATATCATTTCTAATCCTACAGTTGGAGATCATTTACACGGACGCCAGTCTCAAAGGTTGGGGAGCAATCTGGGGGTGCAGAACAACCCAGGGTGTTTGTTCGTTAAGAGAGAGATACCTTCACATCAATGTTCTGGAAACTAGGGCTGTCAGGAGAGAACTTCTTCGGTTTCATCAGGATATCATCGGCAAAAGTATCCTCATGAGAACAGACGATAAGCCCACAGCCATGTACATCAAGAACCTGGGGGTACCAGGAGCCAGGCTCTGCACAGGGAAGTCTGGCCTCTCCTTCTCTGGGCAGAAAGGCACCTACTTCAGCTATCAGAGTCACACATAGCAGGAAAAAGCAACCTCGAGGCAGACTTCCTCAGCAGGAACAGACTGGACCAGGGAGAATGGGCTCTGAACCAAGACATGTTCAATCATCTCACAAGCAGGTGGGGATACCCAGAAATAAATCTAATGGCCAAAAACATAAATGCCAAGACAAACGCCTTCTATTCCAGGTGGCAGGATCCACACTCCCTGGGCCAAGAAGCTCTGACAATTCCCTGGCATTTCAGCCTGGGATACATCTTCCCTCCTTCTCCCCTTCTCCTGCAGGTGTTAAAGAAAATATGGATGGACCGAGTGGAAACCATCCCCATTGCTCCCAAATGGCCCAGGACGATTTGGTACTCGCACCTGGTCCAAATGTTGGTGGACGACCCATGGGAACTACCTCTGAGAACAGACCTGCATCAGGGCCCTATCTTGCACGACAACCTCAGGATGTTACGCCTAATGGCATGGAGGCTGAGCGGGACTCTCTAAGGAGACAAGGTCTTTCAGATCTTGTAATCAATACCATCCTCCAAGGGAGAAAACTTCTACATTTAAGATATATTGCAGGGTCTGGTCCACTTTCCCAAAGTGGTGTAATCAGAGAAAAATTTACAGAGAAGATATTGATGTAGCTAGCATCCTGAACTTCCTACAGGATGGTTTTCAGGGAGGCCTCCGGCCGGCCTCTCTGAAAGTCCAGCTTTCAGCTTTATCGGTGATCCTAGCTAAACCCCTGGCAGAACATGACCTTATAAGGTGTTTCATCAGAGCCCCTGTTAATGTCAAACCTACTATTAGGGAGATTGTAGCCAATTGGGACCTGAATCTGGTCTTTCAGGTTTTGTCTCAACCTGATACTATTGAGCCCTTGGGACGACATTCCCATTCATCTCCTGACTCTGAAAACTGTCTTCCTTATTGCGGTGACATCCGCCAGGCGAGTTAATGAACTTCAAGCCCTGTCTTGTAAAGCTCCATTTTTATCTATCCATTCGGACAAAGTTGTTCTAAGGGCGAAACCATCCTTCCGCCCAAAGGTAGTATCAGAGTTTCATATCAACCAAGACATAGTTCTTCCTTCCTTTTGTAGCAACCCCTCTAATTCCAAGGAAGCCCTTCTTCATAGTCTGGATCTGGTCCGATGCATTTCCACCTATCTCCAGAGAACCAAAGATTTTAGGTCATCAGACTCCTTATTTATCTATTTCCAAGGAAAATTCAAAGGAAAGGCAGCCTCAAAATCCTCCATTTCAAGATGGTTAAAGGCATGTATACAAAAATGTTATATAGCCTCAGGGCGTGAGGCACCCTCTAACATTAAGGCAAACGCCACGAGAACCATGGCCACATCTTGGGCAAAATGGGCTCAGGCTTCTCCATTGGACACATGTAAAGCGGCTATATGGTCCTCCATCTCCACTTTCATGAAGCACTACCACCTGGATGTACAGGCATCAGTCGATGCCAGCTTTGGCAGGAAAGTCCTGGAAGCTGTGGTACACTACTGATGGGTAAGAATTCCTGGTCCCTCCCTTTTTCCTTGTTTTGGGTAACTGTTTTTAAGTCCCAATACTTAATGCCTTGGAGGTTCACAGAAGAAACATATAAATTTACTTACTGATATTTGGTTTTCTTCTGTGTACCTCCAAGGCATGCCCACCCTATCTAATCATGTCTTACAGCTGAGCCAAAAAGGGAAACTGAGGTTTTGGTTCCAGATCCACCTTTTAAACCTTTGACGATTGGCCCTACCCAGCTGGAGGGCGGAGACATCCCAATACTTAATGCCTTGGAGGTACACAGAAGAAAACCAAATATTGGTAAGTAAATTTATATGTTTATCTCTCCTTCTTTCTACTTGTGTTCATTGCACTCTAAGCACTGGCCTGCTTTTTCTACTCTGCTTTGTTCTCTAATTAACCCTTTGAGAGCCAGTAGAAATGGGAATTAGAGTGAGTACTTGGGGAATGCCATTAACCCTTTCAGAGTGAAGTACCAAGAAGAACTGGAGCAATTCTCACAAACCAACTGCATCAAGGGAATAATTAACCCCTTTGAGTGACAGAGGTGTGCTCAGCGGGTTAAACATTCCAAAGATTCCCATTTGTTTAGTTTGAGCTTTTAACCCTTAGAGAGGTCTCCATGAATTTATTCACAATGCACTGGAGATCTCTCTCACATTTAGGGGCTTGAAAATCCTGTTTAAATCAGTGAGAATCTTTATTTGTACCTAATGTGCAGCTGGTTTGCACCAAATTGTTCTACCTTTTCATAATACATCAACTTCAAAAGGTTAATACCTGTCCCAAATGATTCCCTTCATTTGTTTCCCTCTCCCTTCTTTCTTTGTTCCAACTTTTCTACCCAGCCCCCCATTATCTTTCAGCTTTCCACTCTTTCATCACTCCCCACTCATATTCACTCTCTTCTCTCCCCTTCCCTGGACTATGAGTGCTCCCTATCTCCCTCTCCCAGCAGATAGTTTGTTCTGGTTAACTGAAGACACTGCATGTCCTGCCTTATCTCTCTGTAATGTGTCTCCTCAGCACATCGCCTCATGGAGCTGGTTAATCTTGTCGTCCTGGGGATGCTGGGAACTCATGCGTTGTATTGTGAGCAGCTGAGAGCCGAAATAGCTTTAATTGCTTAGTGAGGAGGTTGCAGAATTCAGTAATTTATGCTGGAATCTCCAACTACATCTTCTTGACCGTACGCTTAACGTTTTATTTATAATCTCATGTGTTTAACCCCTTCCAAGGCATGTAATCTTGCACTGGTTAGTTAGAGTTGCCCATATCATTACAGAGCCAATTTCCTTTTTCCTGCATTGGATACCTCTCTGTCACGCAATGGGTTAAATCCTTTCAGTCAGATAGAGTAAGATTTCCTAAAGTGCATATTGTAACACTGATGCACACAGTGACACACTATGCATTTCCATATCTTAATAAAACAATATATATATATATATATATATATATATATATATATATATATAATATATTATATGTTCTGTTTTTTAAGAAGGATGTGAAGCCATTTTCCTCTGTATTCCTGACTTGCTGACATGTCTCACACAGTAGCTTTCTATCACTCTCTGTCTCACACTCTAGGTCTCTCTCTCTCTCTATCGCTCTCTCTTTATCTATCTATCTCTATCTCTCTATCTCACGGGTGCACACCAAGTGATACAGGATACCAGCTGGAACAGATGAGGCACTAACGGATATTACAAATGCAGAGAGTGCTGATTTATTAGGTCAATCATATGATCTCCAACAAAAAGACCTTACTCTGGACAGTGATGTACAAAAATAACAAAATACTTCACAAAACAAAAAAGGCATCAAAGTCAGCATTTTGTAACATCATGCATTGTAATGACCCTCATACGTGTAAAAAAGGGCACTCGATATCATTGCTAGACACAAAAGCAGGTTAATGGGGCATATCAAATCACTTCTAGAGCAAACCAGTTGTATCATAGTTGACATGACAGTTTTAAGCTCTTTAATGTTAAAGATGTTTCTGTGGGAATGTTCAATAGGAATATTCATTTGTCCCCTACGGTGCAGTTGTTTTGCTTCATGTACATATGGTCCCATGTATCTAAAATGCAAATATTACCAGAAAATCCTGTGTCTACCCCCTATCCATGGCAGGAGGCAAAACACAAGGACACCAGGGACATTCTAATTAATTGTTTATTATCTGTTGCTTTATTTTTATAATACATTTTTCATGTGACCTTCAGTATGTTACACGTCCTTTCAGAAAGGAGATGGTTAATTCCTATGTGCAGCATGACTGAATGCTGAGCTGTCCTGGGGGCAACATAACCCCAGAGTGCCTGTTTCCTACAGAGTCAGGAGGTTACTATGATAGGAAGACACACGCATCCTGTTACCCCTAACAGAGGGAAAGCTGGGAGCAATTACTGGAACAGACCAAGATATAGTAGAGTGGGAGAGAATACAAGACTTACAAAATTAGCTCAGCAGCAGAAGTGATCTTAACCCCTTTACTGTTCTGCATAGAGATATCCACTCTGTGAATGCTCATATTGTACACATATGCTAGGCCATATGTATTAAAGTGTATTGGTGCATTTCTCAGGCAAACCAACCTCACCATAGGGGACAAATAAAAATTCAAGTTGATTTAAATGGAGTTTTTAACCCCTTGAATGCAACAGAGGTCTCAAACGCATTGCAAAACATTCAAGGGGTTAAAATGCCTATTAAAATCAATGGCAATCTGGGCCTTTTTTGTATGTCCCCAACCGTGCAGTTGGTGTAGGACGTTTTTTTTATTTTTCTTTGGAGTCCTTGTACTTTTTCTATACTGTACGCATTCAATTTTTTTGTACTGAACTCCCCCTTTTGATTGCACCACACCACATCTCTGTAATGTATCTGTATGTTAGTAGCAGGGGTAAATGATGCTTCCAGTGAACTGCTAGCAGAGGTAAGAGATGCTCCCAATGTATTACTAGCAAGGGCAAGTGATACTTCCAGTGTTTTGCTAGTAGTGGTAAGTGATCTTCCCGGTGCATTGCTAGCAGAGGTAAGTGATATTCCCAGTGTATTGCTAGCAGGGGTAAGTGACTCAGTGTATTGCTAACAGCGGTAAGTGATGCTTTCAGTGTATTGCTAGTGGGGATTAAGTGATGCTCTCAGTATATTACTTGCAGGGGTAACTGAAGCTCTCAGTGTATTGCTAGCAAGGGTAAGTGATGCTCCCAATGTATTGCTAGCAGGGGTAAGTGATGTTCCCAGTGTATTGTTAGCAGGGGTAAGTGATGTTCCCAGTATGTTGTTAGCAGGGGTAAGTGACATCCTCAGTGTATTGCTAACAGGGGTAAGTGACGCCCTCAGTCTATTGCTAGCAGGGGTAAATGATGCTCCCAGTGTATTGCTAGTGGGGGTAGGGGATGCTCTCTGTGTTTTGCTAGTAGTGGTAAGTAATGTTCCCAGTGCATTGCTAGCAGAGGTAAGTGATACTTCCAATGAATTGCTAGTAGGGGTAAGTGACTCACTTTATTGCTAGCAGCGGTAAGTGATACTTTCAGTGTATTGCTAGTGGGGATTAAGTGATGCTCTCAGTATATTACTTGCAGGAGTAACTGAAGCTCTCAGTGTATTGCTAGCAAGGGTAAGTGATGCTCCCAATGTATTGCTAGCAGGGGTAAGTGATGTTCCCAGTGTATTGTTAGCAGGGGTAAGTGATGTTCCCAGTATGTTGTTAGCAGGGGTAAGTGACATCCTCAGTGTATTGTTAACAGGGGTAAGTGACGCCCTCAGTCTATTGCTAGCAGGGGTAAATGATGCTCCCAGTGTATTGCTAGTGGGGGTAGGGGATGCTCTCTGTGTTTTGCTAGTAGTGGTAAGTAATGTTCCCAGTGCATTGCTAGCAGAGGTAAGTGATACTCCCAATGTATTGCTAGTAGGGGTAAGTGACTCATTTTATTGCTAGCAGCGGTAAGTAATGCTTTCAGTGTATTGCTAGTGGGGATTAAGTTATGCTGTCAGTATATTACTTGCAGGGGTAATTGAAGCTATCAGTGTATTGCTAGCAAGGGTGAGTGATGCTCCCTGTGTACTACTAGCAGGGGTAAGTGATGCTTCCAGTGTATTGTTAGCAGGCGTAAGTGACGCTCTCAGTGTATTGCTAGCAGGGGTAAGTGACGCCCTCAGTGTATTGCTAGCAGGGGTAAGTGATGCTCCCAGTGTATTGTTAGTGGAGGTAGGTGATGCTCTCAATGTATTGCTAGCAGGGGTAAGTGACACTCTCAGTGTATTGCTAGCAGGGGTATGTGGTGTCCTCCGTGTATTGCAAGCAGAGGCAAGTGATCACCCCAGTGTCTTCCTAGCAGTGGGTACTTGACCCCTCAGTGTACGGTATTAGTAGCAGGGGGTGATAACCACAGTGTTTCATTATCTGGGAAGATACGCTGAGTGTATTACTAGCAGGGGGTAATTGATACTCTTAGTGTACTGCTAGCAGGAAAAAATTGATAGTTTTAGTGTATTACTAGCAGGGGGTAAGTGATACTCTTAGTGTACTGCTAGCAGGGGATAAATGATAGTCTTAGTGTATTACTAGCAGGGGGTAAGTGATACTCTTAGTGTACTGCTAGCAGGAAGGAAGTGATGCTTTCCGTTTAAAAAGCTGGAGTAAGTAATGATCTTGTTGTATTGCTAGCAGGGACAAGTGACATTTTCAATGTATTACTAACAGTGGTAATTGATACACTGTGCATTACTAGCTGTAATAAGTCATAATCTCTGTGTATTACTAGCCAGGGCAAGTGGCACTCTTAGTGTAACAAGAGGTAAGTGATTCTCTCTGTGGTAAGTGATGCTTTATGTGCATCAGTGAGGTTTAACTGGTGTCCTGTGTATCGCTACCTGGGGTAAGTAGTGCTCTGTGTGTCACCAGCAGGGGGTAAGTGATGCACTGTGTATCAAAAACAGGGGGTATGTAGTGCTCTGTATATCACAAGCAGGGATTAAATAGTGTTCTGTATATTACACTCAGGGAGTACATGATGCTCTGTGTATCATAAGAAAGGGGTAAGTGATGTTCTGTGTATCAGTAGCAGGGGGGTAAGTTGTACTCTGTGTGTCAATAGTAGTGGGTAATTGATGCAACGTTTATCACTAGCAGGCCGTAAGTGATGCTTTGTTTATTTTATTACAAGCAGGAGGTAAGTGGTGCTCTATGTATCACTTTCAGGGCATATGTGATGCTCTGTGTAACACATTAATGGGGTAATTCGTACTCTTTATCACTAATGGGGTAAGTGGTGCTCTGTGTATCACTAACGGGGTAAGTGCGACTCTGTATCACTGACGGGCTAAGTGGTACTCTGTGCATCATTAGCGGGGAGTAAGTGATGGTCTGTGTATTACTAGCAATGGTAAGTTACACAGTCAGTGCATTACTGGCTGGGGTATGTGGGGCTCTATGAATCACTAGATGTTGGGAAGTGATGCTCTGGGTATTAGAAGCCGGTGGTGAGTGGTGCTCTATATATCACTAGCAAGGGGATAAGTGGTGTTCTATGTGTCATTCTCAGAGGATAAGTGGTAGTCTGTGTATTACTAGCAGTGGTAAGTAATACACTCAGATTACTGGCTAGGGTAAGTGGTACCCTTTGGGTCACTAACAGGGTAATTGGTGCTTTGTGTATCACTAACAGGGTCAGTGGTGCTCTGTGTATCACAATTAGGGAGTTAGTGATGGTCTGTTTATCAGTATCCTTTAAAAAGGTTGCACGCGAAAGAGTGTGCGACCAAAAGATACATTAACCATGTCGTCAGCATGAAAATGTCAACATGCGAATCTCGCACTGCATGACAGTGGTAAGTGATACTCAGTGCATTAGTGGCTGGGCTAAGTGGGGCTCTGCATATTACTAGCAGGAGTAAATGATCATTTCTGTGAAGCATTAACAGGGTTTAACTAGTGCTCTGTGTATCACTAACAGGAGATAAGTGGTGCTCTGTGTATCACTAACAGGGGGCTAAGTGTTGCTCTGTGTATCATTAACTGTGCATCAGAAATGGGGAGTAAGGAGTGATGTAACTATAGGGGTCTCACCGGCAACCGGGCCCATGAAAAAAAGGGGTACCCCAGGTGAATGCCCGAAGCATACCAAAGAGCCACAGCACCCTGGATGAGAACCACTTCTGTAGTGACTGCCTGTGCAATGGCCCTGTAGCGTGAAGCTGTTCACTGGCCCTTTAGCATGATGTTGGTCACTGATCTACTAGAGTGAGGTTGGTTGCTGGGCAGGAGTGGGGGTGGCCAATGGACCTCTACCATGAGGCTAACAAGCCACTTGTCCTGCATTGCAGAACTCGTCTGAGTTTCCTCTAGGTGTAAAACTTCTTTCTGCAGTCTTCTACACAGACATTTTTTAAACAATGGATACATGGTCTGCATGACCTAAAGACAACTGCCTGAATTTTCATTCTGTTTCCACAATCTGCACAAACTTTGAGCTGTGTGATGGATCTGTTTAGATTACAGTGGATGAGGGTGCTGGAGTGGTGGGATTCTGCAGTGCTTTACCTTAATAGGAGATGTGTAAGGATGATTCAGGGAATATTGAGTCTGCTACATTCCCTCAGATACACAACTCAGACCTGCCTGGCTTAAGGGCAGCCTCATTGGTGGCAGACCTCAACCTTTTAGGGAATGTCACACTTGTTCTGATCAGCCAAGGGGTTAAACACATCCCTTTCATGAATTAATTGTAGTTCATGAGTCTGTTCCACAGTCCCCTCATTATCTTACCCATCTCCCTGTTCTGTTGCTCACACTTCATTGTTCTCACATGGGGGCATATGCATAGAGACAAATTGTTTTCATTTTCGGCCATACCAGCTGGACAAAATTTGAAAATTAACCCCTTGGAATTCAGAGAAGTCATCAACGGATAGCTTTGCAATGCATTGGAGACCTCTGTAGCATCCAAATGATTAAATTCCAGTTTTAATCAGAATTTATGTTGCATGTGATGTTGCTATTTTGCCTAGGAATTGCGCAACCATTTCTTTTATACACTTCCCAGTGTTTCGTATTTTCCGTATCCTGGTCTGTAATATTTCTCAGTTGTATTCTCTTTAAATTCCTCCTTGCTTCATTCACCCTATTTCTCTCCACTTCTCTCTCTATGTCACCTCATCTTGTTCTTCCTCTCCCACTCTCTACTGTGATTAGCATGGAGCTCATTGGTTCTCATGGATGTGCTTGATTTCAAGTCCCTTAGGCAATATAATTCAACTCCTGCAGTGCCATGGTTAACACTTCGCTCACTGGTTCTACATCACATCTTTCTTACCTCCTGCGGGTTTCCCTCAGTTACCATGACAATATATTTTTTTCTTCTTATTGCTGGGCTGGCGAGTGACGTTTTTAAGTCACATGACTTCTTGCACAGTTCCTGCCTGTTGTGTCTTTTGGTTTATGTTTAGAGCGTAACGCGCTTATCCTCTGTAACCTCAGCTGTATCTGCAGATTGTGAATTTTCCCAGCATTAAATCCAGCTATTTATATCAGTGTTTAATTTCAGGTTTGGATTGGGGACAGAATATATAGCTCTCAGGTCAATTAAAACTGTTTTGGCTGCAAAACTAGACTAATAACAAAAAATAAAAATAAAAGGAGCTGTTGTATTAGACAGTAAAATTTATTTGAAAGTTAAAAAAAATATATTGCTTTTGCTCAGTTTAGTGTCTTTATTACAGCTGGGAGATATCAAGAAAGAAGTATGTAAAGTGCACAGTACCATATGTATGCAATGGAGTGGAGGGATTTGTGATTTTCAACAATGTATCTTTAACCCTTTGGTTGTTAGAAGCATCTTACACACCCTCAGATGCTGTTGGACTTTGGCTGCCTGCGCATGATGGGTACTCCGAAAGCAGCTGGGGTCATCAGACTGCCCGTCTTTGGATTAGAGGGAGTATTGTCTCTGAGTAAGACATAAAGTTGGTGCAGCAGTGCCCTGTGTCTTGTCCCCTTGCCACTGGACTACAGAAATATTTAATGGCTAGAACTCAATGGGCCTGATAAAGTGTAACACTTCTGGGGCAAACCAACAGCACTGTAAGGGACAAATAAGCATGCCCATTGATTTAAATGGGGGTTTTAACCCTTGAATACTGTAGATATCTCTGAGTTGGAGACCTCTCTAGCAATCAATGTGTTAAATACCCTATTTCAATCAATGGGAATTTTCATTGGTCCCCAGTGGTGTGGATGTCTCTGGTATTCAAGGAGGGTTCCATTTATCCCTTTGAGTGCCAGATGGGAAAGCAACGCATTGTCCTCTGGCACTCAAAGGGTTAAAACAAGTGAGATTTTCAGAATGTTTTTCTCCTACATTATAGAAAGAGAAACAGACAGAAGGCGCTCTTAGTGCAACACTGTATGGATTATGTCAGATACACCAATACCCTTCACCAAGGGAACGTTACTCACAAAGATCGTGTCCAGTGAAACACTTATGTGTGTACTGGAAATAAATATACAGTAGGGATATTATCTGTTCCAACAACAGTACCACTCGACTCTCAAACGGGCCACTCCCAAAGACATCCACAGGGAAGTATGTACAAGAAAAACAAAAAAATAGTGGTGCCCAATAGTGCCTGATCAGTTAGAAACGGGTGTGTAATACAGACAGTTTCTTATATACTCACGATGCTAATGATTGGGAGAAAGTATATACTAAAATCCAACTCCCAAACCTTGCAGAGACATTTATCCTGTCTATTCAGGTACCAGGAACAAATACTGGAACACAGAGTAGAAGTTGGAGGAAGAAAAATGTCTTCAGATTCACATGTAAAAATATTTAATATAATAAAAACAATTATATAGTAAAAATGAATAAACAAAAAAGTTGATGCGTTTCGCAGTTTACACTGCTTTTTCAAGACATGTTGTCTCTTCAATACAGATAAAAATGTTCTCCTACACTGCAGTTGGTTTGCACCAGAATGGGTATACATAAGACCCAATATATTTGCTTTGCTCTTTTTTTCATTGTTATTATGAGACCTAAGTGTATGTATGTGTGTCTTACTACCACTGACTAATAACCCATAATAAGTTAGGGATGCCTAAACCAGTGATAGGCAACCTGCCTCACCCAGGGGCTGCATATGTGACTCGTAAGTCTCCAAAAGGGCACATTATGGTTTATATTCTAAATAGGGAGTTAGAGTAAAAGCTGATTAACCCCTTAAATAACAGAGAGGATTTCAGTGCATTGATTTGGAGTGCATAGAAGACCTATCTAGCACCCAATGGGTTAAAAGGGAGCAGTGTATGATCTGAGGCAAAATAAAAATGATGTGTAGGATTTTTTTAGGATTAAAAAT
This sequence comes from Rhinophrynus dorsalis, assembly GCA_037306005.1. Taxonomy (NCBI): domain Eukaryota; kingdom Metazoa; phylum Chordata; class Amphibia; order Anura; family Rhinophrynidae; genus Rhinophrynus; species Rhinophrynus dorsalis. The sequence goes on along the minus strand of CM074722.1, from coordinate 271,865,618 downwards.
AAGACTGCAGGAAGCAGGCCGAGGGCCACAAGAGAAGCAATTGAGGGCCTCCTGTTACACAACACTTTTCTTCTCTGTTGGATATGGTCAGAAGAAAAGAGGAGCAATTCTGGAGCAACCTAATTGCACCATAGGAGACAAATACATATTCCATTTATTTAAACAGTGCTTTTAACCCCCTGAATGGTAAATTAACAACACCCATTTAAAACAATGCATTTGGAAATTATATTTGTCCACTGTAATGCAGTTTATTTGTTCCATAATTGATCTTCTTTTGGAGTCATAAAGCTGTCTATGTAAGGGGTGGCTTTAACAAAAATGTTTGAGCACCAGTTCAGGTTCCCACCATGAAATATGCGATCTGTGTAGGTCTGTCCTTGAAGTAAAATGAAAATTCAGGACAACTAGTCTGAAGCCACTAATCTTGTGTAACTGTAATGAAGTAAATAGTAAATAATACTGCAGGTGTCTGGTGGGAATAGGGTGAGGGCATGCTGGGCAGACATGTTGGTGACTTGCTCCTGCCGTACGGGAGGCATGAAGTGTTTAGTCAGAACTCTATAGGAGCGTATGTTCAAAAAAGAAAGTGGAGGAGTTCTGGGGCAAACCATTTGTACTACAGGGCAGAACAAAACCTTCACATTGATTTAAATGGTGGTTTTATCTCATTGAATGCTAGAGAGATCTCCAGTGCACTGCAGAGAGACCTCTGTAGAATTCAGGGGGTTAAAATACCCTTTTAAATCAATGGACATTTTTAGAAACTTTAGTTCTCCCCATAGTACAAAATGGCTTGCCCCAGATCTCCTCCACTTTTCTTTTTAACATATTACCCTATGTGTCTGTCCTGTAGGAAGTGTCTTACCATCCGGTTTGTTTTACAATCCCTGCAGGCAGCTCTGTCTCCTCCTCAATGCTGAGAACATTTTCCATGCGATGGCAGACATCCTGCTGCGTGAGGAGGATCTAAAGTTTGCCTCCACTATGGTGCAAAATCTAAACAGCATCCTACTGACTTCATCTGAACTGTTCCAACTCCGCAGCCAGCTGAAGGACTTACAAACACCCGTATGTACCTGGATATTAAACTTGTATAATCTGCACTTGGGATGTTCGAACTTTGAATGACCCATTTGTTGGGGACTAAAACTTCCATCATTCCCCCAACCGGCTGTTGGTTGTTTAAAGACAATGAAAGTTGTAGTCTCCAACAGCTGGAGATCTGAGAATTGACTGTCCCGTGCCAACAGAATGCCTTTTTTTCTGAACACATGTATGATGTGATTCTGTTGTCTGCAGGACAGATTTACATCTCAGGTACCCTGAGAAAAGACATCCTAAGTGTCCTTAACTCCACCTATGGCCACATCCAATTCATTATCTAGCTCCAAAAGCCTAATTCACTGTTGCCTGGCACAGAAATTTTATATAAGGATCTATAAACTGGACTAGATAGTGTGTGTGTGTGTATATATATATATATATATATCTATATATATATATATATATATATATATATATATATATATATATATATATATATATATATATAGTTAAATAAATTAGTCACCATAAAGCTGGTGTGGATCTTTGGTGCAGGCCGAAGTTTTTTGGCCTCATCCACAATACATCACAGTGGAAGTGTCCAGCAAGCCTGAGGGCCCCTCATAATTGCCTATTCTGGCTTGTAGGAAATGCGGGCCTAGATTGTGTTCCACTATCAGCTCTCACTATATAATACTCCATTTCCTTGTTTTCCATCCTTTACAGGAGAGCTGCAACTTGTTTTGCTGTCTGTACCGTTCCTGGTGTCACAACCCTGTGGCCACTGTGTCACTTTGCTTCCTCACTCAGAACTACAAACATGCTTACCATCTCATCCAGAAGTTGTATCCTTCCACTCAAGCGCGCAGAGACTGTGGGAATGAGGAGGCTGTCTCCATTTGTGGATCCATCTGCATTAGGGATGGCAACCTGAGGCCCTACAACTGTTGAAGACTACAGTTTCCATCATCCACTGCTATCCATCGACTGACTAGGGATAATGAAAGTTGTATTCCTCAACAGCTTATGGGCCTCAAGGTGCCTCTCCTGATCTAACTGTGTAATTAATGGAGCAATGGCTGGAGTTTTATAAGATGCACCTGAAAATGACACTTTCATTGCTTTGACAGATACAATTTTAATCCATTTAGTGGCATTGCTTAGCAGTGCATTGGACATTTCTCACTGGGCATGCAATGGTTTAAGGTAGCTTAAGCTTGCTGACTTGAGACATCTTAAACATATTTGATTCCCTGGTAATGAAATGGTGTTACATTTGCACATTGGTGTGTTACCCCAAGAGATATGGCTCCTTGACATCTGTGCTCAGTGGAGACCTGGAGGTGACTGTGGATTTCCTCACTGAAGTTGACAAGCTGGTGCAACTGATAGAGTGCCCAATATTTACCTGTAAGAGAGCTTTGAACATGCACCACAACACTGCTCTGTCCTCACAATGTGCCTCTGTTATCCTCACTATGTCTCTAACTCACTCTTTCCACTTCCCTGCATAACTGTTGTTGCTACATTTTCATCTCATTTCTGTGGCACCCTTGTCTGATCCCTGTGTCACCCTTGCTGGTTTAAACTTTTAGATCTATGTCTTTGTGCCAGAGGTGTCTTGTGCATGTGCGTGTATGCTTGCTGATCTCAATAATGGTAATTGTTCATCTAGGGTGTGCAACATGCTAAAATATATTAGGTGGCCAATCTCCAGGCCTCCTGTGTAGGTTTTACTTTCATTTCATGTGTTTGTGTGTATCCTTCCCTAACAAGACTGTGTCATTCTACACACTTATTCTTGTTACACATTCCCCTCAGCTCTGTGGACAGGAAATAGAGCAGAAGTGATGAGTGTTAGCTTGTGCTTTCTTCACTAGTGTAGGACACACAGAATTATTCAGAACAACTTTCACACATCATGGGGTAAAAGGAGACTAAATAGGGTCAGAACCTCAAACACACAGAGGTAACAGGAGGCTAAGCAGAATCACAGCCCCAAATACAATGGGTAAAAGCAGGATAAATAGGGTCAGAGGCCAAAATGCACAGGTTAACAGCAGACTAAATAGGGTCAGAACCCTGCAAACACAATAATAGCAGGCTACACAGTCACAGCCCCCACAAACAGGGTAACCACAGAATAAATGGGATCAGAGCCCAATACATGCAGCTGTAACCACAGGCTATACAGAGCCAGAGCCCCATACATATGGAGGTAACAGCAGCCTACACAGGGTCAGATCTGAATACACATGGGGTAACTACATGCTACATAAGGTTATAGCCCCATACCCATTGTGTAACAGCTGGTTAGGGTCATAGCCCCTTACACACAGGGGTAAAAGCAGGATAAATAGGGTCAAAGCTCCAAATACACAGGGGTAACAGCAGGATATACAGGGTCAGAGACACATACACACAGGTGTAACAGCAGGCTAAATAGATCCAAAGCCCCTTACACACAGGGGTTATAGCAGACTAAATAGAGTCACAGCCCCTTACACACAGGGGTAACAGCAGGGTAAATAAAGTCAGAGCTCCATACACACAGGTGTAACAGCAGGCTAAATAGAGCCAGAGCCCCTTACACACAGGGGTTATAGCAGACCAAATAGAGTCACAGCCCCTTACACACAGGGGTAACAGCAGAGTAAACAGAGTCAGAGCCTTTTACACACGGGGTAACAGCAGGATAAATAGGGTCAGAGCCTCATACACACAAAGGTAGCAGCAGGATAAATAGAGTCAGATCCTTTTACACATGGGGTAACAGCAGGATAAATAGTCAGAGTCCCATACACACTGAGTAACAGCAGGCTAAATAGAGTCAGAGCCCCTTACACATTAGGGTAACAGCAGGCTACATAGAGTCAGAGCCCCTTACACAAAGGAGAAACAGCAGACTAAATAGGGTGAAAGCTCCATTTACAAATTGGGGTGAAATAATGCACACTAGTTGTCAGGTGAAAACAGATTTATTGATAACAAATGACCTGAAAGAAAAATAAAAACATGAGTGACTGGGGGGCTCCAAGACCAAAAATGGCCTCATGTGTTTCATGCTCTAAACTACTGGCATTTCTTTAGACACTAAGCCTCTAATGATATAGCGGTAGTTTGGGCACAAAATACATAAGGTTTCCCATTCTAGGCCTTTGGGTCCCAATATCAGTCTTTTTATTTTTTATTTTGGTATGATGCCCTTTGGTTTAAATAAATCTGTTTTATTATTATTATTAGTCAGTATTACATAACTGATAGCAGTTACCTGAGCACCTGCATTCCTATTTTGAATATACAGGCTTGCAAACAGCCCTCTTATGTTTTGACACCTCAGCATCTGGTTGGGAAGCCATTGGGAGTGGAGGCCAGAGAGTGTGTTGAACCTATCTGTTCTTCTGTTCTGTTCTTTTGTAATATGTACTTGGCTCCTGTAAGCAGCAAGATAATACATTGTTGCTCTGTACCAAACACAGACAGATGTCCCCTTTCAAGCTGTTTCTCTCCTTTTAGATCTCCGTCTGCAGCTCCTAGATGTGGAGAACCACCCATATCTGATCAGAGCTTTGTATGGCCTCCTCATGCTCCTGCCACAGAGCAGCGCCTTCCAACTTCTATCACACCGCCTGCAATGTGTCCCTAACCCGCAGCTTATGAGACCAGCGTAAGTCTTACATGTTCCACTGAGTCACAGAGGGGTGTCTGAGGAGGGTACACAGTGTTAGAGTACCATACATACAGGGGTATATAGGACAGATATACGGAGTTAAAATACTATATATTAAGGGTTATCTGAGGAGGGTGTACATACTTAACCCTTTGAGTGTCAGAGGGGCAGGCAATGCATTGCAAAGCAATGCATTGCGTACCCCTCTGGCACTCAAAGGGTTAATAATATATGTACAGAGGTTCCTAAGGAGTGTATACAGAGTTATATTACCATATGTACATAGGTTCCTGAGGAGGGTATACAGAGTTATATTACCGTATGTACAGAGTTTCCCGATGAGAGCATACAGAGTTATATTGCCATATATACAGTGATTCCTGATGAGGGTATACAGAGTTATAGTACCATATGTACAGAGGTTCCTGTGGAAGGTATACAGAGTTATTTTACCATATGTACAGAGGTTCCTAAAGAGGGTATAGAGAGTTATATTGCCATATGTACAGAGGTTCCTAAAGAAGGTATACAGAGTTATATTACCATATGTACAGAGGTTCCTGTGAAGGGTATACAGAATCATTTTACCATATGTACAGAGGTTCCTGAGGAGGGTATACAGTTATATTACCATATATACAGAGGTTCCTGAGGAGGGTATACAGTTATAGTACCATATATACAGAGGTTCCTGAGGAGGGTATACAGAGTTATATTACCATATGTACAGAGTTTCCTGAGGAGAGAATACAGAGTTATATTGCCATATGTACAGAGGTTCCTAAAGAGAGTATACAGAATTATATTACCATATGTACAGAGGTTCCTAAAGAGAGTATACAGAATTATATTACCATATGTACAGAGGTTCCTGAAGAGGTATGCAGAGTTATATTGCCATATATAAAGAGGTTCCTGTGGAGGGTATACAGAGTTATTTTACCATATATACAGAGGTTTCTGAGGAGGGTATACAGAGTTATATTACCATATGTACAGAGGTTCCTGTGGAGGGTATACAGAGTTATATTGCATTATGTACAGAGGTTCCTGAAGAGGGTATACAGAGTTATGTTACCAAAGTACAGAGGTTCCTGTGGAAGGTATACAGAGTTATTTTACCGTATGTAAAGAGGTTCCTGAGGAGGGTATACAGAGTTATATTACCATATGGATAGAGGTTCCTGAGGAGGGTATACAGAGTTATATTACCATATATACAGAGGTTCCTGAGGAGAGTATATTGCCATATGTACAGAGGTTCCTGAAGAGGTATACAGAGTTATATTACCATATGTACGGAGGTTCCTGTGGAGGGTATACAGAGTTATTTTACCTTATGTACAGAGGTTCCTGAGGAGGGTATAAAGAGTTATTTTACCATATGTACAGAGGTTTCAGTGGAGGGTATACAGAGTTATATTACCATATGTAAAGAGGTTCCTGAGGAGGGTAAGCAGAGTTATATTACCATATATACAGAGGTTCCTGAGGAGGGTTAACAGAGTATATTGCCATATGTACAGAGGTACCTGAGGAGCGTATACAGAGTTATATTACCATATGTACAGAGGTTCCTGAGGAGCGTATACAGAGTGATATTACCATATGTACAGAGGTTCCTGAGGAGGGTATACAGAGTTATATTACCATATGTAAAGAGGTTCCTGAGGAGGGTAAGCAGAGTTATATTACCATATGTATGGAGGTTCCTGAGAAAGGTATACAGAGTTAAAGAACCATATGTACAAATGTTCCTGAGGAGGGTAAGCAGATTTATATTACCATATGTACGGAGGTTCCTGAGAAGGGTATACAGAGTTATAGTACCATATGTACAAATGTTCCTGAGGAGGGTATACAGAGTTATAGTACCATATGTACAGATGTTCCTGAGGAGGGTATACAGAGTTATAGTACCAGATATAAAGAGATAACTGAGGAAGGTATACAGAGTTGCAGTGCCATATATATAGGGGTACCTGAGGAGGGTATACGCAGTTGGAGTACCATATGTACAGTGTATCAGCACCACATTGTATATCGCTCCCCCACACACACACACACACACTGTCTAACACTTTCTCCTTGATATTGTTATCTTCTAGTGCCCTGTTCTTACTTATCACAACTTGCCACACCTCTTTTTCACAGTCCTTCATTACCACCATGTATCCTAGTTTCTGCTCTCCCTTTTTTGCCCAGGCATTATTACAACCACCACTATAATTTCCTTCCCTCCTGATCCTGAATTATTGCTACACTTCCCCCTGTACTTCCGTGCACTATTGCCATCCTCCTCTTGTACCCGACCTTACTGCCAACCTTTCTGGCAAACAAAAACAAATAACCCCATGCTGACCCATCATGCAACAGCTTAGCTCAGGGGTGAGCAACCTTAAGGATTTTAGCAGGTTTTTTTTGTTTTTGTTTTTTTTACTGCAACTCTCATCATTTTCTGATAGCCAGTTGAAGATGATGGGGCTTGTAGTCCAACAACAGATGGAAACTTCAGGATGCACAAATATGGACTAGAGGGAACATTTGCTCTTAGTGTGTTGGGGCCAATCCTAATGTGATGCATGTTTGTCTCTCTAAAACCCTGGCTGTGTTACTAGCTTTTTAGATCTAGTCCAACTTCTCTCTCCCATATTCTAGCACTCTGCCCTTGTTAGTCCGGTGCTCTCACTCTGTCATGTCCATGGACATTTGGCATCAGAGGTGGAAAATGTACTTCTGGGATCTCCATGGAAACATGGTGGGAAAAGAGATGGGGGTGGTGGTGGCAGGGAGGGGATTCAGTGCTTCAGGGAAAGGCAACTGAGTTGACACCCCCCTCCCCTTCTCAAACCACTGGCAGTATCTATACAGGGCACTGTGCAAATAAGCAGCAGGCTGTGTTTGTCTATTATATATACTCGCCTTGTTCTGCCATCTGTGATTAATCCAGTACCTCTGTCTATAGACAGGCTATGAACTGATTGTCTTCTGCAAGAAACTATTGAGATTTGTTACATAGATGAGAAACCACTATTCTAGATTCAGTCATTGTTTATACGCACTTCTGGAAGAGGGAATTCAACGACTTATCTGACGTGACCAATGACAGAAACAAGAATTTTCCACCAAACAACAAGCAAAGAACATAACTTATAACTCTATGGTCTGACAGAAGACAGTAATTAAATACCATAAACCACCAATTATGGAGTGAACCATCTGCACAATAGGCGACAAATGAAAATGTCCATTGATTTAAATGGGACCTTTAACCCCTTGATTGCTAGAAAGGTCTTTATTATAAACATGGTACAATTCAAAAATATAGCACTATTACCTGTTCTCTTATCTCAAGACAGAATGTTTACTTAACCCATTGGGAGCTAGCAGCCAATGCACTGGAGACATTTCTGGCATTCAGGGGCTTAACCCTTTGAGTACCAGAGAAGTATACAAAGCATTGCATTGGATACCTCTCTGGCACTCAAATGGTTAAGCAGCTTATTACTAGAATGTTGTAGGAGAAGAACAACCATTTATCTTGCACTTTTTGCGCTTTGAGTGCCATAGAGGGGGTATCCAGCAAATTGCATCCCCCCCCTTGATACTTTATATGTACCCCACGCATTGCTTCACAGTATGTTAGAGGTCTCTCTGGAATCCAAGAGGTTAAAATAGTCAGTATTGTAAATGATTAGATCAATAGCTATTTGTATACCATTAACCCCTTCAATGCCAGAGGGGTAAGCAATGCATTGCGTACCCTTCTGGCACTGAACGGGTTAATGTATACATTATGCACAGGGTTCTGAGAAATATATATCTCGTTAATATATGTGCATGTTTTCACTGTCTCTCAGGAGTGATCATACACACACACCAATCATAAAATTACACAGATCTGGTAGATATATTGTATAGAGTTGCATATCAGGTTTCCTTTCAGACATAAAGCACTGATATTACTAGTGCTGTAAAGATCAAGTCCATTAGAGTAGTATGCCTGAACCTTTGGAATTTTAGCACCTTAAACAGGCACAGTTTAATTACTCTCTATACGTGGCTGTCAACTAGGGTGCCATGGCACTTTGGTATGCCACGGACATGCACTTAGGGTACCTTTTTGTTTCTGCAAAGACTAAAGAAAATTCATTTTGCCTTTCAAATATTTTGAAATGGTTATACACAATATGCTTATTTTTCTTGTTCTGATTTTAATCTTCATTACATCCATGGCAAATGACCTATTAAATGTTAAGGGTGCCCCAAGAATGCTAGAGCGCTTGTTAGGGGTCCATTGACCAAAAAAAAAAAAGATCGAGAACTGCTGTATATGAACACCTATCATAGAGCTGTCAGAACTTGTATACCTAAAATGAAAGGCTCATAGCATATCATATATTCCAACATGAATTCACACTGCATGCTGTGTACCTGAATGCATCCTTTATTACATAGAAGAGCACAAAATATCTGATGCACAGCCACCCTTGAGATGTGCACCTAGTTCCTCTGCACTCATATTGTACATATTCTGTATCCGGGATCAGAGTAACAGAACATTGAGACACCCACACATATTCCCATATTGCCCACCACCTGACACACACAAAGTGTACAGTGTATATTTCAGTACTGTACATAGTCACAGAGTGGCCACAGGGCCACTTAGAAATGGATGTTGGTTTTGAAATTGGCTTTGTCAGTTAATCTGTGCAGACCCTTTTTGAAGTTGGTGATATTCCAGGTACTTCAAAGAAATGCTTCGTAGAACAATATACACAATCGGATTGGAGGCGCTTCACCCATTCACAAAGCTTTATACCGTCACAGGTGTTTGAGTCAATGGTGTTCTGTACTGCCAGCATCACAAGACAGGGAATAGACCAGCACTCCACAATCTCTAGTCACAGTTATTTTATTGTGGTCCCAAAGGTTAGATCAGGCCTTGATCATTTGGACATAGGAAGACAGTGGTAATATTATATTTTTGTACAGTTACTGGTCAGTTCGATATAGCATTTTAAAGGATATATTTTTTACCTCCTTGACATGATCCCAAATAATGTGGAGACCAATTTACTTTATCCCTCTCGATGATAGAAGTATTCCACTCATTCCTTAGCTCTTATTTGAGACCCCTATGTGACCTACATAATGTTTAGTCTCATTAAATATATCTGCTTAACCTGTCTATAACTTCTGTATTTTGTTTTACAAAAAGGTTAATAGTTTTCGAGCTTGGTCAGAAAAAGCTGCTTAATTACTCACATGTCCAGAAAATCACCTCTCTCCATCTTCTAAGGTGCTAGAATCAGTTTCCACCAGAGGGATAGATAAATGAATAGGGTAGATTTATCCTATATAATAATTCGCTAAAATGTGTGTAACGACGCAGTCATCCCCAGTAGAGACTGCGGCGCGGTCAGTCTCTACTGTGCATGACTGCCCCACGACCGGCTGGCAGTGGCACTGTGGCCTGTGTAACGGGCTCTTCAACTAGTTTGGAATAATTCAGCAAATCCGTTCAAGATGAAGCCTTCAACCTGGAGGAGTATTTGAAAAGGTGCTAGTTTCTCTTTAATTACTTTCCTGAAGAAATTAAACTCCCCTAACTAATTCTTAAAGACAGATTGTAGGTTTTCATGAGTTTCCCATTTTCTACCCGATTCTAATGATTTATTCTTTGTTTTGACCGTGCCAGCATATGAACCCTTTGAGTACCAGAGTTATGCACAACACATTTAAACAATGAACCAGCATACACAGAATTAAGTACCTTATTTTAAATAAGATGAAAGGCAGACTGGATGTTTTTCTCTTTTTACATTAACAACAGTGGGATTTGTGAAAAACCCTCCTAGATTTGTTTTTCTTAATATGTAAAAAAATATGTTGCTGGCTATATCTTCTTAAATAAAACAAGGGTACTGCCACTGTTGAGAGGAATTTTATTCAAAAGTTATTGCTGCTCAGACTTAATTTGTTTTATGTGCTGTGTCTCAATAGACTGAAATGTTACAGTGGTGCTGTTGCTGCACCATCCTACGAAGGTTTCTGGCCCACTGACAAGAGCTAACCACAAGATGGCATAGCAACAGCGTCACCGAAAAATGTCAGGCCATTGGGATACTGCAATTAAAAATGCAAGTTTGAGCTACAATAACAGCTAAATAAAATACCTCAGCAGTTGCAGTACCCTTGTTTTAAACTATACAATAGATATATTTTTACATATTAAAGTGAAAGTAATGGTGCTTTAAAAGTTCTTCCCTGAGTCTTCTGTATGTTAAAAATAACCAATTGTGGTATGTCTCATACCTTACATGTTTTTAGTTCAAAAGTTATGAAGAGATAAAGATCCACTTCTGGATATGTCACGCTGACGCTGGTCAGAACAGCTGCAGGGAAGGACAAATTTAAATAAGCAAAGGGAAATCCTGCCCTCTTTCTTTAAGGGGGGCAGGATTTCCCTTATACTTACTGAAGTTTGTCCCTCACTGCAGCCGTCGAGTTGAACAACCGAATTACAGATTTGGTTGGAGGCGGCCAGAAGTGGGCTGGTGAGGGATCTTTAGCACTTCATAACTTAGATAGTTACATACAACACTGATACATGGCTTCCTATGCCCACTGGGAGATCATCAATAAACAAATTAAAAAGAAGCGGTCCCAGGGCAGATCCCTGAGGTACTCCACTTATCACGTTTGTCCAATTTGAGAACTTCCCATTTACCACCACTCTTTGCATTCTATCTTTCAGCTAATTTCAAATCCATGCGCAAATGTTTGATCCTAAGTCTATTTCAGTTAATTTGTACAGTGACTTTTGTGTGGAACCATATAAAATGCCTTACCAAAGTCAACCTCAGCACCCAATTCTACATTTTTACTCACCTGTTCATAAAATACAATTGAGTTAGTTTGACACGACCTGTCTTTCACAAAGCCATGTTGGCTCCTGCTAATGATACTCCTGTTCAAGATGATTTCTTGAATATATTCCCTTAGCAACTCTTCAAACAGTTTCCCCACTACAGATGACAAGCTTACAAGTCTGTAATTGCCCAGCTAGGGCTTTGATCCCTTTTTAAATATGGGCCCCACATCTGCTTTACGCCAAACCATGGGCACCATACCTGAAATAAAAGAATCACTGAAAATCAAAACGGCTCGACTTAGCTCTTTAAGTACCATTGGGTGTATACGATCTGGCCCTGAGGCTTTGTCTACCTTAACACCATTTAATTGTTTAAACACTTTTTCTTGTGTCAGCCAATCCCATGCTTGCTGTGACTGCTCTGTAAAAATAGTTATTGTCCATTGTGTCTTCCGTGGTAAAAACAGAAGAAAATAATTTTTTTTAAATATCTACTTTCTCTTTGTCCCCACTGGCCATCTCACCCATTTCAGATAACAAAGACCCAAAATTATCAGACTTTAATTTTTTGTCATTAATGTATTAATGTATTTAAAGAATTTTTTGGAATTGCTCTTGCTCTCCTTAGCAATTATTTTTTTAATTCTCCGATTTACCATATTTAATTGCCTTTTTACGGGCTTTGTTGGCATCTTTGTATTTTGCAAATGCTTCTGCTGATCCCCCAACTTTATAATGTTTGAATGCTATGTTCTTCTTATTAATTTCATGAATTACTTTACTGGTTAGCCACATTGGTTTTAATGTGCTTCTTTTGAATTTGTTTTCAAAGGGTATGTATTTATTTATTCCACTTACCTTTTGTGTCTTTTCCATAAAATATTTCATCCCAGTCAACAAGACCAAAGGATGCATTAAACCTGCTAAAATTGGCCTTTCTAAAATTCAGTGATTTGGTGGAACCCAAACCAAATAGCTTTTTTTGAATTAATCTCAAATGATACCATGTTATGACTGCGGTTTCCCAAGTGCTTCCTTACTTGGATGTTGAAGATAAGCTCTCATTGTTAGTTATTACCAGATCCAGACATGCATCCCCTCTGGTTGAGGTCTTTACTAGTTGAGACAAGAAATTGTCATTCAGCTAGTTCACAAACGTACTAATTCTAGCAGATTAAAATCCCCCATAATTATAGTTCTACCTATTTGAGAAGCCTTTTCTATTTGCTTTAATAGCTGTGATTCTTTAAGGTCATCAGTGTTTGGTGGTTTGTAACAAATATGCACTAATATATTCTGACCAGTTTTACCCCCATTGACTATTTCAACCCACAAGGATTCCACATGTTCACTACCGTCATCGCATATATCTTCCCGCAAATGAGGCAATAATGCCAGTTTGACATACAGACAGACCCCTCTTCTCTTTTGTTTGACCTATCTTTTCTAAACAAAATGTACCCCTCCAAATCTATTGACAAATTGTGTGTCATCCCACCATATTTCTGTTATGCCAAGAAAGTCATAGTTTTCAATTTCAGCTACCAGCTCCAATTCCTCTATTTTACCAGTTAAACTTCTGGCATTTGCAAGCATACAATTAATGCCACTGCCATTTTCCATTTGTGATTTAGTTATTATGTGGTTTATAGGCTTCTCCCTATCATCTGTACTAACCAAACCCCCAGCTCCACCCTCCTGTGTAATAACTAAGTCGACTTCCCTTTCTATACTGTGCAGCCCAGTATTTATTGGCCCCTCCCCACCCCTTCTTAGTTTAAAATCTCCTCCAACCGTCTAGCCATCCTCTCCTCAAGCACATGACAACCTCTTGCATTCAGATGCAAACTTCTGAACTACAAAAATGTAAGGTATGAGACATAGCACAGTAGGTTACTTTTAACATACAGAAGACTCTGGGAGCAACTTTTAAAGTGCCATTACTATCAATTTAAGTGTTTCTATCACTGTCTACCACTTAATTACTTCTCACTCCATAGAACAAAATTATGTTTGAGAAATTTTTTATAAACCAAGATAATTGTTATGAAGAACTATTATGCTGGACTAGTAAATGGAATTGCCAACTACAGCATACTAACAAAAAGAGATTAACAGCTTTATTATAGAGAAAAACAAGAACAAATCAGAACTTAAGGGGAAAAAAACAGGACTTTTTGCCGATCCCTAGAGGGCCGAGTTCCCTCACCTGTGTGGCACAGCCTGAATAGTAAATTACTTAACTGAGTTAAAATCACCTCCCTCCTCTATAGCATTAAAGGAGTTAAATTATTAAAATCGATAGACATTTTCATTTGTCCCCTATGATGAAGCTGGTTTACTCCAGAATTGCATCAATTATATAGCCCTATTTCTCTCTTTAGTATGAGAAGTTACATACATATTTTTATGAAAAAATAAATATATTGTAGGATGTTTCCTGTTGAGTAAAATAAGGGTACACCCACTGCTGAGAGATGCACATTTCCAGAGTTATTACTATTTAAAGGGGAACTACCACCCCAACGCAATGTGTTGGGGTGGTAGTTCCCCTTTAAACCTGTGGGGGTTTTTTACATTAGCAGTGCCCTCTAGTTGTCAAATTCCAATTAGTTATTCTGTTGTATTCTAAAGCAGAGGAAAGAAGGAAGGGAGGGATAGACAGCGCAGGAAAATATCCTCTAAGTGTAGTAAGTTATGACATGAAAATTATTATATGATAAAAAATGTATATTAGCTTATTGATAAAAACACAAGATACAACTATATAATAAATTCAGAGTGTCACAATTCTCAAATATAGGTATGAGAATGTGCATGTATATACAAGTAACTGAAGCCAAAATCTTTAAACACATGAATCAGAGTGTGTCAATACACACAGTACTAGTGTGCTTGGCAGGTGTTTGATGAGCTAAACACCAGAAAAATGCTGAGATGATCATGCCTCAAACAAATATGTAATAAGTATACTGCAGGGGATGTACCAACAACAAGATATTAATGGGATATGATGGCAGTAGGTGAGAGAGTATGTGATATCTGGAAATCAATGACATGTTAAATAGTAGATCAAAGACCCAAAACAGAGCTTGCAACATAAAAAAAAAGATAGATGTCCACTTACTAGAAGGTTTCTTGGATCATAGCCCATAAGAGGTCTTGGTATTGTGCATAACTATTTCCACGTACTCTCTCCGTTCTGCCCGTTGCTTGAATCCAAAGATCCGCTGCTGTGCGATGTCAGGTACTCCCTTTTAGCTGTCACTTCAGCAGTCACTTAACCAGCCGACCGAATGGCGTTCTCTCTGCAGGTGGAATAATTCGAGGTTGCTTAACGCATTTCTGTGCGATACTGAGCCTTTGTTTTATGCATGATCATCTCAGCATTTTTCTGGTGTTTAGCTCATCAAACACCCGCCAAGCACACTAGTACTGTGTGTATTGACACACTGATTCATGTGTTTAAAGATTTTGGCTTCAGTTACTTGTATATACTTATATACATGGCATGCACATTCTCATAACTGTATTTGAGAATTGTGACACTCTGAATTTATTATATAGTTGTGTCTTGTGTTTTTATCAAACTAATATACATTTTTTTATCATATAATAATTTTCATGTCATAACTTACTACACTTAGAGGATATTTTCCTGTGCTGTCTAACCCTCCCTTCTTTCTTTTCAATTTATCTTACATGTATCACAGTGACCCCTGAGTGGACTCTCTTTACATGGAAAGACCTTAGACAAGCTGCAGAAGAGAGAGGGCCAGTCTTTTTTATGTACCTGACACATATATAGTGGGGTATATAATTACTTTATGATATATACATCTTTGTCGTTGGATTTATCTCTCTCTATCCCACATAGTGTGGACCTATTTTTTGTGCGCTGTCTCTCTCTATTTGGTTTATTAAAGCTGAGGAAAGTCAGTGACTTACAGTTCTACATAGAATGTGATAGAAACTGCCAGTCATTTCCTATCAGGAAGTAAACTCACAGTAAATTCACTTCCTGATTATTTGAACTGTTATATCATTTGAATAAAACAACTGACAGCAGTGGGCGTGACCTTGATTTACTCAGCAGGAAAAATGTGTAACACATAGGCTTTCATAAAAAAGTTTACTGCTCCTTTTATTGTAATTTTCTATTTAATTTTTTATAGTAAAAGCTACCTTTTTTGTTACCTCACGAAAAAAGCATTATTTTCCCACGACGATTCCCACAAACAGAGAGACCCAGAAATTTTCCTCCTATGTTTTCCAGTGGTGCCAAAACTCCCTGTCTCAAAAGTATAAAAACCCTGAAGTTCCCACAGTCCAGCGTGGTGTAGCTTAGGAGACCAAGTGAATGTAATATTGTATTATTTTCTTTTTTTAAATCACTGTTTGGCCAATGCGAGCACTCCAGCTTACAGGCAGAAAGCCTCTGTCATCGGAGGGGGCTGGATAGAGGGAGGGGAGCAGAGGCAGAGTGACAGACTGTGGTATAGAGCAGGTAATCACAGTCTGTCTGTAAGTAGGGCCAGGGCAGTATTTAATTGTTACATTTCATCCAAACAGCGATTTAAAAAAACTAAATAAATAAAAGAAAATACTACAATATTACATGTATTCGCTATATATAACCTACCTATTAAGGCTAACTTGGTGATAGATCCCCTCTAACTTGATTTGATGTATCTATTAACATTGGTTATATAATATTTTTTCCCAAATCTTTATATTTTATGAAATAATGCATTTTAAATATTACCTAGTGATATAATCTGCTTCTGTTTCTGCTGTACAAGCTGTACCTCACATCTCTGCTGGATGTCCCCTCTACTGAAAATCTCCTCCCACCACCCCCTAGGAGTGAGTGTGCTCTCGTCATTATGCTTACGTGATTGCTACCTCATGCCTGTATTGTTTGCTATAACCCTGTGAGTGATTAAGGGGTGTCCAGCACATTGCTTTGCATTGCATGGTCCTCTGGCACTCAAAGGGTTAAGATGTGCACCATATGTCTTCTGCAGATCTTCCTCCTCGTTGAGTCCGAGTTGTCTCAGGCCTTACTCTGCCTATCTGCCAAAGTGCAGAAGTACATTAAAGTGTTAGGATTTCTGTTCTCTGCCTTGGCAGTCCCCTTTGCCCAATTCCACACTTTGTAACTGCAGCTGGAGTTTCTCAGGAATTGGTTCAGGCAGCAGTGTTGTCTCTCCCATGTTATGTCTTTCCCTGACAGAGCAAAGTTGAATCTTCAGTGGTGGATTTAAAGATCCCATCTGTCACTTGGATGGCTTCTGTTCATTCTCAATTGAAAAACAGTCAAAAAACAGCTTAAAAGGCTGGCATGCCTCCTTGGTCCTCAGGT
Organism: Rhinophrynus dorsalis; assembly: GCA_037306005.1. Taxonomy (NCBI): domain Eukaryota; kingdom Metazoa; phylum Chordata; class Amphibia; order Anura; family Rhinophrynidae; genus Rhinophrynus; species Rhinophrynus dorsalis. The sequence continues at coordinate 271,848,656 of CM074722.1, read as the reverse complement.
GGCTAAGGGCCTATGGACCAAGAGGGAAAGTCTTCTGCCTATCAGTGTTCTGGATCTCCAGATATTGGTTGCATTGGTCTCAGTTTGCCGATGCAGATTCTGTTCAACATTGAGATGGCCAAGGAAGGACCAGGAGTGCAGACACATGGTCAAAGTTTGGCTTATTCTTATTTGGGCAGAAGCGCTCATGCTGGCTGTCTCTGCATTTCACATTCCAGGGATAGGCAACATTGTGGTGGATTTCCTCAGCCATCAACATCTGGATACCAGGAATTGAGAACTCAGCCAGATGGTGTTCAACTCCATAGTACTTCTGTGGTGTCTTCTGCTGTGGATCTAACTGCCTCTCAGTTGAACTGAAAGGGTCCTCTGTTTTGCTTCAGATCCTAGGACCCACTCACTGTTGAGGTGATAGTCATTCCATGGCAGTTTCCCCTGGTATGTGTTTTTCCACATTCCCTCTGATTCCCAGGTAATGGATAATTTTCAAGGCAGCCCTGATATTTTTAGGTCCTTCATCAAAGGTGTAATGAAGGATACTAATAGATAAATACAGTTATTCTTAGGCCCCATAATTAACTGGAGAATACATTGTACATAAGTTCCAAAAGTATACATTTGAAATGCACTTTTACATTTATGTCAAAGTGTTAATAGAAAACATGGCATCCTAAGTTGGAGCATGTGGCACACCAAAGTGTCATGACACCCTGGTTGAGAACCACTGACTTGGAGACTATGTAACCTCAGCATGACTGTGCTCTCTGGCCTGTGTGGGATTGCATAATGAATTACTCAGCTGTTCTGAACTGATTTCCCTCCCTCACATCAAGATAGATGCCGCCACTAAGGTGAGGACTTGGAAAAGTGATATCCTCTTACTGGTCCACATCTTTCAAATTAAATGAATTAATTTACATTATTTATCTTTCAGAAGTGTGTCACAAATGTATTTCCAGTTACATTTGTCACAACTTTAAAATGTTGTAGATGTGTTACAATTAAAAAAAAAAAAGTTTGAAACCACTGAGCTAGATATGAGAAAAAAGGGATTCATTAGCATGTGCTGCTCAGTGTGCACAGATCCCTCCCATATAGCTGGTGTAATCTTCAGTCTCTGAATGAGCCTTATCATATTGTAGTGTGTTGTAATGACAAACAGAGGTTTAAAGGTTAAGTCTTGCACTCATTTGTGAAATCACTTACCAGTTCTTTTAATCCAAATCAAGGCCATGGCATGCTCCCCCACAATAACAATTGTTACATTTTAGCATGAGTTAAAGTTTCAGAGGTGGGCAATGTGAGGCCCTCCATCTCCTGTTAGACTGCTACTCCCATCATTGTCCACCAGCCACAGGCTGGCAGGAAATGATGAGAGTTATAGTCTGACAGCAGCTGGAGGGACTCACATTGACCACCTCTGCTCTAAAGTGAACAAATAAAGCTAAAGGTTAAAAAAGGAGGGACAGAAAATGTGACCTTCATTCCCACTCAGATCCTAGTTGTTAGTTCTGCTCTGTAATTTATTTTATGTTGCCCAAAAAGTCATCACGCCCCTCTACCACTTAAGTGGTTAAATGGTGTGCATTTATTAACCCATTGTTACAGGTTTAATCCTATTTTTACATTGTTCTTTTAAGGAGGTAACCAGGTGTCTGCCAAGATTATTATCTTAATCTAGGAACACAAGAACCATGGAGTAAAGTCTTCTCCTCCAAGAGGGCTGGGCACTTCAAAAAGTTATCTGAAGAGGAGACACCTCCTCCCTTCCTCTTTACCCCTGCCTGGTAATAGTAGTTTTAACATATAGTAAACCAAGTGAAAGAAGAAAAGAGAAACCCCTAAATAGAGAACACAAGTGGCACCCCCTACTTGGGGACTCAACCAAGTATTTGTTTCCTCTGGGAGGGTATCCTATTTTCCACGTGGACTAAGATAAAGGATTTAATGGTAAGCACACTTAAATCCTCTTTTCTCTGTTGTCCATTGTGGAACACAGGAACCATGAGGATATACCAAGATTTGAGGTAGGCAAAGAGATAAAGAAAACTCCATCACAAACCAGTATTCACAGGACCAACATGGTGCAGTATAAACCTCAGATGTCAACAGACTGCAAACTACCAAACCAAATAACAGGAAACCAACAGTTTTCTGTTCTCAGAAAAAAACAAGAATATATATATATATATATATATATATATATATAGAAAGCTGTGGGTTGGTTGCACTCACTCCATCCGAGTAGTTTGCCCAGGTGCACATTCCTCAAAAATGGACACGAATAGAGGTAAGGAGGAGGCAGCACCAGTGGGACTTCTTAACAATATTTATTAAACGGCACAAAGGTAATCAATATGGTCGACGTTTCGGTCCGACAAAAAGGACCTTTATCAAGACAATTAGAACCAAAATGGTGGCTACTATAAATAGACCACGCTATACGAGGCGCATGGCCCGAGAGAGAGTGGTGACGTCACCACCGGGCCGCAAATACGGAAGCCACGGTGTGTCAACATCATCACTCCGCTGTACCAACATAAAGTATAGGTGAACGAACCTCTCTATATCTGCGCTGTGTACATTGTGTCCACACTTCCGAGCTGTCATCACTCGGTATATATATATATATATATATATATATATATATATATATATACAGGCACCAGGGCCTATAAGACCTTCTGACCAAAACTAGCTTCAGCTGAAGCCAGCACATTCATATTGCGGTATTTGGCAAACGTGTGTAGAAACTACCACGTTGCCACCTAGATTCTTGTAGGCCCAAGATGTGCCCACCAAGCTAATAGAATATGCTGCGGCCCGAAAGGGTACAGGGTTTTTCCCTGAGGATATACGCCTGACGAATGTTCACCTTAACTCAGGAAACAACAGTAACTTTAGACCCATCCTGGCCTGCACATGGGCCCTCAGGTATGACAAAAAAGCAAATCAGCTGAACATAATACTTCAAGGACCTGACCATATCCAACAATTGAAGTTCCTGATCCTGTCCATTAGAGGGAACACAATTAAGATTCTTAAGGACCACAGCATGAGATAGCAGCAACTCTGTTTTTTGGCGAGATGAGAAATCGAGGGATCAGCTACGGGAGGGTTAGCCCAATGTGCTAAGGACACAGCCGAAAAGGAATACAGATTGGAAATGTGCCGATTAAGGAACAGTCTATTGTCAGTCTTCTTCCATTCATCCCGAGAACCAAGAAATGGTGTGGAAGAGAGTTGGGAACCTCCTTCTTGCATAACCTAAAAATATCATGGAAAGAGGGACTGGAATCTGAAGCTTTGAAGCGCCAATGTGGACATGAGGACCTCACAAATAAGCCCTTCCAGGGGATAGAGTTATCCTAGCAGTAATTCCCTGAAAGAGATGAGTCTAAATCATCATCTTCACTCTCTTCATCATCAGCAGAGGAATCCCTATAGACGTGTGTGTCTTCCCTATATACTGAGCTCAAGCACCTGCTGGTGGGTGCAGGGTGTCCCAGACCAAGAGCTTAGGACCCCTTGAATAAGTAAGGGGATAAAACTGACTGTCGAGATAAAAGCCTTAACCTAAACTGGTTCCTGGTCAGTAAATGAGGGCCCTGGAGGTGTTGTATGGGCCACAGTGCAAGAAGGACATAAGGTGACAGAATACTTTCTAGGAAGCCCAGTCTGAAATGAGGAGCACTCAGTTAAAGGAGTCCTTAGCCTTGAACTTGGACATGTGATCCATAGATTCTGACTTAGAAGTCCTAAAAATAGTGTAAAAGACAATCAACATAGTAGAAAGGTAACTAAAGGTACTCAAAGTACTTATCTGGCAACAAGGGCATAAATTGGCAACCTAGAGGGAGAGATCAGCCTCTGTGCAATATGCAGAATCCAAAACGGAAGAGGATTATCCTAAGATCACCTCTTCCCATTCCAAAAACACTGTGAAGAATGTGTTTCTGGGAAATGTGGTCATTTCCATTTAAAATGTCTCTGTGGCTTGCTGGACGTTTGAAAATTGCATCCACTGGTAACTGTGGGTTCCACGGGAGGTTCCTAGATAGTGCACCTCATAAGACGCACAGTGAAACTACCCTTAGCCCCATGGTGCAACCATAGGCGAGCTATGTATCCCGTAGAAGCTCTGTGCATTAATCAAAATGGCCGCCACAAGTGGACACCCGGTCTTAAAGGGGCTACGTCCAATTTCAGTAAAATTAAAGAATAAACCTAAAAATGTCTGTAATAGCGATGAAAAGTGAGCAGACTAATATAATAACCTACTGCCTAAAGGACACAGTCCCCCAAGTGGGAGAAATATGCAAAAGAAGGAGGAAAGTAATACAAAGGTTAAAAGGGACATACATATAACTTACCATGCAAGATAAATAGTTTAACTAAGTCTTCAGGCTCCCATTAGAATACATGAAAAGTGCTTTTAAGAAGCTGTAAAAACAAGCCATTCTACACAGTTTTATGGTCCTGGAAAATAAACCTGTTCACTAGACAATCGATTAATGAGGAAGCCAGGAATAGGAGCCGGCCTAATGGGGGATTATACAGCCCCATATACTAAGAAATAAAAATGAAAAAGAGAGACAGCTGTGCCTATGTAAAATTCTTATTGTGAAGCCCCTTATTAAAACTGAGCTTAGCAGGTGAGGGTAAAGTGTAAGGAAGGGAGTGTCAGAGACTTTTTTGAAGTGTCCTGCCCTCCTGGAGGAGAAGACTTTACCTCATTGGATGACAGAGAAATCCCCTTTAATCACAAGTGAGTAAATAGTGGCTCAGTTCGTATGTTTGAGCTGTATGTGTTTAATTAGGGATATCCTGACTGGAGGACTGGAGCTAAGAATCACTGTTCTGGAGAGTGCGAGCAGCAAAACAAGATATAACTGTGCACCTTCTAAAGAGAAAAAGATGAGAAAAATGAGACCTGTGCATCTTGTAGAGATCAAAGAGCAACATGAGAAATAGCTGTCTCTCTCCTGGGGAGGAGCAACATGAGAATTATTGAGCCACTGATTGATTCACCTGTGTTCATGTGAGGAGAACTGGAAAACCTGCAACTCTGGGGTTACTGAGGACAGGTTTGAGTACCCCTGTTCTAGAGAGAGGAGCAGAAAGAGAAAGCTGTGCATCTTCTAGGGAATGGAGCTGCATGAGAGATAGTTATGCATTTCCAGAGAGAGGAACATCTTGAGATAACCTTGTATCTTCTAGACAGGTGAGCAACATTAGAGATAGCTGTGTATCTTCTAGAAAGTAAAGCAACATGACAGATATCCATGCATTTTCTATACAGAAGTAACATGAGAGATAGCTATGCATCTAGAGAGAAGAGCAACTTGAGTTATAGTGGCATCTTCTATAGAGAGGATCAACATGAGAGATATTGAATTTTCTAGAGAGAGGTGCAAAATTACAGATGAACATATAGAATGTGAGAGGTTTCTGGAAATGAACAACAGCACAATGGCCTGTTCTACGGCTAGTCACTGCCCAGAAGCATCGTGTTTTAGCTCTCTAGTGCCGTTACAGAGGAGAACCTTCCACATACATATTAGACTAATCCCGGTCCAGTTCCAAAATGACGGGCAAGTCCCCCCCCTGCACGGGAACACCATCTAACCGCCGATGTAGCTTGCGGCCTAGTTGGGATGGAGGATGGATGGAGGATGCAGCTGGATTCACTAGGCATTGAGAGCAATTGATCCACATCTGGATTACCCTAAATCCAGGTGCACCCTCCTGACGAGGCCCAACTAGGCCGAAACATACGTCAGGGGTTAGCTGGTGTTCCCGTGCAGGGGGAACTTGCCCATCATTTTGGAACTGGACAGCCCTTTTGGGCTGGATTAGTCTAATATGTATGTGGAAATTTCTCCTCTGTAATTGCACTAGAGAGCTAAAACGTGATGCTTCTTGGGGGTGACTAGCCGTAGGACAGGCCATTGTGCTGTTGTTCATTCACAGAAGCCTCTCACATTCTGTATATTTAAAATTACAGATAGTTGTGCATCCTCCTGAGAGAGAAGAAAAATAGGAGATAGTTGTGTATCTTCTAGAAAGAAGCAACACAGGAGATATTTGTACATGTTCTAGAGCAGAGATGGGATAAAATATGGCTCATGGGCTGATTTTATTCAACCCTTGGGTCTGGCTGGCTGTAAACATAACATTGCTATACTAAGAAAATGGTTATAATTTCTGGCTTTCCGTGCTCAAAGAATGATCCATTATATGAAATTTGTACCTTGCTTTCAATCATACGTACACACAGTGAGGCACTCTGAATGCATTTCTAGATAGAGGAACAACATGAGAGAGAAGCAACATAAGACATCTACAGGGTGGTCAAGAGAGGGCTCTTGTCACCCAGCTGGTTTTAGATGGGTGCTAAGGGTGCAGTGCACCTGATTCCACAACTCCAATGCCCTCCCTGGATATAGGTCTATGCCTTCTCTTGCATGGACCTCTCTAGCCTACTCTTTTATACGTTCTGGCACTCAAATAATGCAGAGTTCTAGGATATGATGTCCAGCAAGCTGTATTACTGAGCCAGTGAGGACCACAAGGGAGCTGGCTATTGAGGTATTCCCTGCTGGACCTCCATGGATCATGAGGCCCATCCCTCCTGCACCAGCAAAGTTAGGCAAGCGGGAGGGGGTGTCAGGAAGGGTTTGGTGACTACACTGGAAGAGAAACAAAAAGCAAAAAACAAGGAGGGATAGTGAGGGGGGAAGTTTAACCCCTTAAGGACCGGAGGTTATGGGACATTTCCGTCCCATAACGACCGCATAGGGGCACTTTGACGCTCCAGTACACGTGACCTGTCACGTGTATCGGCGCGTCACTATGGGGCTTGAAAGAGATCGCTCCGATCTTGGAGCAGTCTGTTTCATGCCCTATTTTTACTTACAGCGCTCCTGGTAGAGCGCTGTAAGTAAAAAGTACGTGACGTACCATGACCATCATCGGTCCTTGAGTATACCAAGGACCGTGACGGTCCTGGTACGTCAAGGGTCCCTAAGGGGTTAAAGACTGAGGGATAAAGGATTGAAAGGCTGGGATGTCAATGCAACATATGTGTGGGTCTGAGACACTTTTACTCCCCATCAGTCCACTCTCTTACTTATGTCCTCTCAGACCCACTCTCTCTCACTTTTATTTCACTTCATTCCAGCCAGCCCACTCAAACCTTTCTTCCCCATTGCCCATGTTTCTTCCCACTGTTGCCCTCTCCCATCTCCCTCTCCTCTTGTTTATTTCCCTTTCTCTCTCTCCTGTCCCCCCTCTTGTCTCTCTTCTCCCTTTGACTTTTTTTCTCCCCATTGCCATACTTCACCCTTTATAACCCCTCTCCTCTGCCTCATACTCTCCCTAAGCTCTGTGGTATCACTAGAGTGGCTTCATTTCAGTTGTAAGCATCTCTGGTATCAAATATCTATTGTAAGCTATGTGGTATTAATTATTTTGTCTCAAATATGTATCTCCATTTCATGTGCACTTTCTGTGGGATCAGTACTTTTCCATTTTCATTTTAAGTTTTGTAGTATTGCTAGTAGTTCCATTTAATTTGTAAGCTCTCTGGTACAATTTGTACCTATAGGCATCTGGGATGTAACTTCTGACGTGGACTTCAGGACCTGCCCTGATTTGGCTTTGTACCCCCCTCTCCCCCCCCCAAAAAAAAATAAATCCATGGACTCCTATGGAGAAAGCAACATGAGAGATAGCTGTGCTTTGTAAAAAGAGGAGCAGCATAAGGTATAGCTATGCATGATCTACAGAGAGGAGAAACATAAATGATAATTGCTTCTTCAAAACAGATTATCATCATTATAGATAACATGATAAGCTAGAGAGAGAGAGGAACAATAAAGCAGACTATTTGGAATCTTACAGAGAGGAGCAATATGTGAGTTAGCTATGCAATTCCTATGGAGAGCAGCAACATGAGAAATGACTGTGCTTCTTTTAGAGCGTGACTTAAACGTTTAATGGCACATAGAGTTCTAGACAGTCTGTGCAATACAGTTTGAAAGCTGTGTTTAAGCTACCTTCTCTTTGCAATAGTACATTCCTTCATTCCTAAGACAGTTGATGGGGTCAGCTCATCTTTACAACCCTCCTGTGCGTTAAATTAACACCATGGTCTTGCTCTAACCCCTCATCTGGACTCCAGACATCCATTAAACCTCCATCTAAGCTTTGCACTTCTGCAGTTCTAATGACTCCAGCAGCACCTACCACAGGTGTAAATAGAACTACGTAGGCCCCAAATCTAGATATGTAAAGGATTCCTAACCCGCCCTTATCAGGAGGGCTGCATACTTCACTTGGCAAGGGGAGCCCATGTGGAGAGGCAAATGGTTAATTTAGTCAGACCCCTTATACTTTTGGCTGCTTCTCTAGGCGTTGCACCCTTAGTACAACCTTAGTGTTGGAGACTTCACTAGCATTTGTATTAAAAGCTGGTTTAAATCTATTTTATTTTTCCCCTGAACTGCAGTTTATTTATCCAGAGTTGCTCCTCTTTCTTCATGCTTATGAATGTATTGTACACCCCTTTGGTCCTTAATTGGTAAAGTGCATTCAAATATTATTTTATGAGTGCATATTTAGATATGTGATCTGTATAAACTAGGAAAGATAATGCTGATTTTTTTTTCTGTGTTCAAAAGTAAAATGAATAGCTTCTTTAATTTCATGTATTCCAACAATTTTGTATTCTATATAACAATTGTGATGTCTGTCCATTATTCCCCTCCATCCACATTAGAATGTAGGTCTGTCTGGCAGTCACCTCTTGACTCTTTCCTCCTCTCCAGGGCCACTCAGCCAGCCATCTCTGATACCCGTAAAGAAGATTCTGCAAGTGTAGATTACACAGAGCTCCTGCAGCACTTTGAAAAGGTTCAGAACAAACATCTGGAAATTCGACATCAGAGAGCAGGGGCTGGGGAGATACTGGAACGACGACTTGGGCAGTGATGAACTCCCCCATCACTCCATCACGCAAAGCTGTTTCCTGATCATACTAAAACCTTCAGGACCTGGCTCCTAATCCTGAATACTATCACCTTTCAGCTCTAGGTCAATCAAAGACTGCTATTCCCCTCCAGAGCTTTAATTGGGATGTTTCCCATTTTAATATGACATTCCTCTCTTCAGCCAGTACATCCTACACAGCTGCACTGAGGCTTATATGTGGGTGACCACTGCCTTCAAACCATAAAGATCTTTCAATATTCAAAAACTGCCTTGAACATTTCCTTGCTTTTCCTTTATATGATATTAAACAGGAGAGGTCTCAATGAGTTTTCCCTGATTATGTTTAGAAACATCCCGATCCCTTTTAGATGAGACTGTATGTTAGTCAGAATGGTGCATAAGGGATGAGAGCAAAAACTTTAAACAGAATTATGAGGCTAATGTTACATTGTACCTTTCTGTTTCCTTTTAAATGGAACCAACACCTTAAAATTAAGTGTTTTATACTCTTAAATTTCTCTTCCATCTGCTGTAGAACACAAAAAACATGGAGTAAAGTATCCTCCCAAAGTAGGGCAGGGCACTTGCATAAAAAGAGCTCTCTGGAAGTGGAGACTCCCACCCTACACCACTTTACCCCCACCAGACATGCTCCGTTTTAAAATTGACCTCAAAGGAGATGGTCTGTGCTTTTAATCCCCCATTAGACAGGCTCTTATTACATGTTCTTCCAGGATGGATATAGACCACTGATCAGACTTTCGCATGACGTGTGTCTGCTGGTGGATGGCTTTTACACATTTACTTAGCCACTTTGTGAATATGCCCCTCTGTCTGTTTTTCCAGCAGCTACATTCTGAGATCTGTGGTGTTTGAACTAAATTTGGCACCCTGTTTACTTGTAAACACAATTCTCTTCCCCTCTCCACCCAGTCTACTCAGTTGCCCTGTTGGTTTCTGCCCTTATTTTTAATATTCTAGTTTTTGCTGTTTATCAGGCCGTGTTACCTTTGAGAGAAGGGTGCACATGGCAACCATCTTGGATATGGCATCGGCTAAGTTCTATCAGGGCAAAAGGATCTACATTTTCACACATATGAGGGAGGGTGCCTTACTACCTTGGTGGAAAGCGGGTGTTATGGCTCAAGAGCCACCACTGTTATGAATTCTATTCCTACATTGATTCAGGGGGTCCATGAGTCCTGGAACAAGGACCACCCTGTCCCTGCCCATAAGACCCTTTAGTCATTTTAAGTGTGGTATTTTCCCTTGGTAATGGAGAACTCCTGTTGAGGAAGGGGAAACTGGTGAAAACAATAGTTCTTTCCCACGTACACCTGGGGGTTCAATTGAGGAAGACCCCGGATCTTCCATAGATGGTCTTATTATTTTGGAGTCCATCAACCTCTCTGAGGTCCCATATTTGTGTTTCTCATCTCTGGACATTTTTAAGAGGCACAGAAGGGATGCAGTCCTCTTCCCTCCTTATTCCCTTGGACAATTTGTTCTTGAGGAGTGGAAGTCACCTGATAAGAAGCTATTAATTCCCACACACTTTTCTCTTTTATACCCCTTCTCTTCTGCTGTGCTACAGCATTGGGCTGTGCCATCAACATTCGACCCCACTCCCCCTAGTTCTTGCCTTTATAAGCTCCTTACCTTGTTACGGATGCAATGGAATGCAAGAATCATTTGGACAAAATCATTTATTCCCTTCTTAAGGTGAATTTTGTGGCCTCTTGGACCCCTTTATGTCCAACCTTCCACATGGGACACAGAACTTCTCTCCTGGAAAAAAATATCCTGGGGGTCCTTTGGGTTTACTGGTTCAGGTGACCACCTTCTTGCCTTACTTCTTTTGTTTGTCTTTGATATTCATTAAAACGTAGTATGTCTGGCAGGGGTATAGTAGAGCAGGGAGAGAGTCCCCACCTCCAGGGGGCTTTTTAAGGCAATCGCCATGCCTTCCTGGCCTATAGTTCCTGTATTCCAAATGGACTAAGATAAAATAATTTATCAGTGTGCACGTAAAAATCACCCCCTTTTCGTACTGTAATCTAGAATTTGTAAAAGTAAAAAAGTGATTTTTAATTCAGAAGACTTGGGGCCTTATTCACAAAAAAAGAGGACCAATTCTGGTGCAAACCATAAGCCCTTAGGGGAGGCATGAACATTCCCACTGATTTAACTGGGTCTCTTTATCCCTTTGAATGCTGCTGAGCTCACAAATTCATTGAGGAGCAATGTTTTAGAGACTTTGCGAACTTTGAAATGGTTAAAAGTCCCATTTAAATAAGTGAGGAATTTTAGTCTTCCCCTGTGGTAATGTTTTGCTCCTGAATTGCTCCTTTCGTTTTGGACATAAGGTCCTTTATCCTTTGATTGCCAGCAGAGTGAGCAACATAACATGTTGCATCTCCCCCCTATACATACATACATACACACATACATGCAGACATACATACACACACACACACATATATATATGTGTGTATATATATATATATATACACATACATATATACGTATGTATATATATATATATATATATATATATATATATATATATATATATATATACACATACATATATGATCGCACACACCAGCACCACCCCTGCCAGCACTCAAAGTATTACACTCCAGTCTTAACCTCCTAAAGACAAGGGTAGTATGTAATGCATTGTGCACCTCCCGGTTCTTAAGATGTTAAGGACCGTGATCCTTAACCCTTTGGATGCCAAAAGGGTACCCTTTTGGCACTCAAAGGGTTAAAGTTGTGTAGGAATCTATAATGGGGTCATTGTTTGTGAATGCAGGCTTGTAGTAACTGTCTTAGTCCTGACAATGTGACTGTTGGTGTTCACTAATAACTTAATGCTGTAATACACAGACATGGTGAAACTGGGTACATTTAATAGAAAAATAATTGCCTTTATAGGGGAAAACTCTTGGAACCCAGGGGAGACATTATTAAAATTAAACACAGAATGTATGCATAGAGTTTAGTGTAATCACTCCATAGAGTAAAGCATTCTAGGGAGTATCCTCTATAATGACTTTTTCTACTATACGCTTTTCTCTCTCTCTCTCTCTCTCTCTCGCTCTCTCTCTCTCGCTCTCTCTCTATACAGGCTAGCATTTGGTTATTAATGAAGTATTAATGTAGAGTACATGGTTGCAATCTGTTAATGTCTCTTTCTAGTGAGCAGGCCAGATTTACCAGGCCAGATTTATGGATTTGCCTATTTGTGCGCAGATGAGTCAAATACATGACAATCAAAGGTGCAATCATAGTTATTAACACCACAATGCAACAAATGTAATTGTGGAGCATTAGTGTACCAAGTTTTGTCTGACCAGTCTGCAAGCAGCCTAAACTACACATAGTATAAACCAAATGTAATAAACACTGTGTTCAAGGGTCACACTCAAGTTACTGGGTATTCTCCAAGGAGTAATTAAACTCAGAGGATGATGAAGAGATGCACTCTTCCTTCTCCTATGGATATTCCTATGAGGCCTTCCCAGCCCCTGCTGCTGAGGAACGCTGCTGGTGGAAAGAGCGTCTTGGTGCCCCCGATCTCCAGTAAGTGGTCCTTTCTAGCAAAGGAAACATGTGGGTCCTTCCCATACCCCCCCAGTCAGGGGAGCAGAGGGCACCAACTGCTTCCCACCTCAAAGCCCAAACAGACTTGTCAGCACAAGCGATTGTCTGCAAAGTCTAAGTCTGACAAGCCAACTTCGGCTTGACTTGCAGAATCCTGGTTCTTTGCCACCTTTTTCGAGACACCTTGGCATCTTCCATTACAGACAAGTGGGTTTTGCAGGTGGCATCAAATCAAGGAAGTTTCTAGCCTCTCTGGATCTTCAGGAAGTGTACCTGCATGTCCCGATCCACCTTGAACATCAGATCTTCTTGCGTTTTGCTTTCACTCGCAATTACTTCCAGTTCACGGCTCTGCTATTTGGCCTGGCTTCGACACCCAGAATCTTGACCAAGAGAATGGCAGCCCTGGCCATGTTGAATCATGGCCAAGGCATTTCTCTGACACCGTATTTGAACTATGTCCCGATGAAGGTGCTTTCAGAAGAACTCTTGGCTCTCCATATCCAAGAGCATGCCCACATTCTTGTGCATCATGGTTGGATTCTCAGCCTCAAGAAGTCTTCTATTCCATCCCAGGTACTGGTGTTTCTGGGCATGAGATTTGACACCCTCCAGAGGAAGCTGTTTTTCACAGAGGAGAAGATTCAGCTTCTGTGTCAAGATGTCTCACATGCTCTGGAGTGGTCCTCGGCCCCAATCAGGATTACATGCAAATCCTGAGTTGACTGAGCTGGAGGCAGTGTCCTCCGCTCGTTTTCTCACAAGAGAACTTCAGAAGGACATCCTCAGGACATGGTCCAAGAGACCGGAGCACCTCACCCATCAGATGACTCTCTCACCACAGGCCATGTGGTGGCTTCATCTTCCACTGACTCTGGGGAGAACCTTTGTGATTCCAGAGTGGAATATGGTGACAACTGATGCCAGTCTGAGACATCCTAGAACTCTGAGTGGTTTGTCTGGCTCTTTTGCACTGGTCCCAGGTACTCACAGGGACCCCCGGTGAGGTTCAATCAGGCAACTCAACAGCGCTGGAGTAAATCAACCGTGGAGGGGGCACCTGCAGTGAGATAGCATGGAGAGAGGTGAAGGGTCTTCTCACATGGGTGGAGGTCCAAGTGGATCCTGGAAACTGGGATCATTGTCCTGAGGCTTTCTACCTGATAGTTCTATACTGGGGGATCACAGAGATGGACCTGATGGCAACCGGGGGAACAGGAAGGTGTCTGCATTAAGAAGATGGACGAGAGACCCTCTGAGTTTTGCTGTGGATTCCATGTCCTTTCCAATGGAGCTTTCCACCTTTTCTCTATATGTTTCCCCCGATTCCTCTAATCCTTAGGGTCATTAGGAAGATCAGGATGGAGAAGGTGCTTGTCATATTAACAGCCCCATTCTGGCCCAGGAGAGTGTGGTTTGCAGATCTCATCAGTCTGTCCATTCAGGAGCCGATCCACCTGCCGCCCAGACCATATCTGCTGCTTCAGGCACTCTTTTGGCCACCATTCTAAAATGGAAGGGATTCTTTGATGATGCCATCAACACCATAATCCAGTATCAGAAACTGGTATCCTCTAAGGCTTACCATAGGGTCTGGTCCATTTTTAACCGATAGCGTGCTGACAAGAATATTTCTCCAAACATCTTTGATTTTCTTATGTGTTTTCCTTTCTTCAGGATAGAGTCATCAAGGGACTTGCCTTGAGCACAATCAAGGTACAGCTTTCCGCTCTCTGTTCTGTATCACAGACGTATTGCCGTTATCCTGGACGTGAAAACTTTTCTACAGGGAATGGCTCATGCCCAAAGATTCAGGGTGTCTTTGACCCCCATTGATTATTGTTCCTCATGCCAAAGAGATTATTCAGGACATTTATGCCCCTCATGTGCTGTGGCCCCTGCCTCTCCACCTGAGCCCTCCAGCATTGAACAAGAGCCACTCTGGGTCAAGGGCTTTAAGTCCTCTATGGCACAGTTCCTTATTTCCCTTCAGGGGGTTCTCCAGTCTTGGAAACCCCCCCACCTCGTTCAGGTATGTGGCCGAAAAGGCCCCTGGCATTCCTGACCTTTCTGATTACTCTGAGGAGGAGTCATTTGAGGTTGATTCTGAGGAAAGGGAGTGTTCAGAAGGAGCTTCTTCCCATACATATGGCAACCCACTGCAGAGGGTCTCATTAATGTGGTTTTGACTACCCTATAGATTCCGGTTAAGAGAGCCATTATTCTTCTGATGTTTTTCAAATGCGCAAGAAATCCCTTACTATGTTTCTGCCTAATCCCACTCTGGACCAGGTTATCCTGGATGAGTGGAAAACTCCTGACAAGCATCTTTCTCTTTCCAAGAGGTTTTCTAAGCCGTATCCCTTCTCTGATGCAGCCTTGGCTCAGTGGGCTACACCTCCTCAGGTTAATCCCCCTATCTCTAGAATGTGTAAATCTACTGCTTTACCTCTGGCTGACTCCACGGCACTTAAGGATTTGATGGATAGGAAGCTTGAAGCTGTCCTGAAGTCTGCCTTTGCTGCCATAGGTGCTGCCTTGAGGCCTACATTGGCTTCTGTCTGGGTTAATAGAGCCAGTGCTGTTTGGACTGAGTAGCTTACTGGTGCTGTCCGCAAGGGGGACCCTAAGGAGGACCTTTTGACCCTTTTAGCCAACATGTCAGAGGGTCAGCACTATGTTACTGACACTCTGTTTGATGCTGTTAGGCTTGAGGCTAAGGCTTCTGCCTTTTCTGTTGCTGCTAGACACACTTTGTGGCTTAAGATTTGGTCTGCTGACCTTTCATCCAAGAAGTCACTGATTTCTTTCCCCTTTCAGGGCACATCTCTCTTTGGGTTTGAACTGAAGCATATAATCAGTGAGGCCACTGGGAGTAAGAGCACTTTGTTGCCTCAGGTCCCCAAACTCCCTAATATGATGAGGAAGCAGTGTCTTTTTCAACCCTGCCAATGTGAAACACAGTGGCTGAATCTGAGTGACTCTCAGGACAGCACCCCACTCTCAACCCCCAAGCCCAGGCAGCAGTGGAGGTCAGAACACTCCTCCACCAAACCCAAATCCACCAAACCTACTTCCGCATGACTTGCCAATCCCTGGTCCGCTCCTACCTTTTGGATGGTCACCTGCAGCATTTTTCAAGCATTTGGGCAGGCTCTGTTGTGGATCAGAAGGTATTACAAGTGGTTTCAGGATTCCCTTTGTATCCAAGATGTGGATCCGGAAGAGTGGGAATTCAATATGGGTGCCTTTTACCTGATTGTCCTGCAGTGGGGTGCGCCCACAATAGATCTTATGGCCACCAGAGGGAACAGGAAGGTCCCACACTTCTGCTCCCAGAGGGTAGATTCCCTGGCCTTTGCCATGGATGCCATGTTGATTCAGTGGAAAGTCCATCTAGCTTATGGCTTTCCTCCAATCCCACTCATTCCCTCGATACTCCGGAAGATCAGCATGGATGGTGTGACTGTGGTTCTGGTCACTCCTTATTGAACCCGGAGGATGTGGTTTGCAGACCTGGTCAGCCTTTCCATTCATGAGCCACTTTACTTCCCTCCCAGGCTGGACTTCCTTCTCCATGGTTACCTTTGGAAAGTATGTAGAAAAGATGGCTTCTACTGCATGGCTGTTGAAACCCACATCTTGTGAAGAAAAGGGTTCTCCACTGAGGTCATTGCCACTATGATTCAGACCTGCAAGCCTGTCTCTTCCAAAGCCTGTCATAAGATTTGGGCTCTTTTTTCATTCTTGATGCATGGACAGGACTCTGTCCTCGCAGGAGTTTGACCTTCCTTTGGTGTTATCCTTTCTCCAGGATGGTCTTAAGAAGGAACTCATTGTGAGCTCCTTGAAGGTTCATGTTTCAGCACTTTGTGTTTTTTCTGAGACATAGTGCCACAATTCTGGATGTCAAGGTGTTCCTTCAGGGGGTGGCTCATGTGTGCTGTGCTGGTTCAGTGTCCGTTGACACTTTATTCTGTTTCGACTGTTCCGATTCTGGATAGTCCTTGGGAAATCCAGAATCATGGGGACAGGCGTGAGGTCCTTTCTCCATATTCCCACCCTGGAGTTGGTATATCCCCATGGTACCTTTGTTCCATAGTGGACGTAAGAGAAAATAGTGTTCTTACCTTTTAAATACTTTTCTCTTTAGTCCATATGGAACACAGGTCTCCCACCCAGAGAAAGGGACCTCTGTTTTGGTCTTGCCTGTCTGGGCTACTGAGTCTTTCTTCTCACAGTAGATTTCCTTCTTCTTCTCATGCTTTCCTGATTAATGTGGCTTCGGTCACATTCATACTGGAGGCAGGGCTAGGGTTGCGCTGGAGGAGTAGCGTTGGGAGTATCCAGCCACAAGACTCTTTCTTTTGAGCTGTGCCCTGCTCTCTAGTGGAGGAACTCAACCCCATGGTACCTGTGTTCCATATGGATTAAAGAGAAAACCATTTAACAGGCAAGAACACTAAAGTCCTATTTTTCTACACATAAATCGGGAAATCAAGATTAGGATTTTAAGGATCCAGTTTCACAGAACAAATATACTGCAGAGAACAGGGCATTCAACTCATTGAATACCAGAGGTGTGTCCAATACATTGTTCTGCAATTCAATGGATCTCATCTGGTATTCAGATACTTAAGATCCCCTGCAATATGCATTTTTTTTTTTTTTTTTTGCTTGCTTCGCTTCAAAAATTATCATAAATATACAACTTTTATTTGTCAAGTTTGATCCTGAATAGGAGTGCAGTCATTATTTGGGGTGTCTCAGGGGGCATTGAGACTTTTCATTCTACAGCTAATATTACAGCCTGTGCTAGATTAGACTCAGATCCAACATACCTCAGTTTAGCTTTAAAGTGGAAAGCATCTGGTGCTGCTAAACAGGATCTATGAAGGCAGCCAAGACAGGAGCATTATTACATCTGCAGGGATATAGCAAAATGCAGTGGAGTCTCGCAGTGTCTCAGGAAATAAACAAGCTGGAATGGAACCACAAATGTCAGATACTAGAAGCTGTGTGCATTTAGAGATCAGATCTGGAAACCTCAGTATTGTTACATCTGCAGGATGCAATTCCCCACTTATAATGGCATTAAGACCAAAAGGGACCCCCTTGCTGTCAGAGAACCTCCCTGCTAATGATCAGTCAGTGCGGGGAATGGTCAGAATGAATGGCAAGATGTAAGCTAACAACACAATCATAATGAGCTGGTCAATTATAAATGCATCATGTTACTTGCAAAGATGGGAAAATAGTAAAGTGTATGCTGTTATATCTAACTAGTGTAAAAACCCATGTACACGGGCCATGGTCCAGGGATGTTAACTCTTTGAGTGCCAGAGGGGTACACAACGCACATGTAGAAAGAAAAAGTGAGAGACGCTCAACTAGGCTCATGAGCTAGCAAATACTTGCAAGAAGCTCACTGGGACTGTGTCCTCACACCCAGGTTGCAATCTCTTTTAGCTCACCAGTGCCATACACAGAGTGGAAATCTTCTGAAGCATATCATACTGGTCCTGCCAAATGACAGTCCAGCCACGAAATGCCAGACAGTTCTTCTCTGAACAAGGGAAACAGCTAACCCCAGACATACGTTTCGGCCTTCTTGGGCCTCGTCAGTGAGGTGCAGCTGATCCCTCTAGGCACTGTGAGCAAGGGGTCCACGTCTGGATTCCCCTCATTACTCTTAGGGTGACTAATCCCAAGAGCAATTTGCATATGTAGAAAGAAAAGGTGAGAGATGCTCAACTAGGCTCATGAGCTAGCAAATACTTTCAAGAAGCTCACTGGGACTGTGTCCTCACGCCCAGGGTGCAATCTCTTTTGGCTCACCAGTGCCATACACAGAGTGGAAATCTTCTGAAGCATATCATACTGGTCCTGCCAAATGACAGTCCAGCCACGAAATGTCAGACAATTCCTCTCTGAACAAGGGAAACAGCTAACCCCAGACGTACATTTTGGCCATCTTGGGCCTCGTCAGTGAGGTGCAGCTGATCCCCCTGGCAGCACCCCTCTGGCACTCAAAGGGTCAAGAGGCCGGTCCTGCTCTGTGTCCTGCCGCCAAGGCAGTCATGCACTGTAGAGACTGCCAGAAAGCACATAATACTCCAAGCATTCCTACACCTCCCAGCATTCCTTCTCCTCCCAGCATTTCGTGCTCCCAGCATTCCTACACCTCCCAGCATTCCATGCGTTCGGGCAGTCTCTATTGCTCATGACGGCTTCTGTCAAACATTCTAGCGAATTATTATATACTAGTTGAACAGCCCGTTACACGGGCCACAGTGCCTCCGTCAGCCGGTCGCGGGGCAGTCATGCGCAGTACAGACTGCCCGTGCCACGGTTGATACAGAGCTGGACGCTCCTTCGGAGCGCCCAACTCTGTATCAGCCGCGGCGCGGGCAGTCTCTACTGCACATGACTGCCGCACGCACAGCAGTGTCAACTGCGCATGTCAGGCGTTACACACGATTTAGCGAATTATTATATAGGATGATGTGCATTGATCCTTGCCCTTTATTACAAGTAATAAGTATATTGTGGTGTTACCTGCAGTAGTAGACCTAATGGATCAAACAGCTAGTAGTGAAAAGGCAGCATTTGTATAAAGTGTCAAGATAGTAAAGGATCTCCTCCGTATCTCTGGTGATGCGTTTTTACTAATTCTATAGCTGTTTATAGGTTTGAGTATATAATGCACTGCTTAATACAGTCATGCCTTAAACACATTACCAACTGTTGAACTCCAAAATATGGAAATTGACACATTAACCCTTTATGGACCAGAGGGGTGCACAACACATTGTCCTTAAAGGATTAAAATTACCATGTGCAGTGAGCAGAGGTTGAGGTCATGTTTGCCTCCATGAATATGATATCCAGAACTTGCAAAACAGCAGTAGGGCAAAATTTACAGATACCATTAAGATTTCTTGGTAAGTAGTAAGGGCAGTTGGGGGGGCTATTATTAGACTGTGTTAGTTCTCTTTTAAATGTCCTTCCTATATTCGTATTAGGAGTTAAACACTGTCAACCAGCACCAAAAAAATTAATTTTGGCACCAGATTGAACAATAGTTAAAATTTTCTTATGGTGATTTTGGTGAACATTCAAACAGGGAGATACATTTTGGAACTTTTTGATATCTGCAATGCAATATTGAAACAGCAATGCTACATACTGGGCACTAATTAGTGTCTGACCAGGTGGAACTGCTGCCTGAAAGCCACAGAGCGCACACCCATTTTTACTAAGCAGTGCTTGCCTCCAGGCAGCTTCTGATATGTGGAAAGTGCATTTATTATGGATTTTAAAGTATGTGAAAAGATTTTACACTAAAAGAACTGAAAACACATAATGATTACAGTGCAAGCTTTGATAGAGTTGATGGGGAAATACTGCACAGAAACTGGGAATCCATTATCAAAGGTAGGCATGCATTTACAAAGGTAGGTAAATAGGTCAAAGACTGAGCTTCATGGACTTGTTTCTTTCTTCAGCCACACCAATTATGTTGCTATGAAGCCAATACAGTACATATGTGATAATGCTAAAATTAGCAAAATTGTATTTTTTTTAAGAATTCTAATAGGAAGGATACATTGAGTTAGTCTATCATTTTCTAGTATGTCCTGGGTACTTATTTTATCTACCTCAGAAAGGTGAAAGGCTGAGCTGACCTTTCCAGGACTAGAATCTGAGACCCTGAGGTTAGAACAGATTTTACAGCTGGTGCGTTAACCACTTGAGGTATCTAAGCAGGTTTTTGTTTAATGACTGATGCCTTGGTGCAGGGAATAACCTCTCAGTGAAGATATTAACCTCATACACAGGACCAAGGAAATAAGTCAGCTTAGAGAATGTAGTTAGTGTGGTAATGAATGTAATTTAAGTGTGTTATAAAATGTACTTTGAAGTGCAGTGTAATGCTAGAGGTAGTTTAAAGTGGAACTAGCACTAGTGACTTTTTTGAAAAAGCTTTCAAAATCTCCTATATTTATGTTAGCATTTCTCAATTTAAACCTATAGTTTGAGAGATTTTAGCTTTATTTATTTGTCAGTTTCTGCAAATTAGGCAGTAGTGGCTGGCACAGCTTAGTGGGTCATATACAGACATTCAACTCTCCCTTCAAACTGTTACTTCCTCCTAGGAAGTACTGGATAATTTGCATAAGCTGATACATAAAGCTAAATATCTCAGAAAATATACATTTAAATAAAGAAAGGCTAGCAGGAATAAATATTATTTTGAATGTCTTTTCAAAATTACCCAAGTCATTATAAAGTGTTAGTTCAATTTTGTGTGTAGTAGTATGTGCATTAAATGTAATGAAATGTAGTAGGTAGTTGACGTTCAGTGTTGGATGTTGCAAGTGAAGTGCAGTGGAGCTTTGGAAGCAATTGAAGTGTAGTGTTGAATGTAGTTGAAATACAGTGGAATGTCTACTATATTTGAAGGAGCAGTGGAATACTGGATGTAGATTAAGTACAGTGTTAGATGTAGCTGAAGTGCAGTGGAATGTATGTATTCGAAATGTTGTTTTGAATACTGTAGTTGAAACACTGTGGAATGTTGGATGTAGTTGAATTCCAGTGTTGTGGTTGAAATGTACTGGATTGTTTGAGGTAAATGAAGTGCAAATTTTGATGTTTCTGCAGTGCAGTGAAATTTTGGAAGCAATTGTAGTGCACTGTTAGATGTAGTTTAAGGGCAGTTGATGAAGTACATTGGAATGTTGGATGTAGTTGAAGTGATGTGTCGAATTTTGTATTTGAGATGCAGTGGAATGTTGGGTGTAGCTGGATGTTGTAATTGAAGTGTAGTGGAATGTTAAAGGTAATTGAAGTGTAGTTTTAGATGTTGCTGAAGTTGAAGCACAATGGAATGTTATCAGAAGCAGATGTGCACTGTTAGATGTAGTTGAAGTGCAATGGAATGTTAGAGGAAGTTGAAGTGTAGTACTGGATGTTGTAGCTGAAGTACAGTGGAATGATAGATGTGGTTAACTTGCAGTTTTCAATGCTGTGTTTGAAGTGCAGTGGAATGATAAAAGTAGTTGAAGTTCAGGGTTGGAGGTAGTTGATATGCAGTGGAATGTTAAAGGTAGTTGAAATTTAAAGGGATAGTAATACTTAAAATGTAAAAAAAAAATATGTTGTAGGGTTTATCCCCCTGAATAAAACAAGAGTACTCCCACTGCTGAAAGGTGTTTCATTCAAAAGTTATTAATTTTCAAAGTTGAATTTTTTAGGTGCAATATCACAATGGCCTGAAATTGTACAGTGGCGCTGTTGCTACACCATCCTATGGAGATTTATGGTCCTGGGACCAGAGCTGTCCATAGGATCGTGTAGCAACAACGCCATTGTACAATTTCAGGCCACTGTGGTATTGCACCTAAAAAATTCAACTTTGAAAATTAATAACTTTTGAATGAAACACCTTTCAGCAGTGGGAGTACTCTTGTTTTACTCAGGGGGATAAACCCTACAATATATATTTTTTTACATTTTAATTATTACTATCCCTTTAATGCTGAATTCTGTAGTTGAAGTACATTGGAATGTTAGCAGTACCTGACTGCAGTGTTGTAGTTGACGTCTAGTGGAATATTAGAACTAGCTGAATTGCAGTGTTGGATGTACTAGTTTAAGTACTGTGGAATGTTAGAGACAGTTAAAGTGCCGTGCTGGATGTTGTAGTTAAAGTACAGTGGAATGTTAGAGGTAGGTAAAGTACAACATTGCATGTTTTAGTTTAAGAACAGTGGAATGTTAGAGGTAGTTGAAGTGCAGTGTTGAATGTTCTAGTTGAAGTACAGTGAAATGTTAGAGGTAGTATAATGTAGTTGAAGCACAGTGGGATATTAGAAGAAGTTGAAGTGCAAAATTTCATGTTGAAGTATAGTGGAATGTTAAAGGTAGATGAAGTGCAGTGCTGAATGTTGTAGTTGGAGTACAGTTCAATGTTATCAGTAGTTGAAGTGCATCGCTGAATATCGTAGTTGAAATACAGTAGAATGTTACAGGTAGTTGATGTGTAACGTTGCATGTTGTACTTTAAGAGCAGTGGAATATTAGAAACAGTTAATGTGCAGTGCTGGATATCATAGTTGAAGTACAATGGAATGTTATCGGTAGTTGAAGTGCATTGCTGAACATTTTATTACAAGTACAGTGGAACGTTAGTGGTAGTTGAAGTACAGCATTGGATGTTGTAGTTAAAGTACAGTGGAATGTTAGAGGTAGTTGTAGTTGAAGTGCAGTGGAATGTTAGAGGTAGTTGAAGTGCAGTGCTGGATGTTGTAGTTGAAATACAGTGGAATGTTAGAGGTAGCTGAAGTGCAGTGCTGGATATTGTAGTTGAAGAACAGTGGAATGTTAGAAGTAGCTGATGTGTAGTACCAGATGTAGTAGTTGAAGAGCCGTGCTGGATGTTGTAGTTAAAGTACAGTGGAATGTTAGAGGTAGTTGAAGTACAGTCTTGGATGTTGTAGTTGAAGTACAGTGGAAGGTTAGAGGTAGTTGAAGTGCAGGGATGGATGTAGTTTAAATTTCAATGCAATGTTAGAGGTAGTTGTATGAATATGATTGGATGTAGTAGAGGTTCAGTTCTGGAGGATGGAATGCAGTGTTGGATGCTGAAGTGCAGCTTGGCTAGTGATGGTTTTCACATGTTGGATGGGGGGGAGGGTCAAGGGATGGGGAGGGAGGCCTCTAGTTCCCACGGCCCCGGGAATCGTTCTCACGGATGCTGGCCTCCAGCTCCCAAAGCTTCCGCTCAGCACACTCAGGAATGCTTTGTGTAAAGCGTTTACCCAGGAGAGCTCTGGGTGACTGTCATTGTGTGTGTGTGTTTACGTAACCTCTTCCCTGCCAGAGCCACATAGACCAGCAACAACATTCATTGCCAGATATGTGTAGTTATATTTGTAGAAACTGCCACATTACTATGCTTAACCGCTTCACTTCTGAAAGGGTTAAACCATCTATTGCTAAATAGATTTACATATAGAGTGTTGTCAACATGAAACCTGGACACTAAAATGCAATACTACAGGTAAAAATGAGGTACAGAATAATGTGCACATATCTAATGATTCTCTGTGACCTAATTTGCTAAACTGCTGATATATATTAACCTAGATACGATGTGCCTTTTCCTATGTGCTGGGAATTCCCAATGTCCCTATTTGATCTGTGAAGGCTTATGCAAGCCAGCAGTGAAAACATCATTATAAAATGTGGTTAGGATTCTGGGGCAAATCATCTGCACCAGATAGGGACAAAGAAAAATTACCATTGATCTGAAAAGGGCTTCTACCCAGCTGAATGCTTGCAAGGTATCCAACACATTGCTTTGCAATGCATGGAACCTTTTCTAGCATTCTAGAGGTTAAAACCCCCATTTAAATTAATTGGAAAGTTATGAATGTTTGTTCCCAATTTTGCAATTCAGAATTGCTCCAGTTTAGTCCATTTTCTCTTGTATCTCTGAAGTAGAGGTCATATCAGCCTTCTAAAACTTGTGTGGTTGTTGAGGTGCAATAAGTGAGCGCTACTGGGTCTCTATATTGCAGGTGATAAGTAAATATTCCCTAATGTCCCCACTGATTTAAATGGGACGATTAACTGCTTGGATTTTAAAGAGATCTCTAACATATTCACAAAGTGTTATAGACCTCCCTACCATTGAAGAGGTTAACCCTGTGAGTGCCAGAGTAGTAACCAATACATTGCTTTGCAATGCATTGTATACCCCTCTGGCATTCAAAGAGTTTAAAGCTCCATTTAAATCAACTGGAATGTGTATTTCTTCCATTTGGTGCTTTTACTGGTCCACCCACAGGAAGTGATGGTCAGTCCTGAATTCTTTTAATGCAGGCCTAGTCAAGTGTTACAAATCCAGCTGTTGGAGAATACAACTTTCATAATCCACACCCAGCCATTGGCGGAAGTTGTAATCCCAAGAGCTCTGTAGTCCAACAATTGAATAACCCTGCTGAATGAATGGATGTGAATTTACCATATCTACTGAGAAGCTCTTCCCTGATTTACTTTTTTCTCCAAGGCTAGCTTTTCTATTTGCCTTTATGAATATATTATGTGATAATTACATGTTAAAACAGTTGTTGTTTTGCAAAATATCACTAACTATACCGTCTATCCCCTACACTTGCAAGATCAGCAAAGATCTGGCTACCTATATTATTGCATCAGTCACTCCTTGTTTATGCACTGGGCCTTGTGTATTAAGGGAAAGTGGACCAGTGCTGGGGCAAAATAAGTGCACTGTAGAGGGTAAATAAAACTTCCCACAAATTCCTACTAATTTACATTAGATTATAACATCTTGAGACGCAATGCATTGGTGACCTCTCTAGCTTTCAAAGTTAAAAAACATTTAAACCAATGGGAATGTTCTTTGCTGGTTTGCCCCGGAACTGCTCCATTTTGCTTTATACATAGGGCCAAGTATGTAGAGGAAATGTCAGCTCAATCTCGGAATTCCAGATCAACCTCTTACTCTTCCATCTAACAGCTCTGTGGAGGAAACGATTCTCGGACTCTCAGTGGACTCCACTTACAGTGATGATATTGAAGCTTAAGCCTGGGGAGTTTATGAACCATTGTCAGTGTCTCCCAATGAGAAAGTAATTCTATGGGTAAAGGGTGGTACAGTGTTACTCGACTAGTCTTCATAGTAATTCTAATAAGAAGCCATTCCTTAAATGAATGCTGAAGTCTTTGCAGAACAGACTTGCAGTTATATAGCCCATCACCAAACTGATCTGTTGACCTTGCCTCTCTGCCACAGTGCCTGGGGGATCTATGTGCTAAAGTGTGATAAAGAGTTGATAATGAGGGAACTTGTCCTTACCTGTCAATTCCTTTAGGTCTCCACAGTTAGCACCTCAAGAGAGAGAGACCCTCCTCCTAGCATACAGGTACCACACTAAATTAAAAAGAAATATATATGATGCCCCCAGCCCTCTTCACTTGTAACAAAGCCAAACAGGCAAACGTGGTAAATGAAAAATACTTTATTATAAAAAAAATAAGGAAGGGAAGTTTGTGTGTGTTTGTACTACCTGCAGAGACCCAAAGTAAAAGGAATGGACAGGTAAGAAAAAATGCCCTAATTAATTTTGTTTCTCCTTGGTAGCACACCAAGATAGAGAACAAAGCTGAACCATTTGGGGTAGGGGGGTTAAAGAACCACCTCTAAAACTTTATGTCCAAGTCCATCCTCCTACACTGAAAGGAAATCCAGCCTTTAATGTCTGTTAAAAGTGTGGATACTTCATGAGGTAGTGGTTCTACATACCTTGTTCATCGAAGACAGAGCTTTCTCTGCCCGTGATGTGGATACTTGTCTTGCGGAATGGACTTTAGTAACTGCTGGAGGGTCTAAACTTTGGGATTTAACCCTTTGAGTGCCAGAGAGGTATCTAACGCATTGCGTTACAATGCGTTGGATTCCTCTCTGGCACTCACAGGGTTATAGGCCTCTTCAATAGGAAACTGAATCCATATGGCTTTGGAATAATGGCAATAATGGCTTTGGAAGCTTTCTTCCCTTTGGGAAATGAAATGCTGTCCTGGTGTAAGAACTGCTGCTTAGAAAGCATGTCCTTTGATGACTTTCTAGGTGACTTGCTTCCTTTAGCATAGTATGGTCTGGATACTGGTATTTTACCTTAAGATGTTTTACAGCCCTTGAACGGATGAAAAAGGGCTTCTGGGAAGAGACTCTTCTTTCTTGAAGAAGACATTTCTTCTCTTCCAAAAAGGGATTGAAGCAGAGAATCCAATTCTTGTCTATAAAGGGAATCACCCTCAAAGGGCATGGCACATAGCTTATTCTTGGATGAGACATCATCCGCCCATTGGCTAAGCCACAGTGCTATTATTAAAACTGAAGCTCTTGCAGCCATGCTAAAAATTTTTATGGAGGCATCACGCAGAGAATCTGCAGCAAGGCAAAGAAAGGATATAGATGTAAGCAATTTTTCTCTCTGAAGATTATCAACCAGATCCTCTTCCAACTGCATCAGCCAAAGACGCATGGCCCTAGAGTTGCACGTCATAGCTGCACTAGGTCGAAAAGATGTGGCACTGGCCTCATAGTACATGTGAAGAGCCATATCAATCTTTCTATCCACATGGTCTTGGAACCCTGAGCTGTCCTCAACAGGAATATTAGTTTTCCTGGAGAATCTGGCTACATCTACTCTGAGAATATGGTCCCAATGTAAAGAGTCCTTGGTGTCAAAGGGAAACAGGTTCTTGGGCTTCTAAGACAAAGAGATACATTTCTCTGGATTGGCTCACTCAGGATTCAAGCCCACCCCTTCCAAAGGTGCCATAACTGCCTTCCAGTCTGTACAATGCACAGACCAGAAGCATCATGGCTAGCCAAAAGGATATGCGTTCCAAGCTGGATCACAATACAAGAAGAGAAAAGCATCAGAAACTGCTGATGCATAGGAGGTATCTATCACAATGGGAAGGCCGAAGAGAGGAGATCTCTCTCCCCTGGACTGTCCACAATGGAACTTGCCAGGAAGCCTGCAAGAGACCCAGCTGGGCACCTTTAAAAACAAAACAATAGGGTGAAGAACTACTGAAGGAGACCAGTACTACACTGAAGAGGGCTGGGGAAGTGGGGCCCTATATATATTTCTTTTTGATTTAGGTGGGGCTGTCTCTTGGTGTGCTACCAAGGAGACATCAAAGGAAAAAGGAGATGACGTCTCCTGGTATTCAACTCTTCAAGTCCAATGTTATTCTATTTATCCTATTCACTAAGTTGCCTCCAGCTTGAGAGATGTTAGTTCCTAGGCTCTATAGAATAACCTTGTAATTGAAGATTTTATAAAATTGGAGAAATCATCTCCTTTCTATATCTTCTTTATCACACCAGAGGGCATCTTCCTCTGCTCTTTCTCTGTTGGCTTTACCTACTCTAGATCATTTTAACATGGAGAAGGGCAAAATACAGCCCCCAAGCCAACTGCTGCGCAATTACAGTGTTGCTATACGGTTGGAATATAATATAAGGCTTTTACTACAAAGGAAGGATGATATATGTATTACAGTACACAAGTCTGAATCAAATTCTGTCAGTGCGAAAGAGCAATAATTGACATTCTCTTTGTAGGAGCACAACTAACTATTAAACAGAAGCACAATAGACAGCCAGACAATTATCAGTCAGAATGGGAGATTATACATAGAGCAGGAGGTATTAGTCATGATGTGCCCATTCCCACACCAGAGATGTGGCCCAGCCCTAATCTAGAAGGAGCTTACCTTCCCTTTGCAAGAAAGAACCATGATTGGTTTTAACACTTTGAGTTCCACAAAAAAAACTGTCTGTCCCCCACCCCTTGGACATATTCTACACATGATTGGAGGGGGATGCTTTTGTCACCCTTCCTATTCCCCAACTTTGATTAAAAAAAAAAAATCATACTGTTATGTTGTAGACAGGTGTCCCCACATAGGTAAATTAGAGCCTGACTCACTTGTAGGGTCAATGGGGCAGCAACACACATACCCCATTTATTGAACATGTACAATAATTATATTTGTCAATTATATTTGTCCCCCAAGCTGCTCCGGATCGCAGCCGAAGGTATTTTGACACCTGTCCAGCTAGTCAGCTGGTATATGTGCAGAGCCGCAGCGGTATGATGTTACTAGCGCGGTGACTGCATACTTCCGTATCCATGTCCCGTCTAAGACGCGCTGGCTGCTGACGTCATCAGCCGGCACCCACACTACCGCATCGACCCGCAATCTTCCAGGCCTCCACTGGGGGAAATCACTCCACAACACCTCTCCCTTTCCTGAAAGAACAAAACACAAACATACAACAAAAACACAGGGGGAGGGAGAGAGAGAGAGAGAAAAAACTGGAACATCTTCATGGCCGACGCCAACTTCTTAGGGTCACGCCTGGTTCCCATCTCACTGGAGGGTGGGATTCTCTTGCCAGCCTGGCCACTACTGTTGGCGTTGGGGGTTCTCCATTGGGACTGGTAGCTGACCCACTGGAAGATGTCTCTGGAGGATTCGATAAAGGCCTGACTGGAGGGCAAGAGACCAGGTTACATCATCCTCACTTTCCGATTCTCTAGTTGCAACTGGCGCAGGAGCACCAATGCGCAATTGATTTATATGTCGTTTCCACTTTAATCCATTGTCAGTCTGAACAGTGTAAGTCCGAGAACCCAACACCTGTATGATTGTGCCCGCACTCCATTTCTGTGGACCTTGATAAGTGTGGGCCCAGACCCTGTCACCCCTTCGAAAAACCGGAGCTGGAAGAGTACCTCATGAAGAAGACTCACAAAGGGAGCCGGAAACTGAGGGGGAAGGCTTGAAAACGTCCAATTTGGTGTGGAGCTGCCTGCCGAACATCAGGGAAGCAGGAGAAACCCCAGTAGCAGCATGAGGGGTCGTCCGATAGGAAGATAGAAACTCCAGGATAGTCAGTAAGATCAGCCGACGGTGAAGCTGCCGCCATCGCAGCCTTGAACATCTGCACAAATCTCTCCGCCAGGCCATTCGTAGCAGGGTGATATGGAGCAGAAGTGCGGTGGTGAACCCCAATGGAGGCAAGGTAAGACTGAAAAACAGATGCAGTAAATTGAGGACCGTTGTCCGTCACCAGCAGCTGGGGTAAGCCAAAAACAGCAAAAACATGTTGAAGAACTTTAATAGTTGCCTCAGAAGTGGTCGAAAATATGGGCCAAACCTCAAGCCACTTGGAGTACGCATCCACCAGGATGAGATAGGACTTGCCATGCAGATGACCAGTGAAATCTAGATGTAATCGGACCCAGGGGCCGGCCGGCCTGGGCCATGGAATGAGTGGAGCCGGGCTGGGTTGCTCCCTAGTTTGAGCACAGCCGGCACAAGAACAGACCCACACTTCAATGTCAGCATCCAGAGTAGGCCACCAAACAGAAGAACATGCATTCTGCTTCATCCTGACCACCCCAGGATGACCATTATGGAGAATGGCCATAGTGATATCTCGTAGCACCGGCAGAATGATGACTCTGGCACCCCACAAGATACAACCATCTGCCACACTTAGTTCCACTCTGCAATTACAATAGGGGCGACAAGCCGAGGGCACCAATGAAGGCCAGCCATTGAGAATAAACACATATATTTGATGTAACACCTCCTCAGCCTTCGTAGTAGCAGCAATCATAGTCGAGGTACACAGGGAAGTATAACAAATATGATGGCGGTCCGACATCAGAGAAGAGGAAGTTGAAGGCCTGGACACCCCACTGGCGGTCAGTTGCAGAGGAAGGTGAGACATAGCGTCCGCATTAGCATGGTGAGTATGTGGTCGATACTGAATGGAGTAGATGAACGCACCCAAATACAGGGCATATCTCTGCAACCGTGCAGCCGCTGTTGGAGAAATACCTTTTTGAGGTTTACAAATGGCCAGAAGCGGCTTATGATCCATAATCGGTGTAAATTGATGCCCACAAAGATACTTTTGAAGAGCCCACACTATGGCCAGTGCTTCTTTATCTATTTGAGCATAGTTACACTCTGCAGGTGTCAAAGATCTGGAAGCGAATGCGATGGGCTGCTCCGACCCATCAGGCATCATATGTGAGAGGACAGCCCCTAAGCCATATGGTGAAGCATCACATGCAACTGTGACCGGTTTGTGCAGGTCGTAGTGTGCCAACAAGTTAGATGACAAGATCATCTTCTTGGTCTCTTGGAAGGTGTGTTGACAATTTACATTCCAGTCCCAGGGGGTGTTAGCTTCCAACAGCCGGTGTAAAGGGTGCAAGATGTGAGCTAACTTCGGCAAGAATCTGTGGTAATAATTTAATAGTCCTAGATAGGAGCAAAGTTGGGAGACGTCTTTTAGTGCTGGAGCGTCCACCAGTGCTTGAACTTTATCACTGGACGTGTGCAGACCGTCCTTGGTGATAACATGGCCACAGAAGGTCAAAGTTGGCTGGAAAAATTGACACTTATCCAAATTTGCTCTCAACCCATACTCCCGCAGTCTTTGCAGGGCAGAGATGACATTCTGACGATGATCTTCATTGGTCTTACCAGTGATGAGCATGTCATCTAATAGGCACTTAGTATGTGGTATACCCTCTAGAATAGTGTTCATCTTTCTCTGCCAGATGGCGGGGGCAGACGCAACACCAAAGACCATCTGCTGATATTGGTGCAACCCTTTATGGGTATTGATGGTTAAGTATTTACAACTATCCGGTGCATTTCTAATTGCAGGTATGCCTGTCGTAAATTGAGCTTCGTAAACATCTGTCCCCCAGCCAACGATGCGAACAGCTCCTCAAGTCGCGGCAGGGGATATTGTTCAATCTCAAGTTGGCTGTTAATCGCCATCCTAAAATCTCCACATATACGAATTTCACCCGTCTTCTTAGTAACCGGGACAATCGGAGAAGCCCACTCACTGCAGGAGACTTTTGCTATCATGCCTTGTTCTTCCAACCATAATAATTCATTTTACACCCGTGCCCTAATAGCAAACGGCACAGTGAGTGCCTTGCAAAAACGTGTGACAGCACCTGGTTTCAACTGTTGCCGTGCTTGCAGGCCTTTAACTGTGCCCAGGGTAGGATCGAACACATCTTTTAATGTTCGTTGAATTTCAGAAACCCAGTCCTGAGGGCAAGTTGAGTGAATGGATTTCACAGACGTTTGGCCTTTCTCTATCCTAGGCATACCCAGTGCCTTAATCCACGCCCTTCCAAACAAAGGAGGATCTCCCTCTTCCACAACATACAATTGCAGTCTATGTGTGGAGTTTCTGTAAGAGACTGTCACCCAGGCGTAGCCTAATGGACGTACCAGATGTCCGCTGTAAGTACGAAGACTCAAAGACATAGATTCCAAGGATAGTTGGAGTTGTGCGGACTGCACTTGACGAGCCGTCATCAGAGACACTGCGGATCCTGTGTCCAAATCCATGATGACGTCTCGGCCGTTAATTCGGACGGTCACCTGCATATTATCATCAGGATAGTCCAGGTTATTAATTGTAAGGTGAGCCAACCAATCACCATCCTCAAACGGTTCCTCCGGCTCCACTTGCTGCCGTAGAAAATTGGTAGAACTGCGCCTGTTTCCTCTGGTTGCACCTCTTTGTGTACGAGCACTCTGACAGACCTTGCTCAGATGACGCATTTTTGAACAATTAAAACAAACCTCCTCTTTGAAACGGCATTGATTAACGTCGTGGGAACCAGCACCGCAGCAGAAACATTTACGAGGCGACTGTTATACAGGAGGAGGTAGTTTGGATGGAGTCAATTTTAATACAGCAGTGGCCCCTTCTAAGGTCTGAGTCCCATGCTGAGCTTGCAGATGAGTTGCATCACTGTCAGCCATCTCCATGCCTACTGCAATATCCACTGCAGATTGATCTGTCAAAGTTTTTTCAGAGAGTAAACGCTTCTGGATATTCTTATTTAACAGTCCACAAACAAACTGGTCTGTCAAAGCCCTAGGGAGATGGGCACCAAAATTGCATGTGACAGCCAAGCGCCTCAAGTCCATCATGTACTCCTGTACCGATTCTCCTTGATGCTGCTTACGGGAGTAAAATCTAAAACTCTCAGCAATCTCAAGTGGTTGAGCAAGTCTTTCAGGGGGTTTGTCCCATGGTTTTATTGGAGCCAAGAAATTCTGTAGAATCGCATATGGTTTCCTCCCCACCACAGTGATGAACACAGAAGTCTGTTTGGTGGCAGGATATCATTCACCTGCATAAATTGATCCAGTCTGTCTGCATAGGAGGACCACGTTTCCACCTCCTCATTAAATTCTTGTAACGCTCCAAACACATTTGACATCATGGCGACTTCACTGACAAATCCAGAGAGGAAAGAGAAGAGTTGTAATTTGTAATCCACACAACAGGAATCTAGTGGCATAAACGTACTTGTAATCCACACAACAGGAATCTAGTGGCGTAAACGTATTTGTAATCCACACAACAGGAAATTTATGATAAGCCGCTGGATTGGTAATCCACACAACAGGACATTTGTCATAAGCAGCTGGATTGGTAATCCACACAACAGGAATCTTCACCCCGAGACAGGGACCCAATGATATCAAGGTAGAAAAAACAATGAAGTAGGTTCAAGAGCACCTCGTCGCCACTGTTATGTTGTAGACAGGTGTCCCCACTGTTATGTTGTAGACAGATGTCCCCACATAGGTAAATTAGAGCCTGACTCACTTGTAGGGTCAATGGGGCAGCAACACACATACCCTGTTTATTGAACATGTACAATAATTATATTTGTCCCCCAAGTTGCTCTGGATCGCAGCCGGAGGTATTTTGGCACCTGTCCAGCTGGTATATGTGCAGAGCGGCAGCGGGATGATGTTACTAGCGAGGTGACTCGCACTCAACTGCCTACTTCCGGATCCGTCTCCCGTCTAAGACGCACTTGCTGCTGATGTCATCAGCTGGCGCCCACAGTACCGCATCGGCCCGCGATCTTCCAGGCCTCCACTGGGGGAAATCGCTCCTTATTAGAGGTGCAACAAGGCCCTCCCGATGACCTCCCAGCTATTGATCACCAAGCCAATAGCAATGGGTGATAACTTGTGATGATCTGCAAAGAAGTGTGACTCCATTGCCTCCATGCAACCCCAACTTTTGTGTTGAGCAGGTGGGATCTGGATAAAAACACCTGCATTATTATGGACATTAGACATGTCAGTGGTGATGTTGGCAGTTTTCCCTCATATAGTTATTGAGCCGTGTTACTGCAACAGAACTGCTGGAGTAAACATCAAAAACTTGGTGTTTCCATGTCCAAGATAGGGACAAAGGGTCATATGTGCATAACAGAGCAAACCAACTACACCATAGAGAATAATAAATCCACATTGATTTAATTGGAGGCTACGTAATCACTGCAGAGTTGTCTATCATTCAAGGAAATCAAAGACAAATTTAACTCTTTGAATGCACACCCCTCTAAATGCCCTAAATCAAGGGACATTTTATTTGCAGCATGGTACAGTTCACTTGCTCCACAATTGCTGCATTTTTCTATGTTGCAATGTTAACGGATCTACTTGACTGTGATTTTGGCCAACAGCAGAATAGAAATGTCACAGCTAAACCCAGTGTCTCGATCTGACCATGTGATTCCTTCTTGGGTGCAGTGTTGGTGCTCAGTTGTCAGAAAGATTGAATCTCACTTCTGGCACTATGTTGGATACCCCTATGGCATTAACCATTTGAATGCCAGATTAGTATCCAATGCAATCTGTTGGATACCTCTCTGGCACTCAACAAATTAAACTGAAGTCCTTCTGAAAAAGGTCTGCAACAAAATTGGTGCATATAATGGTGCTCAGCAGTGAAACTAATAATATACCGAAATATATAGGAAATGCACCAACAGACCTATGCCCCCCAAATATAAACCTGTTATAATCCAAAGACTAGATGCAAAATCTATGCAAAAACTGAAAGGGGTTAAGTGATGTACATTAAGGGCCTTAACCCTTTGATTGCCAGAGGAGTATGCAACACATTCAAAGGGTTAAGAAAACTGGAGTCATTCTGAGGCAAACCAACAGCACCTTAGGGGACAAACAGAATTTCCCACAATTCCCATTGATTTAAATGGGTTATTTTAAAATCTTGAATGCTAGGGAGGTCTTCATTGTTTAGCTTTGCAAATCGCTGGAGACATATCTAGCATTCAAGGGGTTAAAACCCCATATTCAGGTAAATGGGAATGCTTAATTTTTCCCATGTGGTGCAGTTTGTTTGCTTTAGAATGATAACAGTTTTCTTAAGGCCCCTAATGTACATCACTTAAAGCAGAACTTTCACTTAGTATAAAGTCACCCTCCAATAATTACACATATGGCGACTAGCTTCATAATAGTTTTATTAGTTCTCAGAAGTACCTGATTCTGAAGTAATCCTTAATCTTCGGAGACTGACAGCCAGGTTAGTGCTGTCTGCACGCCTGCGCTGTCAGTACCTTCTGATGCTTTATGGCACAGTGCAATGCCTCCTAGAGGAGATCGGGAGTGAAAGCGCAATCACGCAGACGTCTCTAAGACAAGATGTCTGCACTGATGTTTGGCTTCTGGTCTCTGAAGATTAAGGGTTACTTCAGAATCAGGTACTTCTGAGAGCTAATAGAACTATTATGAAGCTAGTCATCATATGTTTATTTATTGGAGGGCGACTTTATACTAAGTG
The DNA here is from genome assembly GCA_037306005.1 of Rhinophrynus dorsalis. NCBI lineage: Eukaryota > Metazoa > Chordata > Amphibia > Anura > Rhinophrynidae > Rhinophrynus > Rhinophrynus dorsalis. The sequence continues at coordinate 271,813,771 of CM074722.1, read as the reverse complement.
AAAGCTCCGCTTTAACCCCTTTGATGCCTACAACTATCAGAACGTGCACATTTAACCACTCTCCCTATACCATATTGTTTCCTGCAAGTGACAATGAAGGGGTTACAGCTGGCACTATTGTCACTGTTTTGTTTACAATGTTAGCGCCCTGGCAGGCTGCACGTTTCCATGGGTACAGTTAATATCTCTGTGGCAGAGAGAGAGAGAGAACTTGTGTCAGCATTTAGTTCTTGGTTCAAAAGTGCCACTAACACCTGGGTACTCTGTGTTTAACCATTTACTGCCAGTCCCCTTTGGCCTGGAGGGCGTTAGTATTTAGATATCCCTTTTCACAATGACAAAGGCCAAATCAGATCAAAAGCGTAATTTATAGCAACACTAATATCTCCTCCTAATAACCCCAAACACACACACACACACACACGCTTACTCTACTTGGCTACTATGCATCAATTCTGTGTGGACTGCTCCTCCAGAATGAATCTTTTATTAGTAGTGGATATCATGTTGATGGAGGCAGACATGATTCTTTGCAGGACTCCATGACCGCAAACCCCTCCCATTTAAAGCCTTGTATCCAGAAGTCCTGCAAAAAGAATCATGTCTAACTCTTTGGACATAGGCCTCAATTCAGTTGTCCCCGTCTACAAAATAAACAGCCAACGGCAGTTTTGTAAGCACAGTAAGCCATTCAGTTAACTGTCTTATGAACAGCTAACGGGAGCTTAAAAATGTCAACGGCCGTTGATAATTCACCCATTGAGAACATGGTTCACTTTTAAAATGTCTCATGCAAAACATTGTGCGACTACAGGGTGCATTCAGCATGTCACATTAATTAAAATGGCAATATGAGAATCTTGCACTGTAGGAAAGAGCGAGATTCTCATACCACGGCCTGAAATGCTGCCGCTCCCCTTCCCTGCGCCCCTTAGAACAATTAAGAATATTATGACCAAAAACAAAGTCCATACCATTAAATTTAAACCTAGACAACAATTAAAAATGGTTTTTGAAAGTGATATTACTGTGTATAAGCAAGATCAGGATCCTTGAGGAGCAGAGGGGAGAAGAGGAGAGAGAGCCGGGGCAGCGCTTAGCAAGATCCGGATGAGATACTTCTTGATTTTTTTTTAAATTGTCCTAGAAGGGGAGCTGAGAAGTGGAGTGGCGCCGTTTCAGGTTTCATCATCAGAATCTCGTGCTTTCCTACAGTGCGCTCTGTAGTCGCGTGTGACAATTTAAAAAGGATACCAAGAAGCACATCTGTCAGTCCATAAGCAACCCAAGCTCACCTATGTAACATCACTAGCCAATGAAGACTCACGTTGCACCTGACAAAGTCACACATTCACCTGACAAGTACACAGCAAGTACATCAGATCAAACAACAGCAGCCACACCGCAAAACAGTTACCTAACACACACCCTCCTTTTGGTCCCTCCGTACCTGAGGACCTCTCCTGGACCATACCCTACCACTATCTTAAAGGAACATATTGCCCTCCTCAAGTGTTGCGTGCTTACAGTGAGAGTACTCAGACAGAGATTGCTAGCAGTATGTTTGCATATCAATTCCTGCAAAGACATCAGAGAGCAAGGTGTGTGAGAGCTAGGGATCACCAGGAACTCCCAAGCACACCTACTGAACAGCCTCCATTTGATGCAACCAGTGAGGCTCCCGGTGACCCATATCCACCTGGAAGCCCACACCAAGCAGCAGCACCTCAGCTGCCACAGCAGGATCACCCACAGTTGCCACAGGGACCTGTGAAGCAGCACAGGGAAGACAGACTACCACAAAGGCCCAGGATATACTAAACAAGGGTCACTCATTGGAATGATGGACACTGAAGTGACAGAGTGGTACAGGTTGACATCACGCAGCTTCATCAACTTATAAGAGGTGATCAAAGATGACATTGACTTCAAATACATGCCAACCATTCTCTAAGTGGATTGCACAAGCTACTGTGTGCCATATATTTTATGGCAAGTGGATCCTTCCAGGCCACAGAAAGCCTTGCATCTGTCATGTCCCAGCCCACATGTTCAAGGGCACTATCCCAGGTATTGGCAGCCCTCAAGAGGAAGGCCAGGAGGTACATCCACTTCCCCTCTACCTGCATGGAATGGACACATGCAAAACAGGTGCTCTACACAAGGGGAGGCATGCCTAGGGTCACGGTTGTCATAAACTGCACATATGTGTGTATAAGAGCTCCAACTCATGGTACATCTCTTCATCAACAGGAAGAATTTCCACTCTATCAACATACAGATGGTGTGTGATTTCCATGTGAGGATAACCCATGTTTGTGCCTCCTGTCCCGGCAGCTGTCATGACTCCTACATCCTCAAGCACTCCTCAGTCCACAGGGACTTTGAGGATGGGACCTATACTGGAGGATGGCTTTTTGGTGAATTAACAATCCAAACATCACACCACATTCACAGGTGCATTCACACGACTAATGTAAACACTTGGTCAGCTTGGTCATGACACACACAAGTTGTATGTCCCCCTCACGCAACATAATCCACATAACATGTGGTCCCTGTGCCACAATGTCACTCTTTCCACAGGTGATGCTGGGTATGGGTGCAAACCGTGACTCCTCACACCAGTACCAAATCTCCAAACACCTCCCTATGGCTACATGTTTAACATTGTGGAGGAACATAACAGATATTTATAGGACAACCTTATCGCAAGCATTGTTTGTGTGCAATGGGTAAACCTGCTCAACACAGCAACGAGGGGTTTAAACCTGGATTTGGACAGGATTTGTCCTGCTTAACCCTTCACATTTCTGCTTGTATAGTATTATGTCCTTGTTTGAACCCTCACAGTGCTGTGTTGGTGAATTTGTGAGAATCAATGCTGGCCATGCATTCAGTTTGCACTGTATTGGGCCATATTAGCTATGAAGGTTTGTGTGGTGTATAGTTATGGAATGATGCACTTAACGGTAATCTGAAGGGTCACCAGTGTCACATCCTCCAGAGACCCCCTCAACAGTGGTTGTCAATACGTTTTGCGTCAGCATCTCCTCCCAGGGGTTGAAACTGATGTTGACAGGAGGACCACCTCCGGTGCCTCGGGTGTGCATGGCAAGTTCTCCCATGTTATGATTTTGCAGTCACACTACCACTTCTTTATCGACTCCATGGTCCGCTTGCAGCTAGAGACTTCATTCACCTTGTTCAGGACCTGACGCCAGACGGCCCTCTCCTTGCACCGAGTCCACTGACCCTCTCCGTTGGGTACAGGATACTTTCCCTTTCAAATATACTTTGGACAAGGACTCTAATCTCCTTGTAGGAGTACATAGGGTTCCTCAGCCTCTCGTCATCACAACCAGCCTGCGAGCTCTGTGTTTCAGGCCCTGCCTGCATTGACCTTGACTGTGTATGGTGCCCCTCGACAACCACCCTCCATCCCACTGGCAGTTCTCTCCCTGTCCTCTCCTACTTAGGGTAACCCTCCACCCACCTGGTCTCCCATTCCTTCCCTGACCAGAGATGCCCTCCTCACCCTCCTCCTCTCCCTGCCATCTCACACTTAGGCCCTCACACATGCACTCACAGACGGACTCAGTCACACTCACTCTCTGTCTCTCCCTTGCATTCACTGAATGACACCGTAGAAATAAAAGATAAAGTTGTGTTATGTGTGGGGAAAAAAATGTGTTTATGTTTGTATGCAAGATGTGCCAAGGTGTTTTATGTGTTGATATTAATGTAGCTCTCCACTCCCAACTCCATCTACCTCTCTCAAGTGTCAGCTACTCTATATTGCTGTCCCCTGCTCTTGAGTCCTGTGCTCTAGCTTGCCAAAACTTGAAACAAAAACAAGTTACATCAGTTATTTTGGAGTATATATAGGTGTATTTGAATGTACTTGATACTTTGATGTGTTGTGATTGGCTGAACTTGTCTTGACAATGTTTAGCATCACTAGATGAGGTTGACTGTTATTTTTAGTTTGAACTTGACTTATCGGACATTATTTAGTGGCTGATATGTATGCATGGCGATGTCAAAAAAAGGTGCAACGTGCGTTTTGAAGCTATATTAATTTTTGTGGCATACACTTTTAGCCATTCTGGTAGACTGCTTATTTGTTAGCTACGCTACTCAGACTTGGCTATCGGTTGATGGGCTTTTTTGCCTTAACGGCGGTTTTACTGTGCACAATTGAATTGAGGCCATAATATCCAATATAAATTAGTTTCATTTTTGAGAACCAGTCCACACAGATTAGTATTTTCTGTCAAGAATAAAGAAGCTTTATTAGTAGGCAATAACAAAAGAAAAAAAACAGCGGGTGCTCTCCTAATGCAATATCTTACTGATATATGGGCAACATAAATGAAATACAGGTGCTCACAATGGTATATAAAAAAAAGACCATATAAAAAAAGCAGATTTGATCCCAGAGCCTCATCTGTATCTTGGTGCTGCCCTCTGCACCAGTTCTACTAGACTATAGGATGCCCTTTTTCTTTCTTGTATGTTATTATCAGGAGGTGTTAGTGTTCCTTAAAGACAAATTAACATGGACAGCCATTTGAAAACCTATAAAAGATTATTCGTGTCACATTAAAGGCCAGATTCCATTAGAACAATAATTATTTGCAGAATGCCTATTTTTAGTTTTGGCAGATATTTATATCTGTTCAGTTCTACAATCATATTCTAACCAAAGCTCAGCATGTATTTGCCAAATTGCATTTTTTTAATATCCCTTTGTCATCCCTTTGGAGCACTGAAAACACTCCACAGTGATCCAAAAGTGCAGTTCAAGAATCCTAAGGGAAGTGTCTGATATTGTCTACTTCACTTGGGCTGGATCTGACAACGCAGTTTCCCCTGCTTAATTCCCCATGTACCCCCTCCTCACGCCACGGGCATTTAACCCCACAGTGGTGGGTCACAGCAGTCTTACCGCACTGGAAATGGAAGAGCTAACCATTGTGTGAAAAACAAACACTGCTCACGCACACGCACACACACACACCATCCTCCCCTATCAAACACATATGTAAGGATTCAGTGTCCTTGACAAAAATCTTGTAAAGAAATAGGGATAACACTATCCCCCCAACTCTCCGTCCTATATTATTTGATAAAGTGAAAGAAACCCCCAGAAAATTAATATGGCATTTGGAGGACTCATATTAATTTTAAATAAAACGGAAAGAGTGCTAAGGGCCCCTTCCATCACCCTAGGTACTGTAATCTTATTTTATGAAGTGAATGAACCCAAAAAATTAATATGACATTTGGAGAACTCGTATTAATAAAAAAAATGGAACAGGTCCCTAGGACCCCTTCCACCACCCTAGGTACAGTGTTTGTGTTTAATTAATCTGTATGTCGTAGGTCCAGCAGTGTCCCCTGTACATTCATCCCACTTATTTTTTATTAAAAATAAATAAATACATTAACATTGGCTTTCCCAGCCAGTCCAGCAAAATGGCAACTGTTAATGGTTGGCCTATTTAGCCTAATGGGGGATGGTGGGTAATTTATTGCCAGCAAGTTTGCAATGCATTACACAGCATGTCTGGCATTGGAGGGGTTAAGAGGGACTTGAGTGAGTGTAGGATTGGATGCAGTCAAAGACCTTGAGGGGTCAAACTGACTTTTTCCCAGGCTCGGCAGCCTGTTTATGTGCACGTGAGTGTGTGTTGCTATCCCTTTATATTGTGGCCTATTTGCAAAACTTGACAACTTCAGTTATCTGCTCCTACCCTAAATGGTTCTGTGTAACCCATGCCTACAGCTTTCACTTTTACTTCTTTTGTCAGATGAATAGAATCTTTAATCTCATTGACCACCTTTTGGTTCTAGTTAAAAACAGCTTACAAAAAGGACTAATACCAATTCAAGATCACATTGGATAACTGGCATATACAAAGATGTGCTTTGTAATCTTAGTTGTTTTTCATTGCTGATTGGCTGTGTGAAGTTCACAGAGCAGAGAGGCCCATTGTCTCTTCTCAGTGATTTGTGCTTTCTCACAAGACCTAGGTGATTTATGGGTATATATTGTTAACCCAAACACTCTGGGCATTTTTCATCAAGCTAAAGAGGCGCAATTCTGGAGCAACCCAACTGCACTACCGGAAAGGAAATTAACATTTCCTATTAATCTAAACAAGGTGTTTAACACTTCAAATTTTAGCAAGATTTCCAACGAATGCGCTGAAGACCTCTCTAGCATTCAAGAAGTTAAATGTCCCATTTAAATGAATGGGAACTTACGTAACTTTCATGGCATAATTGGTTTTAGTTTGATGAATATGGCCCGAAGAGTGGAATAATTCAGGGACAAGCCAGCTGCACCACAGGGAACAAAGTTTTTAAAATCCCCCAGTGAGTTAAATGGGACATTTAAACTCTTGAATGCTAGAAAGTTTTCCAGTGGATTGCTTTATAGAACTCTAAATCCCTGTATAAAGGTGGACTTTTAATGTGCAGAGTTCCACATCTAGAACTGCCAGTATGACCAGGGGCATAGCTACGGGGGGGGCAACAGAGGGTGCACCCAGCATCCAAGGAAGTCCTGGCTTCTCCTGCATCCAATAGGTCTTAGTTATTCCTCTGTGAAAATATTTTTGTACTAGGGGGCCAAATAAAAGGTTTGCACTGCCCTCCAATGACTAGTTAAGCCTCTGAGAATGGCCATAAAATTAAGGTTTAAGTGGAACAGTATTTCACTGTCATCTCCGCCATTGCTGTTCATTTGTCCATAGATCACATCAACACTTCTAACAAAATGGAACATAAATCTTATTAAAGGGAATGGCATTTATTGTCATTCCAAATGGTGGGGGTCTTTTTCTTCTTCACCAAACAATTGCTGGAACACATTAGTAAAGAGTTTCATGGATCACACCTGTGGTGTCCCTTTAAAGAAATTTGAACTCTGACTGTATTCAGAGTATTCTTCAATTTTCTCATCTAGGAGAACCCTGCATAGCCTTTTTCTAATTTTCCCGTTAACTCCTTAGCATGACCCTAAAGATAAGTATTTATTAATGTGACAATCAACCGCTTCAACTGCATTATATATAAAATCGAATTACCTATACTTTTTATTTGTCTTCACTAATTTTCTTACACTTTTATGTGCCTGATAGAGAGCTATCAAAATTTGTTTCAAGAGAGTTTTCTGTCAGAGACTGGGAAAGCAGAGAGGGTGCAACGATGTAAAAAATATACAATAGAAAAAAAGACAGTGAAACAATGTAGAAAAGCCTGTCTCTATGCTATAACGTAGAGATCACTCAGTGTTCCAGGGAGACTGCTCTATTATGCCATATCCTTAAAAAATAAAAATCTTTGAAGATGGAAAATAAATAATAAAAAGTATAGATAATTTGACTTTACGTTTTATGCACTTGTAAGTTATGAAAACTCAAAAAAGAAGTTGCCTGTCTCTTATCTTTGCCTCAGTATGGAGCATTGTATCCAAAGAGGGTGCCTCATATAGTACATAATATATAGATTTTGACAATTCAAGTAATCAGTCTGCTATATTCACTAAGGTTGGTTTCTGGGGCCTAGAAACAGTTTTGTATTGTAATACTGGCAATTTTTTCACTTAATTGTATTATTATTTTAATCTTACAGTCTTGATACTAAGACCTATGCCTTTGCTGAAATAGATCATTCTTCTTGATCTGAATCCCATTATTCTGTTACTTGACATTAAGATCGACTTTGATTATATAGAAAGAACTATAAATTTGTCTTTGTGTGCAATTATAAAAGAACTGTTAGTGGAACCACAAATTATATTTCACATTATATTGTAGTATAGATGGAAAAACATTTATTTAACTACTCTACAACTGCTTTGCAGAATTATATTTTTTTAAACATGTAGGATTATCCTATTTCACAAATCAGAATGTCTAGAACTGCAGGGACAACCACTATAAAACTGCATCTAGAGGTATCTCTTGTATCTGGTAGGCTTCATTCCAAACATCTGTTGTTTATTACTAGTTGGGTGGGTTCTTGTGGGTGACAGGAATTAAATATTGCAATCTTTTAATCCTGCAAGTGCCAGAGGGGTATGGGGTATGCAAAGTGTAACCCCTCTGACATTCAAAGGGTTAAAGTATTATTATAGAACTACAAAATGTTACTCGATTGTCACTGTCAAGATTCATCAACAATGCAGCCAGAATATCTCTGACTGAGCAGAGATATTGCTCAGTTTCTTTAATTGATCTACATGTATGAAACAGAAATATCCTGAAATCCTGTTAGTCTTTGAAGACCAGCATTCACAACCTTTAGCCTACTACACCATGCACCTCCTAGAAATGTACTCCTACCTCCCAAAGTTATCCAAAAGCCGATGTATGTGCTGGCACATTGTTCACAAACTGGAGATATCAAATACCATTGGCCAACTCTTACACCAGATAAGTAACTAACAAGGATTTCCTGTATTCCTGCACAATCACAAAGCAAACCAACAGTGAAGACACCTTCAAATAATATCTATTAAATTAGAAAATCTTCAAAACAATGTACTGTTCTATTTATATGTATGTACGCTGTTCTATATATGTTCCAAAAGGGTCATATTTTAATAGCTAGTCTGCTAATACTGGAATTTACCAATTTATTCAAATGTATTACTATAAGGAAATCAGATTACTAGTATTGTTTTTCTCTATATGGCTGTGATGCAGATTTATTTATTTAGCCTTTTACTTTTATAAAATTTCTCCTCTATTTATTACAGGTGCGGGCAAGTTGTGGGCTACAATTCCTGTTCTCTGGCTAGGGATGTAGTGCAGCAATAGCTGGATAGTCATAGGTTGCTCAGCCCTGACCTAATATTATCTCAATATAATCTGTCATGTTAACCAAATAACTTGATATATTATAGCAGAGATGGCCAACCTAATACATTCCAGCTATTGGCTGGCTGGGCATATTATGGGAATTGTAATCTTGAAAAGCTGGAGGGCCTCAGGTTGCCCACCACAGTATTAGAATCTACAAGTACTTCATATTCTCATTTTGTGTAAGAGGATATATACCTTCCCAGCTAATGTCTTTAACCATTTCAGTGCCATGGGGATGACAACATAGCATTTTAATGAAGTCTGATTTTCAGCCCTGTATATTTTATTGATATAAAATAACCATCCAAGAAACTGACAAACCTGGCAACTCTCAAGCTCTTGACCTATATATCAGGGTCTCATGATGAGGGGCCAAATTCTCATGGTGGAAGAGTCCAATGTTACCTATTATCTGGTCTGCCCCCAAATAACCACCACTTTAGAACTCCCCGTGAAATAAGAAGGGGAGGCATGTCTGAGCTGGGGGATGACAAGAAAAGTTAGTAGGTGGGACAGGAAGTGATGAGGAGGTGGGCTTGGTAAAGAGGATATATATAGGACAGAGAATGGATGTACTTCCTTTACAGTGGACAATGGAACAGCGTACCTGTGCAGCTGGATTCGGTACCTGTTTGCCTGGTGGCTGGTTCCAGGAGCTTGCAGTGTGGAGAGGCTTGTTCCTGTTCTGCTGTCCTTGATGCGGCTTCAGGTGGTGATGCTGTGGCGGTTGTGGCTTGGCCGGAGCGCGGCTCATTCGCTCCTCTTCGGGACAGAGTGCGCCCATCTCCTTGCTGGGGTGATAGGACCCGGGGCTGGTGCAGTGGAGGTGCGGCCCGTGACATCAGCCATGGCTGTCGGCATACTGCATGTCTGATGCGAGGGATGGCTTCCGGCAGTGGGTGCTGCGGTGCCGGTCTGTGGACGCGGCGGTCGGACGGACTGGAGCGGTGGCTGTCTTGTGTGCCTGATTTCGCTGGTCCCGACTGTCCGGCCTTCCAGGTGGCGGTGGTGTGGAGTTCTGTCGTTTAGCGAGTGTTCGTGGAGGCTGTCGGTGGGGGTGGATGCTCTGCGCGCAGGTCCTGCTGCTCTGTGCTACCGTGTAAGTGCTCTTGTATGCCCCCTCCGTTTTGTTCCTGTCTTCCCTGCTTCTTTCGGTCTGCTCCTTTGGCTGATGGTCCCCTTCTCGCAGCACTTTCCTTCTCCTTTCCTGGTATTGTTTGTCTAGTCTCCCTTTGGCCTTCTGAGTGGGGCTTTCTCCCCTTTCCCTTCACCCCTCTTTTCTCTCCTTTCCTCCTCCCCCCCCACCTTTTTTGTCTCTCCTTTCCCTCACCCTTCCTTTCTCCCCTTTCCACCCCCCCTTTTTCTTTTTTTTCTCCTTTCCCCCCCTTTTTTCCCTCCTTTCCCCCACCCCCTCTTTCTCTCTTCCCCCTCTCCCTCTTTCTCTCCTTTCCCCCACCCCCCCTTTTCTCTCCTTTCCCCCTCCCCCTCTCTTCTCTTCTTTCCCCCTCCCCCTCTCTTCTCTTCTTTCCCCCTCCCCCCCCTCTCTTCTCTTCTTTCCCCCTCCCCCCCTTCTCTTTTTCCCCCTCCCCCTTCTCTTCTTTCCCCCTTCCCCCCCCTTCTCTTCTTTCCCCCTTCCCCCCCCTTCTCTTCTTTCCCCCTCCCCCCTCTCGTCTCTTCTCTCCCCCTCCCCCCTCTCTTCTCTTCTTTCCCCCTCCCCCCCTCTCTTCTCTTCCTTCCCCCTCCCCCCCTTCTCTTCTTTCCCCCCCCCTTCTCTTCTTTCCCCCCCCCCTTCTCTTCTTTCCCCCTTCCCCCCCTTCTCTTCTTTCCCCCTCCCCCCCCCTCTCTTCTCTTCTTTCCCCCCGCCTCTCTCCTTTCGGTTTGGTCTGCTTCTCTTTTTCTTACCCAGTTCTTCGGGGTGTGGTCGCTCTCTCTTCTTCTGCCACCCCCCCCTCCTTCTCCTCCTCCTTTCTTCCCAGGCTTCCTTTCTACCTTGCAGGGATGCGGACTACCTCCCCCTCCCAGTTGCAGTTTTGCTGTTCTGCGTGGGCGACGACATGTTGCCCGGGGGGGGGCTTCTTTGGGGTGCTCACCCCGTGGAGGCTGGGTGCCTCTCTGTTGGGGGTGGTGCGGGGATGGGGTTTGTCTGGGGGGCTGCGCTCCTACTGAAGGGCATGTGTGGTGCTGACTGTATTTGTGCTTGTATGTGCTGTGATTGTGTATATATTGTGTAACGGAAAACATAAAAAAAAAAAAAAAAAAAAAAAAAAAAAAAAACATAATTTCTCAGATCTTTGTGTTAATTTTGTACACTTACAGTTCTTATTTGGGGGTCTGCTGTTGTCTTGTGTATACATTGCTTGTGGGGGAGGGGTTTTTCTTTTGTAGGTTGCTGTATGGTTCCTGGGAGAGTGGCTGCGGATCTCGGGGAAGGCGGTCGCCTGGTACTGCTGCGGATGCTGGGTTGACGCAGTCCGTCCTGCTATTCCTACGTCTGGGCAGGTATCGGGATGTCTGGGTTTGGACGGTGGCTGGGTCCGGCGTTCGGTTGCTGAAGCTGGGTCCCTTTGTCACTCGGGGGGTCAGGGATGGACGGGCTTCTTGGGTGTGTGGGTAGGGAGCTCACTCCTGTCAGGGTCGGGGTGGCTGGCTTCGGTGCTGGCATTGGTCAGGGGGTTGTTGGGCCTGTGTGTTGTTGTCTCCTGGTGGTGGGGGTCCCCCCCCCTCCTTTTTGTGGGGGCTGACAGTACTGGAGTTTTCCATGGTGTTGGTGGTGGCTGGTGCGTGTGGGTTCCAATTCAGTGGGAGTACCAGGGACGGGGGCTACGGGGTGTCTAGGGCTCTGGGGGAGCGCACTGGGGTTATGGCTCCCTGGGCTATTGAGCTGGTCCTGCTGTTGGGTTTTTGGGTGCCTTCGGGTTTCAGTTTTGTATGCGGGATCTTAGTGGGGTTGGGTGGGGTGCATCTGGGTGGCTTTCTCGCGTCCGGCCCGCTTGGGGGGGGTTCCGGTCGTGGTTTAGGGGTTTTACATGCTGTTCCGCATTGCCTGACTGGGTAGGAGCGTGTAGGGCGCAGCGCTGGGGCGTCTCGTCTCGGGGTCCTCCATCCCATGGTTGGCTTGTATGGGTCTGTGTGGTGGGTTTTGGAGTTTCGGGTTTAGGGTGTGTGACAGCGGGTGTCCTTTCGGTTTCCGGGTGGGGGGGAGCTGTGGACCTTTAGGTGGGGTGTGGGAGCTCTGAGGGTTTTCTCCGGCTTCGCTCCCCTTCCTCGTGCTGATAGGGTCGTGTGGGTCTTCCGGTGCGTTCTTTGTTGGGGGGACTAGGTAACTGACGGTTGGTTCGGATGGTGGCTGCTCGTTTACGTCACGTCCGCTCGTCTTTGGGGGTTTTCTTTGTTTACGCTGCCTGTGTGGAAATTTCGGGGATGGGGCGGAATGCGGTATACATGGCGTGTCGGTTGTGGGTCTCGGCCCTTCTGTATCGGCGGGGGGTTGGTTTGGGCTTGTGGGGTGGGGAGCTGTCAAGTCAGTTCCGGTGTCTTTTGGTTCGGTCCCGTCTTTCTAGGCGGGATTGTGTTGATGGTGGGGTGCCCTTCGGCGGTGGGAGCGGTTCTCTGTGGGTGAGCTTCTTCCTCCGTTACTTTAGGATTGTTTTCCCTTTGGTACTGGTTTCGGGGGGTGGGTCATGGTTTTGGTTTCTGCGTCGGCGGTGTCTTTTGTTTACGGGGGTGGGTTTGCTCACTGATTCCCCTGGGTGTATGGGGGCGGTGTCTGGCAGTTTGGGACTTGGCTGGTGGGGGGCATTCTTTCTTTGATTCCTGGTATTGTACCCTGTGGTGGTTGCGTTGCTTCGGGGCATGGTGTGTGTGCTGGTCGGGGGGGTGTCATTTTCTGGTAGTTTGGGGTTCGTTCTATCTGTGGGTACTCTATCTGTTTCTTCTCCTCCTGTCCTCGGTTTGGGCGTCATTTAGGGGGGGGTGTATGTTTCGGGCCTACTTTCTGGTGGGCCTTGGGCCTCTCTTCTGGGTTGTTTCTGTTGTGCTTCCTTGCTTTCGATGGGCGGCGTTTTGGCGGGGGCTCCGGGGGTTCGGGTTCCTCGGTTTCACTTTCTCCTTTTCCGGTTGGCGATCTGAGTTCGGTGTCTGCGGGGTTCGGATCTTTCACCCAGTCTTGCTGGGGCGTGGTGGTGGGCTGCGTGGGATACCGGTTAGTCATGTGTGTTGGGGAGCTCTGGTGTTCTACGGGTGTTGGCTGATGGGGTTGGGGTTTGTTGTTCGGGCATACTTCGGTGTCTGTCTTTTTCGATCACTTCGTGTCGGCATCGGTGGTTTGTCGTCGGCTTTACTGTATTGGCAGGGGAGGCTCTGGGTTTCTTTTAAGCCTGGTTGTTGCTGGGGTCTCTGTGGTGGAGGGTGTCGTTGGTTTACTTCCTTGATTGTTTTTCCCCTCGACTGGGTCGGCTGTGCGGTTTACTGGCTCCTGTTTCGGGGCCCGTATCCTTACGGAAGTCTGGGGATTCCTTGTTGCTGGCGCTCTAGTTCTTGGGGATTCATTTTTTGCCTGGGATGTTTGGGGTTGTGGATTTGTGGGTTGTACTGGACCTCTTGGTTTCCCGTGTTTGTGGTTGTTGGCTCTTTGCTGCCTCTGGTGTTTCGGGTCCATGTTTTTTCGTTTGGGGCTTTGTGTCCCTCTGGGGGTGGGCCTGCTCTGTTTTGGCGTCCGGCATTTCGATTTGTTTGTTTTTGTCCTTCGGATGGGTGTTTTGGTCTCTCCTTCCATGTTCTGGGGGTTTTTAAGTGGGGGTGGGATCGTATTTGGCCGCCTTTGGTGATTTTGGGTGCCCCCCCTGTTGCTCTGGGGCTGTCACAGTGGCTGGGTGTTTTGGGGTCCTGAGTCGCTGGTGCGGTGGGTTGTGTGATCCGGGTAGTGTTGGTTTCCTGTCCGGCTTGGTGTGTGGTTTGGGGTGTGCGGTTTTTTCCGGATGGGGGCTGTTGGTTTCATGGCTAGCCTGGTTGTTGGGGGGGGGTTTCGTTGGAGGAGCCTTGGTGGTTTTTCCGTGGCGTTTTCCAGGGCTGCAGGTTTGTCCGCGGGGCTTCTTCTGCTCCGGTTCGGGGCGGTGGTTTCGGTACCTGTGGTTTTATCTTTCATTTCGGCTGGGTTTCGGCTTGTTCGGCGGGTGTCCACGTCTTCTTTTGGGGTGTTGTTGGTGGTCGGTGTTGGTTTGTGAGGCTCTGTGCTTGTTTTTGGGTTGCTGGTGGACGTCACGATGATTGGTGGAGTCTTCTACAATCTAGTGCTGATGGGGGCTTTGGCTCCGGCCTGGGCTTTATGTGGGGGGGAAGGGCCTGAGTGAGTAGGTAAACTCATCAGGCCCTTGTGGCGCTTTGGGCCCTTGCCAATGTGGAGAAGGTCTTTAAGTTGGTTATGGTTACAGGAATTTGGTAGGCCAGCGGCCTAGGGGCAATTGGCACCCGGACTATGTCGCGGGTTTAGACACCGGCCTCATTGAGCTACATTTACCGGCTAATGGGGTGCGGTATGGGGGAACAAGTTTGGGGTGAGCCAGCGGCTCAAAATGGGGTGAGCCAGCGGCTCAAAATGGGGGAGCCAGCGGCTCAAAAGGTGGTAGGCAAGTATGGCCTATCAAAATGGAGAGATTGGCAAGGGCTTAAAGTCTGTGTGTTTGTAAAAGTTTATCATGTAAGTTAAAATAAAGCTGTGGCCTGAGTTAAACCCATAATTGGTTGTTGTGTCTTTTCTCGAATCATTCCCCCATGCATAAGACAAGAACTCCCCGTGAAATAAGAAGGGGAGGCATGTCTGAGCTGGGGGATGACAAGAAAAGTTAGTAGGTGGGACAGGAAGTGATGAGGAGGTGGGCTTGGTAAAGAGGATATATATAGGACAGAGAATGGATGTACTTCCTTTACAGTGGACAATGGAACAGCGTCCCTCCCTCCCTCCCTGTTTCTTTGCTGGTTTGGTGTTGGCGTTTGGTACAGGCCTGTGGCCTTTGGTTCTGTCGATTTCTTTTCGTCACAGCTTTGGGGCGCTTTGGGCCCTTGCCAATGTGGAGAAGGTCTTTAAGTTGGTTATGGTTACAGGAATTTGGTAGGCCAGCGGCCTAGGGGCAATTGGCACCCGGACTATGTCGCGGGTTTAGACACCGGCCTCATTGAGCTACATTTACCGGCTAATGGGGTGCGGTATGGGGGAACAAGTTTGGGGTGAGCCAGCGGCTCAAAATGGGGTGAGCCAGCGGCTCAAAATGGGGGAGCCAGCGGCTCAAAAGGTGGTAGGCAAGTATGGCCTATCAAAATGGAGAGATTGGCAAGGGCTTAAAGTCTGTGTGTTTGTAAAAGTTTATCATGTAAGTTAAAATAAAGCTGTGGCCTGAGTTAAACCCATAATTGGTTGTTGTGTCTTTTCTCGAATCATTCCCCCATGCATAAGACAGGTTTCTACACTAGATCCAGTTCTGCAAGAAAAGCAGAGGAAGAAATCCTGCCTGTCTTCTTTATGTTCAAGTTGTCGTAACTCTAAGAGTAACACATTAAATGTTCCTTGTGGACTGATTGAACTACCCCTGGGTTAGAGCAAGAAGGGAACTATTTTCTACAATCTGCCTTTTGGGATACTTTGAAGTTCAATATTTGAAAGTTTTCAGGTGTGATAATTTACCATTGTATTCTTCCAGCAAAGTAATACACCTCAGAAGGGCAGAATAACAGTACAAGCCAGAAGCACACTATTATATTCCTCCAACTGGGCAATACACCAGAACATGTCAACTTCAGATCAATACACCAGAATATCCCCCACCAACAGCTATACACTAGTACTTGTGAAAAGCAGAACAATGCACCATAATATTCTCCCTAACAGGGTAATACCACAGTACATGCCAACAGCAGAGCAATACACCATTATATTCCTCCAACAGGGCAATACCCCAGTACAATTCAACAGAAGAGGAACACACCTTTATATTCCTTCCCAATATGGCAATACACTAGTACATGCCAACAGCAGAGCAATACACAATTAGAATGCCCCCAACTGGGCAATACGCCAATACATGCCAACAGCAGACCAATACACTATTATAATACCCCAACTGGGCAATACACCAGTACATGTCAACAGCAGAGCAATACACCATTATACACACCCCCAACATGGCAGTACACTAGTGCATGTCAACAACAGAGCAATACGCCATTATATTTTCCCCAACATGGCAATAAGCCAGTACATGCCAACAGCAGAGCAATACCCCATTATAATGTACCCAACTGGGCAATATACAGCACATGCCAACAGCAGAGCAATATACTATTATACCCCCCAACTGCACAATACCTCAGTACATGCCAACAACAGACCAATATACCATTATATACTACGCAACTGGGCAATACACCAGTACATGCCAACAGCAGAACAGTACACCATTATAATGTGTGCAACTGGGAAACACACTAGTACATGCCAACAGCAGAGCAGTACACCATTATAATGCATCCAACTAGGCAATACACTAGTACATGCCAACAGCAGAGCAGTACACCATTATAATGCATCCAACTGGGCAATATGCCAACAGCAGAGCAGTACACCTTTATAATGCATCCAAATGGGCAATATGCCAACAGCAGAGCAGTACACCATTATAATGCATCCAACTGGGCAATACACTACTATATGCCAACAGCAGAGCAATATATTATTATATTCCCCCCAACTGTGCAATACTTCAGTACATGCCATCAAAAGACCAATACACCTTTATATTCTACCCATCTAAGTAATACACCAGTACATGCCAACAGCAGAACAATACACCATTATAATCCCCCAGTCAGGGCAATACACCAATACATGCTAAGAACAAAGCAAAAATACACCACTATAATGCCCCAGCAGGGCAACACAATTGTTTTTAATATAAAATGATTAGTAATTCTACTGAAATGTTAGTAATACTACTAAAATATGTTGATTGGTAACCATTTTAGCTTTACTCTCAGGGTCTAGTAGCTATCCATATGTCCATAGGTTCCTTGTAGGTTAATAGCAAGTGCATCCTTTCCTTCTGACTATAATGCGCAACTGCCAACACAACTGATATATTGGGAACGGCAGGAGAACACAGGGCTATAAATATCCACTAAGTGAATGGACAGCAGGAAGAATGTTGATCTTGCAATTTGCTAAACTAACATAAGGTCACCAAACTGGAAAGATATGAGAAACAAACTATAACAATGGGCCACTGAAATAATAAAGAATTAAAACAAAACCCTGGGACATCCGGGCATCTGCTATCTTGTCTGGCTGGATTTTTCAGAACCCCAACTGAGTGCACTGGAATTTGTTGAACAACAAGATCTTTGCACATCAGCCAGTCAAGGTCCATTTGAATCCCTTGTGTTACTGTATACTACTACGTGCAGGTGGTGTTATTGTGACTGTTACACATACTATAGAGGTGGTTTGGTAGAGGCCAGTGCTTCTCAATCAAGTTTAGCTTGAGGCAATCCAACACACAGTCTGGAATGTTCATGGCACTTTTTTCAATTTATAGGACACTTCTAAAGGGGTACAAATACATAAATACATATTTTATATAATAAAAGGCCAGATTATGTTTGTCCCGCTGCAGTCATGTGCAGTAGAGACTGCCCGCGTTTGGACATTCTTTACTGCTCATGATTGCATTGCGTGAGTGAGGAGGCGCATGACTGCATCGCGTGGAGCAGTGAGGTAGCGACAGTACGCAGAGCAGGACTGGCCTCTAAACATGACCCGGACCTTGGCCCGTGTACACGGGCTATTACACTAGTAGTTAATATTAGGTCTCACAATCGGAATGCCAAAAATGAGCATAACATACATAACTATTTCAGTAATTATACATCTAAAAGTCAAAATTCATAATTTAGTTAAAATAGTCATTAAAGTTAGTGGCACTCCAAGCTTTTGCCCAAGGAAAACCATAGTGCCATGGCACACTGGTTGAGAAACACTGGTGTCGGCCTTACACATACTGATCAGCAATA
The DNA here is from genome assembly GCA_037306005.1 of Rhinophrynus dorsalis. Taxonomy (NCBI): domain Eukaryota; kingdom Metazoa; phylum Chordata; class Amphibia; order Anura; family Rhinophrynidae; genus Rhinophrynus; species Rhinophrynus dorsalis. The sequence continues at coordinate 271,795,835 of CM074722.1, read as the reverse complement.
CCAAGACCATGAGCCTCATGTATAATATAAATTGGGTCAATTCTGGGGCAAACCAACGGCATCACAGGGCACAAATACATTCCACATTTCACCAAATTCCATTGGTTTAACCCCCTTGTATGCTAAAAAGGTGTTCACTGCTTTGAGAAGCCACACATTTAAGACATCTCTAGCATTCAAGGAGTTAAAATGCCCATTTCAATTAAAGGGAATTTTCATTTCTCACCTATGGTTCAGTTGGTTTGCCCCAGAATTATTCCACTTGCCCCAGCTTTCTTAATGAAGCCCTTAGGGTTTTATGTATAAGTGGTTTAGTTCTGGAGCACACCATCTGTATCACAAGAGACCAGTGCAAATTGCTCAAATTTGATTTAAATGGTCTTTTTTTTTTAATTACTTTTTATTGAAGAAGTTTTCAAACATAACATAACAAAATGTTCTTAAGAACACACAAGGACATAGGTAAGACATACCCATTAGTAAATAAAAAAAACTCTGCCACACAAAGGCTGTTAAGGGAATACAGAAAGTCATCTAATGGACATTTAACGGTGATTTGCAACCAGACACTTATAAAAACAGTCTTACAGTTGTACACCTAGATCTCCAGGTACATTAAGCAAAAGAATATATGAATAAACATAAAATAAAGAACAACAAAGAAACAAACATGCGCACAACCCAAGGGAGAGAGGGCACCAACACTCCCACCAAGCCCCGCAACTGTAAAGAGTATATTAGTTTGAGGTAGCCTCCAGCACTAGATCCAGATCCCCCCTCAGCTAAAGTAGGTGAAAAAGGAAGCATCGTCATGTTCATTTCACCCCTCTCATCCAAGATCGTAACTAGGTTTTTATCAGTCAGCATCCTCTCACTTATCCATGAAGTGTATAGAAAACAGCGGTAAAAAGCAGACTGTCTAGATGTGTAAATCGGCCGTTTAACCCCTTGAATGCTGGAGAGGTCTATATGGGCCATTGAGTCTTATGGATAAAGAAAACATAGGAATTTTTATTTTGTCCCCTATGGTGTAGTTGGTTTGCCCCAGAATACTCTATTTTCTTTATACATAAGGCTTAATGTTTGTAGCATGAGACAAGATGCCATATAAAGAGGAGGATTCCCTCTCTATTTCCTTATTAGCTATGGGCTGGATTCAATTGCAAGTGATAAATGTACAACTGGATTTTATCTCAAAAATCTTACTGTGGCCTATGGAGATATAAGTATTACATTTATCACCTACAATCGATTCCAGCTCTTTATCTGGTAGAGCAGGGATGCTCAAACCTGTCATCAAGGCCTCACAACAGTGCATGATTCTCCTCTATTATACACAAGTGATCGTCGTTACCTCAGGGAGATGCTTCAAAATGACTGGACCACTGACTGATTCACCTGTGTTGATGTGAGGAGATCCTGACATCCTGCACCGTGGGGGAGACTGGTGACAGTTTGAGCTCCTCTATGGTAGAGGATGCCATATTTATGCTGTCTTAGACCTTTGACTTCCTTTGACCTTTGACCTTTTACTTGAATTGGTTGACAGCAGCCTGGGGCATGCCAATACTCAGAATACAGTGCTGCTGATGTACTATGGAAAACATTCCCCAAAATTAGCATTGATTTAAATGGAACTTTTAACCCCTTCAATGTAAAATAACAAACAAAATAAGTATCTTGTAATACCTTTTTTATTGGACTAACAGAATTTTGGATTGACAAGCTTTCGGGAGAACCTCCCTTTCTCAAGTCTAAAGCATTTAGACTTGAGAAAGGGAGGTTCTCCCGAAAGCTTGTCAATCCAAAATTCTGTTAGTCTAATAAAAAAGGTATTACAAGATACTTATTTTGTTTGTTATTTTACATCTGCATCACTGGACTAATACGGCTACAATCTCCACTCTACAACCCCTTCAATGATAGAGAGGTCTCCATTGCTTTGCAAAGCAATGCACTGGAGACCTCACTAGCATTTGGAGTAATAAATCCATTTAAAGTGAAACTACCACCACTAAAAAACTTTATCCCTAATAATTTCCCATCTGGCGACTAGCTGCTCAGTAGCGCTAGTCGCCAGAATTATTACCTTGTTAAATAGAATTCTCCATGGGCTGACAGGCAGGACAGAGCACAGACATCTTTCCATAGTGATATCTGCACTCCTGCGTTGTCAGTCCCAGCCGGCTCTAGGAGGCATTGCTAGGAGCTGTTCGGCTCCAAAAGAGACTGACAGTGCATTGTGCAGACGTCACTATGGAACGATGTCTGCTCTCCGTCCTGCCTGTCATCCCAAGAAGAATGGAGAATTCTATTTAACAAAGTAATAATTCTGGAGACTAGCGCTACAGAGCAGCTAGTCGCCAGATGGGAAATTATTAGATATCAAGTTTTCGCTGTCATCCAGTTCAGGTTACTGGTAACTTTTGGTAGTCGATCAGCCCCTTTAATAGGCAGGAACAAATCTGAGAAGTGACTGCTGGGTGGAGCCTACCTCCTCTCCTTAGCTTGCAGCTAGCCAATGCCCAACCAGTAAGATTTGTCCCTTGGTCAAGACACAAGCAAGAGAACAGTTATGCTATAGTTTTATCTTTTTTATTATTTTTCTGTTAGATATGGAATACCACCATTAGGAATTGTCAGTGATGGCAATCCGCCTATCACCCAAATGTGGATAGCTCAGTTTACAAGGTACTTTTGTGGACCTAAGCCCTGGGGGAAAATCTTGGCTGTAAGTTCTTTCCCCTGGAGTTGCCCACTGAGGCTTCTTCTTGATCTATGGTAATCTGAAGACAGAAGACCTGCTGAAAAAGGTGAGCACCCTTTGAGTGCTGAGGTCCATATGTCCCATGCTTCCCCTCCGCACAGGGGTCTCATTTGGAGTTTTACATACTCATGCACTCATTGGGTTTATTCTGTATGTCTGTGAGGTGCTTGCAACAAGTTTCTGTGGTAACTTAACCCTTTTGTTGATGGTTAAGCACGTTTTGAGATTGCTTTGGACACTTTCCCTACTGGGACCAGTATTTATTGGGACTACTATTTTATTCTAGTGGCCTTTTTAGTGGTTTTACTTTTTGGTATTCACCTTGTTAACTTTATGTTCGCGAGTGTTTACCACACAGACGCCATTGCTCCATTCACTTCTATGGAACTTTACAGTTTGGGACATATCTCTGCAACCGCTCCACGTAGCGAGGTCAGAGACGGTTCATGTTGTGGGTTTTCCCTTGCTCTATCATCCTGTCAATGTTCTGGGGATGTTGAGGGCTTTAGGGGGCTTCAGGCACTGTTGGGGTACTCTGTCAGCGAAACTATATTTCCCATGGGCGCCCGGTTCGAGCGCTCATTTCCGATTGGCTCCCATCTCGGCAACCATTTTGTGTATTTGCAGATTGAGTATTCTGCGCAGGGCTTGGACTCTCCTTCTCTCCTCCACAGTTTAACCCTTCAGCTACCAGATAAGTCTTATTTATCGTTTCTGGGGTGCATTTATTTATCATACACACTATTTTGTGGGTGTTTCGATACTTTGACCGCTTGACTCTGTGAGAATATCTACTCCATTAGACTCTGGGGCTAAACCTAAGACTAAGGATACTGGGGTGTCTGTGTCCCCCATTGCTCATTGCTCCTAATGTCACTCAGGGTTACTTAGAGAATACTCAGGTCATTTTTGCCCAGCATGCGCTGCTGCCCCTGAACCCCCTGCAGGGGCCTCCAGCCATGCACTAGAGCCAGTATGGATGCAAGAGTTTAAGGCTACTACCAGGGACCTCCAGTCCACCTTACAACTCCTTCCATCTACTTTACAGGGGGTCTTCCACTCGTGGCAGGCCCCTGCCCCTATCAGATCTTCCCTGCCTAAACCACTGGGTGTACCTGATGTGTCTGACTCACCTGAGATGGAGTTGTTGGTGGACTGTGATGATGATGACTGTTCAGCTGTTCCTTCATCTCAATTTTTTGGGGACCCTTTTGAGGCGGACCCCATCCCCTCGGCAGAGGGACTGATCAGGGCTGTGTTGTCCACCCTTAACATTCCCTTGTGCAGGAAGCGTCTTCTGACCCCTCTGATGTTTTCAGGAGCCTGTTAGGTCCCATACTTGCTTTCCACCTAACCCCACCCTTGACCGCTTGGTGTCAGAGAAGTGGATATTTCCAGACAAGAAACCATCTGTGTCTAGGAAGTTTGCTAAACTTTACCCGTTTTCTGAAACGGCCCTCACTCAGTGGATGCCCCAGTTTCCAGGCTTTCTAAGTCCACTGCCTTGCCAGTGGCTGATGCCTCTGCTCTTAAAGACTGGACTGATAAGAAGCTTGAGACTTCTCAAAAGGCTATTTTTGTGACGGCGGGCTCTGCCCTTTGCCCTACCTTTGCTGCTGCATGGGTGAATCGGGCTGTGGCTGTTTGGACTGGACAGCTCAATTCTGCTGTCCGTCAGGGGGCCCCTACTTCTGACATGTTGCGACTTCTTGCTAACATAGCTGAGGCTCAGCATTATGTCTCAGCTGCCCTGTTTGACGCTGTGTGTATGGTAGCCAGGGCGTCTACCATGTCTGTGGTAGCCAGAAGGGCTCTTTGGCTCAAGATCTGGTCTGCTGACACGGCCTCCAAGAAGGCTGTCCTGTCTTTGCCCTTTCAGGGCCTGAGCTCAAGGATCTCATCAACGAGGCCACTGGAGGGAAGAGTTCTCACCTGCCATTGGTCCTGAGGAAGAAGGCGCCTGTCAAAAGAAATCAGCTTTTCGTCCCTTTCAGGCAGACTCATGCCAAGTGACCCAGACGGTCCCTCAGGCTCCCCGCTCCTCATCCAAGCCTAAGCAGCAATGGAGATCCAAGTCCTCCATGAAGCCCAAGGCTTCCAAACCTTCTTCTGCATGACTCACCGAACCCGGGTCCCCACTCACAGGTAGGTGGCTGCCTGCGCCACTACCTTTCAGCTTGGCAGGCCTCTGTGGCAGACCCATGGGTTTTACAAGTGATGGCCATGGGGTACAGAATTCCCTTCACCTCTGTTCCTCCAAGGACCTTTGTTTCTCCTTCACCCTTGGGAGCAGAAAAGCATTGCCTTTTTGAGAAAGCTATACAGGCCAAGGCGAACCCGGAGCCATTTCCCCCTCAGGTGATGGGCTTGGGATTCTACTACAACCTCTTTCTGGCTTTTCTGGATCTTCAAGATGCCTATCTGCACATCCCCATTCATCCAGAGAGTCAGCAGTGTCTCCGCTTTGCCTGCAACAGACGGCATTTCCAGTTCTCTGCTCCCCCCCCTTTGGCCTGACCACGGCTCCTCAAGTCTTCAACAGAGTCCTAGGAGCATTGATCTCCGTCATGCATCGGAACAGCATCAGGGTGACTCCATACATGGACTACCTCCTTCTGAAGGCCTCGTCTCCAGAACGCCTTCACCAGCAGGTGCAGGACTTGATTCATGCTCTCTCCCATCATGGGTGGATCATCAACTTGGACAAGTCAGACCTTGTTCTTTCCCAGAGGATGGTCTTTCTGGGCCTCCTCTTCGACACTCAGAGGGGGATGGTGTTTCTCACGGACGAAGTGGCTCATCAGATAGCACTGAAGGTCCAGGCTATCCTGTCTCAGGATCCAGTTCCAGCCAGGAAGATGTCATCCTTGGTGGGGAAGTTAATTTCCACCATAGAAGCAGTCCCGTTTGCCATGGCTAACACCAGGGGACTTCAGAGTTTTCTAATCCTTGCATGCAGGGCCTGTCCAGATCTCCTGGAGAGATCCCTATCTTTCCCTCTTAAAGTGGAGCAGAGCCTCACATGGTGGCTCAACCTGAACAATCTACTGAAAGACAGACCCTTCCTGGTGCTCTTGTGGACCACAGTGACGACGGATGCCAGCCTCTCTGGATGGGGAGCGATGCTGGGGCACATGAGTGTTCGGGGCCAGTGGTCTCAGGAGGAATCTCTCCTTCCCATCAATGTCTTGGAGCTTTGGGCGATATTTCATGCCCTACATCACTGGACAAGGCAACTGGAGGATTGCCCAGTCAGGGTACAGTTGGACAACACCACAGCGGTAGCCTACATCAACAAGCAAGGAGGCACAAGAAGTCTCGCAGCTTGGCTAGAGGTTAAGGCTATTTTGTCATGGGCAGAGGAGCATGTCCCTGCTATTTCTGCAGTACATATTCCTGGCATAGACAACGTTCTGGCAGACGTCCTCAGTCAGCACACAGTAGTCAGCGGACAGCATCTAGCATCTAGCAGTGGGGTCTTCCTTGCATCGACCTGATGGCTACCAGGCACAACAGGAAGGTTCCAACGTTCTGCTCCCGCTGGGCGGATCCCTTGGCTCTGGCAGTGGATGATTTGTCAATCCCGTGGACATTTCCTCTGGCATACATCTTCCCTCCTGTTCCCCTGTTGAACAGAGTACTTTGGAAGCTGAGACTGGAGCACTGCCTAGTCATTCTGATTGCTCCATACTGGCCCTGACAGGCTTGGTTTCTGGAGCTTCTGGACCTCTCGGTGGCGGAACCTCTTCGACTTCCCCCCTGTCCGGACCTTCTTCTACAGGGTTACCTCTGGAAGGAAGACATTCATCGTCTGGCTTTGACGGCATGGAGACTGAATGCTCAATTTTGAGGAAAAAAGGATTTTCTTCTGGTGTGGTGGCTACTATGCTTAGTGCCCGTAAGCCTGTTTCCTCTAAGACCTACCATCGAGTTTTGTCTACTTTTCTGGCTTGGTTTGCTGAAAAATACCTGTCTCAGCATTTTGACCTTCCTACAGTTCTCTCCTTCCTCTAGGATGCTGTGGATAAGGGTCTCAGTCTGAACTCTCTCAAGGTTCAGACATCTGCTCTCTCTGTCTTCTTTCAGAGGCGTCTTGCTCTCATTCCTGATGTCAAGGTTTTCTTCCAGGGTGTTGCTCATACTTGTCCGGTGTTTAAGTCCCTTCTTCTCAGTGGGATCTTAACCTGGTCTTGGGAGTCCTTCAGCATCCTCCCTTTTAGTCTTTGGCTACCATTCCTCTATGTATGCTGACATGGAAAATGGCCTTTCTCCTGGTGATTGTTTCTGTTCGCTGAGTTGCGGAGCTACATGCCCTGTCTTGTAGACCACCCTTTTTGGTCTTTCACAAGGACAAGGCGGTGCTTCGCACCTCACAAGAGTTTCTCCCAAAGGTGTTGTCAGAGTTCCATATTAATCAGGAGATTGTGGTTCCTTCCTTCTGTCCTAACCCTACTTCTGACAAATAGAGGGATCATCATCTGTTGGATGTTCAAGGTCTCAAGTTCTATGTGCATCGCACTGAGTCCTTGCGGCAGTCTGACACTCTTTTTGTCATTCCTGAGGGTCCTAGGGCAGGGAAGCCTGCTTCCAAGGTAACCATTGCTTCTTGGATCAAGTCCACAATTCGTAAGGCTTACGTACTTCAGAAGAAGCCTGTTCTCCTCAGGGTCACGGTTCATTCTGCGAGATCTATTGGGGCTTCTTGGGCCTACAAGAACCAGGCCTCAGCTGATCAGTTGTGCAAGGTGGCCACTTGGTCATCTGTGCACACTTTTTCTAAACACTAGCGTGTGGATGTGCTGGCATCAGCTGATGCCAGTTTTGGGAGGAAGATCCTGGAGGCAGCCTTGCCTGTCTAGGATCTCTTTAGTCTCTCAGTACTCTTTCACTTTTGAGCCCTGTTGGCTCTAGTTCATGGGGTTTGTTTTATCCCTGTTCAGTGTCCGTTGACACTTTGTGGTTAGTGTTGAGCTATTTATGATCTATAGGTTCATTGGTGCTCTGGTGACTTTGGGGGCCTGCACCTGGTCCTTGCCTTTCTTCCCGCCCTGAGGAACTTAATGGTTGGACATCCCAAAGTCACCAATAACCTGTATTGGACAACAGAGGAAATAGGATTTTAGTCTTACCTGTTAAATCCTTTTCTCTTAGTCCATACAGGTTACTGGTCTCCCACCCTGTCAATGGACCATGCTTAGCTCTCCTGCTGCAGAATGTGGGGGTCCTTTCGGGTTCATGCACACAGGAATGTTCCTTTACCTTCTTACTACCTAGTCAATAGTTAGTCTGCAAATCTTACTGGTTGGGGATTGGCTAGCTGCAAGCTAAGGAGAGGAGGTAGGCTCTTCCCAGCAGTCACTTCTCAGAATTGTTCCTGCCTATTAAAGGGGCTGATCGCCTACCCAAAGTTACCAGTAACCTGTATGGACTAAGAGAAAAAGATTTAACGGGTAAGACTAAAATCCTATTTTTTAGCTGTGGTAGTTCCGCTTTAAATCAATGCACATTTATTATGTGTCCCCTAGGGTGCAGTTGCTTAGCGCCACACTTGCTCCATCTTTCCTAGTACATCAGTCACACAGAGGAAATTCTGGACTCTAAGGGACAAATAAAATAACCTTCCATATTCCATTGTGAAGTAATGCATTGGCGGCCTCACTAGTATACAGGGGATTGAAAACTCATTTAAAACAACTGATTATTGTTTACTATGGTACATTTGTTGCCCCAGAATTGCCCCACTTCATCTTAACACATCAACCCCAGGGAGTTGGATAATCCCTGTTCCGACAAGGGGGATCAATTATAGGATGCATCTGAGGCCCTGAAACCACCCTGGATTATGATATATCTGAATATCCAGGTTGATTTCACAATACAGTAGCATTATTACCAATCACTTGTCAATAATCCATGGAAAAGGATCATATCTGAGTTCTGGAAATGACACCTGTGCACCATTCTTACACTGAACTCCAAGATCTACATCTGAGAATTTAATGAATTGATCAAGTGTCCTGGCCTGTGTTCAATTGTCTTCTTCATCAGAAATCTTCTGACCATTATTGTCATGCTCAGCTAATTCGGAAGAGGATGGAGAGCAGGTCTCATAATTCAGGGAGCTTAGGAGACACTAATGAAGGTTTGGGGATTGGCCTTCAAAATGAAACACTAACATCTACTGTTTTTAAGGAACATTAATACCAAAAAAATTAAATAACTTGGTATAACTTTAACTCTTTGAGTACCAGAGAGGTATCCAACTCAAAGAGTTAAATATCACTTAATTACAGCTAGAATATAACCCTAGACTTATTTTTTTAATGTCTGTAAATGCACCCAATCAGATTGTATTTATTTAACCATTTGAGTACCGTTGCAAAGCAATCCTTTGCACACTCCCTCTGGCACTCAAAGGGTTAATGTTGTTTTGTGCTAATCAGAGCCCGTTGATTCATTGTGATTCATGCTCAATGGTCTTGGATTCAGAAATGAGTTTATCTTATCTCAGCCCATTTACAGGTAATCCTGGTCAATCAACACGAACCTTAGAAAAGGCAGAAATGTTTGCTCCCTTGGAGCATATATATAAGACTAGATTTTAGGCCTCTGAAGACAAATACAATATTTAAATATGCTAGCATGAAGCACAGGGTAATTAAGGACTTAGGGTTTTGACCCCGGGTGACTGGCCAAATTCTCATGGTGAGAGGGTTCATTGTTACCTACTATATGATCTTCCCCAATTAACCTCTTAATTGGTCTCTACAATAGATCCATTTCTACCAGAAAAGCAGAGGATACAGTCTCTCTACCCAACTTTGAGCCTGGCTGCCCTGATAGGGGTGGTTCGCTCACTGGAGAAAAAACATCAAAATTCTATGTCTGCCACCGATTTTGACCTACTCTCCCAAGCACATGATGATCTGGCCAACTATCATGCCACCTCTCTTACCAATTTTTATCATTAGATGAAATTACGACATTACCTTCATGGTAACAAGTGTGGCAAACTCCTGGCAAGGCTGGTAGCAGTCAAACAAAGTAAACACTTTATACGCTCGATTCGGGGTTCCGACGGGGTCCCAGTTTCCACTTTTCCTGATATGGCTGCTGCTTTCCGTGATTTTTATGCCTCGCTCTATAATCTAAAGCCGCAGGACACTGAAGGTGTGGAACCGGTTTTCCAGAAGAAAATCCAGTCTTTTTTGGGCCGTTCTGAGATGGCACCCTTAATGCCCCAGGTAATAGAGGCTATGGAGGCACCCATCTCCAGACTGGAATTAGAGAAGGCTTTGGCAACGACCCCACTAGGGAAAAGCCTGGGCCCAAATGGTTTCCCAATTTCATATTACAAGGCTTTTCAAGACTGCATCCAACTGTATTCATTCAGGTCAATTTGTCTCCACACACATGCTTACTGCTCATATCTCTATAATCCCCAAGCCAGACAAGGACCTATCTCAATGTGGTAGCTACCGCCCAATTTCCTTGCATAATACTGACCTGAAGATTTTTGCTACGATATTAGTGAACAGACTGGGACCTTGTCTTCCCCAAATGATTCGCACTAACTAGGCTGGTTTTGTCCCCAGGAGAGAGACCAGAGACAACACTACCAAAATATCTGGCCTCATACAGACAGTCCTTCTTAGGGAACTCCTTACCTATTTGGGCCTGGGGTCCAAGGGTCTTCATAGCATCCTTAGCTTATATCACCGCCCCTCGGTGAGGGTATCTGTCAACGGCTTTTTTTCTAAGCCTTTAGATATATCGAATGGCACAAGACAAGGATGTCCTTTGTCTCCTATAATATTTATCTTGGCCATGGAGCCCTTGCTGTCTATGGTCCGTAGAGGTGAGCAGGTTGTGGGAGTACCAATAAAGGGTGATTCTACCAAAGTGTCGTGCTTCGTAGACGACATGCTCTTCTCACTTTTAGATCCGAAGCAATCCCTACCCAGATTAACTGTTTTCCTGGATGAATACAGTGCAATTTCTCAATTCAAAATAAAGTATTCCAAGTCTGAAAAACTGGCCCTTGTTCTTTTGCCCGCTGCTACTGACCACTTGAAATGGCGGTTCCCATTTTTTTGGGCCATGGATTCTATTAAATATTTGGGGGTCCACATCGCTCCGAATTTTGGTGACACAGTCCAGATAAACTTCCACTCTCTCCTACGGCGCTTGAGAGTGATATTGGACGATGGAGTCCCTTGATGGTCTACTGGTTTGGCAGAATAAACCTTCTGAAAATGATTGTGTTACCCAAGATTCAGTATCTGTTTAAATGTATTCTGCTTAAATTCCCTAAGTTCCTTTTGAAGACCCTCCAGAGCTGTTTAAATTCTTACAACTGGGCAGGTAAGCCTCCATGCATCGTAGCGAGGAGACTGTGTCTATTCGGCTCTGGTGCCCTTCTGGACCTCGATTTGGGGTAGCTTAAGACAGATCCTGAAACTAACCCTCCCATTAGAATCTAGACTCTACCTGTTTTCTGACCTGGGACAGATATCTTTATGTACTTCCCCACTACTGAGATTGCTACTACACCTCCTGAACTCTGCCAGATCATTGATATCGATCCACTGGAAGGACCCTGTGGCACCCACTGTAACTGAATGGAAAAACAGTGTTAAGCTTGCTCATGCCCTGGAGAGGACCATGCTGAAGCGACTGGTACTTTGCCAGCTTATCTGGAGATATGGTCGTCTTGGATATCCTGGTAGAGTTTGTTTCCTACCTAAGCATCCTGCTTTCACTTTGCCACAGCACATTCTTATATGGGACTCTTGAGACTGGTGCCTCCTCCTCTCTCTCTGCTGTAGAATTTGTTCTGCTGGCCTTCTATCATTGTTGCTGCCTCCTGCTTATCATCCTCTGGACCTTGTCTGGCCGATACCTTGTTTATTACATCTCTGTAGCTTCGCCGCACACCCACTCATATCATCTCACCTGCCCTACATTCAATCATGCCTGCCCCCTGTCCCTTCTCTTTTCTGGTATCTTTCCGGCTCCAGGACCCCCTTGTCCTTTCTTCTCATCTATATGAGATTTGGATTGCTACTAATAGTGAATATGCTCTTCTGTTTGCATGCTCCCTAATGTTACTGTCAGCTGTACTGACTATTGTTTATATCATCTGCCTGATTGTCTTAAGTAGGAATACCTAATCTGTTTATAATGCCATTTGCCCTGTTACATAGGCTGAATTGCATTATTTGATTTTGTATTGATGTGTTATTTCCAATAAAGCTTTAAAAAAAAAAAGAAAAAAAAGCAGAGGACGAAATCCTGCTTGTCTCCTGTTTGTGCAAGTTGTAGTATCTCTAAGCAGTAACATGTTAAAGGTTCCTTGTGGACTGATTGAAACACCTATGGGTTAGAGCAAACAGGGAAATATTTCCTAAAATCTGCATTCTGAGATACTTAAATGGTCAATATTTCAATGATTTCAGGGTCAGCCCATTTTGAAAGTTCCCAGGTATGCTTGAGGAGAGAGCAATTACATATTTTTTAGGTTCCTTCATGACCTATACACACTTCTTTGTGTAGCTGAATAATATTTACACAGACTAATATATGACTATTGACTGAGGTTTAGACAGACATTAATGTGAGTTTTATTGCTGTGGCGCAATGTGATACACTTATATACACATCACACGGTCTGATCTCCTAAAAAGAGGGACACCATAGAAGGAAAGAGGGACATAGGGATGTGGGTCTCAGAGGCACTGTCCCCCATAAAGAGGGACACTTGGGAGGTATGAACAAACTTTCATACTTTTCATACAGTTCCTGTTAAAAAATGCACTGAGAACAAGTCATCAAATGAAAACAAGTATAAATGTTTTTTTCTTATTTTTGTTTTACTTTTTTATATTATTATCAAACTATCAAACTTTTTTACCTACTTGGAGCGTAATTGGAAATGGCTTCAATGGGGTTTTTTTGTTGCTTTTTTGCCTCCGTCTGGATCAAGAGTGGGTATTTGCCATGGGCTAAACTTGGTGGACGCATTTCTTTTTTTCATCCTCATTAACTATGTTACTATAAATATAGCGGTAAAAGAAAGCCCTACTTATCCTTAAAAATGGTATATAATCTGTGTGAGTGTATGGTGAACAAAGGCATACTAAAAAGGCCAAAATTGCTCTTGTCCTCTAGTGTAGAAAAAAAATGCCCATGTCACCAAAGGGTTAAAGTTTAGTTGTTCTTGAAGATAATTAAAAATTGCCTATATGCTGAAATAGCCGTTTGTTAGTTATTTTATCAAAAACTATTTATATTACTATTAGTTGGTGGCACAGTGTAGCATGTTTGGATGAGTAGTTTATGTGCTGTGCCAGTATTACCACATAAGGTGAAATAAAAGAATCTAGACAGAAGCCAGACACTGTGGGCATTTGGAATAGCACACTGTGCTTGGAATTACCATATAGTGCCACACTGTGCCACAAAAACATAAGGGTTAATATGTCAAAAACAACTTACTGCGCAGAAAAGTGTCTAGTACAACAAATAAGGACATTGTAATTGTAATGCATCAAAACGTCTCAGGGTGAAAGGTCCACTGTTCTTCATCTCCCCAGCTATGTCATCCTACTCCTTGTTGGAGGGCCTCAAGACTTCTAGTACAGGTGCCAAACAGAAGATTGGGGGCATATGTATAGAGTGAAATGTGGAGCAATTTTTGGACTGCAAATATTTATAAACTGAACCTCTTGGATGCCAAAAGAGAGGTCAGACATTGGAGAACACTCTAACATCCTTTGGGGTTTAAGGTCCCATTAACCCTTTGAGGACCAGAGAGGTGCGCAATGCATTACAAACCGGCAGGAGCTGTTACTAACAGTTTGATGAAAATGTATGTATGTTTGAGCTGTAATATCTTTTGAATGCATAACTACCAGCAGTGTCTTGGATACATACCTGGGAACTCTCCGGATTTGCCCCAGAGATTCTGGTTTTGAGAGTGAATTACCGGGTCTCAGTGGCAGAGGCTGATTCTCCGGATGTAGGGAGTTTGCTTTTAAACTCTGCCTACTTCTGCTCTTTCCCACTCAGTTCCTCCTACTTTTCCTCATTCATTACTCAGTTCCTCACTCTTTTGTGATGCCACCAGAAAGCCACACCTCATTTGATGGTAAACCACACGCCCTTTTTGCAGCAATTATATCCTCCAGCAGCACCAGAGGAATCCAACAGAAGTTCCCAGCTATTCTTGGATACCTCTCTGGGACTCAAGTTGTTAAATCAACAGGAAAAATCCTATAATTATAATTAAAAAAAGTTCAGCTCTACTTCAATATGTTGAGCATTTGCAGATTCTGAAACCGTTAATTTTATCCTTAAATTGTTAGTCCTGGGGGAGAATTTCACCTCCTTCCCTAATAAAATGAAGCAAACACATACATATTAATAAGGAACTTAGGGGCATGTATAAATACCATTCTTAGTGGAAGTGGAAGTAACAGTAGCGACAGATTATATTCATAAAGTAAATCCACGATTATAAATATGTTGCTGTCTGAGAAAATGTGCTAATGAGAAACTTTTTTTCACATTCATATCTATCATTTAACTTTCTATATATACTTCAGTTAAAAATAGGTTATACTTGGTGTTAAAATTGTAATCATTAACCCCTGAATGACTGGTTATGTGTCAGGACCTTGACTGTTTTTTTTTTCCCCTGAAGGACCAGTGGGAGCACTGTAAGCACTAACAGGGTCTGAAATTGACCTCTCCAAGTCTGGAGCAGTCTTTCTCAGAACACTGTTCAGAGTGCTGGTACAGGTCATTAGTCATGTGTGCCGACACGCTGACAACAATCAAAGTGGTCATTAAAGGAAGGTCACTTCCCTGGACTCTGGTTGTTAAGGGGTTAAAACTGCCTTTATTTTATTTGAATTAGCACATTTATTTATTATGTTGCAAGGCTATTCTTATTTAGACCATGTCCAAAAAAGTCAACAGATTGGCAGTACCAATTAAAGAAAACATCACTAAACATTTATATGTATCCACACGAACCCTCACCACACAAAGGTATCAGGAAGTCTTAGTACTCAGGTGCCAGGACTCTTCCTGTTGTGTGGGAGGGAGGGATTACATCTTACTGTGCCATGGAGCTCTTTAACTATAAGTCAGAGTTCCCGCCCAGTGCTGCAGCAGGAGGTGAGCTGGACTACCATCTAGCCCAACAGTTACAGGGCAACTGAAAGTACTCTTCCATGTTCAGCCTCCATCACATTCCCAGCCTCCTCACTGGATGACCCTCCTGGCAGGACCTCTGTAGGCTGGCTGCTGTCATCTGGCACTGCCTACCAAGCTACAGAGGAGGCACTCCATCTCAGGGTTCGCTTATGAAACGTCGCTTTTGAAATGTTGTGCAGCTATACGCCACATGTCACATTGTTTCAAACGGCGATATGAGAACCTCGCACTGCATAAAATTGTGAGGTTCTCATGTCGCCTCTTAAAACGTCGTTACTGCATACAGCTCCCATCATCCTTACCAGGCAAAGAAGGAATTGGTACATTTTATCTAATTTATCCAGTCATGTTTCATGGAAGCTAGTGGAGTAATGGAGGCACCATTAGTTCATAATTAATATAAGCTCCTTACGGTGGGAAAAAAAGGCACATGAAGAACCTTCAGCCGCCCCCCCAAACCCCCTTGCATAGCACTGCACTGGCTCTCTCTCCTTCTGGCCTGTCTACAGGCAATCCATGAACAACAATTTAGGGTCCTAAAGTAGCTGTATACCGGCACTGAAAAGACAACTAAAGCACGGAGCAGGGGAGAGAGAGCCGGTGCAGCACTGTGCAAGGGGCTTGGGGGCAGTTGAAGGTTCTTCATGTACCTTTTTTTTTCCCACCGTAAGGAGCTTTTATTAATTATTATGAACTATTGGTGTCTCCATTACTCCATTAGCTTCCAGGAAACGACTGGATAGAGAAAATCTATCAGTTCCTTCTATGCCTAGTAAAGATGATGGGAGTTGTATGAGGTAGCGACATTTAAAGAGGCGACATGAGGACCTTATGCTGAGCGAGGTTCTCATATTGTCATTTGAAACAATGCGACATGGTTAATGCGTTTTATAGCCGCACAACATTTCAAATGCAACGTTTCAAATGGATACCCATCCCAGACATTCTGGAAGGGCCAGAGGTTAAAGGAGAGAGGGAACTGAGAATTTAAGAGCACAGAGGGGTTGACGAGAGGAGATGCTCCTTACCATGATGTCTAGCAAAAACCAACATTGTTATTATGTAAAATAAAATGTGACATTAAAGTATATGGTGACATGATTCACTCAGTAAAGCTCAATGAATTACATTTGTTTCACTTAGTAAGGACCTGCTTACCTGCTAACTTGTTCATGGCGAAACTTGAACAAGATTTTCTGTCCACCTGAGGCACTAAGCCACTAGCATACTTCCGCTACATAGATGACATCCTGTTAATCTGAACTGCCTGTGAAAAGGACCTTACACAATTCCATGCCAGATTTATCCAATTCCACCCAACCATTAACCTCACTCTGAACTACTCTGTGGAACACATACATTTTCTTGACTCCATGATCTACATCCAGGAACAAAAAATACAGATATCCCTGTATCACAAACCCACAGACAGACCACCATACCTTAGATATGACAGTTTTCACCACAAACATACCAAGCATGCCATCATCTATAGTCAAGCTATAAGATACAACCGCATCTGTTCAGATAATACAGACAGGAACAAGCATCTCTATTCACTAAGGAAGGCATTCAGGAATCAGGGATACCACCCAAGAATAATAGACAATCAGATACATAGAGCCAACCAAATACCCGTAGAAACATTCCTTGAATACAGACCACGGGCAGAGAATAACAGGGTACCACTTATGGTCACATACAATCCCCAATTGGAAGCCCTGAGAAGGATTGTAAAAGTCTTACAACCAACCCTTCATAAAGATGATAGATTAAAAGTAATTTTTCCAGATCCACCACTTATATCATACAGACAACCCCCAAATTTAAAGAAAATTATTGTCAAGAGCCAATTGCCACAAATCACAAAGAATGGAACATTCTGTTGCGGATTAAAATATGTGAGACCTGTCCGCACATTCAATGCACAACAATGATAAAAATACCAAGTACACAGCAATACTATGAAATTAATGGTTCATTCAATTGCTCCTTTTCAAATGTAGTATATCTCATAACTTGTACACAATGCCCCACAGGAGGTTACTACATTGGGAAAACAGGACAGACACTGAGGAAAAGAATGAACCTTCATTGCCACACAATAAACAGAAAAAAGGTTGACACACCAGTTGGTCAGCATTTTTGCAGTCCAAATCATAGTCTACAAAATATGAAAGTCACCATACTCAAAGGAAACTTTAGAACCCAAAGGGAAAGAAAAATCTGGGAATTTAAATAAATGGATCTATTTGACACACTGAAAACAGGGCTAAACCTTGGGATGGGCTTCATGTCTCATTATAATAGATATAACATTTTGGTATTTGATTGTATAAAGATAGATCTGTTCAAGTCACAGACTAACAGGCTCTTTACACCTCTGTGTTAATGAACATTTCCTTGTTCCCAGGACTCTGATCTAACCCTGTGCATATCAATTCATATCTTTGCAGACTGTATGTTTATTAAGTTAATTGACCCCCCACTGTGTACTCATATATTTTGTTTCAAATGTATATAAATATAAATGCACTGTTATTCTAGCTTTATTTGTTAACCCATGCCTGAAGAAGGGACCTTAGTGTCCTGAAAGCTTGTACTTTTTACGTCCTCAGTTAGCCATTAAAAGGTATCACCTTTATACCACTCTTGTGAGTTTTTCGCTACACTGAATCCTATCTACTCCACTGGCTATCACAGTACCATCTTTTTTTTTAAGGACCTGCTAATACGCTTCCTCTAATATAACACACATGCTCTAGTTCGTGGAGAGAGAGAGAGGTTTGCAACCCCTATAATGCAAATATATCTGCTGCGTGTTTGTACATATTCTCAGGACCTCAGCAATCAAAGACATTTACAGCAACCTCCCCCATACACACACACAATATCCTAAATCTGTTAGGGGAGCATAGGAATATCTTCTTAATTAGAAAAGTGGCCTGAACTGGAAATGATTTTGAGTTTATGCCCAATTCCTAATCTATCAGACCATTATATATAATTGATCTGCACACTCCTTTGTTTCTCGTGGGCTTGCTATAAGTGCCTGTGATTACAGATGTCCTGGGGATGTGTGCAAACATAAAGGAGATGTTCCTATGCTCCTCTTTATGTATAGTGATTTGGTGATTATAAACCTATTCACATATAGCTGCTTTATCTACAATGATGTATTAAAACAGATATTTATAACCAAGTTGAATGAAATGGGATTCTGAGATGTCTCACTAGGTTATAAATATCTGAATACCTGATTCCTAATCTATCAGACCACTATATATTAAAGGATAGGGTTTTTACGATCATATCTTCATGGATTCTATCACAATTTCAGTTGAAAACTGTGTGGTTGGTATCACTAGTATAGCCCCATTTCAAATATAAGCCTTGTAGCTTCATTTGTATAGCCCCACTTCAACTGTAATCCCTGTGGTATCATTTGTGTATCCGTATTTCAAGTGTAATATGGTATCACTAGTATAGCTCCATTTCAATTGTAAGCTCTGTGGTATAATTTTTGCAGTCCCGTTTCAATTGTAAATTCTGTCTAATCATTTGTGTAGAACCATTTCAATCATGAGCTCTTTGATACATTTTAACTACTTAAGATTTTAACTACTTGGATGCCAGGGAAGTGCCCAGTGCATTGCTTTGCAATGCGTTGGGGACCTCTGGAATTCAAGAAGTTAAATCATTCATCATTGTCTTTTATTAAATAGGTACCACAAGAACAATAGTCTAACTAAAAGGTTTGCATTGTGCAGTTGCCTTGTTCCATAATTGTTCCTATGATTTATGTCCGTGACAGACAGCAAAACTGACAAATACCGCTTGCCAGACAATCGATTGGAACATTTCTCTTTGAGATTTTGTGTTTCTTGGACATTGAATCATTTCTTGACAACATGTGACTCTTGTTTGTGTTATGCCTTGTTCCTTTTCATAGAGGCACTAGACATGCACAAGGAAACATGAAGCAAACCAACTGCATTGCATGACAAATACAAATTCCCCAAATTCCCACTGATCTAAATAAGGCTTTAAACACTTTGAGTGCCACCACAGAGCTATCTAGTGCATTGCACTGGAAACATGTCTGAAACTCATTGGGTTAACCAATTAGTGCCAGAGGAGTGACCGATGCATTGTGAAGCAATGTGCTAGATACCCCTCTGGCAATTAAATGATTAATCTCTTGAATGATAGAGGGGTATCCAATTTATCGTGAAGCAACGCGATGGAAACCGCTAGCATCTCATTTAACCCACTGAATGTCAGAGAGGTATCTAGTGCATCTTGTTGCAATCCCTAGAGTGTTAACCCTTTGAGTACCAGAGGGGTAAAAATATACTGTAATGCTTTTGTACCATATATTGCAGGAGTAGACAGTGTGAACTGTTGTTGAACTAAAATATCCATATTGCAGGGGATGATAGGAGCTGTAATACTGCAGCAGCTGAAGGGCCTCCTGTTGATCACCCCATATCTATCCGCTTCCATTTATCAGAGTAATGTCTGAACTTTTGTGACATTGAGGCTTATGTACTTAGACAAACTAGAGCAAATGTGGGGAAAACCACTACGCCATTGGGGATAATGCATTGAATGCCTCTCTAGCATTCAAAGGGTTAAAAGCCCTATTTGAATCCGTATATATTTAGGGACTTTGTTGTTGTACCCTATGCTGCAGTTGAATTGCTCCAGAATTGTACCATCCTCCTACATGATTAACCCTTTAAGTGCCAGAAGGGTGACAATGCATGGCACTAAAAGGGTTAAATATTATAAACAAGATAAACAGCCCCATACATCCATGTATACTGCCCCCCCACACCCACACACATATACCATGCAGTGGGGGGCGGCACTTGGTTTTTAGGACATTTAGAAAATTCCTCAAGACTCCTCCATCCTAATACCAAGCAAATGGGGCAGGGGATAATTGATCCCACTATGTTATAGGATGTCAACGTTAATGAACATGAGATAGAGTCTGGTGTGGTAGTGTGTGAGGGGCTAACCTTCTGTTCTTAACCCCCCTCCCCCAGTACTGAGGGACAAATAGCAAATTTGTTTACAAATTCCTCCTGCAGAGAATGGGGTTTAGAGGGATCAGTATTACTGCAAGGCTGCTGTTAGGGGTGACAGATGGTGCAGAGACTAGACAGGCCCAGGATGGCCTTGCACACTCCAGTTACTGCCTAGCCGGAAACATAAGTAAAATGCACCTAACGTTTTAAATTTGTATGTGATGAGATTAATTACCTTTTAATTATATATTTGTAGTTGCTCATCCAATAAAAATGAATGCAAAAAAAAAAAAATATATATATATATATACACATACACGATACACACACTATATATACACACACTATTCAACAGTCTAGTAACATGAACTAATGTCTAATATAAACTAACAATGAAAAATCACCACTTATTTAAAATGGGCCTTTAACCCTAACCATTCATAATGCACTGAAGTCATCTAAAGCAATCAAGGGCCGGTAAACTCCATTCCAATCAACAAGGGATTTGGAAATTTGTATTTGTCCCAAATCCAAATATCCCAGTTGGTTTGCCCCAGAATTACAGCACTTTTATTTTGAACACAGGGCCCTTATTAACCCTTTGAGGGCCAGAGGTGTATGCAACACATTGCAGAGCAATGCATTTCGTACCACTCTGACACTCGAAGGGTTAAAATTTTGTCACATCCGTTTGTCTCATCATCTTTATGGGGAGATAATGCGTACAATTTACTAAGCAGCAAATGTAGATGGTAGCTCCACTTAATGAAACAATAAAAGTTGTATTCACTCAAAAGAGAATGTGAATTTCTACAAGAGCATAAAACCTGATACTTTTACAAATGAGCTTTGTGTGCACATCTGGGGATGGACTAATATGATTCCCCATTAACCTAGGTGCTGGAACTGTTCTTATTGTCCTGCACTTGTCAATTGATTATGTACAAAGGAACCTATGGTGAGAATTCTTCAGTTAATGCTGCAGATGCCAAGAGGAGGACAGTTGGAAGTATACAGGCATTTTGGGGCATTCCATTGCTCTATTCCTTGTTTAATGCTATGTACTAACAAGGAGCAGAGGAAAGTGGAGTGACTTTACTCCATATTCCTGTGAGTGCTATAGCGGATGGCTTGCTGGCATTAAAGGCTTAATGAGGGCAAAGTATATGAACTGGTATGCACTAAATCAATCATATATATGCTCTATTACATATTTTAAAATGCAGTCATGTGATTTGTATGCCAACACTTCATGAGTTTTGCTGGCCACTATTTACTGAGCTAAGAAAGTAGTGGAATAGATTTTCTACGTGTGTGTATCTGCCTATAGTAAAATGCTTGGAGAAGTCGGCTTAGGTGGGGAAACAGATGCAATATGTAGTTTTTGTGTATTTTATCTCAACTGAAGCTGGACCAAAGAGGTCCTCATCTATAGGTTAATATGGACTTCTGTGGCTTGCCAAGATCCCAGAAAAAAATAGGAGAACAAACCAGTTTTCTCACTTAAAGGGGAATTATCACCCCAAATAAAATCCCCCCCCAACAATTAGCCATCTTGTGATAAGCTTAACAGTAGTGCTATTTGCCAGCAAAATTACCGTGTTACTCAGAAATACTACTTTTGCCCAGACTGACTACGAGACAACAGGGCAGACATCTTTCCTTACAGACATCTGCCCGACTGTGCTGTCAGTCCCAGTCTCCTCTAGGAGGCCTTACATGGTACTTTTCGGTAACAGAAGGGACTGACGGTGCAGGCGCACAGATGCCCCTAAAGCGCTGTTGCCTGGCCATCAGTCTCGGCAGAAGTAGGATTTCTGAGTACTGAAGTAATTTTGCTGGATAATAGCACTATTGTTAAGCTTATCGATAGATTGCCAGTTGTTGGGGGGAGGCTTTATTTGGGGTGATAGAACAAGGCAGGAAATGAGCATTCATCCTCTGCGTTTCATTAATTTATAAAACATGAGCCCTTTGAGTGCCGGAGTACTCATAGGGTTAACATACTGGATGTTATATCTCACATCAAACATATAGTAGACGGATAGTGTAACACTTACACTAAGGGCCTTATTCATGAAGCAAAAGAGGTGAAATTCCAGATCATATTAACTGAACCATAGGGGGATATAAAAATTCCCCAGATTCTCATTGAGTTAAATGGGGCTTTTAACCCCTTAATTGCTATGTGCTGGAGATATCTCTAGCATTCAAGGAGTTAAAAGTTCCATTTAAATTTGTAAGAATTTTCATTCCCATGTATGATGCAGAAGAGCAGAAATGTGTTTGATACATAGGGCACTATATGGGGCAGGAAAATGTTAGTATTGGTTTAAATGGGGCTCTTAACCCCTTGAGTGCTAGCATTCAGGAGGTTAATCCCCCCCATGTAAAATCAGTGGGAATTTGAGGATTCTTTATTTGCTTTCTACAGTGCAGCTGATTTGCCCCAGACAAACGAAGGGATGCAGCAATGCACTGCAGACCTCTCTGACATTTAATGGTGAAATGCCCAATTTAAGTCAATGGGAATTTTGAATAATCCTCTATGGTGCATTTTTTGCCTCAGAGTTGCTCCACGTTTATCTTGATATATTTGCTGCACAGTGTCAGCTGTGTTGTGGTCCTGTTTGACAATGAAAAGGTTAAAAGGTGTTAGTCCTCCTGGGGGTTTCTCTCATGCATGGGATGAATGACCAGGCGGCTCCCCACACTCCCTTCCTTCCTGTTCAGAACTCCCTGAGAAGTGAATTGTGGGACCTACAGCCCTGCTATCTCTAGCTGAAGTCAGATTCTGTCTCCAGCAGATCCCACAATGCAAAGCAGGTCACGTCTGTCTCCTTCATAAATGGATCTCACGTCTCTTTCTTTTTATAAATTCATATAAATAACTGGGTTTGTGGCCACATAAGCCTTCAAGGACCAGAAGGGATGTACAGAGTATTTCTTCACATTAGTCTTTTTAAACCATCCTCTTCTTGTTCTTTCTGATGAGTGTCTGCATTTGTTAATCAAAGATGTAAAAATAATCCAGTCTCATTTGTAATAAAAGTCATGAGCTAGTAAAGAGAAATCAGAGCATTGTCAGTGTCAGTACAATTATGTCACGTGTGTATCATTATCAGAAGAACCAGGCACTCAGGAATAGAGTAATAATAAATTCATTGAATATGTAATTTCCAGTGCAATTAAACAAATAACATAGGACCCAAAGCTATGTGTGCATAAAAAGCTAACCATCATTTGCTGCTTCCCCACATCACCCATACCAATACATTAGTAACTATGGGACTTGTAGAAACGTTGAGCAATGCAATTATGGGCTAAACCAAGTGCATCATAGGGGACACATAAATATCCCCTGATTGTCATTGATTTAAATATGGGCTTTTTAACACCTTAAATGTTACTGAGGTCTGCCTAGCATTTAAGTGGTTAACATTTCCATTTAAATCAATTAGAATTTTTACTTTTTCCCTATGGTGAAGCTGGTTTGCTCCAGAATTGTCTTGAGGTGTTATAGAGGTGCGGATCGGAAGCAAACTAACTGCTCCCCGGGGGGTGCATTAATTCCCATTGATTTAAATGAAGCTTTTACCTCGTTGAAAGCAATACCTTGGAGACTGCTCTGACATATGAGGGGGTTAAAAGTCCAATTTCAGCTAATGGAGCAATGATAATATTATTTCTTCCCCCACAGTGTAGTTGGTATGTTCAAAAACTGCATTTCTTTAGCTTTCTTCACAAGGGCCTAAGTCTGCAACAACTGAATGGAAAGTTCATAACATTTATTCTATTATTCAATGACTGCATGATGAAACGGGCAGGTAAACAGACAAGGTCAAATCACCATACTTCCATGGATACCATGACCTCTGTTCTGTCCTCCATCACCTGAAATCCCATCCCAAACCAGCTTACACTAACACTTCCTCAGTATGCCCTAGATGCCCAAACTCCATCTATTATTAATGGGAGTTAGTGTTTATTGCATTCTATGTGAATTAACAAGAGGCTACATGGATTAAGTACTTTGTTACCAGGAGGTAACAGGGGATGTCCATCAATGTCAGCAGTTTTTTTTTGTTTTTTTTGCATTACCTGTAAGGTAAGAGTGTTTTAAATGGGAATTATTCTTACCTGCCTTCTTGTGGTAACCCCTTCACTGGGACAGTGACTGATGGCTGGCGCAAAGCAAACATGATTGCTGTATTGGCCAGCCATTCACTGTAGGTTGATGAGCACTATAACCTTCATTGCCAACTGTAGGATGGTCTGCACTGGGCTTCTGTATAGATCATCCACTTTGTACACTGAGTTGAACATAGCCAAGATGAAGCATGTTGCATTGGGTGAAGTAACAGCCACCTGTGTGAATGGCCCAGGCAGATACCCAACATGATGGATTCAGCATTGTACTAATGCTGCCATTTTGAAAGGGCCCTAAAGGAACCCTCAGAACCTGAGCCCTGCACTGGTCAGGAGGGAAGATAAACAAGCCAGACATTAGATAATAATGAGGATCACAACAAAGAATTAAAGATGTGCACACATTATTTTGGCGGAAATGAACAGCATACAATTTTTCTGCAAGCATTAACAGACCAAAGTGCAGGCAAACTGATCACTTAGCAGTCAGATTGCTTGTTTATAAGTGTGTTTCTAGAGCTGTGCAGATCAGGTCTGAATGACCAAACCTCCCCGTCCTATAGCTAGATATCTGTAGTTTGGTCTGTTGAGCCCACACCCAGAGAGTTCTGATCAGGATTCAGTCAGACTTTTCAAATGGTCCCAACCAGCTCTGGTGACCAGTTTGGTTGGTCTGATAACCAATCAATCAGTAGTTTTCAACTTGCAAGACTACATCACATAGTCCAGAGGTTCCCAGCCCTCTCTTCAGGGGCCCCTAATAGACCATGTCTTTAGGATTTACTTCCTTGAGTACAAGTAAGTTAATCAGTGTCTCAGTCAATTAATTAATCCACCTTATTGCTTAAATCTCTGAGTGCCGGGGGGTCTAATGCATTGCACCTCAGTGGCACACAAAGTGTTAAACATATTCTCTGTCAAAGAAGCCTGTAGCAAATGGTTAAGTACATTTTATTATCTTCACATTCATTATCTCAAGGGGAGGAATTAATTCTAGGTTAATAAAACTAATTAGATTAGGTGGGATTGTGGAATTCAGATCTCTCGCTGGCCGGCTGCTCAGAAAGGGAGATTAGTTCGTTGTTTGCCACAAAAAGCCCAGTTCTCCCTCCATGCACCCCTGCTCCTGTCCTTGTTCCTGCTGCCCATTTAGTAACACCGCTCGGACCTTACTAACTATTGTACAGGAGCCTTGGACATCACATCCCCGTTTATAGGTATATTATTGATCCAGTCCCACAACAGAACATGTATTTATATTACATTTACAATTCAATATCACGGAATGGAGGAACTTAGTTATTTCAGTGCACCTTAATTAGCTTTTTTCATGCCTTTTCTTTGTACAAATTGTATTTGCTTATGAACTAAAATTATGTATACCTGTTTGGGATGTCATCATTATTATTATTACATTATTTTATTTCTTAAGCTACAGCACATGCCACAGAGTTGT
This sequence comes from Rhinophrynus dorsalis, assembly GCA_037306005.1. Taxonomy (NCBI): domain Eukaryota; kingdom Metazoa; phylum Chordata; class Amphibia; order Anura; family Rhinophrynidae; genus Rhinophrynus; species Rhinophrynus dorsalis. Next base: position 271,770,205 of record CM074722.1, on the reverse strand, counting down.
ACAATGACTGCAAAAACATACAATTAACAGTCACTAAAACAAGGTATAGAGGACATGTGAATATGTATGTAGTACACACACAGGTTGAAATAATTCTTTAACCCCTTAAGGACCTTTGTGCCATATATAATTAACACAAATGGCCATTTTTAGCCATTGTGCCACTTCATGACTACATGTTGCCCCTGCCTGTCTGTAGGTGTTAGGAGCAGGCTGTATTGTGGCAGCCAGAGTCTCCTGCAGATAACTCATGTCTGCACTTAAGAATAAAACCGTGTTTAACTAACATGTACTATATACATGAAATGTTTCACGGCCATAAAGAACAAAATAAAACAGTCTTTAAGGGATTAAGGAACAGAAGGATGTGCAACACATTGCAAAGTAATGGCCTCAAGGGTTACTTAGAAGGACTGGAGCAATGCTAGAGAAAACCAGAATCAAATAGCATTATACCAGACACCTCCCACACATTCAAGGGTTTAAAAGCTCCATATAAGCAGGTTGGGATTTCTATTTGTTCCCTTTGGCAGGTGTACTCATGCCTATCATCAGGCCCTCCCCTGTTGGTGCAGGTTTTCTGGATTTCCTCACATTAACCTATGTGGATAGGTTTGAGCTCCCCTGCCCTAATGTGCAGTCAGTTAGAATTGCTCCAGTTCATCTTACTAAATCATCCTGATACAGGATGAGCTACTGTGGGCCCTCTCCAGCCATCTGTTGGGAATTGTAGTCCTGAAAGGCTGGATGCCCTCAGGTTGCCCATCACTGTTCCACAGGGTGACAGAGAAAATAATACACCAGTGTGCTCCAAGTGCATACCGTGCTACACACCATTCATGCCAATATCTGACACCCCCTAAACACCTATACATGTTGACAACTGATTGGCACAATACTGGAAAAGTAGTGCACCTCTGGCAGACCAGCTATTGCTTTACATCATTGGTCAACTGTATGCCATGGGCTACATGTGCAAAGACAAAAGTGGAGCAATTCAGTGGCAAGTCAACTGCACAGTAGAGAACAATTACTCATTCCCATTTTTTGATATGGGGATTTTAACTCTTTAAATGCTAGATAGGTCTCATCTGCATTACTTCTCGACGTTTCGGAGGCATCTCTCGCAATGGCTAACACTGAATGCCAGGTCTGTGTCAATACATAGTTTCTCAATGCATTGGACACCCCTCTGGCATTCAGAGGGTGGTTACTGTCCTTTTTAAGTCAATGGGCCTTTAGGGAATTTGTACTTATTCTCTGTGGTAGATGGTTTTCCCTGAATTGTTCCACTTTTCTATGTGCATATTGTCTTATGTCAGGATGTAAACATGTCAAGCAATCTGCTGCGCAAAAGAGCATCAAGAAGCCTATGTAATAAGAAGTGGCAATCCTGTTGTACTATAGGACAGAACTAAGCATTCCCAAAATTCCTAATGACTTATATGAGATTTGCAGACCCTTTAGTGCTATATATGTTTCCAAAGCATGGCTAATTGGCTATACAATACTCTGGAACCCACTCTAGCATTATCCCATTTCAAGCAATAGGAATTCTTATTTGTCCGCTATGGTGAAGTTATAGTATTGCTTCAGTAGCTACATCAGCCTCCAAGAGTCAGATTTCCAACCACTGAGGGAGCACTTGTCGCTGGGCTTCCTAAAACCCAACCAGTGTGACAAAGTATCCCACTAACATGTAACTAATCATAGAGCAATTTATCACCACAAGATCATATCAATTATCCTAGAGCCATAGCCACCAGCTTAGAGTGCAATTTCTCAATATAAAGAATTTTATAAAAATGTGAATGTTTTTATATATATTTATGGAAATTGTTATATACAAAATATTAGTTGTTGTCATTCGTGTTGTGGGTCCTAAGAATAACAACATATTTTTGTATTTGTCCATTTATCCTTACATTTTGCTTTCTTTCTGTTGGTGACTGGGATACTAACATAAAATTAGAAGGGTACTTCTGTGTTTGCTACCATTTTCTTTGGGCTGTAGAACTCAAACCAGCACCCACTTTCTCCTATTTGTCCAGATCTACGATTGCTGACCCCCCCCCCCCCAGTTGAGGTAAATGAAAGTTAGACGCATGAAAGGAAATAACAGGGCATGGAAGCTACTCAATTCTGTGCTTCATTTAGAGTGCACAGAAACTAAAACAACTTAAATACACATAATGTAATTTAATGACATACTTGTATGGATCCCATTATCATCTTTTTGCAAACTCTATTTTGTTTATTTTCTGACTTGAATTTCACTGCACTCAGCCCCACATTCTGAAGTAAGGCAGCACCTGAAACTGCCCTCTTATAGGTCACATACAGGTTGTGTAACGTTTACTTCAATTACTTCAGTAGAAAGTTATGATAGGAGAATAAATATAGGAGACTAGTAGAGTAAAAGTTATACATTTATTGGTTAACTGAGTGGCCTTGGATGCAAGCTTTTAAGACATCTAGGTCTCTTCTTCAGCTTGCACCCAAACCACTCATAAAGGTATAAATTTACTCTTCTAGTGTCCTATATTATCTATGGCTAACACAGTGCCACAATTTACCCATAGGAGAAAAAAATGTAGCAGGCTTTCTTGATTCTGACAGGTTATGGCTCTGTACCTATAAACCTTATCAGTGGCTCATTGGTGGGGCCTGGGCATCTTAGCAGATGGGTAATGTCCTAGATTTGTAACTAAAGACTAAAGACCTGAAAGGTAGTTACCACTAGAGGCTTACAGCTGACTGGGGATAATGGGATTGTAGTTCCCATCAGCTAGATGGCTTCAGATTGCCCAGCCCTAGTACAACTCCTAGACAAAAACAGTACAATGTACAAATAGGCCTCCAAATTAAGATAAGTGCAAATTACTGCTTATGTGCACTTTAGCTAACACCAATGTATGAAAATTCAATGTGAAAAATTGTTGCCTTGTGTCGATTGAACCAACCGGTGGGCAGTGTGGGCTTTTGGTTTCTCTATGCCTGGGACCAGAAGAAATCAAGACAAAATTCTTTTGGTGGTGAAACAATACACTGGAGACCTCTCAAGCACTTCATGAGTTAAAAGCTCTATTTAAATTAACATGAATGTTTATTCATCCCATACTGTTAGGCTGACCATACCTCACCTTTAAAAAGGGACACACATAAAAAATGCATAGTACAGGGTTGCTTTGATTTTGGTGACCACCTGAAATATGCCTATTTCCTATGTGTCCCTTTTTAAAGGTTAGGGATGGTCAGCCTACATATTGTGGAGTGGGTTTGCCCCATATATGCACCAAATCTTCTTAGTACATCAGACTTACACTGTTTGGAGGTCACCTTTAATTTGGAAGCTTCATGTTTCCCCCTGCCCGGTGATGGAGTACTATGTTGCAATTATTGTTTTTCTTCTGTGGAATGGCTGTCATCTGCTCTGTCTTTTAACCCTTTGAGTGCCAGAGGGATACACAGCACATTGCATCACTGACATAGCTGGAAGAAGTCCATGCACACTGATCTCAAGTGAGTGAGCATTAAATCACTTATAGGGGAATCTTACTCAAAGTTTTAAAAATAAGGGGAGATTAAGTAGAGGTTAATTAGAAGGGGGGGGCTAAAGAAACAGTACAGAATTACAGCATGTCTTTTAACTGAATAGCTGCTAGTGGCTTCTCCAATGCATAATTTCTGAATGTACTGGAGATGACGTTAGCATCCAATGGGTTAATGTGAATACATATTTATTGTTAATCTTTACTCTCCATTTATACATCCTCATACTAAATTCTACTTATTGGTTGATATAACTTTAAAGGGATATTAATGTTTCATTATAAAAACAGCTCCAATAGTATTTGAGCCATAGAGAGTGTTATTTCAATTCTGTCAGAGTTGTAGTTCAAGAGTAATTTAATGATAAAGTATCCCCCTCCTGTCCCTTCTACTCATGTAACACTTCTCAGCTTAGAGCAGCAGGGAGAGTCTAGGTAGATTGCAGAGAGGGACAATCTTCAATTAAGATAAGGGAAAAAGCTGAAAAACCTGTCAAGGGGATCAGGGATTTCATTGTTCTCACAGTAAGAATTTTGACCCTTGATGTGAGCTGTCTGGTCAATGGACTGGAATCCACATCTGAGGAGTGGGGGCTTACACTAGGTAAAAGGGGCAGGAGGGGAAACTTTATCATTCAATTACTCTTGAACTACTCACAGTAATGAAATAACACTATCTATGGCTCAAATACTATGATTATTAATTGGGACTGCTGTTTTTGTGAAAATTAATATCACTTTAAATATCATACACATACTACTAGCATGTAAAATTAATTATTCATATGTTATATGCTTAACCTTTTGAGTGCCAGAGGGGTACGTGATGCATTGCTTTGAAACTCAAAGGGTTAAATTGTAATCCTAAATTTGCATGTTTTTATTGTCCTGTTCAGAGAGCATTAATGTAATATTGTTTGTGTTGTTTGAACTGATATAAAAGCTAAATTAATTTAAGCGGAACTACCACCCCTTAGCACCATGGGGCGAAATAATTCCTCATCTGGCAACTAGCTGCTCAGTATAGCATACCAGCCAACTGTCCCGATTTACGCGGGACAGTCCCGATTTTAGGGCTCAAACCTGCTGTCCCGCCTGCATTTAGCTTATGTCCTGATTTCCTGACATCTTCCCCTCTTCTGAAATATGCCCATGTACTACTCCAGCAGCTTTATCATTTATTTAAGTCAGTCACGTGGCTCTCGACTCTGGGAGCTGCTTTGCGCTGAGCGGTGAGATTCCCAATTCACTGCACATGTGTGTCGCTTCATATATGCACACACACACAGTGTCCACGCTGATGAGAGGGCCTATAGTATGACTAATGTTTTGAAGTATAATAATTATAATAGGGTATAGGTGGGTGGGTACCAGCGACTTGCCTAATGTTGAGTGGGATGTTGCAGACAGAGGGGAGCATATGAGTACGTGGCCGGCCCTCCCACGATTCCAGGCTATCCAATAGCCTTAGACTTGTGGTCGTGCCTATTGTAATGAAGTCAGAATTATTAATACCTTACCTGACCATATGAGTAGGCCTATGAGAGGACAAAAGAAAGACTGATTGCACATGCAACAAAGCTTTATTATTTTTAATACAATTAACCTGCCAATATTTTAAATGCTTCCCGCACTTCTACCACAGGTTTAGGAATGCACTTATCATAACATGAGGACTTCCATCTGCCCATCTTCTTTATTATATGTGCAGGAATCTGATGCCTAGAAGCAGCTGTGGCTGCCTCTATGCGGAAAGAGTGCCCCTATGTGGAAAGAGTGGCCTGAAAAGTTAGCTGGATTCTTACCAAGTCTGGTTAGCAGAGATCTATTGTAGTACATAAATGCTTGCATAGAAAGTGGGGCTTTGTTGCACATGAGTAATGGGCTATCTATGGGTCTATCTTGAATAAATTTTGTGTAATCATCCAAAACCTTGACCGGGCAATATTTATTGGCCGTTGGGTAAAAACAGATACTTGTAGCTGGACCTACTTGATTAGTTTTGGATCTGGTCAGTATTAACTTATAATGATAGTCTTGTTTAATTAAATCAGATAGTAATAACATTCTACTATGATGTGAAGTGATGGAGAATTCCCCAGGTCTGAGGAATCAAAAAAAGGCTAAATACATAGCTGTCATTATGGTAATATTTGTGGCTGCATCAAAAGGTTTATTATTATCAAGGACCTGTACTATTTGTTTGAATAATAAGTCATCAATAGAGAGTCTAGGAGGTTCCCTGATTTGTGTAGACTTCTCTATGCCTCTGAGTAATAATTGTGACAGGTAAACAATGATTTAAAATGGGGGTCTATGATCTGACAGAAATGTTGTATGCCAGCTGTATATACCCTGATGGTAGAATATGACTGATGTAGGTATAGGTGGCAATGAGTAATGAAAGCCATTATAGTGTTTATGGCGAAATGATCTGTTATTCTATATGTTCGGATGTATCTTTCAAATACCATCCATGCTCTGTGATAGTTCTTTTTAGTATTAGCGGATAATGCCTTGTCCATAAGTTCACTTGCTTCTCTTACGTGACGTTTTTCTACATCATGAGCGTTTCCGTAGTTGGCATAGGAGTTGGGAAAGGGTCTGCAGATGGCTGAAGCCTGAGAAAGTCCTGGAATTTAAGTCGGGAGAGTAAATCAGCTTTAATATTGTTCTGACCTGATATGAAATGACATTCTATATTGAAATTGTTAATGAGGGATATCCATGTTAGTTTCCTGACAAAAGGCATGATGTTACTGGAAGAGGACCTAGCTTTCTGTACTATCTGAGCAGTGGCTTGGTTGTCCGTATAGAAGATTACTGTATGTCTCTTCCACAGATAACCCCAAATGACTGCTGCTGCCACCATGGGGTATATTTCTATTAAGGATGATGTGTTGAAAAAATCCCAAATACCTTCGACATCCGAGGGCCAACCAATGATCTTGATAGATGGCAGCAAAACCCTCCAAAGCCAGGGCATCCGTGATTATAAAGGGGGAATTTGCTGATGCCCTGGGTATTATCTATCACGGTGCCCGTGATTGGTGCTATACACTGTCTATCACCTGCAGGGGGCTCCCGTTGGCTGCCTATGGTCTGCCTGCCTCTCATTGCCTATTTATACTCAGCTCGGGCACCCTTTGGTTGCCCTTTCGTGGTGTCTCTGACAGTACCTTTCTGTCCTTCGTGTCATGCTGTTTGGGCCTGTTCCAGAGTTCCAGAGTCCAGAGCTACAGAGTCCTGAGTTCCAGTGTTCCAGAGCTTAGAGTTCCAGAGTTCCTGATTCCTCCTGTTCCTGTTACCAGTCTGTTTGCCACTCCAGTTGGTTTCCTCCGTGACGGCTGATGCTCCAGTTGTTCCGTCCGGCTTAGTTCCGGTTGCCCGTCTGTTCAGCGGTGCTCGCTGTGCTCCACCCCCGCCTGGTCTCAGTATTCCCATCCAGTAGTCGCTTGGCGACATTGCTCTCTCTATTGCTCCGGTGATATTTTCACTGTGTCGTTCCAGCATGCGGACGCTGGTTTACTCCATTTAACTGGTGGCTGCCTATACTGTTGGTCACAGCGTGCGGACGCTGGTTAACTCCATTAAACCTGGTGGCATATTATACTGTTGGTCCCAGCGTGTGGACGCTGGTTAACTCCATTAAACCTGGTGGCATATTATACGGTTGGGCCCAGCGTGCGGACGCTGGTTAACTCCATTAAACCTGGAGGCATATTATACTGTTGGTCCCAGCGTGCGGACGCTGGTTAACTCCATTAACCTGGTGGCATACTTTACTGTTGGTCCCAGCGTGCGGACGCTGGTTAACTCCATTAACCTGGTGGCATACTTTACTGTTGGTCCCAGCGTGCGGATGCTGGTTAACTCCATTAAACCTGGTGGCTTCCTATACTGTTGGTCCCAGCGTGCTGACGCTGGTTTACTCCATTAAACCTGGTGACTTCCTATACTGTTGGTCCCAGCGTGTGGGCGCTGGTTAACTCCATTAAACCTGGTGGCTTCCTATACTGTTGGTCCCAGCGTGCGGACGCTGGTTTACTCCATTAAACCTGGTGACTTCCTATACTGTTGGTCCCAGCGTGTGGGCGCTGGTTATCTCCATTTAACCTGGTGGCTTACTATACTGTTGGTTCCAGCGTGCGGACGCTGGTTAATTCCATTAGACCTGGTGGCATTCTATACTGTTGGTCACAGCGTGCGGACGCTGGTTTACTCCATTAACCTGGTGGCTTACTATACTGTTAGTCCCAGCGTGCGGACGCTGGTTTGCTCCATACTACAGTCAAGTGCTTTTGGTTCGAGTTCCTGTCATTGTCTCTTGACAACCATTGGCACCTGTTGGTCTCCTCCTTTGGGGCTGTCCTGCCCGGTATTGATGAGGCCGGTAGAACCGGTACATTCCATCTCACGGTTGCCTTACCAGGTATTGGCAGGACCGGTAGAGCCTCCTCACAGTGTTCCTTAAGGCTGCCTTGCCCGGTATTGGTAGGGCCGGTAGAACCAGTACATTCCATCTCACAGTTGCCTTACCAGGTATTGGCATGGCCGGTAGAGCCTACCTACAGTATTTCCTGAGGCTGCCTTGCCCGGTATTGGTAAGGCCGGTAGAACCGGTATATTCCATCTCACAGTTGCCTTACCCGGTATTGGCAAGGTCGGTAGAGCCTGCTATTGCTATTCCTTATAGCCGCCTGGGTTGCCTTGCCCGGTATTACTGGCAAGGCCGGCAGAACCTGTTCTATTTTTCTATTGCTGATTATATTGTATGTATATGTATGTGAACCCTATGGGTATTGCCTTAACTTTTCAATAAAGTTATGCTTTTACCTAAATCTTTTGTCTGAGCGTCTTAACGTCTTAACGTCTTGACATTATCATAGAGCATCTGTTCCAAAAAGTCAAGAACCTGGTCCACATGGCTAAATCAGACTGAATAGCATGATCCAACTGAATCTTCCCTTCCTTAATGGGTCCCTCTAGCAACATGGTTAGTAAATGTGAAATAAAGGAGCACCCCTGTGGCACTATTCTCAAGGCAAAGGTCAGCATTCCTACCAAGGATTGAAGCTCTACTTTGGCGCATTCCTGTAGACCCTTGAACCGAACAACCTCTTCTAGTATCCTATTTAATTTCTCTAGTGGAAGACTAGCTTCCATCAATATGGTATCTAACTGTTTCCCTAGAAAACACAGCTTCTGTACCGGCCCTGTCAACTTCTTTTGTGCAGTAGGTATGTTTAAATCTTCAAAGAGTGACTCAATGCAGCCTTAGCCTATAGGACTCTATTAGGTGGTTCAATCGTCAAAAAATCATCCAAATAATGAAAGACTAAAGGTGATCTGCATACATTCATTAAAATGCAGCATAATGCTTCAGCAAACATATCAAATAACTTAGGGCTGCTTTTAGCCCCAAATGTAAGATGTGTAGTGAAGTAATAATGTTCCTTCCATCTAATCCCATGCAGGTGCCAAAGTGAATGATGTAATGGTAGCAATTTAAAGGTGTCAGATATGTCGGCCTTAGATAGCCACGACCCTTTCCCTGATTGCACTATGAGCTAAATGGCATCAGCTGTAACATATGATAGTGAAAACTCCTGAGATGGTATGAGAGAATTAAGGCTTGGAATGAAGGATGAATGTAGAGCGGACAAATCATAAATTGATCTTGTTTTATTGGAAAATTTCCCTGTAGCCAATCCAATGGGGTTGATCCTCCATTGAGCAAAAGGTGGGGATTTAAATGGGCCCATGATAAACCCTTTCTTTAATTCTCTGTCCAACAGTAACTCTATTGTCTGAGGGTCTTGGAGTGCTGATAGAAGATTCCCACATTCCAAAGAATCTGTAGGGGTGGTTATTAACCCACTGTGGAAATCTTCCTCGAAACCTGTGATTAGAAAATCCACTAGATCTTTTAGTGGATGTGTATGGAGATAACGACGTAGTTTAGGTACATTAACCATGCCTAGTCATGGTCTAGGTCAGGATACAACCTCTGGGGGCATATGGTTTTAGGATGTGACCCAAAACAATTAATGCAGATATGCAACAAGCGGCACCCATTGAATGTGCACCCTAAATTGTTATAATTGTTGCATAATGGCTCTTTGCCTAAATAGACTATAGGTCTTCTAATCTATCTACCTTTTTAGACCCTTGATACATAGATTCTTGAGAGCTTAGAGAAGTTAATGGTTGAGTTGTGGAGCAGGATGGGTTGTTTGCCATAGGGCAAAAATTGGTATTGCGTTCTGCTGATTGACACACCGTACAGGTTGGGGTGCGTAATCCTGCAAAATGGTGGCAGAACAGCTCTGTGTCCAGTTTACCCCAGTCTGTGATATAATGTATTTGCGCTTGAGCTGCTGCCGCCTTAGCAGAAAAGGATCGGTGGTAATCATAGAAAGCATACCCTCTGTATTTATGGCCCAATTCTACGACTCTAAACATGTATAGATCCAGCTCTTCCCTTCTGTGGGGATGGACTGAACAGATAATATCTCTAAAGAGGCTAAAAGCAATGACGAATTCTGCTATGTTTAATTTTCTCCCCAACCTAGGGTCTCTGTTTTTAAGGACTACCGACACTTGCTCGCATGCAAAAGCTCTTGTTTCTATTCCATTATGTGATTAAATTATTATAGATACCAGATTAATATCCTTACCCTCTAGTATGTCTTTCTTGAGGTGTGCTGGTACAAAATGTGCCGGAGATATTATAGGTTGTAAATTTCCAGAGGGAGTGTTAACTGGTAAACTACGAATTTGCTCTAAATTCAACGCCCTGCTGTACTGGTGGTCTGGCTTGAAAAGCTTCAATTGCAACTAACCTAGAATGAACCAAAGCTAGTGAGGATACTAATTCTGCCAGTGAAGTCTGGATATCAACTTCCCTGATTGGTTCTATAGAAGATCTAGGACTGAGTTCTAATCTAAGGAGCTGGGTGGCAGAGAACAATAGTCTAAACAGTTCAGCTTTCCTAGCCAACGCTGAAAAGGGGATACCCCTTCTATTTAATTCTTCCACAATTTTTGCAATAGTCCAAAATCGGTAATTCGGGGGACTATTTGGCCTGGGCAATTGTATAGGTGATCCTTGAGCTGCCATCATATCTTCTTGATTTGATCTAGTAGACATCCTTGATGATGTTGCTCCTTCATTACTACAAAACAAGAGTAAATTATGACTACCGTTTCGCATTATATTGCTGCTGCTCTGTAACCTCTCTAATTCTAAGAATAAGGTGAACAATTTAATGTAACTAATATGAGGTGACAAGTGAGACCCTTGCTATTGCCGAGTGGCTATGCAAAGCTCAGCCTGCAGTCAGTAGCTGGGAGTCTGATAGCCCCAGGTAAAAACTAGGAAGGATGTCTGAATAACGGAACCAACCCTAGGAGCGAACAGACAGGGCCTTCTAGTAAGCACCAGATAGGATAGACAGACGAGCCAAAGTCATACACAGAGCGGGTAGTCAACCAGAGCCACGGGTTTGCACCAGATAGGATATCCACTGAAGCGATGGAATGCTGGATGCACAGTGGACAGAGCCCCAGGTCAACACCAGAGTGGGTAGTCAGGGAAGCCTATGTCATACACAGAGCGGGTAGTCAGCCAGAGCCACTGGTTTTCACCAGAAAGGATATCTGAGCCAAATCGGAACGCACAAGGAGAATAGTCAGACAGAGCCACGGTTCAACACCAGAATGGATGGTCAGACAAGCCGGATCATACACAGGAATCAGGAATACTAGATAATGAACTGCTCAGAACACCAACGTAAGAGTAACTGATACAGAGTAACTGATACACAGGCCCATAGAGGTTTATAAAGGTGTAGGAGAAGGCGGGACCAATTAGGTCCCCCAGGCTGGGCCTATAACAGGTGTCCAGGCAAGTGCGTGATTCAATGCTGCCAGTAACCAGGAACCAAACTAGGCCGCAGGCAGAGGAATGCTGCTAGTGATGCAGGAGCGTCTGTCCAGAACCTTACTCCTGGCTGAACAGCGCAGGCCGAAGTAAGGCACTGTGACAAGCTATGATTTGGACCATGGGCCCTATGACCTATATGTTAGGCCGGGGAACGTTGGCCTTGCGGTGACTTTAATAGTAGAGAGAAGATGTCCTATTGGGTGGTATGTCAAGTGAGGCCCATTCTAAAGGAGGTTCTATCTATGAATTGGACCTATAATAGCGAGAAACCTATGATACATCCTATGACCTCCTTTGCTGACCTACTCTCAAGACGAGACCAGCAGTCTTGTGTAGACTAGAGCTAGTCCTACCCTGTGGGGTACAGTACCGATGTATGACCAACCTTAGTGTTGCAAAGAGCTAGTCAGAGACGCTCAACTAGGAATGAGCCTGCCCTCAAAGTGGTGAGGCTCTATAGGATAAGTATCCTACCCAGGGTGCAATCTCTTTTAGCTCACTAGCGCCTTTCACAGAGAGGAAATATCCTAAAGCACATCATACTGATCCTACCAAAAGGCAGTCCAGCCATGAAGTTCCAGGCAATTCCTCTCTGAACAAGAGAAGCAGCCAACCCCAGACGTACGTTTCAGCCTTGTTGGGCCTCGTCAGTGAGGTGTAGCTGATCTCTCTAGGCACTGTTAGCAAGGGGTCCATGTCTGGATTAACCTGTTAGCTTAGGGTGACTAGCCCCAACCTTAGTGTTGACATCGTCGATTGAATACGTCTTTGCTTACTGTGAAGGAAACTAAAATAATGTACACATGCGAGGATTACGAACTTAAGTTACTACACATGGTCTCCATGTGAGACTTGACAAAGTGACATGTCTACTTAACCAATAAGTGAGACTCTATGGTTGACAGGGATTAGTATAGCGAATACGCACAAACAAGTGAGCCCCATTTTCCCAATCTCTTGTGTACTATTAAACAGTCTTGTGGATTATTAACCTAAGACTTGGTCACGGTTAAATGACTTTCAGTGGTATACAGACATGATGAATGGACATAGACAAATGATCCCTACTGCTCTGGACCACATGACTTATGATTATGGCTGTGAATATCTATTGACACCAATAACCATATGCTTAATACCTTTTTCCTTCAGGTGTTCAGTACCTGATGCCTGTTGAATTTTTTGAAATTCAAATTCTGTAAAGATATGCACCTGTAAAATAATTGTAATCCAAGACATTCTAGGTAAGATACATTATGCTAATACCTCAACTGATGCCATATTCTTAACCGTGATGACTACTGTAAGTACCATAACTTATCATACAGAAACTACTATGTGGTGAACTCCAATGAACCTGTCCTACTGTAACTCAGTATCACGTATATATATATATATATATATATATATACTAATATATGCTAAATATTATACCAATCTAATAGAATGAACAAATGGTGCTGAGGTCACTTACTGTGGATATACTGTGCTGATACCATAAACCCCTGTGTCATTCTGCTGTAACCTAACCTAATGTCATAATAATACACCTTTATCAATACTGCTTGATACGTTTAGCTATATGCCTCGCTAGTATATGGATACCTGATTATGTCTAATTTCCATGCTATTGCACCTATGTCTCCTTCTTGTGCACCCATACAAAAGTGGGAGGGACATGGATAAGTGGTACCCCATGCTCCCTGCCAATCATGCAATGTGAACCTGGTTATTCTTGGACATATGGACACTACTCCAAGTTACCTTAATATGACTGACGTGCTTATACATGTGTACAAGGTGTGCTAGAATGTACTTATGATGTATAGAACCTATATATCATACCGATACCTGTATACATTTATGACTCTAGAACTCAGCAATGTCTGTTTAAACACCCGTTGTGTATAGTGACTGTGTACATGGTCGACCTTACCGTAAGAGCTATGCTTAGTGCTATGAAATAGTATATAGTCATGTACCTGGCATGTTGGTGAAATGATAGCGTCTGTTATGATTAATATTGTGGAAACAGCCGCTCTCGTATACCTGCTGATCCCTACCTTACCTTACCCTTGTCGTGTTTATTCCTTGCTCCGATGCAGAGCTGTCAATAGTAAACACATGGTCACGTTGCGATAACATCACTGCGACTTTAGTGTGCTACCCGGAAATAGCTACCAGCGACTTGCCTAACAGTGATCGGGATGTTGCTGACGGAGGGGAGCATATGAGACCGTGGCTGGTCCTCCCACAATTACAGGCTATCCAATAGCTTTAGACATATATCTTGTTTAGGGCTGGATTTCCCCTTAAGTATACAAGGCAATTGCCCGTAGTGATACATTTTGAGGGGGTTAGCATTCTGAGTTATGGGAGTAATCACACAATTCAGATTCTCCTACTACAGTCACCCACTCCTTATTTATTGTTCATTTATTTACCAGCATATATACTGATTTGATCAGTTTATTTTCCTGTTTACATATCATTTTATCTGCCATTTTAACCCCATGGATGCTAAAGAGGTGTCCAATCCACTGCAAAGTGGTTAAAAACTTGTGCTCAAACCTGTCCCCAGGCCCCCAGGATGGCAGGTTTTATGGATTATCTCACATGAATACAGGCGACTCAATCAGCGATTCACTCAATCTGAAAAATCTGCCTGAGTTAAGGACATTCACTTACGTTTAATTGAGGGAAACATGCATGTTTGGGGAGCCTGAATACAGATTTGAGTGTCCCTTAAAATATGGCAAGCAACAATAAATAAGGCTGGAGGTTTATGGGATGAGTGGGGCTGGGGCCTAAGGGTGCCTAGGATGCCTTACCTAGGGGTGCCTGATGTGCAAATCTAGCTTTGAGCTTGCATTTGTATAGAAGATTAAATTATAACAATCAAACTTTTCCTTTTTCAAATGAAGCTATATCACTATGCATGTCAAATGGTGTAGCACTGCTAGCCTTGCAAAGTGTATCAGAGTGTCTGTTTACATAGATCAGCTGTGAAGTGGCTGACTTGTGTTTGTACTAAAACAGCTGATAGGAACATTGCAGCAGAGATCCACTGTGTGTCTTACAATCATTTGAATGCTAGAGGGCTATTCAACAAGTTACAGAGCAATGCATTTCATATACCTATGGCACTCAAGGGGTTAATGAATGGGATCTGTAGTGTTCATGAGATGCTTAATTCAAAGTAGGCAGAAAGCACCTTAAACACTTTAGTCCACAGCGGTGAGCAACACATTGTTCTGTAATGTAGCTACATAGAAAACTATGGGGAGATGCCAACTTCATCAACCTCAGGTTGGCAAAGTTGGGACTGTGAACTCTGACAGCATAGCCACCTACTGGAGGTTAGTACATGTGGCGGTGTCATATAAACATATAAAAACACAGACAGGAACAGGACAATGGCTCATTAAGCTGCATTGCAATATGCAAATACCATACCTCATAAGTGTCCCTCTTTAGGAGGACAGTCTCTCTCTGAGACCCAAATCCCTCTGTCCCTCTTTCCCACCGTGGTGTCCCTCTTTCCCACCCTGGTGTCCCTCTTTTTAGGAGACCAGACTGCATGGTGTATATATGTGTATCACTTTGCTCCACAGCAATCACACAGTAATGTTTGTTTAAACTTCAGCGTATGGATATATAAATCAGTATTCTATGTAAATAAAATACTTTGGTCTTGCTCTAAATCATTTATTCAGTAACATCTAGAAGTGTCAATAGGTCATGAAATAACCTTAAAATTCTCAGTAATGCTTCTCCCACCAGTTGCACCAGCAGTAACGCCACCTAAATCAAAAGTGTCCCTCTTATGCCCTTTGAAATGTTGAAAGGTACGAATGATATGAGGTATGTGATGAGGTTTGAAATGTTGAGAGGTATGATTATTGTCAAAGTAGTCAGTGAAAACGTGTATACCTGGTAAAAGGATGGCTATGTTGGTGTAGTTGCAGTGTGTTCACAGGGATATTACTGTGAAGACACTTCAGTGAATATGCTGAGATGTAATTGAAGCAAATAGTTCACAACATTGCCAGCAGGGCCCCTTTATTGAAGTGATAATTGCAAGGAAAATTATTTCTTCCGACCATATGAAAAATGGTGGAAACAATTTCATGGCACGACAGGTAACAGATAGCAATTCAGTCAAATGCAGCTGGGATTTTAGCCCTTTGAATGCTAAAGAGGCCTCCAATGCACAATGAGGACATGTAGTGGAGACATATGTAGCATTAAAGGGGTTTAAAAGTCCAATTTAAATCAGTGGAAGTTTGGAGAATTTTCATTTGTTCCCCATGATGCAATTGGTTTGTCCCAGATTTGTTCCACTTTAACTTGTGCATATATCAAATTATTTAATGCGGTTCTGCCAGAGTATGTAATATTTCATGTTCTGAAACTCATCACTCACTTGATTTGTCAGATATGCTAATATGACCTGCCACAATCAGTGGCCTATGTCTCTCACCAGTGCATAGTTTAAAATATGTTAATAAAATGGCAGCATATTCAGCAGCACTGTACAGTGAGGCTAGTCTTGTGACCATATCATTGCCAGATCTGTACAATTTTGGGAGTAATCATTAACAAAATAAGAAATAGCAACAAATTATAGATCAGAGAGGCGTGTAATGCATTTTCTTGCAATGCATTGCCCACCCATTTGGTCCTCACTGGGTTAAGTGATAAAATGGTGTTGTGGGTCCTAAGAAATCCCATTCTATAGATAGAATATGTTAAACATGAGAGTCAATAGGCCATTTGCACAAAACCTAACTAGGGCAATCCTAGGGCAAACCAACTCCACACACAGGAAAAATCAAATTCCCATGGTTTTAACCATTTGAGGGCCAAAGGGGTATGCAACACATTGCTTAGCAATGCGTTGCGTACCCCTCTGGCACTCAAAGGGTTAAATGGGGTTTTTAATCCACTGAATGCTAGATAGAGGGATTTCCACTTTGCAGTGTATTGGAAACTTCTCTAGGATACAGAGGGGTAAAAATTTCCATTTAAAACAATGCTAATTTTCTTAATTTGTATTTGTATTCCATTATGCAATTGGTTTTCCCCAGAGTTGCTCCACTTTGTACATATAGCCCAATGTGAAAGTAAGAGATAGGGGGTATGCGAACATCAGCCGCGATTCCACTCCACCAGAATGCAAATATGTCCGGCAAAAGTGTAGGGAGAGGGTTTTTGTTTTTTTCCTGTTTTTTTTTTTTCTTTCCTTTTTTCCTACTCTGCTACTACATTCTGAATAGTAAATATAGGCAAGGCTCCTTTGTCTGGCTGGATAGGCCTTCTCAGAATAACACTGAGAATTAAGGCAGTTGGCTTCACAGCAGATTGGATGTTGATCGAGGGAAATATCTGACTGCTATTTGGAGTCAGGAAGGATTTGTTTTTACCACTTGGGGCTTAATTCCAAACAACCTCAATTTTTTTTTTTTTCAGCCTTCCTCTGGATCCACAGGAATGATACGAACTTTATGGAAGCATGTCTTCGTTCAGCCTCACCAACTATGTTACTATGTATCAAAAACGCCTCTGGGTCCTGCAAATGCCACAAACACCACTACTTAGAGAAAAAAAAACCTGACTATAGAGCTACTTCACACAGGCTCATATGTACTCAGTGCACTTTGGGTTCAACACAACTTCTCAGAGAGGTCCAAAATATACTATGTTATCAGGTTTTGCAGAAAGTTGCCTTATCTCTTTTATATAAGCCAATTTATTTATGCATACTGCAGAATTGAATAAAAACTACTGCAGCCTTAGAGCAGGGGGTGAGCAACATACAATCCCCCGGCTGTTGTTGGACTACACCAGACCTCAAATGGAGAAGATAATTTGAGTTGTAGTCCAGCCACCCTTTCTCTAAAGCTGTAATGTCTACAAAACCCTGGAGCTTGCATATTTCAAAATTAAGTAGCTAATATTACATTTGTGAATAGGCAAACCATGACTGTACTCCTGGTTTTAGTGCCTGCCAGGTTCTAAAGAAAGTCCTTGTGTGGACCTCATCAATGACTGCAGGACTGCTCACATGACCAGCATCTCATCCATATGTACCTATAGTACCACCTTACTCTGGTCCAATATAAACATGAGTGGATGTTGGCACTGCAGAGCCATTAACTGAGCAGCGAATGCCAAGCTGTGCATTAGATTATACACTTATGTGTTCTGAAAGCAGCATCACATGTTTTATTTTTCTATACTATTTTATTAGGATTTTCAAGAAAAGAGGACATCCACGTCTTCAGAACATGAAACGCAGCTTTGATTTCCCACAGTCATCCTATCTCCGCCCCCTCCCCATTTCACACACACAGAGACAGTCACTACCCCTCCTCCATGTGACAGATCTGTGTCCCTCCCCTTCTCACCTCCCCTCTCCTCAGTCTGCTGCCTCCTCTGCTGCACTGCAGCCTCTCACCCTCAGTAGGGCTGTAGCAGTTCGTCTGTGTCTCTCCTGGATTACCCCTGGTTTTTCTGGTACCTTGCCTATCTCCCATTCCCACAGATTTGGTAAATGTCTTTCCCAGGACCCCGGCTCAGTACTCACCCCCCATCTCCCCTCTACAGGGATGATTCTGGGAGGTTGTGTCTGTCTTGTTTCCCCCCTGGACATGGGGCATCTGAATGCTGAAACAGACAACTAGAAAAGACTCAACAGGGGGAAATAACAAGTGGGGGGAGAAGGGGTGGAGGGGGGTGGGTGACATTGATTCACAGGGGAGGAGGTCCCAGCAGTTCTGGATTCTCTGGAATTCACTGTCTATTTCACGCTCTGATCTCCCATCTGGATCCAAACCAGAGGGGTGGAAGCTGGATTTTACCCCCCATTCTTAGGGGTTTCTGTGAGTGTGTGGATTCTGATACCCCTCTTTGGACATCATGGAGTCAGTGGATAAGGAGTGTGGGGCACTGGGGGGTCTGTTCCAGGCCATCATCAATGATATGAAGGTAACTAGCTTTTATGTTAATATTACATTGATAAGGGATAGGAGGGAGGGTCTTCAGGTACAGCTCCTCCCAATAAATAAATCACGGGAGGCTGCAGGTTGTCCATTATTGCTATAAAGAATTAAGGTGCTGGAGTCATAGAGATTAGATATTCCATGGTACTTCTGTAATATACTTGCCACGCTAGTCTAGAACACGACGCACACACCATAACAAATGAATATACATTGTATAGCGATGCCACTTGTGGATGCGTCTCTGCTTAACCCTTCTAGTGCCAGGCGAGTGCGGTACCCCTCTGACATTAAAAGGGTTAATGACTATATTTCTCATTGCACCGTATTGCTGTGATCGCCCTTAGTCATGTCTCTGCTATAGGACCTAATAAATTTTTTGCGAAAAAACAATATTGTGGTATTTGCTTGCAGGAAACCCCCCTTTCAGACTTGGACTCATCCTATTCGTGTTCTATGCAGGCAGTGCCCAGTGTTGCTCGTTTTGGCTGGTGCTTGCCTCTCATGCCATTTTGTCGGGATGGCTTTGTCACCCAGTGGATGGTGATGTGTCATTTCTTCTGATTTAAGGTCCTAGCAGGGTGGGGGATGGGACTGGCAGGGGTTTTGGTTGTTTGGTATTTCACATATTTGTGCAAGTTAAAGGAGGCAACCTGTACTTGAGTCTGGAGTCTGGATAACCCGGCTCTGATGATGAGCACAAGTGTATGTAAATTGTATTGCTTTTGTTTCCAACGAGAACTCAAGATCTGTCAGTGGTATATGGAGAGCATCACTTAACCCTTTACATTGAACCTAGTTTCATCACCTCTTCACAGCAAAAGGAACTGCTGAGCATCAGTATCCGCTCTGTGTTATATCTGTCAAACGTAAAATGAATGCTCTCCAGATCTCAGTGAAACAACACTAGACTCTCTCACTGCTCCCCATAGATCACTGACAGTCTGCTCAAGATACCTGCCAAATGTATCAATATCTTCAGACTCCTAAGGTCATCATGGTTAAAAAGGGCACCTATTAATACAATTGTCTACTTGATATGTTGCTCTAGGGATGGCAAACCATCTATTGTTGCACAACTCAGATCACTATAGTTTAAAAGCGGCTGCAGAGCCAATTGTTGCCTTCCCCGGACTAGATACAGCAGCAGGACATCAGGCCACTGATTAAATGGGATAACGTTATGGTATGACTCCCCGAGGCTGATGTACTTGGAAGAATGGGGCAATTCAGGGTCAGGTCATCTACACCACAGGAGAAAATAGCGTTTTCCCATTGATTTAAAGCCGCTGTTGTGATTATACGTAACATTAGGACACACAATGACATCTGCCTGGACCATTCTGAATGAATTCTACCAGAAGATTTGTTGATTTACAGAACATGGAAAATAATATGTGTAAGGCAGTTCAGTCAGAGCCTGGTTCTACGGATTACCTGTGTGGACTGTATCGTGAAAGCTGCAAAAAAACACAAAGACAAAAAAACAAACTTGCAATTGATCACTATTACAAAATAGTACAGGGATACCCTAAAGCCATGTGGGCAACCTGAGGACATCCAGCTACTAAGAATAACAGGCTACATCATTCTCATCCAGGTGTTTTAGACCTGAATAACTGAAGGGCCTCAGGTTGCTCTTTGCTGATCTAAGCTCAGAATGAAGGAGCAGACTGTGATTAACTCCATTTTATTTTCTGAAGCCATTCGTTGGAGATTTCCGTACTAAACAAGGGGTCACAAATAATGTTTAAGCCCCTCTATATAAATCCATGTCTAGGAGAATATTGAATTTACAACCTGATTATATTTAAGTCCTGGAAAGTTCCCACCCAGTAACAAAGCACAAATGCACATCCTTTGAGTGTGAAAAATCATAAATGCAGCTGTGTCCTTCACACACACACACACACACACACACACACAGGCACACACATACATACACAAGCCAGTGGTCTGTCCTCCTAGTGGGGGAGGGAGGTAAATGAGTGTACAAAGAAAGGAATCTCGCTGTTCCCTGCTATGAAGACTTGGATTTAACGCTTTTGCATGCCAGAGAGGTATTTGACACCTCTTTGGCACGGAAAGTGTTAAACTGTTATTTTATGCCTTTTTATGATGGGGTTATAAATGTGACTGTGAGTTGGGGCTGAGTGATGCACACGTCTCACCTCCAGTAGCTAGGTATGTGGTCCTTGTGGTACTTCTATCTGGGCATGATTGGGGCTGTAGATCAACAACAGATGGAGAGCCATATTATTCTCACCCTTTTGTATTTGTATTGGTGTACCTGTGGAGAGAAGAGATAACGCATAATTGACTAACAAAATGAGCAATTGGAAAGTTGCTGTAGCCTTAATTTGCATATTTGCAGGTTAAGTTATGATGCAAAAATAAATACTGCTGTAAAAGTAAATATCAGTGTGTGTTGTACAGGAAAGTGCACACAGGACCTTAATCTAGGTAAAGAGGTGCAATCCTGGAGCAAACCAACTGCATAATGGGGATCCTGGTAAAAATTCCCATTATATTTAAACTGGATTTTTATCCTCTTGTATCCTAGAGATGTCTCCAAGGTGTTATTCAGAAAATGTTAGAAGACCCCCTTTAGCATTCAAGAGTTAAGCCCCATTGAAAGAAATGGGAATTTGTGGAAATTTAATTTCAATCTTATGGGGTAGTTGGATTGCTTTAGAATAACACCTTATTTGCTTGATAACTAAGGCTCACAATAACATTTTAACCACTTAAGGAACAGAGATGTGCAGTTTACAGCTTCACAATGTGATATATGCACCAGTCTGGTCCTTAAAGGGTTAATTAGGTAGGTGCGAAAAGAGTTGAAGCATTTGGTTACACATAGAAGCCTTAATGTGAAATGGGTCATTTTAGTAATTTTGTGTCACACTTTGTAATCACACTGTGACATTTGTAACATAACTGTATATATAATGTATCTTCTCATTCATTTGACTATATCACTGTATGGTAACAAATAAAAAATGCACCTAGATTTACAAATTCCAATTAATTTTTGCCTTTCTTTAACCCCTTAGCAACCGATGAAGTGCCAGGACCATCACCAGTGGATGTGTTAAACACCAGCCACGGTCCTGGCACGTCATGGAATTCTGGGATGGCAGTGCGGCTGCACGCATAAACCCTGTAGTAGTGTTTGTAAGGGTTCATTTCCGACATGCCAACAGGTCAACTTTTCAAGATATCCCTGCTTATTCACCAGTGGGTAATCGGGGTCTCAGTCCCTGTGATTTATCCATCTGTTCTTCATAAGGATATTTATAAAAGCTGATCTGATGATATGTCTCCTGAGGACTGGAGCTGAAAATCACTGCCCTAAATAGTGTAAATCTCAATCTCTCATTACCTAAATGTGGGTAATAGCTAGCCCTCTGGAGAGCTGTGAATTCATTATCCAAGTTGCCTTCCTTGGACCTTAAGGGAAGGGGGGGGGGGTTGACTGATGAGAGCAGACCCATCCCCTTGTCTATATATATATATATATATATATATATATATATATATATCTTTGGAGAGTTAGTCTCCCTTTCGCAGGCTAATGACAAGAGTGGAGGCAGTATTGTACCTATGGGCATTTGCAGGGAAGCTTGCATACTATTATTTGTGGGTTGTTTAAGCAGTTAAATGTTAATAAATTATGTGATTTTTTTCTTTCCCAAGCAGGCTGTCTGTCAGCTTCTTTTTTCTTAGGTGGGATAAGTGCTTATATGGGTTGTTTTATGGCTGTGTGTCCTTCTTAGCAGTTATGTTTCTTCTTTGCAGCAGGAAATCTTTGCAAACATCTTGGATAAGTTAATTTATGGTTAGTCATGAGTTTTATTTTGTAGTAATAATAACAAAATTAATAAATAGCTTATTCTTGTATCGTGTTGCTGATTTACAGACCACTGTACACAGAATAGTTCAGGCACAGTTTCAGTGCAAAAATAAGAGCAAATAAGTGTCTCTGAATCTTTTTGAGTGACAGCATATCCAAGTTGCCTGGGGAGGCAAGGCAGGAATTTATGGGCACTTCCTTACACCTGCTATTGAAGTGACAGTGAGGCCTTGTTTTCTTACATGATTTGCACTGGAGAAGTTTTACACTGAAGTGTACTGAAGTGTCTGTCCATAAGCAGCGGTGCAGGTTTAGTCAAAGCATACATTTATTTCATTTAATGCCCTCACTGAGTACCTGTCTTGTAGAGTTTCCAAAATAACTGTGTGGAGCTTAAGGCGCATGGAGATAAAGGGCATTCTGCACAAAACAAAACAGGAGCAATTGTAGCACAAATGAAGCGCACCATAGGGTTCAATTAAAATTGATACAAAAGTACACTGTAGAACTGAACAGTATCTGGTGTTAAAGGTGAGGTCTGGTCAGCCTACAAGAGCATTATTTATTGGCTAAAGAGTTGCTTTCTGTATCAAATCAGCTGCATCACAGGTTTGAAATCAAATTCCCCAAATGGCAATTAGCCTTAACTGGGGCTTTTAACCTCTTGTTTGCTTTGCAATCTATTGGAGATTCATTTAATTAAATGAGATCCCCCCCCCATGGTGCAGCTAATGTGCTCCAAAATTGCTGTATGCATAAGGCCTTAAAAGAAGAAGAAGCTATGGAGCAAGCCAAGTGCTCCACAGGAATACGTGGCAATTATCCAACGTTTCCATTGATTTAAATGGTACTTTTAGCAACCTTATATATTAGAGCGCTATCCAACCCCAGAGCCCCCAGGATCTCAGAACTGTCCTTATGAACCCCTAACAGACCAGGGAGTGAGCACAGATGAGTTAATCAAATGACTGACCATCAAATTGAATTATTTGTGCTCATGCAGGGAAATCCTAAAGAAATAACCAATTAGTGGTCCCTAAGGGCAGGGCTGAGAACCACTGCTATATGGCGCAGTTGGTTTGCTCCACATTGAACTGCATCTCCCCCCAGGTGTCATTTCTGTTATGTGATAAAGGGGTGGTAAAGCAGACATGGCTTCTCCAGTGATGTCACTTCTCCATTTCCTATTTTATTGTATGGAGCCAAAGCACTAAGATTTCTCCATCTTTGGAGATCTTCATGTATGAACTCCATAGAATAACATAGCCATCTCCACTTTATCACTCCTTAGTGTATAACCTGCAACAGAGTTGTGTTTTAACCAGTGGAGCCACTCAATTTCCTGTATGCTGTAGTGATTCAATACGATAGTTATGCATACGTCTCTACCATCCAAGATGTTAAAAAAGAGGATATTTTTATTGATGTAAATTCTCAAATTCTTTGTACTAGCATGTTCCAACAGATCTTAATGCATAGGCTTCATAGACTAACATAGGGACTGGAGAGATTACCACACCTGATCACACCTTATTGCATCTCCACAAGGAGTAGAAACCCATGGGGGTTGGAATGCTGTGTATTACAAATGGTGTGTTTGTCACTAAAAGGCATAACCATCTCCATCATGCGTAAAGTGCTCCTGTCACTACAAGAAAAGTTTAATCTGCCTATATGTTGTAGTAGCAAATTTCTGTAAAATATATTGTTTTTGAAGAATTAACCTTTATATGTCGTGGCGCAATGAGGCACTTCATGCTAATTACTTGCACACTATGCAAATTTGTTTTGTTCAAACCAAAATTATCTCTCTCTGAGCTGTTACAAATGATCCAGTGTGTGGGCTCAGCCTAGATTCACTCTTACCACAATGTGCAGTGGTCAGAGTTTGAGGTCCAGTAGTCCTTCTAGGAAGAGTCATGTTCATGACATTCAGGATTGGCTGAAGATATTACTCATGAACCAAAGAGAAAGGGTGAAATTCTTAGTGGCCATTAGAATTTTCTGGCCATATTAAGGTAAGTGGAGGGATAATATTAGGATGTGTAAGTATTTATTTAGTTTTAGTTAGTACTGTCCCTTTACTCTTTTACCTGTTAGAAACAACTAAAATGCAGTGCCTCATAAAGCATTGGAAATGCTGCTAATATCCAAGAGATTAATTTACTTACCTGCTGAACTGTCTTAGCTGTAACACTTGCTAACTTGGAACTTATATCATTTTTCAGGACCAATCAGTACTGTACACTACCTTGTATCTTTCCCATAAGTAACAAATCAAACTGCTTGTCTGCTGCACTGCTTAAAGGGATAGTAATACTTTGTTTTATCTTTATTTTATTTTGTAGGCATTAAAAAAACATGAAGAATGATATGTCTTATCTCTCAAACCTTTATGGTTTGAGAGATATTCACAAGCAAAGTTTCCCATCCCGCCCCTTTTACCTAGTGTAAGCCATCTCTTCAGATGTGGAATGCAGTCCATAGACTGGACAGATAACAGAAGGGGACAATCTTCTTCGTATGAGAACAATGAAATCCCTGCCCCCCTTGACAAGTTTTTCGGCTTTTTCCCTTATCTTAATTGAAGATTGTCCCTCTCTGCAGTCTACCTGGGCACCTCCCTTCTGTTCTGGCTGAGCAGTGTTACATCAGTAAAAGGGGCAGGAGGGGGACACGTTGTCATTGAATTACTCTTGAACTATAACTCTGACAGTATTGAAATAACACTCTCCAAAGTCCAAATACTATGATGATTAATCACGTGCTGACCGGAGCGATCTCTTTCAGTCCCTCGTTTGACGTGCCGGAACACGTGACATGGGACGGCACGTCGAACTCGCCTATCTGGTCCTTAAAGGACCAGACACCCCATGACCGCTGGTCCTTAAGGGGTTAAAGGGGAACTCTCACTTCTATGAACGTTCTCTTCATCGTAATTCTTTTTGAGGTGATCATTAATCCATTTTTTTAAATTTAATGCAGGATATCCCAGGATTTAACATGTTAAAAATGAGCTGGTGACGTCAGTTTAGGACAGGCTGCAGGACAGCTCTGTACCGCAGCCTGTTAATCTTCACCTCTTCATCTCCCCAAGTAGTGCCTTGTTCTCACCTCCTCCAGTGACAGAGGATTCCTCCATTTGAGCTGGAGCACCCTCTTCCCAATGAGAAAAAAAAACGTACACGATGAGGAAAACTTTTATAGAGGTGAGATTTCCCCTTTAAGTGGTGCAGCAGACAAGCCATTTGAGTTGTTACATATGGGAAAGATAAAAGGTAGTGTACAGTACTGATTGGTCCTGAAAAATTATATACATTCCAGGTTAGCAAGGGATACAGCTAAGTTCAGCAGGTAAGTAAATTAACCACTTGAATTACAGATTACCTCAAAGGAACATTATGATGAGGAGAACTTTTATAGATGTGAGAATTCCGCTTTAAAGAGTTTGATACTTCAATGAGTGTTAAGATACGATGTGTCCTTATACTGTATACTATTGTTCCCCGTGAGTGGTAATGCAGAAATCACTATATTTTCTGTGAAATCATATTATAAATTGTCCACCCCTTTTCAGTCAGTAAGCCACCTCCCCTCAGACCTGAAAGCAGATTGTGACAAGGGACAATCTTACTGCAGTATAAGTGAAAACTGCCCTCCTTCGTCAAGGAAGGCAGGATTTCCCTTAAAGGAGCAGTAAACTTTTTTGTATGAAACATATTTTATAGAGCATTTTCTGCTGAATAAAACAAGGTAAAAAATTATGTAATGGTGAGCACAAGAATTTTAACTACAGGAAGTATACCTGTGTGTACACACACAGGGTGCCAAAAGTATCCAGAATAATATTAATCCAAAGAACAAAAGAAAAAAAGAAGATCCACACACTCGGCACTCACTTCTCCAACTTTACTCATACTATAGTATAAAAGTGGCAATATATATCACAATAAATTCACATATATAAAAAATACACAAATGACCAGTATGACCACCCCGGTCTAGGAGCCCCCCACCCTTCCTCCCCTAGACTTCCCTACACATATATAAACACAAAGCCCCCCCTATGTATGAAGAACCAAATACTACAAGCAAAATTCTAACTGGGCCCAGTGCAGAAAAGAAAAAAAGTTAGTAAGCTTGCAAACTAAAAAGAAGGTTAATTGCAGCCGGACAGGAGACAGCGTATAGACGCCACATTAATAAAGCATAAGTGAAGCATAAGTCACGTTCATCTAGTAACACGATCTTCATTCAAATATCACCAATGACTGATATAGATATCCCACAAATCATATGCACCATGAACACGAGGAATCAAAAAGTCCTCTCCTCTATGTCCGGTTAATACCTTGGTATTTAGAAGCACATGAACACAACATCTCAGCGGGGAATAGACAAACAGGTATACACCTCACCGTTAGTCATTTTCTATCACAACGATCTTTCTTTAACTTTTCCTCCCGCAGTCTTCAGCGTACTACCGGGTCTGCTTCCATAATTGGAAATAGATTCCAGTCAGTCTCCATATGTCCTCTCACGTGTCCATGGTCATGGTAATACCTTATAATGTTTCATATATTTAGCGCACATACTGGCATCTGCTTCGTAGTACCAGTTAATCACACACATGTAAGGCAGGGAATCATCAGTATGTACGTAATAGGAATATCCCTACAATATATATTTTTTCATAAAAAAAGTTTACTGCTCCTTTAAACTGGATGAAGGAAGATTGTCACTCGTTGTGATCTGTCCTGTCAAGTGACCAGATTTCAGGTCTGAGGGGAAGTGGCTTACTGGACTGAATAGAGTAGGGAGGGGGCAATTTAAATATGATTTCACAGTAAATATAGCGATTTTAGCATTACACTGATGGGGAGCAATAGTATACAGTATAAGGATACATCGTAGCTTACCACACTGAAGTATTACTCACCCTTTAAAGGAAGCTGGTCACCATAAACTGGTCTTGTTTGTCTGTATGGTGCTTTAAACTGTCACCTAAATATTTTCTCTAGACAATACTGTACTTTTTATTTCCATATTTTGTACAGGAGTTAATTAACCATCCTCTGTTGTGCATCATAGTACTGTGCAGAATTTCCAGTAACACTCATTATTTTAACTGATTTAAATGCCCTGCCTTTTGCCTTAGTCTGTGTAGTTTCTTGGTTTTATTTTTTTTAAGAAGTGTTTTTAGTTTCTTGTAGTATAGTTACAGATTCTTTTACATATCCTCTATGTCTTTTCCCATACTTGCTTCGAGGGTTAACATCTCTGCCATTACATTAGTTCTGATGTTGTAACAGATCCCAATAAGATTATTATGCAGCCTTTTTGAGGTACTGCTACATAGTTACTGTGCATATCGGCTGTTGTAGGTGAGTAGAGTAAGGTTCTTTAGGATTAGACCTTAGGGATGAGATTTTCCTTTTTTGCATGGTGTCACCGTCACTGCAAGGTGTCACTGTCCAATTGTGCCAGTTTCTTTAGGTTCACTTGTGTGCAGTACATTATGGTATCTTCCATTGTAATATGGGTAAAGCGTGGTACAGTGCTAGCCGTAGAAAATGAAGGAGACTAGTAGAGTAAATGCTACCTTTATTGCCTGAGTGGCTTTTAACTGTAAGAGATACTGCTTTAGTCCAGTTGTGTGCTCTGTTAAAGAGGTTGTTTCTTTAAAAAAAAAAAAAAAAGAAAAAGAAATCATGAGTTTCTACATGTCCATTTTGATGAAAACAATACTTTTGATAACTCTTTATTTCCCTTTAAAAATACTCTTAATTTCTTCTCTTTAAAATGTTAACTAGAGGCTAAAACTTTGCATAAAATGCCACAGGCTTTGCTGTTTGTAGTAGATGACAGTTATCACTGTATATTTAGTGGGCCATTCAATTCTTGAATCAGTGTAAATGTACTCTATCTCTGGCTCTCTCTCACTCTATCTTTAATATGACTTTGGACAACTAGCCTTTTCACTGTATAGAGTTATTAATATGTGTTCTATCCTAATAGTATTGGATGGAATTGTTTCTACAGGAGACACCAGAGTGTTCTGAATGCTTAGTATATGCACAGTTATCCAATAAAGATTCCATTATCACACAACGTCTGCTAGCAAACATAGTTCTTTTTTTAATCCAAATCATTTAACACTCAGAACAACTTTCCCAAGACTTTTAATTCTCCTGAGAGTCCAAGTAAATTCAGCAGGACCATTTTTATCTCCTGCTATTGCAGTTCTTTTAGGGAATTGATTCTTTTGACTTGTGTTCACGTTGGCTAGAGAGCAGACTGACAGTGAAATTATGGGCTATGAGCATGAGTGGGGTCGTAGGGTGACAATCAAAGTGCTGCCTGTCAGGAGAAGGGAGAAGCAGAAAGATAGTGAAAGCACTGGCTATAAGCATGAGTAGGGAGCAGGGTGACAGTGAAAAAAATAGTTATCACAATGAGACAGAAACAAGGGGGCAGGCAACTATTGGCTATCAGATTGAGAGACCAAGGTGACAGGCAACCAGTTGACAATCAGGAGCAGTGGAATAGCAGGATAACAGTCAATGTGTTGGCTATCAGGATGAGTGGGGAACAGAATGACAGTCAAATTATTAGCTATCAGGATGAGTAGGGAACAAGATGATATAGGATTAGCTATCAGGGTGCGTAGGTAACAAGATGATAGCGTGTTAGCTATCAGGATGAGTAGGGAACAAGATGATAGATTATTAGCTAGCATGATGAGTGGGGAGCAGAGTGTCAAGTCAGAGACAGAGTATTATCTAGCAGGATGAATGGGGAGAAGGGGAACAGTCAAATTGTTGGTATCTCATTATTATGGAGCAGGGTAACAGTAAAATAGTTAACTATCACAAGAACAAAAGGACAGTCAAAGTGATGGCTTTCAGGGTGAGTGGAGAGAACAGTAATAATAATAGTATTAGATATGTCATTAGTGGAGAGCAAGATAACAGTAACAGTGTTTGCTATCAGGATAAGTAGAGACCTTTGTGACAGTCAAAGTGTTTACTCTCACAATGATGGCGGGAGGAAGTGTCAGTCACATTCTTAGCTATCACATTGAGAGGGAAGCTAGGAGAGAGAGTACTGGCTATCAGAATGAGAGAAGAGCAAGGTAATAGTTAGTGTGTCAGCTGTTTCCTTAGTGGGGACCAGGGTGACAGTCAACAGTGTTGGATATCAAAATGAGTGGGCTAGCAGGGTGACAGTTACAATGTATGATTAGTAGGGAGCAGGGTGACAGATTGTTAGCTGTTAGGATGAGCGGGGTGCAGGGTGACAGCATCTTGGCTATTAGGATGTGGATGAGTGGAGAACTGGAAGACAGTTAGTGTGCTGATGACTATCAGGATGAGTGGGGAGCCGGATGACAGTTACTGCGTGGGTTATTGGGATTAGTAGGGAGCAGGGTAACAGTTACAGTGTGGATTATCAGGTTTAGTAGGGAACAAGGTGACAGATTGTTAGCTGTTATGATGAGTGGGGTGCAGGGGGACAGTGTGTTGGCTGTTAGGATGTGTGTGAAGGCTGGTAACAGGTTGTTAGCTATAGGATGACAGGGGAGCAAGATGATAGTTAATAACTGACTATGAGGATGAGTGGGGAGCAAAAAGACAATCAAAGTTTTGACTATCAAGATGAGCAGAATATCAGGGTTACATTAAAAAAAAATACTAGCCATCAGAATGAATAGAGAGCAGGGTGACAGAGTGTTAGCTATTAGCATAAGTGTGGGTAACAGTCACACATACCTCCCAAGAGTCCTTATATGAGACCAAAATCCCTCTGTCCCTCTTACCCTCCCTGGTGTTCCTCTTTTTTGGAGATCAGACTGTGTGGTTTGTGTATATCTAAGTGTATCACATTGCTGCACAACAATAAAACTCACATTAATGTTTAAAAATGTATATTTGTTCTCCAGAGGAACAATTATGTATGCACTAAGCTAATACAGGATCATAAAAAGGAGCAAAATACTAAACACTTTCCCCAGTGTACGGTGCTGCTTATCATATAGGATTTCACAAGTCGCTATCCTGTTCACAAAGTAGTAATCTGAAAAAAAGTATAAAAACAGAGAACACCTCTAAGTGTAGTATTATATATCAAAATATATTCCCTTCCCCCCAAAACAGTTTACTCACATGCTGGAGAGGCTTAAATTGCCTCTCAGTGTAACAGGCTTGCACTGGATTTTGGAGCGTCACTCCAGGCCAATGACCACACCATTGGCTCCAACGATGATAGGTAATCTTTGAATTGAAAGTGTTCCCAGTGTTTTACCACATACACAAATATAATATGCAGACCACATTAGGAGCTTTTTATCATATAAATAATAGCATGTATAACCCTATCACATAATATGGGGTTATAGGGAATATTAAAACTCATTAAAAACTAAAGATTATTATCTTTATTCTCAATATATTAAGAAAGAAAAAAATCATCAAAAATAGATCAATAAAAAGCACCTAGGATGCCTTAAGATCAGAAGGGTCTTACTTCTTGTAGGGGCTATGTTACAAATAGAAGTTTGGAATTTCAGAATAAAGACAAACACTGAAGTGAAATGCAGTTTATTTAAACATGCAATGATTAAACAGGTTATGGCCAGAGTTCACACAAGTATGAAAGCATACCAACTCCGGAAGATATAAAAAGGGTGAGAGAACTGCCAGAGGTTCATCAGTATGAGAGACACACGACTCTGGTGTATATAAAAAGAGACATACAATAATTAAACAAGTTACTTATCTACTGGAGCTGAACATCAGTGTGGGAGAGCCTTTCCACGCTAAACTCCGTAGTATCGTTACACAGGTGAATAGCCCGACAGACCTGACGTCCCAAATGGCTAAACAGCAACACACAAGTTTGGATGAGGTACAGTCTACAGAGGTGAATAGCCCGACAGACCTGACGTCCCAAATGGCTAGACAGCAACACTGTACCTCTCAGACCTGAGACCAGGTACACTCTTTCCTAGTCTCCAATGGCTCTAAACACTGTTGTCTTGATTACAGGTTAAAATACAGGCTACGCCCTAAGATGTCTAAAACTACGCATGCGTATGTGCTTGGTTATATAACACTGCATATAAGAGATATCTCCAACTGCCTCTCATAAACATTGCGTGGCCTCACAGTGCCTGCCCCTCTGCTGTTGCTAAACTAATGCAGAGCATTAACCCCCAACTGACCGTGAGGAGAACACCAAAAACCATCCCTTACAGGCTATAATAGCCTATCTACCATTTGCAAGAACCAACAACCCCACAGCCAACAATAAAAGTGAACCAGCAATACATTCTTTGCACATAAAAAATGGAATGGAAAATCAAATGAAAGAATTCAATATAATATTACCCACAATGGGGAAGGAGTCTTTCTCTATGTGTTTCGTGGCGTGAATGTATGCCACTCCCTCAGGAGAAATAATTATCACATTAATGTTTGTTTGTTTGTTTGTTTGGTATATGTGTTTATAAATTATTCTGTGTAAATAAAATACATTGGTCTTGCTATAAATCATTTATTCAGCTACACAAAGAGGTGTAGGCCATGAAATAACCTAAACATTTTTGGTAATGCTCCTCCCACCATCCATGCCCCCAGAAGCACTACCTAAATAAATAGTGTCCCTTTTTGGCCATTTGAAATGTTGAGAGGTAAGAATACAAATTAACAAGTATGTAAGCGAACAGGCTTACCATATTTATAGATACCAGGGATCATGTGACTTGTTTTCATGCCCTTTTGTAGTGATCATTGGATAATCAATGCCTCTGCATTTTATTGCATACATAGAAAGATACAATAAATGAAGGTTTATTTTGCCTATTTAAACTGTCTGTTTTCCTGCACTATAAATTAGTTTTCCAACAGCTTGATTAATGTCTTAACCTGCCTATTTAACTAAAATTATGTCTTTGCATAATATTAGTTTAAGTGCCATGTAGCAAAATAATAAATAGAAAATAGCTCACAGAGCACAAAAACTACCTATACACTGTAAATGCCATTTTGACAGCATGATACAGTATAATATTTTCCAGTGTTAGACCACTCGATAGTACTCCCTGACTGGCATACTGACAGGTATGTAATGTATTATCCTCTTGTGCTAGTAAAGCATAACCCCAAGATGGAAATATTTATTGTTTGCTTAAGTGAAACTGACACAATTGGTGTCTCTTGTTCATGCACAACCAATCCCCTCTGTAGTACTGTGTTGGGAATAGATAAGGCAGTGGTTTATAAAGGAGAAATAACCATAAATGATACCCTCAACTTACCTTACTATGGTCAGAAAAGCCTAATGGTGTTTATGAATTTTGCCCTTTTTTCTTTGTTCAGGAGATAGTATCTTTCATCAGTCTTGAATGTAATTTCCATAGATGCAAACGGGCATGTACATCGAGGCAGACATGACAGTTGCTGACAGTTTTTTTAAATTGAATCAAGCAGAGTATACAAACATACTTAACCCTTTAAGGACGAGAGAGGAACACAAAGTACTGTGATGCACTGCAGAGCTGTCTATAGCACCACTGTACAATTTCAGGCCAGTGAGATATTGCAGCTAACAAATTCAAGTTTGGGCTGCAATAACTTTTGAACAAAACACCTCTCAGAAGTGGGAGTACCCTAATTGTACTCAGGATGACAACACCTACCAATATATATTTTTTGCATATTACGTTTTTCTATGCTTTTAGGGATTGCAAAGATACTTATATAAACAGCTGCAAGCTGTTAGAACACAGTTTAGAGCAATGAACAGTTGAAAAATTAAAGTTCCGTGATGTCTCTTTCCTAGATAAGTACAAATGTAACGTGCCTCCACAGCCTGCTTGCAGTTGACATAGTCATTTTCTTGTGGAGAAGCACTGATTTATCCTCTACTCCTAATTTGGTGCTGGCCTAGGGAAGTTTTGAGTTCTTGTACGTGGACACGTTGTCCAGTGCACACGTACCCATCTAAACAGAGCCTTATGTTGGATACTGTGAATGATGTCTAATGGTTAAGACAGAGGTATCACGTACCTCTGTCTCACTAGTTGATTGACCAAGCTTCGCAAAGTTGAGAGAATAGGGTAACGTTACAGATATGGGATGGAGGGGCATGATTAATAACTATCTAATTGAAGAAATACAATGTGACTTGGACCAGCCACTTTAGAAAGATATAAAGCAAATTTTTAAATTAAGGGATTTTAAATTATTACCCTTTAAAGGGTTAAGAATTCCATGTGCAGCGCACTGTACTTTAGCTAGCAACTGTCATGTCCGCCTCCATGGACATGATATTCAAGACTGATTAAAGATATTATCTCTTGAAAAAGGAAAAATTCATAGGGGCCATAAGGATTTTCTGGTCGTAGTAAGGTAAGTGGGTGGTTATTATTAGGATGTTTTACTTATCCTTTAAAATTTTGAGGTTGTGGGGAACCATTTTGTTTCAAATTAAATGGACCCCTAACAATTAAGCAGTTTAACCAATGGTTGCAAGCTAGGTCTCCAATGTATGTCTATAGAGCCCTTAAGGGGTCCATTTTGTACCAATATCAAATATATGATTATGCTAGTTGGTTCGAGTAACTTAATACTAATTATTAAGGCTAAAATGTTTAGGGTGTACAGTAAACTGACCATATTTCTTAAAATGTATTCAGTGGTACACTGGATAACTTTCTAGCATTCAAGGGTCCAAATACCTCCTATTTATCATATTCAGTTCATAAACAGAAAAAATAACGTTTTTATCGGTGTGGTTGAGAGCAGACTGTGAAGCTTGCATTCGCAGGAGTATATTCAGTGTATCTGACCCTTAGAGGGTCCAGTCTATTGAACTATTCCACATAGTTTTTAGTGCTGACAGACAAGGCCACAGAGCTTGTAAGCAGCAGGCAAACTGGACCACATTGCTCTTAATCGATAAAACTATAGTGACTCTTAGATTGTCAGAGTGCACACTTGTGTCAGCCCCCCACACACAGTGATTAGCCAACAGACCAGTAGCCTCAATTAGTGATTATTATTATGGTTAGCTAACAGACCAGTAACCACAATCACTAAGACAGCTAGTCAAATATTGACATTCAATATCTATTTTGGTCAAAAAATAATATTTTCTAATAGTGCCAGTCTAGGGTTGGAACAGGTAACACTAAGCTGAGCAGACTTAAGGGGACATTTTAAGGGACAGATTCCCCTCTGGAACTGAGGTCTATCACAGGAGTGTCACTTGAAAACAGGGACACCTCCTCACTCTAGGTAACATATCAGATAATTAAACCTAATATTTATTATTTTATTAAAAGGGGGCACAGTTATATTGCTTATTACAAAATAAATCTAACACATCCAATGACAATTATCAAATCACATAAACACTGTCACTGAAGCTCTGTCTGTCTGACAGTACTGAATTCTGTTTTGTATAATCCTCCTTATTTCTTCAGTGAACCCTTGAGTTCCCTGGAACGCAGCTTGACAATCAATAGGAGAGAGTACTGACACAAAGTCTAGTTTAGATTATATCTGCAAAATTATTTTGGTGACCGTTTTAATGTAATCCCTCAGATGCTTGAAAGGCCTCCATGGGATTGCAGTGTGATGTATTTGGAACTTCTCCAACATCCATACCAGAGAAGACAGGTACATGTGCCTGCCATGATCAGATGTCTAGATGATTTATGGTCCTACATAGCCAGCTGGTACAACATCATCTACATCTTAAATGTACAATGTGAAGACGTATTTCTCCACTATGAGAAACCAGAACTATTGATGTGTTTCTCACATCCCTGTGATACACTCAATAAATAATAGATCAGCTTTAGGATACATATGTTGTTGTTATTTGTTCATGAAGTTTAGACATTTGGGGGTTAATTTATGAAGCTGTAAATTCATACACAAATGCATGTCTTATTCATTTGCATTTTTATCAGGACACAATTAGATTTCTTGTTCTTGCTTATTTATCAATGAGCACAATGATACAATACTCAAATGAGCAAATTCCTTTTGGCTGGCGCATCTTATATTAGTCAGTGGTGAGGACATATAAAAAATAATAATGAAAAAAAAGCAAATATATGTATCTTGTGTTAAGCAGTGTTTTCCACATTGGAAAAGTCACCCCTATGCCTTTGTTTTAATATACCTGATTACTGATAAATATCTGATTATTTCTATGAATGATCACAGCAAAGTGGAGTGGTGTGTGGGTTTTCTCCACATATTGATAAACTCCCATTTTGTTTTCTGGTCTTTTATGCCAGAAAAGTGGCAGATGACATTTAATGTAGATAAATTTAAGGTTATGGATTTAGTCTGTAGAGCAGTGGTTCTCAATCTTTTTGTTCAGGGCACCCCTAACACATAATCTAGAACACTTACGGTACCTCTGACATATTTAATGTACTTTACCAAGGGCATAAGAAGGGTACAATACATAAATATACCATTATTATCAGGTCTTATAATCATAATAACAAAACTAAACATATTGTGCATAACAATTTCTATACATCTATATATAAAAGTCAATTTTTGTTAGTCTTCATAGAAAACATGGGCACCCTAAGTTGATGTCCGTGGCACACCAAAGTGCCACAGACCCTGGTTGAGAATCACTGCTGTAGAAGGAAACTTGTTACATATACACTAAATGGGAAACAACATGGGGAATCCTCATTAGGTAAAGACTTAGGAGTACTGATAGACGATAGACTTCACAACAGTGTGCAGAATCACTCAGCTGCTGCAAGAGCAAAAAGGGTACCATCCTGCATAAAAAGGTGTATAAATGCACAGGATGCAAATATAATTCTATCTCTTTATTAATCCTTGGTTAGGCCTCATCTGAAATATGGAGTAGAGTTCCTAAAAAAGACTTTATTGAACTGGGAAAAAGTGCAGAGATGTGCAACAAAACTGATAAAGGGACTGGAGGATCTGAATTATAAAGAGAGACTAGCCAAACTGGGTTTGTTTACATTAGAGAAGAGACGTCTAAGGGGTGATATGATTACTATTTACAAATACATTCAAGGTCAATACAAAGAACTATCCAATGATTTATTTATGCAAAGAGCTGAGCTAAGAACAAGAGGTCATCCATTAAGAATAGGGGACAGGCGCTTTGGACTAAAACATAGGCAGGGTTTTTTTTTACAGTAAGAGTGGTAAAGCTATGAATTTCTTTGCCTCTTGGTGTTGTGCTTGCAGATACTGTAACTGCTTTCAAAAAAGCAATGGATACCTATCTAGCACAGAACAATATTGAGGATTAAGACAGTTGGCTTCAATGTAGATAGCTTGTTGATCCAGGGAAATATCTGACTGTAAGTTGGAATCAGGAAGGAATGTTTTTAGCCACTTGGAGCTTCTTTGGAAATGGCTTCAGTGTTTGTGTTTGGCATGGGCTGGACTTGATGGATGCATGTCTTATTTCAGCCTCATCATCTGTTACAGTGTGTAATGGCCAATGATTAAAATGGGTCTTTAACCTCCTTGAATACTAGTGAGGTCTCCAAAACATTGGAACCATCCCTAGCATCCAAACAGTAAAAAAGCTCAATTTAACCCCTTACGACCCTTGACGGTCATAGTACTTCATGGGTCGATCTGAGTTAACGACCCATGACGCTGGCAGAGGATGATGATGTTGTAGTCCAGCAGTACCTGGAGAGCCTTATGTTGCCCAACCCTGCTATAGAGGATTTGGGTTAACAGCCATGGATGCACTATACATTCTGTGATGTCACTTTTATTTATCAGCAAGTCCAGCTATTTAACCATTTGCATGTTAGAGAAGTGTCCAACACCTCCAAAAAATAAATTATGGTTAATTAAGTTGTATTATTCTGATTTCTGTTTTTTATAATTAGTGCTGCTACTAGAAGGCATTGTATTCAGACTGAGTGTTTATTACTCCTGTTTACTAAGTACAAGTGGTTCCCAGCCTTGTCCTCAGGGGCCACTTACAGGAATTTCAAATGAATGAGAATGTTCTATTTGTCCTGTAAGCTGCCATTGCTTTGCCCCAGAATTGCCCCTCTTTCCTTTAGCGCATAAGGCCCAGTGAGTGTATACAATGTATAATGTTACATATGTAATATACAAGGAGGCTGATGTACTGTGAGGAACCTGTTATTTTGGAGTAAATCAGCTCCACTATAGTGGAAAAAATGCAAAGTCCCAAAATTTCCATTGATTTAATTGGGTCTATTAACCCTTGGAGTGCCAGAGGGGTGTGTAACACATTGCTCTGCAATGCATTGCACACCTGTCTGGCACTCAAAGGGTTAACCCTTTCAATGTTAGGGAGGACTTGCAACATGTTGAGAAGCAATACGTTGGAGGCCACTAGCATTAAAAAGAAAAAAGCCCTATTTAAATTAATGGGGTGATTTTGTTAAAATGTATTTCTTCCCTGTGGTGCTGTTGGCACACTCCAAAAGAACTCCTTTTCATTTTAGTACATTATCCGTGAGGTGCTCTAGTGACCTTTACCTTCTGTCAGGTGAAACGTGTTGCTAGTTTTTAGCTCTGCCAGGAATCTGTGCATTGGGATGCATTGGCTTTGTATAACAGCCAAGATTTCCTGTTTCATCTCTACACCTAGCGGGGAAATTGAAGGTCTTCTAGAGGTATAATTAGTAGCATTTCAGTGCAGGCACACAATGTGGATACTACAAGCAGTGAAACAGAAGAAGCTCACAATGTAATCATCTGTTCTAAGCAAGAACATTTTTTGAACGTCTCGCTGACTTTGGTGCAGTAATATCTAATTTTTCATGTCAAAGTAAATCAATTCAACATAATTAGTTTCTTTTAATGAACTTTAAATTGGATCTAAAATACATGTCCCTGTTTTTTTCCTCAAATACTTTCCCTGATTTTACCTAGCACAAAAGATTATCATATTATATGTTGGATGTAGTTAATAGAAATATAGTATCTGATTGCAGATAAGAACCAACTGCCCCCTCTAGTCTGACAGTTTGTCTACCTAGTAGAGCAGGCTTATTCTGTTAGTAGAATAGTCATATCTATCCCAGAAGTTATTACATTAATTTATGTTTTTGGTCTCAACCACGTCTGGGGGGCTATTCCATTAATCTATCACCCTTTCTATACAGTAGTGTTTTGTTACATTTCTTCTTATTGGTCTGCTCTCCAATTTTAGGGCATGTTCTCTTTTCTAATATCATATTATTCTGAAAAATAGATCACCTTTGAACTTTACAGGGATCATATGTCTTAATAATATATATATTGTATGCATTACTGGTCTGAGTAAAACAATGGTACTGCCACTGCTGATTTTTTATTTAAAAGCTATAGCAGTTCAAATTTAAATTTTGGGTGCAGCACCAACATGGCCTGAAATTTTACAGTGGTGCTGTTGCTACACCATCCTGTGGAGGTTTATGGTCTATTGACCAGAGCTGTCTATAGACTGCAACAGCACAACCATAAAATTTCAGGTCACGGAACGACTGCACCCAGAAAATGCAAGGTTGAGCTGCTATAACTTGAATAAAACACCGCTTTCATCCTACAGAACATAGTTTTTCTATATTAAACATTACAGTGCATTTAAGTCACTTTTTATCTTATAACCCTTCTTCCTTCAGTCCCTTAAGCTATACAGAATAAGGGCCTGGAGACTTTCCGGATATGATTTTTTATTTAGCACACACATTATTTTATTGACTAGTTTCTAATGCATTCATATTCTTCTGGAGTTATGTTGTCTAGAACTGTACACCATGCTGTGGTTGGTGTCGAACTACTGATCTGTAAAGTAGCCATATAAATTCTCTCTTCCTGCTGTTAGTGTCTCTTCTTGTTCAACCTAGTACCCTGCTGGCTTCGCCAATGGCTTTATTTCATGCTTGCCTACTTTAAATAATCAGATTTAGCTACTCCCAAGTCCCTTTCATCTGCTGTTGTCATTTAGGTTTTAGTGTTCTATGTACATTATTTTACATTTTGGAGCTTCACATCTTAATACATGTAAACATTTGCATACCTTGATAAAAGCTATATCCCTTTGTGTTTCAGAGGGGAAGCCAATGTAGTTGTTTGCAATGCATTAGATATTACTGTGGAACTCAACAGGATAGGATTATGTATGTGTTCTTTTTCAGAAATACGTTGTAGGAATTTCCCTTTACACTTCTCTCTTCTTGGTTAATTGACTAAACTCTCCTGTGCAAGAACTAACAGCAAGTGAGAAGTGGAAATAGGGACAGATGTATATCTCAGTCATCCCTAGGGAAGGCATTCTAGGCTCCCTGAGCCACACACCCACTCTTCACATGACCCCTGTTCCCAAACCTATCTACTGTTGCCTGGAAGAAAAAGTTTTCTTAGCCTATAGTATACAAGCACAAACAAAGTTCTTATTCACGTGGTTTCTAATGAGGTTTCCAGTACATTGCTTATAATGCTTTGGAAACCTCTCTAGCATCCAATGGGTTAAAAATGTCCATTAAAGGGGTATGTAAACTGGAAATAAACCAGTCACCATACAACAAAGGTGTAGGGAATTGGTATTAATCTAGCCACACCCACAACTCACAATGTGGGTATGGCCAGCACAGCTGATGTGTTCCTCAGAATGGAGCTCTAGGCAGTTGCCTACTCTGACTAATGCAAATGATTGCCCTGAGTGTCATATGACATTAACTCATTTAATCATTTTTGTTTATTTAACGATGGACAGTGCAGACCCTCATTTCAATCACTGTTAATCCTTTGAGTGCCACAGTGGTGTTCAACACACTGCAGAGGATAGGTTGCACATTGCAATGGTCTGGCTGAATTTCCCAGTAAGCAGAGTAGGCAACTGCCTAGAGCTCACAATTTTGAGGGATGCCTAAGCTGTGCTGGCCACACCTACATTATGTGTTGTGGGTGTGACCAATCTCAGTGTCCCTACACCAGTTTATATGCCAATTTGCAGACTACTATATAACCCCATGGATGCTAGAGATATCCAATGCATTGCAAAGCAACTTGTTGGAGAACTCTCTAGCAACCAGTGGGTTAAAAACTTTGTGCTTGTATGTTATAGGCTAAGGGTATTTTCGGTGCCAGGGAACAGTGGTTGGGACTGTAGGCGGGGGTTGTGAGGAGTAGGGGTGTGGCCTGGGCGGAGCCAAGGGCCCTAGAGTTCTTTGCCTAGGGGTGTCTGGGATGTAAATGATTAATGAATACAGTGAATCTTTCAACATGATAACACAGAGGAATATGCTTGTATTCATTTAAAATATATATATTTGTTTTTGCTAAAACTTTTTTAATAATTATTTTTACTTAGAAACAATATTTTGAACAATTTATTTGTATAAATTCATAATATATATGTTTTTTAATTGTTTTATTGATTATTTAAAGTATTTTATTGATTATATTTCTATAAACATGTCTGGCGGATTACATTGCTTTTCTTAAGAGCATATTTGTGTTTTTACACAATGATTAGCAATATATTTTATTGTTGGTAAAAATAAGTTGCAGCCAGTCATTAATTATATACATTTATTTATTGTTTTTGCACAATTTTATTTGATAAATATACACAGTGAGTATCAAACCTATTAAAACCATTAAAAAGAAAAGTGTGATAAGTTCTTAATGAGAACTAACATAAGACAATAGTTTGCATAATACCTACTCAAGAGCTTCTCAGTTCAAATTTGGTCCCTAACTTTGTTAGAGAGATCAGCTGCACATTACTGATGAGACCTACTAAAGGACAAAAATTGCATCTGGGGTTTACTAGTTTTCTCATGTCGAAGGGATTTGTCTAGATGTGGGTCTATCACAAGAACATACTATAATGTTACATTCATTCCTGGTGAGCTATTGTTATGCCTTACTTCTTCTTTTCTTTCTAAGTGGAAGTGTACCACAGACATTGACCCAAGTTCTCTTTGTGATTAGAGATTCAGCTGCACCTTTCTGCTGGTGGGAACCACAATAGGCCATAACAAGTGACAAAAGAAAACTCACAGCGCCAACTCACCATAACCAATCCATACAATAAATAAATTTTAATTTTTAAATGTGAATATAAAGTGTATACATAGATAGCAGCTAGGAATGAGAGGGCTCTCCAGACCTCCTAACTTCAGGCCAAAACCCAAAGTATAAACAAACAGACAACAACAAACCAGCGCTTCTCTATGTATAGAATATATATGTGCCCTGTGTTTAGCATATATAATAATATTTCTAAATAAATAAAATAAGTGAGATATTAGTTTTCACAGATTGGCCAAGTTGAGGGTAAGCTTGCCACCTCACCAAGGTTTCTCACTGTATGGCAAGTCCTACTCTATACATCTGCCATGCCCTATCTAAAAATTAAAATCAAACTTGAAATTCCCTGAAGAGATGTTATTATAAACGCGTTGGAGAGCAAGGGACCCTTTAAATGTGCTCTTTTTATTGCTTCTGGGTCCCAGTGTGGTGCAATTAAAAACAGGAGACCTACATTATAATGAAAAGATGTACGTAGTGGACTTACCTAATACAAAAAGACCCCAATGGATCTGCATTGTGAGAATATGAGAGAGCTGTGGATCCAACAGCTAACTCTATAATAATGTGACCTTTATATCAGCCCCCACAGGTCATGTGAGGAATAGCTGATACCAAACTAGGAACATTTAAGCTAGAGAAGGCCTATTGGGGTCTTTTTGTATTAGGTAAATAGGCCTTCTCTAGCTTAAATGCTCCTAGTTTGGCATCAGCTATTCCTCACATGACCTGTGGGGGCTGATATAAAGGTCACATTATTATAGAGTGAGCTGTTAGATCCACAGCTCCCTCATATTCTCACAATGCAGATCCATTGGGGTCTTTTTGTATTAGGTAAGTCCACTACGTACATCTTTTCATTATAATGTAGGTCTCCTGTCTTTAATTGGACCACACTGGGACCCAGAAGCAATAAAAAGAGCACATTTAAAGGGTCCCTTGCTCTCCAACTCTTTATAATAACATCTCTTCAGGGAATTTCAAGTTTGAGTTTAATTTTTAGATAGGGCATTACAGATGTATAGAG
This sequence comes from Rhinophrynus dorsalis, assembly GCA_037306005.1. Taxonomy (NCBI): domain Eukaryota; kingdom Metazoa; phylum Chordata; class Amphibia; order Anura; family Rhinophrynidae; genus Rhinophrynus; species Rhinophrynus dorsalis. The sequence continues at coordinate 271,727,728 of CM074722.1, read as the reverse complement.
TAGGACTTGCCATACAGTGAGAAACCTTGGCGAGGTGGCAAGCTCACCCGCAACTTGGCCAATATGTGAAAACTAATATCTCACTTATTTTATTTATTTAGAAATATTATTATATATGCTAAACACAGGGCACATATATATTCTATACATAGAGAAACGCTGGTTTGTTGTTGTCTGCAGGCCATAAGAAATACCAGGGTTTTTGGGGGTTTTTTTTCACATGCAGATTAGACTTGACTGGCAACAAGACTGGACTGGATTTGTGTGCAGGGTCAGATTAATGTGTGCATGGAGATGTCTCTGCTGTAAAGACACAACAGAGAGAGAGAAACATGACTCAGTAGCACCTGAGGGCAGGAGTAGAAAAATACCTTGCTGCTTGGGCTCTCAAAATTTTATTCTTGGTTTCTAAATCTTATGTATACATATATTAGATATACCATATTTGAATTTTCAGAATAGAAGACACTTCTGAGTATCAACTATATTTAACCCTTTGTATCCTGGAGGGGGTGAGCAACACATCACAAAACAATGTATATAAATAAATCAATAGTTTAAATTAAGAAGCAGTAAGAAGAGCCATAGAACTACTAGTTATGAATGGCTTGCCAGTATTGGGCCAATAGAAACACTGGGCACAGCAATGAAGCAGAGCAGGGGCAGAATTGACACTAACTCCAGGCAGGTAGCTTTCTGATCTGAACTGCTCACCCTATGAGGATATGTCTGACAAGTCACCCTCACACAACTACATAAATTACCTGCTTCTGAAGCAGTGGAAACACAGTTGCAACTTGTGGTCAACATGGGAAAGCTTCCGACATTTACTACAAAGTATATAATAGAGAAATAGGGGAAATAACGCTCCCCTGCTCTCTCTGCAAGTAAATCCTGAACATTTACAGCATACTATAAAAATTCCTGGAGGATAGACTCCAAAGTTCCTGAAAAGAGGTTATGTCCTCTAAAATAAGGACATATGGTAACCCTTGCACATATATGCAGTGGCTCCAATGTAGTGGCTCCTAACACTGAGAGTTAGCTCCAAAAAATTATTTATAGCTACAATGTTTATTATATTTTGTCCTTCCCTACCTGAGGTGTATATTCAAAGAACAAGCTATTATGTGATATTCACTGTAAGAGCTTGTCAGGCCTCTCATTTTCCTTTTAAAATAAGTAGCAGCAACTTCTTAGCTATTTGCACATGATTGATAGGTGTTCCTTGGAATGATTAGTGTTTTGAACTGGTCTAACAACAGTGGCAAAGTACTGTGAACAGGTAGATACTATTCATAACTGTTCAAGGCAAGATGTTTTTTTTCTCGTGAAAATCAGTTTAAATTATACAAAAGAAGAAGTAGCTATCAGTGGTTTTAATTTTTCATAGAAATCAGAGGTAGTCAGTTGTTGAACCTCCAGCTGTTGGGAACTACAACTGTCATCTTCCTTATCCACTTATAGTAGTACTCAACAGCTGAAATTCCAACAACTGACTACTCCTGAGATACACACAAGCTACTGACATTCACTGAAAATGAATGGTACATTAAGTTTTTCTTGGTGTTACCATAGGAAGTCCATACACACATAATAAATCCCTCTAGCTAGTAGGTGTGTATCTTGTGTGTCAGTGTTTCCCAAACTAAGGTCTACAATCATGTAAATCAGTAGATGTTTCAACCCTGAAACAGTATTGGTTAGAGGATACAAACTACTCTCCTTCCTAAACCAGGAATATGACCGTTCTTGGATCCCATTAGATCCTAGACTTTGCATTGGAAACCTCTTCAACATTGTTGTAGCTGAATATAATGCAAAAATCAGTACTAAAAGGGTTTAGTAAGTAATAACAAATTCTTGGTGAGAAAGAACTGTAACCAAAGGTCTGGACCGCCTTTTCCATTAATCTGTGTTTATACAAAGCCTCGGCTGAGATAAAGAAACTGGCACAGAAGAATGCATAATTTCCAAATGTATTATGTTATAAAAGTTATATAGATTCTGATAGCAGAATGTGTACAACATACTCTTTGAATATCTTCATTGCTATAACATACCTGAATCTGTAAACAGGCAGAGGATGAATGAAATGTTTTTCCTCCCCACCTATGTAATTGTGAGGCTGGGAGCCTTTAAGCCTCTGATGTTGGAGCCAGCTCCGCACTGCCTGAGGCCGAGCAAAGCCTGCGTGTTGAAGCTAAGATCTTAATTGCATTCAAAATCCAAGTCCCCTAAAGGTTCAATCAGGTTGAGTATACTGACTCATAAAGCTTGGATGTTATACATAGGGGCCATAGTGACTGGTCTCTATCAGGCAATGCTAGTTCCTAAAAGTCCTGGGGCTTGGGCCTACATAAAACATTATAAGAGCACTGTGCAGCCTAATTGCACAGATATATTGAAAGGGATAGTAATATTTCACAAATAAAAGCAGTTACAATTAACCCTTTGAGTGCCAGAGAGGTATCCACTGCATTGCAACGCAATGCATTGGACACCTCTCTGGTACTCAAATGGTTAATCTTCATAGTATTTGGGCCGTGGAGAGTGTTATATCAATACTGTGAGAGTTGTAGTTCAAGAGTAATTGAATGGAGAGTGTTATATCAATACTGTGAGAGTTGTAGTTCAAGAGTAATTGAATGATAAAATATCCCTCTCCCATCCCTTTTACTGATGTAACACTGCTCACCTTAGAGCACCAAAACTGTCTGGATGGATCGCAGAGAAGGACAATCTTCAGTGAGCATAAATGAAAATCCTGTCAAGGGGGGCAGGGTTTTCCTTATACACACAGTAACAAGAATGTCCCTTACTGTGAGCTATCTGGTCCCGGGACCAGATACCACATCTGAGGGGAGGTGGCTTACACTAGGTAAAAGGGGCGGGAGGGTGATACTTTATCATTTAATTACTCTTGAACTACAACTCTGACAGTATTGAAATAACACTCTTCATGGCCCAAATACTATGAAGATTAATCGAGCGGCTTTTTTTTGAGAAACATTGCTATCACTTTAAGGAGGTAAGTAGATTATTACACTATTACATGCCCAAGACTGACAACAAAGCAAGAAGCCTTAAACATAGAGCCCTAAGGTGTGTACCCTTTTAGCCAGTACCTAGCAATGCTCATGATCGGTATGCTTTTTTATTTTAGATAGAATATTGGCGGAGTGTATCACATTGTGATTAATTTACTGAAGAGCAAACTTAAAACTTACCAGAAAATATCACATTTTTTTCTTGTTTTCAGTTCTCTGATGTATTAATAATTGCCTATATTCTTACATTCTGTCACTATACTAATTAATTAAGTATGGGAAAAAGACTTCCCCAACAGCTGACTGTGTATGGTGGCAGCTGTAGTTCAAGAACAGCTGGAAGGTGATAAGTTTTCCATCCCTGAACTAAATTTATCACCAGCTTTCAGGTTCATAGCAAATCAGGCTGGTTCATGGGTCATGAACTGGATTTAAACTAATTACATATGGATAAAATGTAATACTGATACTGCTTCAAGCTTTTCTGAATTATCCTCTGCTCCATGACTGTTCCATGCTTTTGTCACTCTTTTGTTACTCTAAATTCACCAAATGTTGATGTGTAGTATTACACCATTCATCCGTGAAAACTATAAGTGATGTTAGTGTTAATACTAATGCCTAATTTGGTGCCCATCTTATCTTTCGTACACACTTATTAATTATGGTTCAGAGTCCCCCTGTCTTAAAACATGAAATGGATGACTGTGATCTGAACACAATTTGCTGTACCACTGACTCCAGAAAGCATTGTGGTCCCACCAAATTTATGACACACAACCAACTTTTAAGGTGTTTTATTTTTTTCTCCCCTTCAAATAAAAATTTCCTGGGCATCTGTTTCACAGTCAGACTGGTTGTAGAGTAGGGTAGAGATGAGTAATTAGCAAAGCTGTAAGAAAAATCAGTCTGTCACAGGCTATTCTGGTGACAGATGGAATGTGATCATTTTAACCGTTGTGCTGTTCTTATAATATCACAAGATGCAGCCTACTGAGGCTTCGCTGGTATTTAGGAAATTAAATAGAAATGCATCCACCCTAACTGAAACAAAACATTGTTCATTTTATAAATTATTGTACATTTTATTTACCCTCTCTTTTTAGGGTTTTAGGCTTTTCTTGGTTCAGGAAGGCAGAGGTAATTCTGGACCCCAAGCTGGTGTATGCTGACTTATTTAGCTAATGAAGACACTGAATGACGGTTTATCTGCATTGTGGAAATGTATGGGGATGCTGTTTCTCAATCCTATATTCTGAACATGTAATTGCTTAAAAAGTAGTTGTGCCTACAAAACCAGTTAAATGAATTCATAGCATTGACTTTGTTACTCAGAATAGATTTTTATCTCACAAAATATAATTTTACCAAATAAAACTGATTTTGTGGCACAAATTGTTTTTTGACTCACAGAATTAACTTTGCACCACAAAATATATTTTACTTACAGTTTGTGAGATCAGTTTTGTGTGTATTTTTTATGAATTCATTTTTAGATATTCTTCCTCTCAAGAATCCAGCTATTACATATTTGTAAAGTTATTTTTGAGTCACTATCAGAAAACAAATAATATTAATTCTCATACACTGTATTTTTCTGACAAGGACTGGTTATGCACTTACATCATACGTGGGCAATGTTTAGTTATGATATAAAAGTCATAATGTTGGCGAGCATGGTCAAATACTCCAATGCTTGGATAGGCTTTGTCCCAAGAGATTGTCTACTTAGATATGAGTTAGAGTTAATGAGGTTATTGAAAAACTGCATTCATCCATCGAGTTAAACCCCTCACTGTCCACCAGAATAAGGCAACAGAAACCTCTCTGAAGCTCCTTCCAGCTCTACCTCAAATGGATAGTGCTGGTAGTGAGAGGCATTTTCCCAATCTTTAAAGGGAAATCTGACTTCTTATAAATTTAGCTTATGAAAATACATAGTTGAATTATTGTAAAACCAGAGTATGCAGGTTATACATGTGGATACCTTGGGAGTAAATTTCAGTGGGGACACTGAAAAAATGACTGTAAGAGGTGTAGTTGCTAAAATGTGAAGGTTAAAAATGTAGAGGAAAAGATTATTATTTCCATACCTTTTACCATTTGCACATTTAACAGTAGATTTGTATTGCCGAAGACTCCCTGGGTCTGCCCTGGATTCTCTCATTCTCACAGTTCAATTGGATTTCTGGAGACTGAGTTGCTTTTTTCCAGCTTTCAGGATTACTGCAAAGCTCCTCCTACTTCTTTCCTTTTCCAATCACATCCCTGATTCAGCTCACTGTCCTACAATCCCTGCCCAATTAAATCCTTTCTCCTGCACATCAGGGATAAGTTCCACCTCCATTGTGACAAAATTGCAACACCTTTACATTCCCCACCCAGCACTCCTTAGTTCGCCTGGGTTATAGGAATCCAATGTTCCCAGAAATGTGGATCTGTACTTGCTCGTTTAGCATTGTGCAAATAAAAAGAAGTATCAGTGGTGTACCATATCCATTGTATATGCAAATAAAGTATGTTCATTAGCATGAATAAGTCTTACTTACACTGATTGTATCATATATTCCACTTCCTAGAATATGATTGCATTCAGAGAGTGTTTATGAACGATTTCTGCCTATTTGCAGGTAATAGCAGCGTGTCAAATATGCCACTCTTCCAACAGTATGATAAACCTAAGCCAGTGAGAAGAGCTACAGATTCCACAAAGTTCTATTGTTATAGCATTCGATGGATTAAAAGTCTCATTTAAATCAATCAGAATTTTCATTTCCCCTTTGTTGCATTGGTTTGCTATGCCTCTTTATTTTGAAGAATAAGGACATACAGTAAACGCAAATGCACAAAATATTGTTGCACATCCAAATATTCATCACCATTAACCCTTTACTCTGCGACATTGTGCCTGCATATCACTACTATATTAAAGATGAGGATTTAGTCACATCATATGGCCATAGAATGCTAAGCTTGCCGCCAAGGTACCTCATTTTGGCAAGTACCTAACCTTAATATGCTTTGTCTTATGAGCTGACTCTCTCCCACTTTAGGCATTTACTAACCTTAATTTACTTTATCCTGAGAGCTGAGTCTTTGTCAGCTTTACTCAACAGTGGGGATAAAAATATAATATCAGATTACAGACCAATATCCTACTCCATCTAAAATTCTAGAGAAATGTACCCACGTGCAACTATATAAGTATTTTCACCCCCCTTCAATCAGGCTTTCATCCAAATCACTGAACAGTCATTGCCCTCTTAAAAGTATGCAATGATATCCAGACTGTGATGGAAAATGGTGAACTCACTGGAGCTATTTTCCTAGATTTTGCAAAGGCCTTTGATACAGTAGACCATAGTATTCTGATAAGTAAACTACAAAGTTTAGGATTAGGTAAACACTCTCTAAACTGGTTCTGATCCTATTTAGCAGACATAACGCAATATGTGTCTATTGCTGACAATATTCCCGTTCCACTCAAAGTAAAAAGGGGGCTCCATTCTTGGCTCTCTACTATTTTCTCTATTTATAAATGATCTACCCATGGTTTGCAAAGCATCTTCTGTGCACATGTATGCAGATGATACCATAATATATGCTAAAAATTCAAGTGTATCACAACTTGAGGCCATATTACAGCATGATTTCTCTGAAGTTCAATAACAGATAGCAAAGAAGAAACTGTTCTTAAACACAGACAAAACGGTCACAATGGTATTTGGTACAAAGTGCGTAATCATCTATCCAAAGTAACAGTGTCTAATCATAACTTGACCCCGGTGGATTCTTACAAATATCTTGGTATGTGGCTTGACCCCAGCCTCACTTTTGGTGTTCATATTGATAAATTAACATGCAAACTTTATCCAAAAATATATGCTCTGTTCAGAAACAAATCCCTTTTAAGTCTCCTGGTAAGGAAATGTATTGTTCAACAGATGTTACTGTCAGTCATAGACTGTTGGGAAGCAGTAAATGCTTCCACTCTACAAATTCATCTTAGTAAACTTGGCACTCTTTATATCTCATTATACTGCTTTATACTCTAGTGTAATTACACTACCCATCACTGTGATATGCTTAAAGAACTAAATTGGTTATCACTCGAATGTAGACATGCCCTTCACCTTTCTTGTTTAGTATACAACCACTTCTCCTGAAAGCTACCAGACTACCGGAGCAGAATGCTTAGTTCAGTGCTCCATACTAACTATAACCTCCGCTCCACTGCTAACATCTCACTGAATATACCACACTACACGAAAAAAATGGACAATCTGCCTTCTCCTTCAGAGCTCCAAAAGCCTGTAATAACCTGCTTGAAAAAATCAGATCTTCTCCCAGTCTAAAATCCTTAAAAGTAACTGCTTCTTTATATCTAAAACAATATGTAACTGTATATAATTTTTAGTATGTTTGTATGTTTATGTGTGTGTGTATAATGTTTCTCTATTTATATAAATATGTAACCCATTCCTATAAACTCTCCAGGACATTCTTGAAAAAGAGAGAAATCTCAATGTATTGTTCCTGCTAAATAATTAACAACAAGCTTATTGTGTGTGAAAAAAAATTGCTTTTGTGAATCAAAAATAAATTTGGTGCAATAAAAAGTAAATGTGCCATTAAATATGCTTTTTTTAAGTTTTAAAAGATTTTATTAGAGTAAAGATGCAAACATACAATAGATAATAAGAGAAGCATACATAATATTGTAATGAGAAAACTACAGAGGTACAAAAGTAGAAAGTGCTCGCAAATGAGTAATAACAGCAGAGACAATAAGTAAGAATAGAGCCTCCAGCACATACAGAAGGGAGAAGGAGAGGCTTGAAAAAAGGTGTGAGAGAAGTGGAAGAGAGTTGCACGTTGAGGTCAGAAATGCAGAAAGAAAGCGAGAGGAGATGGTGGAAGGGAGGGTGAATAGGAGAGGAATGGGGAAAAAAATGGGGGGTAAAGGAGTGGGTGATCTTTTAAAGTCACAAAGATAGGGGAACTGAATCTTAGACCTAAAGATATTACTGATAAAGGAGTTGTTTAAGATGTGTCCGTTACAACAATGTAGTTTGCGATTATACCAGGTATAACCATTCCCCAAAAGGTGGTGGAGTGGGACTGTTCCAATGTCTGGGTATGAGAGCCTTAGCAGCATGGAAGATTTTAAATAACAAATGTCTCTGGAAGAAAGGGTAAGTATGCATTTTTAACACTTTCTATTTATTAATTTGTGTGATGTTTATGGATACAGCAGTGGGAATGTTGTGTTCACTATTATTTTCAATAAACTAGTGTAACCCATACTATATGCCTATGACTAAGGGACTTAGTCCCGAAACGCGTAAGGGTGGGTTGTGTGTGTATACTTGTACCTGTGTCCATTCCTGTTTGGAGATATTATTTTACTCGTTTTTCTACAATAAAATTACGTTTTTACAACGATTGTATGACTGGCACTGTAACGGGAACTCAAAATGCCAGGGTGTCCTGGGCCGTCATGTTGGGGTCCTCTCTCCTGGAAGCAGCTGGAATCTGTATGGCGAGTCCAATGAGGCTAGATACATGATGAATAGCTGAAATACAGGTCTCTTTAATGGGGGTCAGAGGAGACCCTTTAAACCATTCAATAATAATGACAGGATGCTCTCTTAGTCTACAACGACTAACACATTTTATTTTGTGAAACTCAGTTATACAGAGTGAATGAAATAAACACCGGGCTGGATACAACAGGGGACAATGGGGAAAAATGGTGTGGGGGGGCGCAATACACACTTGGGCAATGGGCATGTAAACATAGGAACAAAGGGATGGTACTCAGCAAGAAGCATCCTTTATATAATTCAATTCTGCTGCTCCTATCCCTAGCCTATAGGAATTGGAGCAACAGAGTACATTGACCAATCTGGACCCAGGCCGTTCTCTTCTATGGGAAGATTGAATTACCCGGTTCTGATGTATAACACAATTATGTCACTCCGGCTCCCCAACCAATGGGAACCGGAGCGACCAATCAGGGAAACGCCTACCAGTACCCTGCAAAACCTATGGAACCTGAATGCATACATTAGGAGGCTCCGACCAGTCAGCAGGTCACCTATATTTTACAATGGAAGACATCATTCATCCATAGTCCGGCCGCCCGTTTCCACTGTTGTGCAAACTCAGTCTCTTTTAGGGCTGAAATTCTGTGGGCCTGAGAAGGTCTCCAAGTAATAGCCTACTGCCCGTTACAGGCCCATCAAGAGTTGTGGGTCTGTGGAGCTCTCCCTTCCTATGTCTTCTCGTTTGCTGAAGCCTGTGCCGAAGCTGTTGGGGGCTTCCCCGGATCCACACAGGGTGTTGAGGCTGAGTAAGTTATCTTTCAATGCTGATACAATGATTGGTTTCAAGCAACAGTATCATAATGTTATTGTGCAGGAAAGAGTCATTGGGGGTTCCTCATTTTTCTCACTCAGATTGCAGTAAGGTGGTTTTGGAACTGTTCATTTGTTGTTTATTGAGTTTGATATTCAAGGTAGTGCACCTTTCTGAGAAGTTGAAAAGTTATTTGTAAGTTAATGGGTTGACATGGGCAACAGGAGGCCCTGGATCCTTCAGCTGCTGCTCGAGTCTGTAGTCTGGCAGAGTGAGATGCAGTAATGTCCCTCTATCACACACACACTCGGTTTTCACCCCAAAAAGCACAAATATTATTTGCTTTTGCCTCATTGCACACCTCCCTTTACACTTATATTGTTCTATCTTAATGCCTTGGGTTCTAGAGAGGTTTCCAATACATTGCAACACAACATCATGCAGCGTTACACTACCAGACCTGTAGGTTATTGATTAACTGTTCCATGCCTGAGGGTTTTTCCTTTAGATCCTTTTGTTAAACTGGAAATATATTTTGTTACTTTATACACAATGTGTGAGTCTCTCTCTGTCTCTCCGCAGAAGTACATACCTGTGTGCATTAAAATACATACTAGTGGTTTCCAAACATTTTCACATGACACCCCATTTTGATTTTCACCAAACCATGATGCTGTTCCTTTTTTGTCGGTTTTGTTTTCCTCCCTCATCTAGCCCAAGTTTGGGCAGATTATGCATCCTGTAGATTCACACTGCCAGGCATTAGGTCATCACTGACCTGAAGGTTATTGATTAGTTGTTCTGGTCCTGGAGGGTTTTTCCTCTAGAACCCTTAGTTAAAACACACAAACTAGAAAATGTTATTGTTACTTTATGCATATGTGTGTGTTTCTCTCTAACAATACAGATACATATTTGCGTGTATTAAAATATATACCAGTGGTTTCCAAATGTTTTCACATGATGCCCCAGTTTCCCCCAAATCATGATGTACTTTCCTTTTTTCTCAAAATAAATGAACAATATTCCCTTTTAAAGCTCCTCCACCTTCATCTGACCCGATCAAATGACTCATGATCCAAAATGGACAAATCAGTCGGCAGATAGGAATTATATAGTCTCCTTAGTGCTTTGGTTGATATCATCAGTGCCATTGAAAGCATTAGATTTGAGATGCCTCTTGCAGCAAAGGTATTAAGTAATTTTAAAGTATTATTTATTCTTTTTTATGGGGACAGAGGAAAGAATTTGTATTGTAATGCAACCTTTGCAGAACAATGTGCAGTTGGCATATGTCACTGAAAGGGTTACTATAAAGTGCTGATTGTCAGATGCAGTAGAGACGTGGCAATAAATTAGCAAATCTAAGCCACATTCATTGGTTCCCAAGTGATCAAATTATGCAATAAACTGTTTTGACAAATTTCAGACCTGCTTCTTGGCTGAGGATTGCTAGGAAAAATTAGGATGTATGTCTAGCAGATTTTGCTGCACAAAACTCTTAGTGGTGATACATATGCTCAGACAGTTCACATGCTACTTTTATTGGCATGTTTACCACAGAGATACATGAATAATTCAATGCATATTCTCAAATACTGTTGATTTTTATATTCATAAGGCTTCTAAGGAAATTTTATCGTGTGGCAGAAGTGGCAGATGGATTTGTTTTTGTGTTGGGTTTTTTTTGTTTAAATGTGTAACTATTCTTGTTTGCAATTTTATACAACACAAAATAGATTTGCTTGTTGGCAAATTCTTGCCGTAAAGAATGAAAGAGGAATTAATTGTATGTATTTTTCAGTGAGGAAGCTACCCAGTATCCCATGCCATTTCATTCTGGAAAATAAAGGACTTTGTCCACAAATTCCCTGGTTCTTCCATATGCTGCAGTGTGGCTGGTAGAAAATGTGACATTGGGCAGGCAATTGGCATAAGATGTTCAGCTATTCATTTACTATGCAATGCATTGAGTGCCTCTCTAGTTATTAAACTGTTAACAGAATCCATCTAAGAATTGTTAATGGAGAATGATTTATGAGTACCTTTGGACGGCATAACTGGCAGTAGTACTCAATGTCAAAAAGCAGCTGCAAAGATAATCACAATAATATGCATTCAATGGGACACTGATGCAAGGATGATACCTCATCCAGTGTATGCAGTACGGTTTTAGACATCAGAATATTCTCGACTGTAAAAGTACAGATAACAACAACACAATTAAAAAAGCTAATGGAAAAAAGGACTAATGAAGAACTACTAGCCAAGTTTGGGTTGTTTTATCTATAAAAGAAGCAGCAAAGAGGTGATCTGATTATATTGTTCAAGTGTGTTCAGGATCAGTATTAACAGCTCTCAATACAGTTTTCCAAATCATAAGCAAATAACTAGAGGACAGTCCTTAAAATTACAGGAAAAGAGATTTCAGTGTTTTTGTATTAAACATTGTTAGTATAGTAACATATTTGATGAGGCTGAAAAAATCATGCGTCCATCAAGTCCAGCCCATAACAAAAACACCCCGGTTAAATTATTTTAATTACCAAGGACAACAAAAACAATAAATATAAATATGTTCGGAGTGCATACATTTCTGTCAAATGATGTTAGATATAAGAAATGTGTGTAAGCTCATAGAGAGTAACCAACTCAGGCTAAACCAACTCTTTATTATTATCAAAAATATGGTGTGATTTAGGATATGTGTTTAGGAAGAAAGATAAGTTAATGTGTTGCTTGAATAGCCCCTTGGGTGATTGGCTTCAACAGAGAGTAGATCTGGTTGAAACATTGTTTGGAGGGGCTAGAGCATGACCCAGCTGTCATGGTACATATCGGTACCAATGACAAATTCAGTAGGATATGGCGAAGTTTAAGCAAATAACCTCTATGCTGATCATTTCTGATATATTACCATGCCATATGCTATTGCAGGATGGCAGTGGGAGAATAGGGAATTAAATATGGTTCTAAATACTTGGTAAGCAAGAGGGGTTTTGCTTTCTAAGGCACTGAGCTGCTGTTTTTCATTGGGAGCAGTCTTAATAATAGAGATGGATTGCAACCTTAGTGCAAGGGGGTCTACTATGTCAGGGGTTAGGATGGTTAAGTTGTTGAAGGAGACTTTAAGCTAGAGAAAGGGTGGAAGGAAAAACAACACTGCATGGAGTAGGCATTGTAAAAGAGTAAGTGGGATTAGAGAAGAGGAATGAAGGTGGAGAATTGGATAGGGTTAGTTCATCTAATAGGTAGGTGTTTGTGTCGCAGCCTAATAAAAATCAATTCAGTGTTTCAAAGAATGAACATCTTCAGAATGGCAGTTACATAAAATGCATGCTTCCAAAAGTTAATCATGTGTCTTGTGAGATGGGAGAACTGGAACTGATTGCAATGAATGTGCAATATGACATTATAGCTATTACTGAAACCTGGTCGGATGATATACATGACAGGGCAGCCAATCTAGAGGAATATTCCCTTTTTAGGAGAGATGGGGATAATGAAAGATATTTGATGGAATGACAATATGTAAAGCAAGCCTTAAAGCCTAGTATAAGTGAAGATAGTAATGAAGTATCTAGTGAAATGTAGATGCACTCTGCTCTAGATTGATGTATACATTGGGTGCATACATAATAAAAAGATGTTGATGTATGTTTGCTACAAGCAACCTAATATTGGGGTGTTTGAAGAAGGCCAGCTGCTACTGCAAATGAAATGGGTTTCTCAGTTAGAAATGTAATCAGCACAACAATTAGAAATAATTTTCTGTGTATACTTAATGACAATTTAAAGACCCAACTAATACAGGATCCAACTATAAATGAGGACTTGCTAGACCTAGCTGTGTCAAACAATTCTGAAGTGGTATTAGAAAATTAATTTGGGCAGCAGTGACCACAATATGTTATCCATTAACAAAGGTTTAACCAAAACATTCAAAACCAAATTTTACAAGACTAAAAGCAGTATGTGAGGACATTCAATAATAAAAATGCACAAGAAAAATAGTATTTGTTCAAAATGCACTTGGATAAATATGTCAGTATATACCATCAGGGAATAAATACAAGAGGAACAAATTTAGACCACTGTGGTTTAATAAAGAGTTTTACAGGGAAATTAGAAAAAATAAGCAGGCTTTTTTAACTGTTTAACTCAGAAGGTCCAGATGCAGTATTTAAAAAATACAAAGATAATAAAATATTATACAATGGAGTCGGCGCTGACACTTGTATCTTACCAATACAGATGACCCTAAAAAGAGAGAAATATGTGCACCAGTATATTTATCTAAATAAAATGCTGGATGATAAAAACTGCTGATATAAACTAAAATAGACCAGTAATATATAGAATAAAAAAAATATAGATGTTTATTATACAAGATGATACCAAATGGAGAAGCACATAAAAATTGGACAAAAAAACAGTGTAAATACCATTAAACATAGAGAGAATAGGAATTAAAAATAATGGATACTAATATATCCTAAAATAGATAAAAATGCAAAAAAAAATCAAAACTTACATAGACAAATATAGTCACTTTTTCTAAATGCACAGTGCAGATTCTTGGCCGGGAAGGAATACATAAAACTGCAACACTTTTCACACTTAAAATGTGCTTCATCAATCAGAGAATATATACATTGTGAATAAGACAGTAACAGTTATTTAAATGGAGACTCGTGTTCATCAGTTGGCTAATTCATCTAGTTAGGACACCAAACGTAATTACTGGCAAAGAATGGATGATAACAAGGACTAGAAAATCCAAAAAAGACTCAAATTACCAGGAATTTAACTATACGGGATTGTGAGCCTCTATTGAACATGTACACCAAACTGACCATACCAGATTTATAAGATTACTCTTTAGTAGAATTTCTAACCCAAAAGATTTAAAATAATATAAAAAACACTTTGTTTTAATTGGAAATTACTTCAATATTTTTTTTTTGCCTTCCTCTGGATCAGCAAGGGTGATTTGGCAATGGCTGAACTTGATGGACTCATGCCTTTTTTTCAGCCTCATCAGCTATGTTACTGTGTTACTATATTAATTTTTCATGTTTCACATGGTGAAAATTCGTGCAACATGGGTAAGCCTAATTTTTACACCTGATTTGTAGCTGAGATAAAGATACATATTTCTTTATCTGCATGTAATTGAGTTCCACCTGCTCTGTTTGCGATGTGGAGAGTATTATTTTGTCCTACTCTGACATACAACTTACTTTAAAATAGATCCAATATACGATTAAAGGAATAATGAAACTGACATTTTGTTGGTAGGAAGGAAAATACTTTTACCCATAATTAGCAGTGGCTTAATTGGGATTTATGTATGCAGTTATTTTTGGCCGTATTCTAAGGATCTAACTATAAAGATTTTCATCTTTACAAACTATGTAACTTATTTCCAAAATTGGTTGGGTATTTATATTTGATATGTCACCTCATCATATGGCTTTGCATAATAAGCCTTTTATAAAACAAATTAAAAATTTATAAAAATTGAGAGGCCTATCGTAGCATCACTGACCAGCAACGCGAGTGAGGAGAATTATGATGTCAATATATGTTGCCAAGCCCAATCAAAGCGATTATGATTACTGTGCACTGGGGAGGAAACCACTGGCCCTCTAGCTGTTGTTGACTGACAACTTCCATTATCCTGAGCAGGAACTCTATATTATATTATTTAAATACTAAACTTGTGGTTAGAGTTGGACATTTAGTCTATATTAATTGCATTCAAGAACCTATCTTTGTCATTGTAAAGGTCTGTTTTAACCCATCTAGCTCCAGCATCATAATCGTGCCCCAAAGTAGTGATTGGTTACCCCTGCAGATTGAGAGACAGCCTGACCTTCAAAGACATAAAATATAAATAGTTTCTAAATTGATTTCTCTGCTTTTTTTACATGTTGTGTAAAAGTCTTATATTTAAATGTGTGTGTATATATATGTGTGTGTATGTATATATATATATATATATATATATATATATACACACACATATATATAATCCATAGAGAAATCAGCACTCACAGGGCTTTTGAAGATTGCAGCAAAATGTAACTTTAGATCTACGTGAGGATCAAAACGTTGACCTGAATAAAGTTACATTTTGCTGCATCCTGCAAAAGACCTGTGAGTGCTGATTTTTCTATGGATTGGTGAATTATTCTGAATATGCACCCAGGTGCTTGCTTTATTTTTTGTCGAGAATGTGTCCTGCCGCAGTTGTGTTTATTTGTGTGTGTGTGTGTATATATATATATATATATATATATATATATATATATATATATATATATATATATATATATATATATATATATATATATATATATATATATAAAATATATACTTTTTTTTTGGATACAGCATAGCATCCACTTTTGAAGCATAATATATACGTAACTCAGTGAGGGCAAGATAAAATACACATCACTGTGTTGCCTCAATAAAAGCTATTTTGTTTCAGTGTTGGTAGAAGATGTAAGTATCTTCCTCTTTGATTTTCTTACAGTGAAGTCAAGCATGATGGCATAAAGGTTACATCTTCCTTAGAGCAGGAAAATGCTGCCAATTTAAGAACATAAACCTTCAGCGCCCATGAGCCAGGCATCTCTATCCCTACAAACTATAATAATTATGCTTTGATGATTCAGTAGCATGAAAGCAAGAACAAAGTTCCTTCAACACCTAGAGGCACAATGTGAATTTGACAGCAATACAATTCCTACACTTTACAAATGAAATCTTCATAGATTATTCATCAAGCACCATTCCCCAGGCTGACGTGTATCAGGGTGTACTGGTATCCTTGAGGATAACGTCTCTAAGGATAACATAGCATAGGCACCTCAAACTTAATATCGGTATATTAATTTTTTACAATAAAAACATAGTATCTGCTTGTACATTGGTTTGTTTGATGGAGCATAATACAAAGATGGTTGTCATGTGCTGTCCTCAGAAACTTAGGTCAAAGGCCAACTTCAGTATGTGATTTAGGTGGTAGATGGTGGTGGTGCTGGAAATAGTTAATTCTCTTTTCCAGCTCTTCAAGAATCACTAACAATCTTATTATGCACAGAAGTTTGAAGATTCTTTTTAATTTGGTTTACAAACATAATTTACAAGAAACCATTTATTTCTTATAATAATTTTGCTGTCGAAGTATGTTATAGGTCATAGAAAATCTCAGGTCGTCTACTTTGCTTTAAAATTTTAGATCCTTTAAAGGGATAATAATACTTAATATAAACAAATATGTTGTAGGGTTTATCCCTCTGAGTAAAACAAGGGAACTCACACTGCTAAAGGTGTTTTATTCAAAATAATAGTTATTTTTTTAGGTGCAGTATCACAGTGGCCTGAAATGATACAGTGGCGCTGTTGCTACACCATCCTATGGGCAGTTGACCATACATCTCCATAGAATGGTGTAGCAATAGTGCCACTGTATCATTTCAGGCCACTGTGATACTGCACATAAAAAAAATAAGTATTAGCTGTAATAACTTTTGAATAAAACACCTCTCAGCAGTGGGTGTACCCTTGTTTTACTCAGGAAGATAAAAACTACAACATCTACATTTTTTACTTGTTAAGTATTACTATCTCTTTAAATCAACATTAATATTGGAACACAACATGCTTTTTCATGAAAGAGTTCCCATGCTTTTATAATAAAAAGCCTGTGTACGTGGGCCAAGGTCCGGGTAATGTTAACCGTTTGAGTGAGTGTTGTGTACCCCTCTGGCACTCAAAGGGTTAAGAGGGCCACTACCTCACTGCTCCACATGATGCAGTCTACTGCGCATGACGGCTTCTGACAAACGTCTTAGTGAGTTATTATATAGGATAAGGCAGTGGTTCTTAAACTGTGCTTCCTGGAACCCTATATTTCCCTGTAGAAGTGCAAGGTGTTCCATTCAACACATTTTTCTAATGCCACGTTGGGGCTGATGTACTACAACATATAGAAGAAATAAAGAATATTATTGCTGTAAAATAATGAGATTTCTAATTCCTTGAAAGCTTTACAACGCTTTGGAGACATTTCTAGCATTCAAGGGTTTAAAAGCTCAATTGAAATCCGTTGGAAGTTTAGGAATGTTTGTTTGCTATGTGCAGTTGATGTGCACTAGATTTGCTTCAAGTTTTCATGCACTTCAGCCTCAGTCTGTATGTGGTTCTGTGACTACCAGTGGACACATGCAAGATTATGGTAATGGATACCTGAAATCTGAGCCTAATAACTTAACCCCCTGAGTGACAGAGGGGTAGGTAACACATTGTGTTGCCTACCCCTCTGGCACTCACAGGGTTAAAAAAAAACCCAGCACATCCTAATAATAACCTACCCACTCATGACTAGAAAGTTCTAATAGCCATATCTGGTAACTCCTTCTCTATGAGCCCACGGAGAGGGCTCGTGTGCTGCTGGACAGGAGGTTTCAATGACTTGATTCGTGTCACTTAGCATTGCTAAGAAATGCGTTGGACACCCCTCTGTCTAATGACTAATTAATGGGGGTGGCTTTATGTGAGTTGATAGTTTCGCTTTAAATTTAATACAAGGCTTTTTGTCAGGGGTAGACAACTTGCTGCCCTCCTGCTGTCCGTGGGATACAATTTCCATCATCCTCAGCCAGCCATTGACTTGCTGATTATGATGAGAATTATATTCCAACAACAGCTGGAGGTCCACAGGTTTGCCACCCTTAGCTTATATACTGGTCCATTGAAAAGCTTCACAAGCTACAAAATGGTATTGGCTGCTGATCTTAAATCCGTATTGTCTATGTGCTTCTTGCATTAAATGCTGTGTGTGTGAGTTGGCAGCAAGATCCATTTCTTCCACTAGTTCTCACCCTGTTTTAGCAGTAAACAAAGCACCTGCACCCAAGTGAATGTCCCTCATTTACATGTCAATGCAACACAGAGTGGTTGCTACAGAAACCTGGCCTGGCTGGGAGTCCCTGAAGAGAGGATTGTGTGAATCTCTGGTTTAAAGGGATACTACACATAAAAAAGAAGCATGGACCTTATGCATATAATTTCCCTGTACCACTATAAAAACCTTGTTTTGGTACAAGAACCTCTACATTTGAATTTTTTTAAGCGTTTGACTGGCAGAAGGGTATGCAAAGCATTGCTCACAAATGCGTTGCTTACCCCTCTGGCACTCAGTGGGTTAATGAATGTGTAGACCAGTAGTTCTGAAATGTTTTCCTGTGGTGGAGCCATTTACTTTCAGATTGAATCTCAATGGAACCATAACAATCATATTATGTAACTCAGTGGAATGAAACCTGAGGCCTTCCAGTTGTTCAGGACTACAATTCCCATCATCACCAGCCAGCAGTGGCTGTCTGACTATCTGTTGATGAAGTGAAATATAGTCTGAAATAACAGTAGGTCCTAAGATTGCCCATCACTGCCTTAACACTTTGTGTTTGAGAAGTCTCCAATGTATTTTAATTATAAATGGCCCTGATAACATTCAATTAAGACTAAATTCATTAGGCTAATGTTTATTAGGAATTACTTACTAGATAATTATGTGATTGTTATACTTTTTTTTTCTGTAGATGGGGCTAGATTATAGTGTTTGTTACAAGAGAATTGGAAAAGAAAACATAACTGCACTGTGTGAATTGTTTCAGTCCTCCACAATTGCTGTGGTAGTTACAGAACCTCACATACACTGGCATCCCAGTCTTGTCCCTCTGTCCAACAACACCTGCATGTGTTCTCTGAAACCCTTTAAACTTCATCATTAAGCCCTGGGGATCTATAGAACCCGTTCTGAAAACCATAGATGTAGGCTGTTATGATCATGTACTACCATTGCTTAGATTTGTATAAGACAATTTGTAATTGCACAACCCTCATGTAATTGAAGGAGATAAAATATTTCTTTAAAACTATTGCAGAATGGCACATTTCTAGCTGAAAATGGATCTGTATCCTAAAACACACACACACACATATATATATATATATATATATATATATATATATAATGTCCTTGGTACTGATATCCATTGAGTATGTATTTAGTCTTTGTAGGGTTTTGCAAATTGAAATGCGGCATGCATGTTCTCTAATGTATATATACTTTTATTTCCTTCATACTCAGGTCAATATTTATTAAACTCTGAATGGCAGACAAGCAGGGAACACTCTAGTATATCCCTGACTGTTAACTATTCATGTGCATATCAGTGGATTTGTGTTCTTTCATTTATCCATGAATGACTACAGACACATTGTAGAAATCCTAACCTTCTATACACCAAGTTCTGGTTAGCATATAACATTGAAATGAAGGCGTGCAAGAGACTATGCATACCTGTAAAACCTTGGTTATAATATGCACATGTGTGTAATATGAAGGGGTAAATTATAGCAAAGTTTTAAAGAAAAATAAAGTGCATGTGTATAATAAGTACCCCCTTTCTCTCCCCACAAAAACAACATTAAAATGTTGGTCTCCCCTTGAAACCTGTGCCCCTGAAGGTCCTTACAGGAAACTAATGTATTTACAGTGTTCAGAGGTCCTCAAAGGTTATATAGCATCTGAGGAAGCAGGAGGCAAATGCAAGCATGCCACCCGCTGGAGCTCCCACTGCCTCCTCAGGGGTGCATAGTCATGGAGGTGGGTAGAGGGAAGGAAAGGGCACAGCAAGATACAGTATTGAGGTTGGAGGATAGAATGAAGGGGGAGGGATCAAGGTGGAGACCAGCATTTACATTTTTTTTGTTTAGTTTTTCTCGTGTATATTATGCACCCCACTTCACATAAGGGGTAAAAGGGTAAAAAAGTGAGTATTTTACCAGAGACTTTTCAGTAAGTTGGATTTACCTTATTAAACATCAGCACTGTTCACACAGGAGACAGTTGCATAGTGATGTCATCTCTGCGCCAGTGTCCCAAAAATAGAACAAATTACTCTATATAAGGCTGTTTATATGGGCGACTATCATCTTTCATGAACACAGCATTCTTCAACTTCCATGATTTCAGCACAAAATGAAGGAAATTTTTGTGAGGCAGGATCAACAGTCTGTCGTATGGAAGCACCATGCAGATCGTTCATATGATGACACTGGAGGTTGTGATGCTCATTGTAATCCTTAATTAATAGTCAATCCATTTGGGCTTCAACCAATCATATGTGACTGATCGAGTATGAGTCATCTGTAAAATTGTTGGGGAATGCAGTCGTTAAAGCGGAACTACCACCGCATAACAAGGTTATCTTAAATAACTCCCCATATGGCGACTAGCTGCTTAGTAGTGCTAGTCGCCAGAATTATTACTAAATAGATTTCTCCTTTCTTCCCCGGCTGACAGGCAGGACGGATCGTGGACATCTTGCCATAGTGATGTCCGCACTCCTGCTCTGTCAATCCCAGCCGGCTCTAGGAGGCGTTGCAAGGAGCCGTCTGGTTCCGGAATAGATTGACAGCACAGGCGCGTGGACGTCACTATGGCAATATGTCCGCTCTCCGTCCTGCCTGTCAGCCGGCGAAGAAAGTAGAAATCTATTTAATACTGTAATAATTCTGGCGACTAGCGCTACTAAGCAGCTAGTCGCCAGATGGGGAGTTATTTACGATAAACTTGTTATGCAGTGGTAGTTCCGTTTTAAGAAAACTCAAGGGTGACTTGCACAGAGCTGTTATCAAATGTAACACGCACACAAACATACACACACATACCTATATACACATAAATACACCCATGCACACATACACTCACATATATAATACATACGCACAAATACACACAAACGCATGCACACACACACTTATCCAAATGTAGAAAGTAAACTTGGTGCAATTTTGGAGTAAACTAGCTCCTTCACAGTAACATAAAAATACCCATTGATTTAAATGGTGCATATAACAGCTTGCATGGTAGAGAAGGCTCTCTTTTTTTTGCGCTGTGTTGGAGACCTCACTACCTTAGAGAGGCTTAAAAATCATTATTTCAGTCAATGGAATGTTTATTTGTTTCAGATGATGCAGTTGGCTAGCCCCAGAATTGCTCCACTTTGTGTCTTTGTACATATGGACCACAGACTTTAGAGTATGTTATCCCTTCAAGCACTAGAAGGTTGTGTTAAAGGGATAGTAATGTCTTAATTATATAAAAAGTAATATTGTAGATCATAAAATAAAAAATCCTTTATGGTTTGAGAGATAGAGCGTTCTAAAGATCCCCTCCCTGATGTCAGCTGTAAAGCTGACAGAAGATGATTTGAGTTGTGCGACTCGAGGCGGCTCTTCAGCTGTAAGCTGACAGCAGGAGTTCCTGGTCCGGTGACCAACAGGCGGCTCTTCAGCAGAGCCGCAATAGCGAGATTTTAAAAGAAATACTTCTTTGAAACAGTCTAAAAAGTGTGCTTGCAAACCAAGCACACTTTGTAGACTGTTCCAATGAAGTATTTCTTTTTAAATCTCACTATTGCTGTGCTGCTGAAGAGCTGCCTGTTGGTCACCGGACTAGGAACTCCTGCTGTCAGCTTACAGCTGACATCAGGAGAAGGTGATCTTTAGAATGCTCTATCTCTCAAACCATAAAGGTTTGAGAGGTAGGTGTTGCATTGATGGATTTTGTATTTTATGGTCTACAATATTACTTTTTATATAATTTAGACATTACTATCCCTTTAAATGGGACAAACTGCAGTAAGCAAAGGAAAATCCTGCCCTTCTTCGTCAAGGTGGGGCAGGGTTTTCCTTAAACTTACTATCTTAAGTCTGTCCCTCGCTGCATCTGTCTGGTCCCATGACCGGATTACAGCTCCAAGGGGAGGAGGCCAGAAGGAGAGGGAGGTGGATCCTTTTACATGGAATATCTTTAAAACCATTGCAATGTAAGTTATTACACATAGCACAAAGTGTTATGCTTAACATAGTGAAAATTCGGCAATCGTTTATTTTAACCATTACTATCCCTTTAAAGTGGACCTGTCACCATAAGATAAATCTATTAATGAAGGGCGCAAAAGAGAAATTCCATCTAAAAGCAATGTTTAATGATAACACACAAACTGCGCATGTATTCAAGAAATACGTAGAAAATATAAAATTGTAATCGCTTATCTGTCTCCCGGGGTTAACGTTCACGTTACTGGGTCTGTTCCTCCGTGTGCCTTGCCATCCTTGGGTTCACTTAATGTGTTTTCCAACTCTTAAATGGGTCAGTTCTTTTCAGTCCTCTCCGGACTTCTCCGGCTTTAACACAATCACCAAACTCCTTAGGCGGAGATATCAAAGCGTCCCATTAAATTCCTTTCATCCATATGGTACACAGGACTCCCACCCAAAGAAAAACCTACTGGCAGGAGTTTTCTTGGGCGCTTTGTTTAAGGTGTTTCCTGTCCTTCCTGCTTGACGAAGCTGTGTGGAATGGATTAATCTGTAACCAGTACTGAAGGAAATAACCAAAAAAGCAGGAGGTGCTGCAGAGAGAAGAATTTTATGTGAATACGTGTTATCTCCATCCTATCCATCATTCCATTTTGTCATCGTCATTCCATCCATTCATTCCATCCATTGTTGTGTTTGGACTTTAATGTTCATATGGACGATTGAGATAAGTGACTGTTGATAAAGACCGAAAACATAGTTGTCTTGTATATTCCCCTGTCACTATCTAGATCAAAGGACTCCAATAGAGTGTCTATTATAGGTTGGTAAAAGAATCAATTTTTTCTATAAGTTTGGGTTATATTTGAGCGCATTCTATTATTTAGTTTTCTAAATTGTCACCATAAGATGTTTATTTTATTTTACAGATAATTAAATTCTGCTTATGTATTGTACTAGACAATTTTCTGTAAAATAAATTGTTTTTGAGAAAGTAATCTTCATTTTTGTGACACAATTCGGTACTTTATGCTTATCCCTGCACAATAAGCTAATTAAAATATCTGAGAACTGTCAGAGTTTTGCCCTGAAACCCAGGGTTATGACCCCTATCTCAAGGTCTCATGGTGAAGAGCCAAATTCTCAGGGTTACAGTCCAGTGCTAATGATTATCTAATCTGTTCCAATGAACTGATCTAAGACTTACCATCATATCAGGGAACTTTCAAAATGGACTGACCCCGAGATCTTTGAAATATTGACCTTTAAAGTGCAACTTTCACCTTAATTCAAGTTTTCATATTTGAAAAATACATTAAAAACTGCCTATATGTCAAATTAACCAAAAGACCAGCAAATGTATAGTTAAAGAGATATTCATGCATTACCATATGCAAATGAATGCTATCTGCGGTATACATACGGTACCAGTGATATTTTCAAATGCTAATGAGGCTTTTTTCAGTGACATATATCCTGATGTAGGTTAAATCGATGTTTCATATGCTAATGAAGCTCTGTTCAGTACCAGGAACTGTTAGTTTCACTTTGTCCTGAAATAAGTGTAAATATCTCCTGAACTGTACATCTGCTGGCTAACATGACACACAGGCAATTTTAATCCAGTTTTTAAATATGAAAACTTGAGTTAAGGTGAAAGTACCAGTATTCCAGAAGGAACCTTTACAACTACTTGAACACACAGGAATCTTCCTGGATATTTGTTTAAGGTTTCCTGCAAAACACATGCCTTACCTGTTACTGTAGTGTTCAGTCAACTTGTTTAAAGCGAGAGTAATGCTAAATATGGAAAGAAAATATACATTGCTGGGTTTACTCTACTGATTAAAACATGGATAATCCCACTGCAGAGAGATGATGTATTAAAAATGTTTGCATCTCAAACTTGCCTTTTTTTTGGTGCTCTACCTTTATGGCCTAAACATTTATGGTGGTGCTGTTGTTACACTAGTCTATGCACAGCTATGGTCAACTGTCCATAAATTTCAGGCCATGGAGGGGCTGGAACCAGTAAAATGCAAGTTTGAGCTGCAATAATTTTGAATAAAACATCTTTCAGCAGTGGGAGTATCTATGTTTTACTCAGCAGAATAAACCATGCAATATAGATTGTGTACCTATAAATGAACTGAGCTCATCATCTGAAAACCCATATCTGGATGGGCTGTCACACTGGGAAGTGGTGCTTTGTATCTCTGATAAACTGAAAAAGACAAGTTAATCTAACGCAACTAACAAGGAACCACAGAAATGGCTATTCCTTGCGTTCAATTCACAGTTCAATTATGCTTCGCACACACTGAAGCATTTTGACCTATACTTCATAGAAGTGTACATGCTAAAGGAGACTAGGAAGAAATGGCAAGAATTTCATCCTTTGGGTGCCAGAGGGGTGTGCAATGCATTTCTCTGCAATCCCTTGCCTACCTCTCTGAACTTGAATGGTTAAGAGATGGGAAGTGTACCCCGTGAATTCATTTTTTAATGCAAAATAACAATTTTCAGGGTCAGTTAGTTAAAATAGTGTCCTTCACTTTTTCTTCTATCAAAAAAACAAACAAAAAACCCCCCATAATGTATTAAATGACTAAGCACAGCTGTCTTATAAAATGTAGTAGATACATTATCTTTTCAGAAAAAACACTGAATTAAGTTGCAGTATAGCAACCAATATGCACGTGGTGGTTCCTGTAACTTTACTTTTTTTTTTTTTTTTTACAATACTCACTAAACTTGATCATTTTTTGCATTAATAAAAATCAGGGGTGGAAGTGGGGTTCAATAATACATTCTAAAGTCCTGATTTACTAGGCAGAACCCTATTTCCTGTCATAACAGCTGCACTTAGAATTACAAGTGCCAGAAAACACTTTGCTCAGAACTATACATCAATAAAGCATGGACTCTGAAATTTGTCTCAGACTAATGCAGATATGTGGTTCTTCAGCTGTTGTTGCAATCCAATAATGGCTTTAGAGTCAGAGGTTACTCATCCCTGGACTATTTTAACTTTGCTAAATAAATGTAGTTACCACTCCTATTGATTTATATTCTGCAGCCTCTGGCTCTCCAGCCAATGTTGGACTACAATTCCTATCAAAAGACAATGAAGTAAATACAGATTAATGGCACTGATAACAATTAAAGAGGCGTGATGGGGGCACAAGATATACATAAGAAGGTAGAGAGGTATTCAACACATTGTAATGCAGTACACTGGATACCTCTCTTGCACTCAAAGGATTAATTGTTTCTTTGTGAGGGATGACTTTTTTTGCTATATTTGAAATTATCTGTGGAGTGGGTTTATTTATACTTCTACTGTTTGGTTTATGACCGTGTTAGTCATAGACCCAAGGACTCATACTGAGGGACATTTCTCCTTATGTATAAGCTCTAGGTAGAGTTGCCATGGTAACCTCTGCTCAGTCAGTTGATTAACAGTACTTCTTCCCTAAAGATGGGAAGCTAGAGGGGGAGGGAGGAGAGAGTATACAACTATTATAGCTTTCAACTGGCAAAGGATTAAAGAGTGTGACTAACATCAGTCACACGGAAATGTTCTAGTATATAAGTCTATGAAAAAGCTTTACTATCTCTTTAGGCATTGCTATTACTTTTAAATACTGTAATAATACATACATTTGGAAAGACTTTAATATCTGTTCGAACAAAATGGGCCTGGAGTCAGATATAAATGCCATTATCTATAAGGTGAAAATCTATTGACACTGCTTTGCAGTTTAAAAAGATTGTTTGAAATTCTAATTATATTTTGAAAACCTATTTAGCCTTTAGCCCTTTCTGTGCTAGAAATATCTGTAAAGCATTGTGAAGTCATGTGCTATAGACGTCTCTAGCTTCAAAAAGGTTAAGAAAGTAGCATCCCAAATCCTAAACCCTTCGGGTATTGATACATATGGGACTTAGTCATGGCACCAAGTCAGCCTTGCCAGTTTTCAAAAATAGATACAAGAGCAGGGTCACACAGATGACAGTAACTAAAGTCAGTCAGTTGTGATGCGTTTTACCTTTCCTTGTCTGCATATAATCAATGGTTGTTGAGGCACCGTGTTCGTGTTCTGTGGCCTAGATGCTTCATATCAGGGAGATAGATAAGACTTTGCAATTCACACTGGACTGGCTAGGCTGTGAATATGAACATGCGTCAATAAAATTTAACTGAAGTCATCTTACAGGATAACCAATAGTTGCCAGACTGAGTGTTAACCCTTTTTGTTGGATACCACTCTGGCACTCAAAGGGTTATTTCATGGGCCAGTAAAACTGCTCATGTAATCCTAGACTTAAGTTACATGCCTACTCTATTCAAAATATTAAACCTGGCTGTAGGGTTGCCACCTTTTCTTCAAAAAAATACCGGCCATGGCATCCCCTCCATAGACTTAACATTGGACAGAAGCCAATTTTTTACCAGCCTGCAGGTAAAATACCAGCTGGTTGGCAACCCTACCTGGCTGACATCAATGCTGCTTACCTGTTTGTTTTTCAGTCGCTTAAATGCACAAATGTACCAGCTACCACTTAAAGGGGAACTACCACCCCGCAATAACTTTACCTTAAATCAGTCTTCATCTGGCGACTAGCTGCTTAGTAGCGCTAGTCGCCAGAAATATTACCCGCCAGAAATATTACCCAGTTCAAAAGATTTTTGCCTTTTTCTGACGGTCACAGGAGCAGGAAGCTGGCCGGCTCAAAAGGGACTGACAGCGCAGGCGCACGGATGTCACTGTGATGAGATGTCCGTGCTTCCTGCTCCTGTGACCGTTAGAAAAAGGCAAAAATCTTTGGAACCGGGTAATATTTCTGGCGACTAGCGCTACTAAGCAGCTAGTCGCCAGATGAAGACTGATTTAAAGTAAAGTTATTGTGGGGTGGTAGTTCCCCTTTAACCTTTTAACTACCATTTGGCATTGCATTACAGTCCTTTCTAAACCATAAGAGGACAGACATGTATATGCAAACTATTATTGTAGCAGTTTTATAGCATTGTATTCATAGAGATTTTCACTGTAAAAACCGCTCTGGCATAGTGCATCTGCTCAGCAGTTGACATATGCTTTCCTTTATCTCTTCAGTGCCTACACAAGAAGATAAAGAGCTGCAATTCTGATGCAAACCAAGTACCAAATACATTCCTATTGATTTTCATTTTATTTGAATTGTGCTTTTAACCCTTTGAATGCATCACAATGCTTTGGAGACCTTACTAGCATTCAAGGGGTTAAAAGCCAATTTAAAGCAGTAGTAGTTTGAGAATACTTAGTTCTCCCCTATGGAGCAGTTGGTTTTCTCCAGAATTGTGCCTCCTTAGCTTCCTGAGTATAGCCATTTGAGTACCTGTGTGTTGTGCTACCATCTGGCAGTCAAAGGGTTAGTGTTTTAGTGTGAGCTTTTTGCTGATGGCGGAGTGAGAAAACAAGCTGGTAAATTCCTTCCAGGATATTGCACAAATGATACTGCAAACAGTTCTTTTTTCCATAACTTGTCCATAGACTACGGAACACACAATTCTTCAGTCTGCTTTCTCATCCATAATTGTACAACAGCCACTGATATGGTCAATTTGTAATGGGGTTTAATTACTACTAGGAGGAAGAATACATGGGACCAAACTCTGGTGTTAACGCTAAACAGAGTTTGTGTTATTAAATAATGTATGGATTAGGCTTTCTCTGGAAAGGGAACAGCTAATGTAGTTGTGTGAAGCAGGGGCAACTGATTTACTGTAAAGAAATCTAGAAGCTGTGGCCATTTTTGTACCATAATTAACTGTATGCGAGAAATGCACGGGAGCCATACGTCTATTGGTTTATCCCTTATTTTCTCATTATATTATTATTGTATAATACATTTTATCTCTATGATGAACCCTTTGAACAATGAGAACACTTAAAAAACACCCAAGGAGCAGTGTTGAACTGGTCCCTGTGAAGTCCTGCAGAATGAATTTTTCCACAAGGGTCCTGTGTTAATGGAGAGGTCTGGTAAGCTTATGAATGCGTATAGCAGGGGAAGGCAATGTGAAGCTCAAGTTTCCCAACCCTGACATGTAGGTGTGGGCTTGCTGTGGCTTTCCCTCTTTTACTGGACTACAAATTTTGTAATCTTCAGCCAGCTGATATTTATGAATGAATGTATATGTTGCAGTATAGATGGGTGATAATTTGTGACTGTCCACCTGATGTTGGACTGCATTTCCCACCATCCTCAGTCAGCCAATCTGAATGATGGGAGCTGTAGTCCAACAATAATTGAAGAGCCACAGGTTGCCGCCACTAGTATACTTAGTGGGTGGGTGGGAGGAGATACTAGGAGGATGTACTAATAGGAGGTGGAACCACTATCTTAGTTCTATGCCTGCCTAATGCCAGTGTACTAAGTTACTAACACAGAAAAAGTTCCCCTGTATTCCACTTGTGCCAAGAGGAAGTCGGTGCTCTGCAATGCAGTGCAAAATCCTCTGGTCCACAAGGGGTTAAAATTTTAACAAGAGCAGGGTGTGTGCGTCAGAATGCACTAAAGTGATCAGATGCTCTAGTACATACCCCGAAGGGCAGGAACATGCGTAGCAATCCAACTTCTTAGTACAGAAAATGAGCTGCGCCTGCAGATCTATACATTTCCCCAATGTATTGCATTTGATTCTGTAAAGAAAAATAAGTGCTTATTTTAATTATTAATTTGTAAGGAAGAGGAGGTTCAAACATTTTTTTTAACCCAATAGGAGCAAGGAGGCAAATTAATTTCTAGTTAAGTTACATTAGCAGTTGGTTTCACATATATGAAAGTGCTAACTCTGGTTTCACATAAATGAAAATGCTTATGTAGTAGTAATGACATTTCTCTTCCCCTGTTGACCTAGTTTTCCTGCTGTTGTCCTCCAGTGATCTCTCAATGGTCATCTGGGATTCCTTGAAATAACGGCTCATACAATCACTGATGGCAAAATGTATTAATGATTGGGGTCTATATACAAAATTGGCTGCTGTATATTTGGTCTTAGTAGAGTTTAAGGAACATTATCACCTCTTAACCCTTTGAGTTCCAGAGGGGTGCGCAACGCATTGCAAAGCAATGAGTTGCGTGTCCCTCTGGCATCCAAAAGGGTTAATAATAAAACTCGAACTTCTCTTAATATGAAAATCCTAATGGCCACGATGAATCAATCCTGTACGGATTGGTTCGTCAAAATCATTATTTAACTGGTACTCAATATCATATGTATTTTAATACATGTACTCCATATAATAACATAGAAATTGGAGATGTGATATCACTGGAGAAGTCATGTCTGGGTAATCGGAACAATCTGACATCTGATTTCATAGTGATTGAAAAAGCCTCAGCTTAGAGTTTGTACACTTAATAGTGCAAAGGCTTGTGGGGAAATGTAATGTACAAAATATCCTGCAGCTCTATATAAAATAATGCATATTGTGCAATCCCTCCAATCCTTGGAATTCCTGTGTCTCCCTAGGTTTAATCCCATTAATGTTACATTTCTGAGCTTTGCTAGGCATCTACTATAAAAAAAATAACACAGAGAAAAGTGACATCATACTATATTTACTCGAATACAAGGGAATCCAGAATCTAAGCACTACCCCCTAGTTTACGAGATGATGGATGTGAAAAAAAAAGAAAAAGAAAAGACAATTTCTTCAATATAAGGCAACCCTCTTATATTGGGAAATTTTTCTTTTCTCCACACGCAACATCTCACACACCCTTGTCCCTTTCTACTGGTGGGTGGCGTGTTTGAATTTGCCTCCCGCCCCCACTTTAACATTGTAATGTCAATGTATATGAATTTTACACATTGATAGAAAGGTCCTAGAAGCATCATCAGCATGGAGGCAGACCACACTCCAGAAAGACTTCTGGTTTCATTACTGAGGTTGGAAGGAGTAAATGGGGAGGTTACTGTGAGAAGGAGCTCTACAAGTCTGCACACATGTCATATATGAATTATATGATATTCTCCCCATCTGTGAGCAGCCTGAATAAAGCGATTACCCCAAATACAAGATGAGGTTGATTTTTCAGGCTAAAATGCCTGGAAAAAACAAGTCTTTTATTGAATACCATTATGGTATTCAACATAGTCTTGGGAAAAGTGCTAAACCTACAAGTCACACTATAAAACTGCAGGATACAAGGCAGAGAAAGATGTAAATACCATTTTAAAGTAAAAGTTCAGGAGTTATACCAAATAGTAGAGCCCTGTCTAGCAGAACAACAAATTTCACCCATATATATATATATATATATATATATATATATATATATATATATATATATATACTAGCAATGTGAGACGGCATTGGCCGTCATGTTAAGTAGGAAATGTGTATTTTGTTTTCATGAATGTTATAAAAGATACAGTGTTGGTCATGAGAGTGTGATAAACGTAGACACCCAGATACACATGCAACAGACATACACTCACACTGACATACATAAAAAGTGAGAGACACACACACATTCAATACACACATGTAACATACAAGCCTGTATTCTCGACTGGATATAGGAAATGTATAGCCAAGTGTATTGGCAGTCTTGGGATTCACTTCCCTGGTTGGTTGTTGCAGTAGTTAGTGGTCCCGTTGGCTCTGTTCATGTGGGGAGGGGAACGATGCTTCTATGCCTTGCACAGGGGTCACAGAAGAGAGGCTAAGATGCATGCAATTGTGTAGTGGGGAGTACATTCACACAAGGGTACTATTGTCCAACGTTGCCTGTGTTAATGTCCAAGGGAACTTCAATAGGAGTGTACACCATGCGTGTGAGGCTGCTCCGCCTTCTGGAGGGCAACTGGACAATAAGTGTAAGACACCTTACTGTTCCTTTGGCCTAACAGAAGGCGGAGTAGGCTTACACGCATGTTGTACGTTGCTGTTAAAATCCCCTTGCAGATGAACAGAGGCAACGTTGGGCAGTAATACCCTTGTCTCAGCTCCTCTTGCGGTACCGTTGTCTATGCGTAAACTTTTTTTTCTGCACCTAAGGTTACGTGGCCTTGAGCAGGGGTCACAGAAGAGGAGGGCAAGATGCATGTAATTGTCCACATAGGATAGCTAGGCAATTGTTATAGTCAAAGGCATAGTGGTAATCATCCTGCAGCTTGTCAGCACTGTGCCGGCTGCACTGAGCATGTGCTAACAGGGAAACTCCGGTTATGCATGCTCATTGAAATCGGTAGTTTCTCCTACTGCACATCTCTAGTGGTTAAAGCTTTGTTATATTTGTTTAGTGCTTCAGTGTTTTCACAGAAAAGGATCGCTAACTTGGGGCCCATCTAAGGTGGTTGTTTGTAATGTCTGTGTTCGTTTGGTGACCGTCAGGTGCTTCAGATTTATTCATAGATGAACAGTAGTGTGCATATATGATAAATCGTATTTGCTTTAGTTGCCATCATATTTTTTTGCCGAGCAAATTAAATGAAATGTCGGTACACAAAATGCCTTTGATCACTTTCTGAATATGGGCGAGAGTGGAGGGTAGCGTTTTGCTGGAGGATACCGTATTGGTGCTGTACGGTCAGTGATTTATGCGGGGACAGTCAGCCATGTTTTTTTTTGTTTTAACAGTGGATGTTGGGGACGGGCAAACTCCTTGCAGAGATTTTCACAGGAATAGGCAGGGCCATCGAAAATCATACCCCTGTCGATTTCCAGGACTGGCAGTATGGAGGAGATTTGAATATCTCCTCCTTACTGCTGCCCCTGGATGTGTGTTGCAGGAGATGCAGGGTTTTTTTTTCTTCAGAGACACACCTCTCTCTCTCTCTCTCTCTCTCTCTCTCTCTCTCTCTCTCTCTCTCTATATATATATATATATATATATATATATATATATATATATATAGAGAGAGAGAGAGAGAGAGAGAGAGAGATACACAACAGCATATATTATGGAAGCTTCTATAGTTAAAGGGATAGTAATGGATGCCAATAAATGTTTCTCCGTTTAATGCTCTTATGTTCTGTTTCATTATGCGCTGTATATCAATTTTCTCTGATGTATAGTTCAAAAGTTATTACTTTTAAAGTTTCCCCCTCCCACCCCTCTTACCTATGCAATGTGATCCCGAAGCCGGTCTGGACAGTGTGCAGTGAGGGACAATCTTCTATGAGCATAAGGAAAATCATGCCCTCCTTTGTCAAGGAGGGCAGGGTTTCCATTATGCTTACAATGAGAAGACTGTCCCTCGTGAACAGCTGCCTGGTCAAGCGACAGGATTCTACAACAGCAGGGAGGTGCAGATTAGAGGTAAAAGGGGTGGGAGGGGATACTTTAAAACGGAATTTCTTTTGAACTACACGTTGGAGAATATTGAAATACAACGCAAAATGAAACAGAACATATGAGCATTATACAGAAATACATCTAATGGCATCCATTACTATCCCTTGAACTTCTAACAAATGATCTGTTTTATTTTACATTTTAGTTTACCCCTAACTTTTGATTCCAACAGCAAAATTAGCTGAATTTTTTATTTCATTGTGGACTGGCAGTCCCTTCAAAGTCTGCAAATTTAATAAAAAAATGGTTATGTAGTTTCCGAGTACCAAACTGCATAAAATAATACATTTTTCCCCACTTGGAGCTAACCAACACTGGCAAGAAGAAGGGCCCCGATGAATACTACATCCGATATTTTTTTTTTTTTTTTTCTTTTAAAGATATTAAATCGGATCAGTAGAACAGAGATATTAGCATTCAAAGCAAAAAGAAAAACTAGAGAATTTATGACCATTCTATAATCGGTGTACATGCTCAGTAGAGAGCATGTTACTAGGTAGGGTTATGTAGGTTATGGTAGACTGTCATCTACTGAAGATTGATGGAATTCGCCTCTGAAGTATTTAATCCAGGCTCCAGATAAATAACATTATAGCATCAAATGCAGAGCACACAGGTTTTTATTATAACTGTTTAGAGTCTCCACTATTGCTTGGATCTTTTGGAGTCCATGGATCCAAATTGTTATGGGATGTAAGTACACAGAGAGTGGGTTAACGTATCACAATATGTGTAGGTTACTTTTTGATATGTATATTTACATTTTCATGCTCTCACAGGCATCAGCATACACATATATGATCCAAACCTAATTTTCTGTTCAGTGTTGTCATTGACCCCAACGTATACTGTCCCACTGTGAGACCTCTAGCATTCAAGGGGTAAAAATCTATGTGAATTATACTTTGGATTCACATTCTGTTATTCTCTAGCTGTTGTTGGACTACAGTGCCAATCAATTGAGGATGATGGGAGTTGTAGGTCAACATCAACATGTCCCATACCCTGAGGTCCAGCTTGGCAGAAGCCTTTATGTACCCCAGGTCTAGCTCCAGTGGCCACAGCCTGCGCAGCCAACAGCTATCTAGGACTCACCTCTACCATAAAGAACAAACCCGCCACCTCCACTACCATGACAACAAGAGGACTAGGGTGAAGATGTCCACTTGCTGGATCCACAGCTTGCACAGAGTGGGTAGCTGATGCTGGTTTCGGGATCTCGATGCACAGCTGCAGGTCCCCAGTTCCAGGTAGTTCAGCTCCTACACAGTGCACCGATACCTGCATGCAAACTGGTCACACAAGACACACTGGATCAGGGCATTCTTACCTACTTCAGTCTTACACACTCCCACAACAGATAGAAAGTCTAAGATTGACTATTGATGGCAAACTCAAACCGCAAATAGAAGCAAACACCAGATCAGCACTGAGGACACTGTGGATGATATGCCTAGAACCCAAGGACCTTAGATTGTTATAACATAATTAGAGCTATTGTAACTGGATCAGAACAGTGCCCTATATGTAGGCATCCAGGTTATCTACTTTCTTTGTTATAGGCAATAAAAAACTTAGAAGCACTCATAGTCCCAGCCAGACACAAGCATGACCACATTTCAGGTGAACTCAAGAGATTGCACTGGTCACCTACAAAACAGTGTGTATCTTGAAAAATCCACATATTGGTCACCAAAGTGCTTCACCATACAAGTCCACAGTACCTACAGAAGATGTTCCTATCTCCCAGATACCTCAGGAACTCAATGGCAACATTCACCAAGGGAAGGCCGTACAATAAGACAAGAAAGGGAGGCCGATCAGTGCAGGAAGCACACCTCTAGAACTTACTACCAATAGCCATTAGTATTACTTGGATCACCCAATATTCTTAAACCATAAGTATTGTCTACTTTGCATGGACTGGCAAATAAATAAAGCTAAATAAATCCTAAACTATTGTTTTAACTAAAGAATGACTAACATAAATATGGGTGTTTTGAAGTCTCGTTATAAAGAATTAGATCCACTTTAACACGACTGGGCTTTTAAATATATAGTGAAATAGGCAAACTAGGTAAGCAGAATGTTTTTTATTTGTCATCAGTGTCTATGTTTCTGTTTTGTTCTAGATGTGTTTTTTAGAATAGTAGTAGGTTTTCATAAATTAAATTTTAATTCATTTTTAGTGACCATGTGGCACTCTATGCTAATTCCTGGCACAGTATACTAATATGTTTGTGTGCCTGCCAACATTTCCATTTACCGTATTGTTAATACCCCCATATATTTTAGTTAATGCACCAAGGGTCAGTGGTAGTTATGACCTGGCATATAAGCTAATTAGCATGTTGTGCTAGGCGTCAGTATAAAATACCACACTAAGACACAAAAAAAAATATTATTGTGCCAGATGATTCTCACCTGCTGCCAGTTTATATAGTTCTACCTGGAGATTCTTATGTGTCTTTCACTATACAAGTGACATCTATAAACTATCCATCATAATCATTGCTGTGCATGTGTGTGGTGCATGTGTGTGTCATTGAGACACTGTGCAGACATAGCATATGATGTCTTCTGTTTGTTCTGTCTCTGCATATATAAGCACATATTGCAATTTGCATATATATATAATATGTGTGTGTGTGTGTTTTGTATTGGTGCATACATCTGTTACCTTTTCAATACCAGTATGATTGGACAGCCTGGCTGAGCAATATATTATTTTTCTCCACTGAGCCATTGAATATTACAGTTAAATTTACTTATTCTTATAATGTAGGAAAACTATGTCATATTTACCCGTTGTTTGCATTGTGAAATATCATTCTAAAGTGTAGTCATTTAAAGAATGCTATCTGTGAGATTAAGACCACTGGTGTGGAAAATTGAATTTTAATAGAACACTGTTGATTTTTTTATTTACTTTTACCAGTGAGACTTTAAATTTATATTAAGAACATTCTGTGAATTGATTCAAAACACATCAATCTTTAACAGGAAGCTGAAATGAAGAAAAATGGCTGCAGACCGGTTAGGTGTCCTCTTTTTGGGGGCTTAGAGTCTGTGCTCCAGGATTTTTAAAGTATGCAGGATTTCCTTGTAGGAGAGAGCATGTGAATGTTATTTCACCACTTTCTATATTATTTGCTCTGTATGGAGTGTGTGAAGCTTCCTCCAACTTGCCTCAACTATGGTCTGGATTCCATTACAGTTGATAATGTTATCTCTGCTTTTATCTACAAATGTCATCTTAGACTTAAAGGGTTAGTAATGTCTAACATTTACTAACCCTAATATTGAAGGTATTAAAAAGATAATATTAATGTGCCAAGTTGTATCTCTCAAACCTTTACGTTTTGAGACATAAGTGCTGAAAGTCTCCCCCTCCCTCCCCTATTCCAGACGTCAGCAGCTGACGTCAGGAGATCCCGGTCCCCCTCCCTCCCCTATTCCAGACGTCAGTAGCTTACATCAGGAGATCCCGGTCCCACACCAGCAGGCGACTCTTCAGCGGAGCTGACTGAGCGTTATCGAAGAACAAATACTTCAGTGGAATGGTCTGCAAAGTGTTCTTGCTAACCAAGCACACTTTGTAGACCGTTCCAGTGAAGTATCTGTTTTCGATAGCGCTCATTCAGCTCTGCTGAAGAGCCACGGAGTCGGCCGACACAGATCCACTGCTGACAGCTTTACAGCTCGTCAGCAGGAGGGGGGAACTTTCCGAGCTTATATCTAGGTTTGAGAGATACGACTTAGCACATTAATATTATCTTTTTAATACCTTCAATATTAGGGTTATTTAATGCTAGACATTACTAACCCTTTAAATAGTAAGATAAAACCAGTGATAACAAGCAGTGTAATCCAGGTCAGTTCTTGTACTGCGTCTGGAGCATATGTGTCCTGTGACAGTGGGGAGGTGACTTTTCAAAAACAGCCTCACACAGTGAGTACTTCTGATCAGAGAGATGATTGCCTGTTGTTAGTGGCAATGTTGCACCCAGCCCTGCTGTGTTGCTGTTCCAAGTGCCAGTATTGGACCAATTCACTACTAATAATTATAAATTAGTGTATTTAAGTTTGTAGAGTCACAATCTCTAGAGTTGTGCAACCTCCAGCCTACCAGCTGTTTTTAGACACAACTGTGATCATCCTTAGCCATCCAATAGCAACTGTAGTCCAACAACATCTGGAACGCTTTAGAATACCTACACTGCTCGATACGCTTTGTTCTGCATTTACAGAATGTGCTGGCATTTTAAAAGCAAATAATGATATACTCATTGATTCCTAATATTTCTGTAAAGGCTACTGAACTGCTGAGGAATACCAAGGGCCGTATGGTCAAAATGAAAGTGGAGGAGGTCTGAGGCAAACCATTTGCACTATAGGGGCCTCTCTAGCATTATTGGGTTTAAAATCCCCATTTAAATCAGTGGAATTGTTTTGAATTTTTAGTTCTCACGTAAATCCACTTTTCTTTTGAATATATGGCCCCAAGACACTGCATGTGATTCCAGGAAATGCATCTTTTCAAACAAATCTAGTAATCTGGCTTTCTGTCTTCTCATGATGAAGATTGCTTTACACGCACACACTGTCAACAGGGATAAACCTCTGACAACCACCCAACCTTGCCCAAAGCAAGACATTCTCACGATAGCAGAGCTATTTCTGTCTTCCAACACGTGTTGTAGTTGCACTAATGGAATATTACTATATCTCTTGAAAGCATTAATTCACATCCCAGAGAGAATAGCCAGAGTTTTTTATTATCCCTTTGCCAGATGTGTGTACAATAGGGGTGCACCAAAATGAAAATTCTAAACCGAAAACGAAACTTCAGGATGCACTTGGCCCGGAAACGAAAATGACTTTTTTTTTCCCACCAACCTTTTTTAAAATAGTTTTTGGGATAATTGTATTATATTGGAACCAGAAGTGAGACGGGAACCAGAAGTGAGACGGGAACCGGAACATGACCTCTGACGGGGAGAATGACATATCCGGATGTCATCCGGATCAACTGTTGCGCAATGTACCTGAACTGCCAGCACTTTTTTGCTGGCTTGCCCACAGCTTCTGTGAAAGTACTTACTATTTCTTTCCTCCACGGATTTTTGGCCATTTTTTTTATTTCGGCTATGGAATTTTTGCTGCACCCCTAGTGTACAACACATGGCTTCACAATATGTTAGACACTTCTCTGCTACTCAATGGGCCGTAGGTTCAAAAGAAAAATGAAGGCATTCTGGGGCAAACCATTTCCATTACAGATGAGAACTACATTTTTCCATTGATTTAAATGGTGATTTACCCCCTTGAATGCTAGAATGGTGAAACACATTGAAAATGAATGTGTTGGAGACATCTCCAGCATTCAAGGGGTAAAAATCCCCACTTAAATCAATGGGATTTTTTGGAATTTTTATTTGTCCCCCTATATTGCAAATGATTTGCCCCAGAACGTCTCCACTTTTCTTATGACCATATATATATATATATATATGACCAGCTGCATCAGGTAGACCAAAGGAGGGGTTTTTAAAATGTAATTATTATTTTTTTTAATTCTTTGATTGCCAGAGGGGTGAAGCAATGCGTTTTGTACCCTCTGGCACTCAAAGGGTTAAGCTATAGAGAATAGAATGTCACTACATAGCTGGCCCTTAAAATATTAAATGTGAATTTGTGCAGGACTATTTTTCCCTTGACATCCAGGTAAATCCTGAAAGGTGGTATTGTTTCTTTAATGACTGGCTTGTTCAATGCTTAACCCTTTCAGCTCCAAAGAGGCATACAACACATTGCAAAGCAAAGTGTTACACAACACTCCAGCAGTGAAAAGTTGAAATGCTATTTACAGCTAGTTGTAGTTACTCAAGTCAACTCTCCAGAAAATTTGTCTGGGCTTCTTCCGTGGTGACAAATCATTATGTCATGGGCTATTGTGAGAGTGTGAGAGAGTGTGTGTGAGTGTAGATGTGTGAATGAGTGAGTGTGTGAGTTTGAGTGTGAGCATCTGAGGGTGAGAGTTTGTGCGAGTTTGAGCACAAGTTTGTGTGTGTGTGTGTTAGTTATTGTGAGAGTGTGTGTGTGCGAGTGTAGGATACATATGCAAATTACTCTTGGGATTTGTCACCTCAAGGGTTATAGGGGAATCCAGCACTGGACCCCTTGCTCACAGTGCCTAGAGAGATCAGCTACACCTCACTGACGAGGCCCAACAAGGCCGACACGTACATCACGGGTTGGCTGCATCTCTTGTTCAGAGAGGAATTGCTTGGCATTCTGTGGTTGGACTACTGTTATGGCAGGACCAATATGATATGCTTTAGGATATTTCCTCTCTGTGAAAGGCACTAGTGGGCTAAAAGGGACTGCACCCTGGGTAGGACACCATTCCCATAGAGCCTGCAAATTTGTATTGCAGGCTTGTTCCTAGCTGAGCATCTCTGACTTCCACTTTACATGTGTGTGATTGTTACTTACACAGTGACACTGTGTAGTCACTGAAAGATACTCTCATGTACAGTATTTAAAGGGATAGTAATGTCCCAAAACATGTTTTTATCATTCTGTAGGGATTAAAACGCTGAGTTTAATGCAGAAAAAAGTATCTCTCAAACCGCTATGGTTTGAGAGAAATCTTCATTCATTAAACAGAATGACTGCATTGCAATGGTCTACCAAGTGTGCCTGGTTTGCAAGCACACTCAGTAGACCATGTAGTCATTCTGTTTAAAAAACGCGATTGCGGCTCTGCTGCAGAGCCTCCATGTCGGCTGACACGGATTTTTACAGCTGACAGCAGGAGACGTCAAACTTTGAATGAAGATATCTCTCAAGAGAGAGATACGTTTTTTGCATTAAACTTAGCGTTTTAATCCCTACAAAATGATAAAAACATGTTCTGGAACATTGCTATCCCTTTAACAGTGATCAGCTCTATTTCCCTTTGTTACCTACACAAGGCAGGGAAGTAAAACAAAAAAAAACAAACCAAATATACACATTCTTCCATAAATGTGATGATACATGTGCATACACATACTGTGCATTAGTATACATATTCCTATTTCATAGGTTAACTTGGAATCCACTAATTAGGATCTGGAGGAAGGGTGTAGCATAGTTATGAGGAAGTACATCTGATTATTGATAAGTATGAGAATGGCAAAGACACGGAAGTATGATTATTTGAGTACTTAGCCGTTCATCCATTGATTAATTCAGGATCCATTCCTGTAGGTATAGTCCTCCCTTAATCCCTCGAGGACCAGCATGGTAAAATATTGCTTCACAATGTGTTCCTCACATTTCTAGTCTTCAAGTGGGTCCTCATGGGGCAGCCAACACAATGTAAAGCAATGCATTGGATAACTACCTGGCACTCAAAGGGTTAAGTACCACTGTTTTTGTTTATTTGTTTTAATGTGGAATTATATACTTTCCCACCGATCTGACATTCACGAAATGACAATCTTTATCCACTAACGCCACATTAGGACATAGAACTCATGATTGTTTCTGTCTTAAGTAAACTTTATAGTACTTGCCTTAATAGTCATCACTCTTGACTTCACAATGAGCTGAAATTGGTATCTTATGTAGAGGAATTTCATTTAAAGTATTAAAAATAAGAGGTTAAGTATTTTTTTTAAAGAGACAGTAAATATGTACATGTTCTTTATTATGAAAACATACTTGTTACACTTCACTGCCTTTCTAAAACATGTTTATTTAAGAAAACGTGAATGCCAACTTGCTTTGCATAGACAGGGCTTAGTGGCATTTCACAGTAAAGTGTTTTTTTTTTTAAACATGCAATGTGGTTGAAAGCAGATTATACATGTATTGTTATGTGTGTGGGCTAACTTGGTGGTGTTGTGATGATCAAATCATCAGCCCTAGCTGATCAGGAAAATGTAAAAATCTTGGAGGAATCAAGGAATCAGCTTGATGTGTGTGGTTTCATCTAACCAAACCATTTTGATATTTGCATACCTCGCAAGTGTCCCTCTTTAGGAGGGACAATCCCTCTTTTAGACCTAAATCCCTCTGTCCCTCTTTCCCACCCTGATATCCCTCTTTTTAGGATATCAGGTTGTATGCTGTGTATATAAGTGTATAATATTGCTCTACAGCAATAAAACTCACATTATTGTTTGTTTAAATGTCAGTATATGTGTTTATGAATTAGTGTGTGTAAATAAAATACTTTGGTCTTGTTCTAAATCATTCATTAGGTTACACAAGGAGGTGACAATAGGTCATGAAATAGCTTAAAAATTCCTGGTAATGCCCCGCCCACCAGCCACACCCCCAGAAACCCCCCCTAAAACACAAGTGTCCCTCTTTGGCAAGTTGAAATGTTGGGAGGTATGTATTTGTTTTGGGACTATGGGATAGGCTTGTCTTGATCCAGTCAGCACAGCACACACTTGGATTAACATTTATCCCTTTGAGTGCCAGAGGAGTATGCAATGCGTTGCAAATGGTTAAATGATAGCTTAGTGTTTAGACTGACCAAACTTCAGTCTCTTTGTATGTGGCGAGGTAAGGCAGGTGACCTGTTCAGTCAGCAATCACATTACTGGTTATTTCTGATGAATTTTGCTATGCATAAGGACACCTTATTACATTTTTAACCCTTTGAGTGTCAGAGGGGTTCGCAAAGCATTGCTTAACAATGTGTTGCGTAACCTTCTGGCATTCAAAGGGTTAAGAAAATACTAGAGTATTTCAACTGCTTGGCACATTCCCCCTCAAATGTCTCAATGATAAAAGTGAGTTTCACCTAATAAGTTATGAACTTTCAATCTAATTTGAAATCTTTCATTTCTACTTGTTCTCCAGCCCTCAACACACACTTAACACTTTTAAATCCCCAGTAATCTACATCTGCTTCTCCACCACCTTCACAGCTTAACACCTCACCTATCACTTCGATGGAACAGACATCTGGCATAACATTTTATAATTTTTAACACCAGAAGCATAACGCATTGTCTATCACCAGCCAAACACCAATATCAACCCTCTGCTCAAGTTCCCCTGTGACTGATGAGGAGGTTTTGAAACCTCTGCACCAATCTAATTTTGCATGCTATGTACCCAGCTGATCCCATTCATTCACATTGTCTCTGTTCACTGCCTGCTACAGTATGGTGCAATGTTGTCCATATCCTCAATTCCCCCTCACCACTGCTAAATGACTTAATTTGCAGACAAATATTTTAACATATTTTACTCCAGGGTTCTTGATTCTGGTCTGTCAGTATATACCTTTTCACTTGAAAACACATTTATTTGGTTTTTATATGCTTGCTCATTTTGAAAACTGGTAAGCTTATGTGGCTTTAATACCAGTTGTACACTGATAACTGGGTACATATATCTCCTCTTCTTCTGTAATATCTCTATTTCCCTTAACTCCTCCAGAATAGCACACCACTATTTAACCTTAAAGGTTTAACGAGTGTGTGTGTGTGTTTGTGTATATATATATATATATATATATATATATATATATATATATATATATATATATATAATGTGTGTGTGTGTATTACAATATTAAATAACTTCACATATATACCTCATTAAAGTATCCCACTCAGCTTTCACAAGTTCCTCCTAGTTTGCTACTCATTAACCTGCTTCTCCTTAATCTGTACTAATCTCTGATACCAGATACAGTCACTTCAGGGGCAGAATGATCAATGTCCAGTTGGTGCCAAAAACTGTACACCGTATTCTAGATGCTGTTTTAGCAATGATTTGCATAGAGGAAGACTAATATTCTCATCTAATGCATAAATACCCCCTTTTATATAGCATAGTACTCTATTGGCTCTTGCTGTGGCTGATTGACACTGCACACTGCTGTGAAGTGTACAGTAACCCTATATCTTTCTCTATTAGTTTCTCATTTAGTGTATATGTAGCATGTTTGTTTCTATCGCCCAAATGCATGAACTTACATTTATCTATATTAAACCTCATCTTCTACTTTTCCAACCATTGACTCAGTGTTTATAAATCCTTCAATTACCACTTCTAGATCATTATAAACAATTTAAAAATAATGGGTTCGGGCCAAACCTCTTGGCACCTCACTTACAACTTTAGACCAGCTTGAAAAGGTTCCATTTACAACAACTCTCTGCCACCTATAA
This sequence comes from Rhinophrynus dorsalis, assembly GCA_037306005.1. NCBI lineage: Eukaryota > Metazoa > Chordata > Amphibia > Anura > Rhinophrynidae > Rhinophrynus > Rhinophrynus dorsalis. Next base: position 271,684,866 of record CM074722.1, on the reverse strand, counting down.
TTTAACCAGTTCTCTATCACCTCTGCCAATTCTCTATCACCTCCCAAACCGAAGCCTTTTAATTTATCCAGTAAACTTGTGAGGCACAGTATCAAAGGCTTTTGCAAAATCCAAGTATACTAAATCAACAGCAATACCCTTGTCCAAATTACTACTTACACTTTCATAAAATGTAAGTAAATTAGTTTGATATGATCTATTCCTTTTAAAACCATGATGGCTCCTCTTAAAAATGTAATTGGTTGTCACACAGTCCTGAATACTATCAGCTACTAACCCTTCTAATATTTTACCCACTATGGAAGTCAAGCTCACAGGTCTATAATTTTCTGGTTACATTTTGCCTCCTTTTTGAATTATATCACTACATCTACTTACCTTAAGTACCTTTAGGTGTATGCCACCATCAGGTCCAGGTGCTTTATTCACCATAACTTGTTCCAATCTCTTTTTGACTTTATCCTCGGTAAGCCATGTACATGATGGAGGAAATTCTGATTCTCTGTTTGCCCATGGCCTGTCATTGTTGCTTCCTTTGAATATATGGTAGGAAAAGAATGTGCGAGCCATAGCCTTATCCTCACTAATTAATTCCCCTGTCTATGTTTTAAGACAATCAATATCAACCTTAATCTTTTTGCCATTTATATACTTGTCGAATCGTTTAGGCTTTTCTTGTTCTCTTTTGCAATACTTTGCTCATTTTCTGTTTTAGCTAATTTAATTGCTTGTTTGCAGATTCTGTTAAACAGTTTATATTTTTTAAATGATGCATCTGATCCTTCTAAACCTGCTTCTTATTTCTCTTTTCCCTGCAAACCTCGTTATTAAGCTACAGTTGTCTGTCTTAATTTGCTTCTCTTGTATTTATTTCCCATTAAAACCAGTCTTAATTTCCCCATTCAATTCCATGTGTTAGGGATTAACCTCGTAGTGATCGGCTGCGTGCACACGTGGCCATCACTTAATGCCCAGCTAAGAATTATTATTTTTTTTTAAATTATTCCGGAGTCCCCGAAGGGCGTGCAGCCGCGCGGGGACCCGGACTTCCGGGACGTACATGTACGTCCTCTGTCACTAAGTGACAGTTTTTGCAGGACGTACATGTACATCCATTGTCGGGAAGGGGTTAAGGGACCCACTCTAATGGGTGAAAATCTGCACCCAGTTTTTTGGGGAGCAGAGTCCCCTACCTTGTGTTTAATCCTGCCGATACAGGAATTAAAAGGGAAAAAAAGGAAAAAAAAACCCTAAGTGACCAGTGGATGTATTGATATCAATACATCCAAAGTACTCAAAAAATGTGTCAGATGTTAGTAAAATTAACCTTATGAGTGCCAGTGGGGTATGCAATGCATTGCAGGGCGTTACATAACCCACTGGAGGTCACAGGGTTAATTCCACTAAGTTAACAATATCACATGAAAATAAACACTTACCTGTAATCCAGATGTCCAGCAGGGTCTTCAGCACCCTGGTCATCTACTGTCCGCTTTCCTCTTCATCTTCTGTCTTCTTATCTTCAGTTTCCAAAAGATGTCCCTGTAAAGAAAAAATAAATACATCATTAAATTGTGTTTGTAAAAAGTATTTTTCCAAGATATGCAGTCGTTAACCCTTTGAGTACCTCAGGGGTACGCAATGCATTGCAGAGCAATGCGTTGCATAACTCTCTGGCACCAAAAGGGTAAAATCTGTGCCGGAATTCCAAAATGAAAAAAAGTTTTTTGCCGAATACGAAAAAAAAATATTTTTCTAATCCATTTTTCCCAATAATATGTTGTAATCCACACAGATTATATAATTTATTGCCTTCGAAAAAAAATAAGTTGAAGAGGCATTGAAAGGGTTAAATCATGCTGCCACCTCCCCGTCTGTTGCCAGTGGTGGTGGCAGCAATGCAAGCACCAAAAATACCTCCTCTTGCATACCTCCCAAGCCCGAGCGTCTCTGTGAAAAAAATTGTTTCCAGCCAATCAGCTTCTAGTGGGTTTCGTCATTTCCCCACTAGAAGCTGACTAGCTGGGAGATACGTAACCACAAATCCCAGCCAATGGATGTCTGGCAGCCATTTTGAACAGAGACTGCCATATAACAGCCAGACTCTGTTACATTTTTTCACAGAGATGATAGGGCAATAGTCCGAGAGGTATGAAGGAGGAGAATTTTTGGCCTGCATTGCTGAGGCTACTGCCAGTGACAGTGGCGGCCGCATGATTTAAACCTTTGAATGCCTCTTCAATGTATTTTTTTCTAAGGCAATAAATCTATGTTAACTACAACACATTATTGGGCTAAATGGATTAGAAAAATATATTTTCCGCATTGGGCAAGCACAGATTTTACCCTTTGAGTGCCAGAGAGGTACACAATACATTGCTCTGCAATTTGTTGTGTACCCCTCTGGCACTCAAAAGTGCATATCTTTACAAGCACAATTTTACAATGACAACTTTTTCTTTACAAGGACATCTTTTGGAAACAGCAGAAGATAAGAAGACAGATGATAAAAATACACAAGATGAAGAAAAAGAAGGAAGGAAGATACAAGAAAAAGATGGACAGTGGATGACATGTAAATGTTATATAGCTGTTTGTATTAGGCTTGTGTGAGGGCTAATATTGTTGCACTTCACTTTTAGGGGTAGTGTACGGTTAGTGTTTGGGAGGGTGACTTTGTGTTGAGCTCACACACAGGGCCTGACAGTGTGTCAAGCACCGATCGTTAGCCCTTTTCTTTTGATGTTTCCATTACTCGGTCTATTTAGCATTGGTTTTGGGAATTTAAAACACACAACGCACATTTGACCAAAAGTCAGATTCTTTGGCTCAAAGTTCATTGTGGTTTCAGTTGGTAGGGCAATTGCAAACTGACAGTGACACAGTGGGTGTACTGATTGGTAGCCATTTTTCTCTGTCGTCCAGTACAGGTTACTGGTAACTCTGGGTAGGCGATCCACCCCTTTAAGTAGGCAGGAACAATTCTAGAATTGTATGCAGGGGGTGGAGCCTACCTTTCCTCCTTGGCTGCAGCTAGCCAACCAGCTCCAGAAAGATTTGTTCCTTGGTGAAGATAACACAGGCAAGAGAACAGTTCTGCTATAACTTTAGAAGTTTTTTTTATTTTTCTGTTAGAAATGGAATACCACCATTAGGCGGATTACCATAAATGACAATGCCCTTAGATGTGGCTAGCTCAGTGACCAGGTGCTTTTTGGGACCTTAAGCCCTGGGGGGAAAATCTTGGCTACAAGTTCTTTCCTCAGGAGTTGCCCACCGAGGCTTCTTCTTTAAACATGGTAATCTGAAGACAGAAGATCTGCAGGAAAGGTGAGCAACCCTTTGAGTGCTGCAGGTCCACATGTCCCACAGTGCCCCTCCGCACAGGGGTTTTTCATTTGGAGTTCCTATTGCACACTCCTGCACTCATTGGGTCTATCTGTATGTCTGTTGTGTGTTAGGAGCAGGTTTATGTGGTATTTAACCCTTTAGCTGCTGGTTTGGCATTCATTTGGAGTGGTTTCTGACACTTTTCCCTACTGGTTCAGTGTTTTTTGGGTATCCTAACATGTTCTAGTGATGTTTCATGTCTTTTAATATTACACCTTCAATCTTGTTGAATCCTGGTTTTACTGTGCCATATCCCTGTCACACTGTAATTATACTAGTAGGGCAGTGAATTATCATACAGCACTCTACTTTTGTTACAGATTACCTTGGTTCCAGCGCTGCAGCTTCAGGCAACGCTTGAAATGACGCTTCGGCTTCAGCGGCCATCCATGCCGCACGGATGTCGCCGGAATGACACACGGTTGGACGCATCAAAGCTAGATGTGTCATCTGCAGGCACAAGGCTTCAAGCATACAGCAGGCCTCTGTTTTATGTGTTTTATTCCTGTAGTCTCCTCCAACCTACTTCCTCCCTCTGAGCTGCTCCTCCACATACTTCCTGAGGAGGGACTTAAAGGGCAGACTGAGTCCTGACTCAGTTGCCCTTGCGTTGTTGGACAATACAGTTCTGTTTCCCTTGGGCTCTGTGTATGACCTGGCTAGTTTGACCATCCATTCTGTTGCTGACTTGTGGCTCTGTCTGACTACTTGAACTGTGTATGACCCGGCCTGTCTGTCCATCCATTCTGGTGTTGACCTGTGGCTCTGTCTGACCATTCTCCTTGTGCATTCTGATTTGGCTTAGACATCCATTCTAGTGCAAACCTGTGGGTCTGGCTGACTACCCACTCCGTATATGATCCAGCTTGTCTGACTATCCTTTCTGGTGCTTACTAGGGGGCTCTGTCTGTTTCCTCCGTGTGTTGGTCCCCGCTCCACAGACACCTATCCTAGTGCAGACCTGGGGCTCTATCAGACTCTTAGCTTACTAACTGCAGGCTGAGTCAGTGCTAGTCCTTTGGGAGTTCCAAATTAACTTGAGGCTCCAGTGGGCTGAGGCCTAGTCTCGGACAGTATGGTGGCTATTTCTGATACAGTGCTTGCCTCTTTGATCACCCTCTGTGTGTTATCTGTTTACGTACATTACTGTGATTTTTCTAATAAAGATTGTTTTACTTTACCGTACTGACTCCGGGTTTATTCCTGGGAACCGTGACAGTACGCAAGGGCCATGAATACGGAAGGTAATAGTAATTCAGCTTTTCAAAGCATCCTGGATAGGATAGAGACACAAGATCAACGTATTGATCAATTGTCTTTTGCCTTACAAACCTTGTTGCAGCGCACTGCACATCTCACACTAATAAACCCACAAACAGTGGCCTCCCCCCTCCCCACTGGTGGTTCCTACCTCTCCTGATGCAGGCACGATCAAGAGGTTGTCTGGTTCCACTCAGCCCCCACAGTGGTATGGGGGAGACCCAGAGTCGTGTTGTGGGTTCCTCAACCAAACTGGCATATATTTGGAAATTGTGCCGCATGCCTTTCCAACCGAGTGCATTAAAATCGGCTTCCTTATCTCTCTTCTTATGGGCCTGGGCCAATCTGTTGTGGGAAACAGATAAACCTATTCTGCATACCTTCACTGAGTCATTCACATGAGTCTTTTGACTTGCCAGGCCGCGTGGTCTTGGCTTCGAAAAACCTTTTGACCATTCGCCAGGGCGCTCGTACTGTGGCGGAGTACGCCATTGAGTTTCACACGCAGGCAGCCGACGTAGGCTGCAATAAAGAGGCCATGGTAGCCGCCTTCTTCCAGGGACTTAGCAATACAACAAAGGATGAAATCGCAGCCTGTGGTTTACCTAACGTACTGGATGACTTAATTTCATTCTGTATCCTGATAGATACCAGGCTCAGAGAGTGATCCTCATTTAAGGCGCGCCTGCGGAGGGCTCTAGGCAGAATAGCTCCTCATAATACTGGCCCACCCTACCCTCTCTCACCTCCCATGCTTTCTGAGCTGATCTATGGGGGAAGCAAACCAATGCAGGTCGGTGCTACCCAGCTTTCAAAGGAGGAGAGGGTCTTCAGGAGTAGGGAAGGACTGTGTCTGTACTGTGGCAAACCAGGACATATGCTGAGGTCCTGCCAAGTATGTCCGGGATGCCCACACCTAAGATCTTACTGGGGACAGATCTTGGGTGGCATTTCGCAGTCCCCAGAAAATTTTTATGATAAGCCCATTCTGTGGGTGTGAATCTCTTGGGAGGACAGGTCGGTCTCTGTCCCAGCACTACTTGACACAGATGCAGAATTTGCGGCCAGTAAGGAGGTTCCATTACAGTCCTATTCTGCTCCACCGGCCGTGAAGGCAATTGATGGTAGACCCCTGCTACAATCTCATATTACTCATGAGACCACTCTGTTAACCCTGAAGGTGGGAGCCCTTCACACCGAAACCCTGAAGTTTCAGGTAATTAACTCCCAAAATTATGCTATTGTACTGGGGTTGCCGTGGTTGCAGAAGTACAACCCTAGGATGCATTGGCACACGTGCGACATTTTGGCTCTCAACAGTGTTATAAATCATGTCTCTCCTGTCCTGTGAGACTGACTAATACTACCTCTCCAGCATTACATAGTAATTTAGGTTGAAAAAAGACTTGGGTCCATCTAGTTCAACCTTATTCCTATTCCTGTTTACCATCGTTGATCCAAAAGAAGACAAAAAAAAAACCCTCAATACAATTTCAAATTCTGCCTTGAATGGGGGGAAAAAAATCCTTCTTGATTCCAAATGGCTATCGGATTTCTCCTTGGATCAACAAGCACTAACTAAATATTAATCCCAATGCTAAGGTACATAGCCCTGTATGTTCTGCTCTTTTAAATAAGTATCCAGGCCCTTTTTAAAGGCATCTAATGTATTCAATAGCGCCATCTCCTCAGGCAGTGAATTCTATACCTTTATTGTCCTTACCGTAAAGAAACCCTTCCACTGTTATAGATGAAATCTCCTTTCCTCAAGTCTAAGCGGGTGGCCCCTTGTCCTTTGTACTGTTCTGTTAATGAACAGGTCTTTGGAGAGCGCCTTGTATGGGCCCTGAAAATATTTATATAGTGTTATCATATCCCCTCTAAGACGCCGTTTCTCTAGTGTGTACAAGTTTAACTTTTCTAGCCTTTCTTCATAACTAAAACTTTCCATTCCCCTTACTAGTTTTGTAGCCCTCCTCTGCACTTTCTCTAGTTCCATAATGTCCTTTTTCAGAAAGGGCGCCCAGAATTGAACAGCATATTCTAGGTGGGGTCTCACCATGTACCTGTAAAGAGGCATAATAATATCTTCCTCCCTTGAGTCAATACCCATTTTAATACATGCCAATATCTTGTTGGCATTTGCAGCTGCCAGCTGGCACTGCACGCTACTGCTAAGTCTACTGTCTACCATTACTCCCAAATCCTTTTCATTAGTAGATTTCCCCAGAGAAACACCATTTAAACTATATGTTGCATTTTTATTATTATACCCAAAATGCATATATTTACACTTGTCTATATATAATCTCATTTGCCTGCCCAGTTACTCAATTTGCCCAAATCCTCTTGTAATGAAGACACATCCAGTTCAGACTTTATTACCTTACTTAATTTTGTGTAATCGGCAATCACTGATACATGGCTCCCTATGCCCTCTGGGAGGTCATTAATAATAATAATTACCTGAGGAGTATTTACCATTTAAAGAGGTGTTCAGTTAAAGTTAGGCATTGTGCAGTTAACTCTTCCTCATGGAGTTCTCCATTCTTAATTAACTATGGGTTTCAACCCTCTGTTCTGCCTGAGGTATTCCAAGCACAAGATATTCTGGCTCTGAATGAGCATTTGAGGGCACTCTGTTCCTCGTGGGCATGGGTACAGCATACCCTACGTGGTTCCACACAGTGGCAGAAACAGCAGGCTGACCATGGGCGATTGCCGACACCTACTTTCCAGGTGGGAGATAGAGTATGGCTGTCTTCCTGAAACTTGCACCTCCAGGTTCCATGTAATAAGTTGGCTCCTTGTTTTGTTGGTCCGTTCCAAGTGATACGCAAGATTAACCCTGTGGCTTATGCTCTTGATCTTCCTGCCAGTATGCGTATCCACAACATATTTCACGTGTCATTGTTGAAGCCCTTGGTCTGCAACCGGTATACCTCTGCTACTGTTCGTCCACTTCCAGTGAGAGTTGCAGATCATGAGGAATATGAGGTACAGAACATTCTGGACTCTCATGTGAGTAGAGGCACTTACAGTATTTTATTCATTGGAAGGGCTATGGTCCTGAGGAGCGCTCCTGGATAACTGACAGTGATGTCCACGCTCCTGTATTGGTACGCAGGTTTCATTCTCAATTCCCTGACAAACTCCGGCCGGCCCCGTGGAGGGGGGGCCTTTGAGGGGGGGGTACTGTACAGATTACCTTGGTTCGAGCGCCGCAGCTTCAGGGGACGATCAAAATGATGCTTCGGCGTCAGTGGCCGTCCATGCCGCACAGATGTCGCTGGAATGACACATGGTTGGACGCATCAAAGCTATATGCATCGGTTGCAGGCGCGAGGCGTCAAGCATACAGCAGGCCTGTGTATTATGTGTTTGCTCCTGTAGTCTCCTCCTACCTACTTCCTCCCTCTGAGCTGCTTCACCTTCATACTTCCTGAGGAGGGGTTTAAAGGGCAGACTGAGACCTTACATTGTTGGACAATACAGTTCTGTTTCCCTTGGGCTCTGTGTATGACCTGGCTAGTTTGACCATCCATTCTGGTGCAGACCTGTGGCTCTGTCTGACTACTCTTTTGCCTACTTCCATTGTGTAGTGGACACCCAATCTGGTGCAGACCTGTGGCTCTGGCTGACTACCTGAACTGTTTATGACCTGGCCTGTCTGACAATCCATTCTGGTGTTGACCTGTGGCTGTGTCTGACCATTCTCCTTGTGCTTTCCGATTTGGCTTAGACATCCTTTCTGGTGCAAACCTGTGGCTCTGGCTGACTACCCGCTCCGTGTATGACCTGGCTTGTCTGACTACCCACTCTGGTGTTGACCTGGGGCTCAGTCCACTGCGCATCCAGCATACCAGTGCTTCAGTGGATATCCTATCTGGTGCAAACCTGTGGGTCTGGCTGACTACCCACTCAGTGTATGACCCGGCTTGTCTGACTATCTTTTCTGGTGCTGACTAGGGGGCTCTGTCTGTTTTCTCTGCGTGTTGGTCCCCGCTCCACAGACACCTATCCTAGTGCGGACATGGGGGTCTATCAGACGCCTAGCTTACTGACTGCAGGCTGACTGCAGGCTAAGTCAGTGCTAGTACTTTTGGCGTTTCCAAATTAACTCGAGGCTCCAGTGGCTGAGGCCTAGTCTCGGACAGTGTGGTGGATCTATAGGCGGACTGCTATTTCTGATACAGTGCTTGCCTCTTTGATCACCCTCTGTGTGTTATCTGTTTATGTGCATTACTGTGATTTTTCTAATAAAAGATTGTTTTACTTTACTGTACTGACTCCTGGTTTATTCCTGGGAACCATGACAACTTTATTTCAATAAAACATTTTTTATAGGACCATGCCTTATCTTCGTGAAACTGTGCCTGATCAGCACATTAGGGCTGACTCAAGTAGGAATATCCCATTTATACTTTGCCTTATCTCAGTGAAACACTGTCTGATCAAAGTGGGACTGTGCCTTATCTCAGTAAGACAGTGGCTATCCTCAATGGGACTGTGCTTTATCTTATTAAGACAGTGGCTGACCTCAGTTTGACTGTGCAATATCTCAGTAAGACAGTGGTTGATCTCGGTGGGACTGTGCCTTATTCCAGTGAGACGGTGCCTGATCTTAGTGGAACTGTGCCATATCTCAGTGAGTCAGTGCCTGATCTCAGTGTGACGGTGGAAGAACATTTTTTCCAAAATGGACACAGTGTCCAGGAAATTAAAATGACTGTATTAATGGGACTGTTCTGCACTCAAAGGGAGAGAAAATTACAGGAGGTGAAATGAAGGCTCCGGTTTAATACTTTAAATAATGTCCTGAACCGGGATAGGGGATTGTCGCACTAGAAATGTAAATACCTTTGACTCCTCTAGAGGATGACCGCAGTTTACATCCCATTCCCTTACCATTGACTGATCAAAGAAACTGGGTCTGGACTGAGCTGATCTTATCTGCTTTCTATTCTAAACAATGAGATGTGTGCTTGTATTTAAGAGAGATGTTTTCATATTTATCTGTATAACACGCCTGAAGAAGAGACAGAAGCTTGCATCCTAAATCTGCTTAGTTAGCCAATAAAGGTATAAACATTTGCACCTATTATTCCATTGAGACAGAGCCTGGCCTCATTGGTACCACTGAAGTGAGATAGTGTGTGATCTTTTTGGGTTGTGCCTTATTTCAGAGAGACGGTGCCTGATCTCAGTGGGATTGTGCCTTATTCCAGTGAGACATTGCCTTATCTCAGTGGGACTGTGCTTTATTCTGGAGAATAATCTTAGTGGCACTTTCCCTTATTTCACTGAGAAACTGGTAGTGTTAAAGTGAAACCTTGTATTGGCTGAGTAGCTTTAGAGTGCAAGCTTTTGAGGCAACTTAGGTCTCTTCATGCATGCAGAATGAAGGCTAAATACGAAATACATGACAGATTATACATTCATGCAAATTCTTTTTAAATTCCCTTTACATTTGAGTTCCACTGGAGGTGAAACTCTTATCAAGAGTATCCGTATAAATTATTCTTTAGACTCTTTGGGACTCTAATTATTCTTTAAACTCCAAAAGAAGCATCACTTTGTAACTGGTACAAGTGGTCTAAAGATCTTAGGGTGACTGTACTGATGGGGATCTTCAGACATAGAGACAAAAAAATCTGGGAGTATAAATTGGTGACCAAGTTTAACACTCTGAACTGTGACCTGAACAGTGACAAGGAATTTATATCACATTATTCCACAAAATAAACATATATGGGGCCATTTTGGTACCAGGTGTGCAGTGCATTGCAAAGCAGTTCGTTGTGCATCTCTCTGTCGCTCAGAGAGTTAACCCATACATTCCATATAATTAATCATCTTAGGCTACAGTCACAGACTCTCTATACACTAATTTACAGGAAGTATTCACACATCAAAAGGGAAATAAATATTGTACCACCTGGCCAGCTACAAAGAGATACCTCTACTGGTGTCTAAAGAATAATTTACACAGACACTGGTGATAAGAGGTTCTTCTCCAGTGGAATTCAAATTTAAAAGGAATCTGCATGTGTTAAATAAATTTGCATGTGCCATCTGTCATGTATTTCATATTCAGCCTTCATTCTAACATTTCTGATGAAGAGACCTAAGTTATCTCGAAAGATGCATTCTAAAGCTACAAAGTCAGTAAAGGTATCACTTTTACTCTATCAGTCTTCTGCTTTTTCTACGACTAACACATTACCTCCTGTTACCTTTATTCCAGCGAGACAGTGCTTGATCTTAGTGGGACTGGGCCTTATTTCAGTGAGACATTTTCTGTTCTTAGTGGGTCTGTGCCTTATCCCATTGAGTCAGTGCATGATCTCAGTAGGACTCCGCTTTATTCCACAGAGACTGCATCTGATCTCAGTGGGGCTGTACCTGATCTCAGTGACACAGTCCCTGATCTCAGTGGTATCATGCCATATTCCAGTGATACAGTGTCTGATCTCAGTGGAACTGTACCTTATTCCAGTGAGACAACATCTGATCTCTGGAGGACTGTACCTTATCTCAGTTACACAGTTTCTGATTCAGTGGGACTGTGTCATATTCCGGTGAGACTGTACCCGTTCTCAGTGATATAATTCCAGATTCCAATGAGGCAGTGTCTGACCTCAGTGGGACTGTGCCTTATCTCAGCAGACAGTGCCTGATCTGCGTGGGACTGTACATTATTTGTGTAGAACAGTGGCTGATCTCAGTAGAACAGTAATTTATGCCTTGTGTCAGATACTCATTGGTACTGTATCTCTGTTTTGCCACTCTGTTTTTCATTAGTACTTGGGCATCAAGTTCAAATACGGCTGCAAAATATAACACAATTGTGAGACAATGTGAAAACCGTTGATTAACCATGAATAGGACAATGCCAGATGGCAGCAGTGAAATCTGTTTTATGAGAGAATTATTGTTCTAAAGTATGCCATACTCTTCATTTAATTACCCTTCATGACCATCACCATATAAATGTACTCAGCAAGCAGTTATCATTATGGAATGATATAAAAACAACTTTACATTTTCCCAGTTGACAATCCATTTTATGTCCACTCTTTCTGGTCCTTTTTATGCCTGTCATTCAGTTGGTCCTCTGCTTCAGTAGCCTAGCTTAAGTCTAGACAGCTGGGGGTGCAGATGGGCAAAGAGGTTTTGAGGACTGTGTATTAAACTGCACAAATAACTACTACAACGGCTGTTAACCCATTTGAGTGCCAGTGGGATGCAAAGCAATATATTGCTCATTCTTGTGGTGCTCAAAGGGTTAAATGAAATGTAAGCTTCTTCAGTGTTACACATCTCATTACACAACCAAGAATGGGTTATTTTGATGAGTTGATTTAGTATGAAGTATAAGCAAAAGAAAAGAGAGCTATACTATACCATCCAGCCTATACCAAAATCTATGTACAGTATGTGTCAAGGTATACCCTTTCCTCTCCTGTACTATAAATTATTGTTGTTACACAAAAAAGTAGGAGGCTTTAAATATTTCATATATTTGTAACTGTTTTGCAAGTCTTTCTGCAAAGAAAAAAATCCTGTTCTGTATGTAATTCTTTTCACATCTTTGTGTCATCATGAAAGATTGAGACACTACTTTCAATACTCATTTCTAGATCATTAATAAACAAGCTAAAAAACACTGGGCCCAAGACTAATTGCTGTGGCACCACACTTACAATTTGAAAAGGTTCCATCCCTGATTATGCACAGGCGACGTAGTCAAAATGACTGAGCAATTTAGGAGAGCAGGTTGAGGTGATGCTCTAGGTGATGCAATGCTTTGAAAATCTCTCTTGCAACCTTGGACTTAAAGGGGAACTATCAACCCAGCTAAAGTCCACCCTACCTAATTAGGCATCTAGCGATAAGCTTAACAATCAAACCATACCACCCAAGTGTTCCTTTTTAGGAGGGACAGTCCCTCTTTTAGACCCAAATCCCTCTGTCCCTCTTTCCCACCCTGGAGTCCCTCTTTTTAGGAGATCAGATTGTGTGGTATGTATATAAGTGCATCATATTGCTCTACAGCAATAAAACTCACATTATTGTTTGTTTAAAGTCAGAATATGTGTTAATAAATTAGCCTGTGTAAATAAAATACTTTGGTCTTGTTATAATTCATTCATTAGGTTACACAAGGAGGTTTCAATAGGTCATAAAATAGCCTAAAAATTCTCATCTAGGAGGCGTTGCATGGTACCTTAAGGTACCAGAAGTGACTGATGGAGCAGGCGTGCAGATGCCTCTATAGCAGTGGTTCTCAACTCCTGTCCTCGGGACCCACTAACAGGCCAGGATGTGATGACTTCCTTGTTAGAGCACAGGTGAGTTAATCAATGTGATTGAGCCTCTGATCACCACATCTGTGCTCTAGCAGAGAAATCCCTAAGTCCTGGCCTGTTAGTGGGTCCTGAGAACAGGAGTTGAGAACCTCTGCTCTACAGCGCTGTTGCGTGGCCGTCAGTGTTGGCTGATGAAGGATTTCTGCTTAATGAGGTCTTTATTCTGCATAGCTTATTGCTAGATGCCTAATTAGGTGGTGTGGTGTTTAGTTGGGGTAATAGCTCCCCTTTAAACAGATTCAGAAGTAAGTAAAAAGTCTCCAATTCCTATATTATCCTGTAAAGCCCCTTTAACAAACAGAGCAAGATATTTCAGACAATCTTTCAAATAAATCAATGGCTCTGCAAGGGCACTCAATTCACTGTACAAAACAAACTGGGAAAATCCCCATTTTCAATAGCCCTCTTCATTCAATTAACTATTTCTCTTGTTAATAAGTGAATAGAATAACATTATAATTGGAGAACTTTTGTTCAGTGTTTAGCTTCCTAACTGTTCCGTGCATTGCAACAAAATAAGTCCACCTTGTCAAGGACACTTTGTAGTCATAGGATAGTCCTAGTACCTTCTCCACTAACAAAACATTTTAACTAACATGGTAGATACTATTATTGTTATTATTATCGTCACCATCGTCATAATTCATTAATGAAGCTCTAACAGAATTAACAGTGCTGTACAATAGTTTATCAAGACAACAGGTTGCAATAGATATGTAATATTTACAAAAAATATTAAAAAGCATATGAAAGAGAAAGATAAGAGGGCTCTGCTGGCTAGAGATTACAATCTATAGGAAATAAGGGGTATTTATACAAAAGGTCTAAGTGTTTAATGATGCAAAGTGATCCATCTACACATTGTGACACAAAAGAACAGAGGTGGACTCCATGAGGTCCTTCAAATGTTGCTAGACAGCAACTACCATCTCCCTTTGGCTAGTGGGGGGATCATAGGAGTAGTAGTCTGGCAGCAGCTGGAGGGCTTCATATTGTTCACTCCTGCTATTAAAGTCAAATTGTGAAAAACTCAGTGGTGATGCAGTGCAACTGTATGAGTAACTATTGTCCTAGAAAAGTGGCAAAGCAAAAATGATCAATAGTGTCAATGATGAACTTTCTCAGCTACTTTTACCAAACTGTTCTGATTTACCTGATCCATCCATCAAATGAGATTAATTTGAAATCCATCGTTTGATATGATTTTCTGTTTTATATTTGATATAGAATAGTAACATTTTGCACATATTGTTTATAATTAATCATTAGCAAAAGAAGCACAGCTTGCCCATATGAGAAGAGGCAGTGAGAAGGAAGAGGCATTCTACTGTCTACTGGAAGTCATAGAACCACACATACATTGTCTGACATCCCAGACATATTCCACTTGTAGTCAAAGAACCACACATACACAGTCTTCCATAGTAACAGAACCACATGTACAGTGTCCCATACATAGATAATAGATGAGAGTTGGTACTGTGTTAGCCGTAGAAATACAGGAGGCAAAAATTTAGTAAAGTTGATACCTTTATTGGCTAAATAAACAGATTTAAAATGCAAGCTTTCAATACTTCTTAGGTCTCTTCCTCAAGAATATTATACACATAAATATGAAAACTTCTCTCTTAAATACAAGTACACATTGCATTGTTTATAATGGAAATCAGATAAAAACGTTAGTCCAGATACTGATTCTTTGATCAGTCAGTGGTAGAAGATGTGATTTAAATTGCATTCTTCCTCCAGGTATTTATGATCCCAGTGGGACTGTAGTAAAAGTTAATTCACAATGTGGTAATGTTACAGAAACTCTCTGTCTCTATTCAGCCCATTCAAGTTTGGACAGGACCTCTACCTTCAGAAAATGGGGACTGCAATTGGTACCCGAATGGCGCCACAATATGCCAACTTATTTATGGCAAAGTTAGAAGAGGACTTCCTGTCCACCTGCCAGACAAACCCCTGGTCTATCTCCTCTACATAGATGATGTTCTTATCATCTGGACTGCCAGTGAAGAGGAACTTCTCAAATTCCACAAAAATTACAATGCATTCCACCCCAGTATCAATCTAACACTCAGTTACTCATGAACAAACATTAATTTCCTAGACACGACTATCTGGAAAACAATAGCTTTCACCCAAAACACACAAAGAACTCCATCATATACAGCCAGGCCATCTGATATAATCGCATCTGTTCTGACATGGGGGACAGTGACAAGCACCTCCAGAAACTCAGAGGAGACTTTATAAAACAGGGTTACAGTGCAAGGATTATTGACAGTCAGATACAGAAAGCTACTCACATACCAAGAAAAGATCTGTTGAGCTACAAAGAACAGCATAAGGGAAACTGTGTGCCACTTGTTGTCACTTACCACCCCCAGGTTGAAGCTCTGCACAAAATATCAAGAGAACTTCTAACAACCTTACATACAGATGAAAGACTTAAAGGGATAGTAATACTTCATTTTAACTTTATTTTATTTTGTAGGCATTAAAAAAACATGAAGAATGATATAAGTCTTATCTCTGAAACCTTTATGGTTTAAGAGATATTCACAAACAAAGTATCCCCCCCTGTTCAACCAGATCAGAAGGGAGATGCCCAGGTAGACTGCAGAGAGGGACAATCTTCAATTAAGATAATGAAAAAAGCTGAAAAACTTGTCAAGGGGGGAAGGGCTTTCATTTTTTTAATACAAAGAAAATTGTCCCCTTCTGTTATCTGTCCTGTCATACAACCAGACTCACATCTGAGAAGAGATGGCTTACACTAGGTAAAAGGGGCGGGGAGGGGAACTTTGCTTGTGAATATCTCATAAACCATAAAGGTTTGAGAGATAAGACTTATATCATTCTTCATGTTTTTTTAATGCCTACAAAATAAAATAAAGTTAAAATGAAGTATTACTATCCCTTTAAGAACATATTCCCACAGCTTCCCTTACTCTCCTTCAGACAGCCTCCCAATTTAAAACAAATGATGGTAAGGAGTGCCCTGAACAAAAATACAAAAAATGGCACATTACCCTGCCTACAAAGTAGGTGTAAAACCTGTGCACACATTTACACCACAGACAAGATACCCATACCAAACACCCAGTTACACCATAAGATCAACGGTAATTTCACCTGCAAATCATCCAGTGTAATATACCTCATCATGTGTGCAAAATACCCAACAGCTCTTTATGTGAGGGAAACGGGACAGGCATTACATAAGATGTTTAATTCCCACAGATCCAACATTAACAACAAAAAGACAGACACACCAGTGGGAGAACATTTTTGCCAAAGTGGAGACAGTGTCAGGGACATTAGACTGACTGTACTGATGGGACAATTTTGCAATCAGAGCGACAGAATATTGTGGGAGGTAAAATTAATGCTACAATTTGATTCTTTGACTTATTGGCTGTATAGAGACAGAGAATTTCTGTCACATTATCACCTTGTTGATTAACCTCTACAACAGTCCCTCTGGGATCATAAATACATGGACTCCTCAGAAGAAGAATGCAATTTAAATAACATCCTCTACCACTGACTGATCAAAGAATCAGTATCTGGACTAACGTTCTTATCTGATTTCCATTATAAGCAATGCAATGTGTACTTGTATTTAAGATGAAGTTTTCATATTTATCTGTATAACATGCCTGAGGAAGAGACCTAAGAAGGCTTGAAAGCTTGCATTTTAAATCTGTTTACTTAGCCAATAAAGGTATCAACTTTACTAAATTTTTGCCTCCCATACATAGATAGTCTTACACCCCAGCTTTGTTCCACTGTCCGCTGGTATGCACAGAACCACATATACTGACAACCTCCCCACTGCAAAAAACTGTGTCCCTGCATCTCCTCAGCAGCACCTCTCACCTATTTGACCTGCCCGTTCCCAGTCCTGCTCTTAAAGGGATAGTAATACTTTAATATTACTAATCCCCATAGTGTAGCTCTTTAAAAAATAATTCAATTGCTCCCAGGTTCATTTCTCAAACCTTTATGGTTTGAGAGAAAACCCTAAGCAAAGTTCCCCCCTCCCTCCCCTTCCCTGAAGTCAGCGTTGTACTGACAATACTGTATTTTTTATCAGGCGGCTCTGCAGCAGAGCCAAGATCGAGTTAGTAAAAAAAAAATTATTTCACTGAAATGGTCTTCTACTTGTGCTTGCAAACCAAGCACATGTAGAAGACCGATTCAGTGAAATAATAATTTATCACTAATGCAATCTCGGCTCAGTTGCAGAGCTGCAAGCCTGTCATACGACAGACTTCCCCTGCAGTCAATACAACGCTGACTTCAGGGAAGGGGGAGGGACAGGGTGAACTTTGCCTTTGGTTATCTCTCAAACCATAAAGGTTTGAGAGATGAACCTGGGGGCAATTGAATTATTTTTTAAAGCGCTACACTATGGGGATTAGTAATATTAAAGTGTTACTATTCCTTTAAGATGACACTATAACATCACCAAGACGACAGGTTACATAGGTGAATGGAGGTGATGGGGAGCTCGCGGGACACAGTTATTTGAGGTCAAAATGAAGAATGTGGCAGTTGCAAGATGACAGGGAGTGAGGAGGTGGAGGGAAGAGTGGAGGTAGAGGAAGTGCAGAGTTGGAAGGAGCAGGGAGAGGCATGAAGATAGACTGGGGAGTGTCCTGCAGTGAGTTGGGTGGAGGGAGTTTTACCCCCTGCCCAAATCAATGCCCCAGCCATGTCTGATCTTAGAGATGACTGGGGCTGCAGGCTTGTTCTTGCAGGCATCAGGCATCTATCTATCATTACAAAGTCTATAGTAAACAATTAATGGCTATTGTACTAGTATGTTTTTTATGCTAAACCTTTTCTTTAACCCTTTAATGTCCACACCACTCTGGTCCTTCACAGGTGAATGGCAGTTCACTTTATATCTATTCCCAGGTGCAGCGGCTGCTTTTCCTTTGTTGTGCAGACTCTAACAATGCCATTATTTTTCTCTCTTTTGCAGAGCTCTTACCCTATCTGGGAGGATTTCAGTTCTAAAGCCACAAAACTACACTCCCAGCTCAGGTAAGTGAGCTGAATTCTCTGGAACATGGTGAGAAGCACTCTGTATTATGTTGTGGGTAACAGTGTCAAGATTGATTGAGGAAGACTTATTAAATAGTGGGAATGAACATGAAAAAATAAAGTATTATAAATGTGTAGAGCCAAGTGTACAAATACACACCACACTTATTGTGTATATATCTAATGTTAGTTGCCATTCTATTGATTACAAAAACTACTTTTTTAAATATGTGATATGATATATTTTTCATTGTGTCAATTATGTTGGTTTGTATTGATTTATGAATAACAATGTTCTGCGGATCAGAGAATCAGTACATCCATCAGCATGTCCTTATTAACATCCACAATGACCTAGTAACAGAAATAGCTATAGCACTACAACCGAGGAGTATATGCACTAAGAATATCCTTTTTGTGAATCAGTGCTTGCCTATGGAACCTAATCATCAAAATGAATGTTATAAAATATAGTTCATGTCATAATCCCAACAAACCACTTGGATGCTAAAGAGGTTTCCCTCATAATGAGAAACAATTCATTAGTCATGTCCTTAGCATCAAGGGGGTTAATAGTGAGTATTGTAAACACTAGGAAATACAAAGCACAGCTGCTTGGTAGCTAATGACTTATTGACCTTAGCATGTGCAGTGATGTATTGGAGCCAGGGGCGAATTGTAGGGGAATACCAGCCTGGGCATTTTTTTTTTTTTTTAAAGCAGCCCACTAGTTGGTGTTTTATATATAACTAGTTGAAGAGCCCGTTACACAGGCAAAAGTGCCACTGCCAGCCAGTCGCGGGGCAGTCATGCACAGTAGAGACTGCCCGTGCCGCGGCTGATACAGAGCTGGACGCTCCGAAGGAGCATCCAGCTCTGTATGAGCCGCACCGCTGGCAGTCTACTGCGCATGACTTTCTCCTTACACACGTTTTAGCAAATTATTATATAGGATTTTTGATACATATCTGGCACTCATACGGTTAGCTACAACCCTAGCAACTCTCACCCCCTTTCCCCCACTCTCTCTTCACACGGCCCTTTTCTACACTCTCATTCCCAGCCTATTACCCCCTTTCACTTTCTACATACTGGCCCCTTTGCTGCTTCCTCTCTCCTCCAATCTATTTCATCCCCTCTTTTCCCTGTCCCCCCTCCACTCTCTCCCATTGCTATCCCCCTCTTTCCTAATATTGCTCAGTCAGACCCCCTCAGCCCCATACCTCCTTCTCCATCTAGTCTTTTTTGTCTTCTGTTCCTCTGCCTCTCAACATATCGCTCTGCTATGTGTCTCTTCCTCCTCTCTTGCATTTCCTAGTGGTCCAGTGTGGGGAGTGAGAAGTCAGTGCAGCCTCCAGAACCGACGTCCCTATCTACTCCCCCTTGTGGTCCCTGTGCGGCATGGGAGAGCAGGCGCCAGGATATTATGTCATATCCTGGCGCTCTACATTAATAAGGAACACAAAGACTGTCACAGAGAGTACCTGTGTTGGTGGCAACACAGACCTCTCCTTCAAAATATTGTGGGACGGTGAGGTGAGATCCTCTGATCTCCCCCACCGGCCCATGATCTAGCGGCCCACTGGGAGATGCCCGATCCCCCAATAGGAAAATCCGCCCATGATTGGAGTTGTTTTTGATACCTACATGGTTAAACCTAAATAGTGAGGCTTGGGGACATTGTATTAGTTTGCTGGATGACTGTCAGAGTGGTCTGAAAAGGAGTCTTGGATTTTAATACAAAAAAAAAAAAGATAATTAAAATATAGGGCAGTCTTTAACAGATACTCTCTAGTATTTATTAATGATTGATTATATTTCCTTGCAATATAATGGAAAAATGGTGTATGTGCTGCCATTCTGGTGACACACACACACACACACACACACACACACACGCACACAGATGCATACACCATATGTGTATGCATGTGTCCGCCTCCATTGATTTCTATGGAATTTGCCAGCCTGAATATGGCAGATGGAACTGGAGGATCTACTTGGCACGCAATCATTGATAAATAAGCAAGTACCAGACAGTCTAATGAGCAAGGAAATACTCTGATTTTCTTGCACTCTGAGCCATTTGCTGCTTGATGATTTATCCCCTTAATATTATGTATATCTCCTTTTCATTTAACCCTTTGAGTGCCAGAGGGGTACGCAACGCATTGCAAAGCAATGCGTTGCGTACCCCTCTGGCACTCAAAGGATTAAAAGCATGTACTTTACTTAAATTTTTGATATGCTTTTACCTTTGTGTCAACAGTTTAGGCAATTTATTCCATATTTCTCCTTGTTTTCCTGGTGAATAACAAGACTTTCTGTTATCTATACATATGTACAGCTCATTGTTGTCTAATTACGGGACAAATGCTGGTGGGTACTGCTGCAGATCTTTTCTGGTAATTGAAGCAAATTCCGCCAGCAGTGCCTCATTGGCTGTCCTCAGTTTCATTTAATGATATCACTGAGGAGGAGGAGGAGCTGGTAACTGATGGTGTGTCAAGTTTTATGTGTGATAACCAATCCTGACCATGCAATGGCTGTCAGCAACAGATTTGAGGAAAATATTGATCTGTTCTTCCAATGTATGTCAAATATGTTTAATTCCCTTGTATGTTGAAACATTAAAAGTCAGTGAGTTGGATACGTCTGTAGTACCTAAGAGGTTAATATGAGGAATTCTGAATTAAGGACCTGTGGCGGAATGCAAGAAACATTCTCAAGTGCTAAATGTGAAATAATTATTTTAACCTGCGTAAATAACTGTTGAGCAAGATGTAATCCAGGAAGCTGTTTACCAAAAGAATCTTGAATTGCGCATCAGTTTCGTAGATTTGCGCACAAAATATAGCATTTGCGACACCACCAAATATACATATAAAATCGTTCGCAATATCACTTCCTGCATTAGATGCATATGCTACTCCGCTCAGACAGATTTGCTAATCCTAATCATGCCCACACGACCATGCCCACACACACAAAATGTGCGCAGCAATTCGGTATTTTAGATTTTTCATGTGCAATTCAATAAAATCATGCATAAATATGTTCGCTTTCACCTTTCGCTCATAACTTAGCGCTTGTGTGTGTTTCTTGCATCCCGCCACTGATTCCTAGAACAACCAGAGGGGTATGCTTTGCAATGCACACCCCAGAGAGTTTGTCAACCAAGATCATTAACCATTTAAGGAGCAGAGTGGTGTGCAAAGCATTGTTTCACAATGTGATGCACGCCCTCTTATTCTTAAAGGGTTACGTAACTCTATTGCAGGTTTTAACCCTTTGAGTGCGAGACGGGTATGGAACAAAGCAATGCGTTCCGTACCCCTCTGGCACACAAAGGGTTAAGGATTTCCCTGCAGGAGCACAGGTGTTTATTTTGTAGATTGTTCATTCCAGTTAGTTCACCTGTGATCAATCAGGGAAATCCAGAAAACCTGCACCGTGTGTGAGACACTCTGCTATAATGTAAACACACAATCATTTTGGTAAGGTATCTCAGCAATTCGATCATTTGGTCAAGACTGAACTGCAGGCAATCCTATCACTCCGCATCGTTAATCAGGCTACATGGATATCACTGTGTGCTTAGGTTTGGTTTCACAGATCAGATCAGGAAGACCAGATCTCACAGCCAGAATCACAGATTACTGCGGATTGGTCTGTCTGTAGAAACCATGAACACAGCAGTTTGCTCAGTGACTGAATGCAATCTTCTATTTATACAGATCAGCTACAGCTGTGGCTATGATTGACTAAGGCTTGATGCTATTACATCTGTTAACTCCTTACTGTTGATGTGCCGCAGCCTGGACCATCATCAGTGTCTGTGTTTTAAGGACTGTTGATGGTCCTGGCACGTCATAGAATTTCATGATCACAGAGCACCTTAGACATCCTGCAGTGATTACTGGGTAGGCCATTAAAAAAAAGTATGTTGTCGCTCCATCTCACCCCACCACTGGACAGCGTGCTACATAAGGGGTTAAAAGAGTCAGTAAGGGTAAAACAAACACAGAACAATAAACATACCTGTGTTCTGCAGCTATTCAATTACCAGTCCCACAGGTGAAACAATGAGAGTAGGCTGCACAAATCCACATAAGTGTCCAACATGTGCTCATTGATTTCCGCTGCAAAATACAGCAAGAACCATGAATTTCAACGTAAAGATTGACGGCAGAGTTAGACATCAAACCAAGTTCAAACCACAGCTAATCAACACCAGCAAAGTATTAATTTCATTCAAAATACTGTATATAAACCTTAAAATAACTGCCATACCCTGCCTGTGTATGAACGTTCTTTGAGCTACAGCACAGGAGTGGAAGATAGTGATAGCAAGAGACAGCGGAGCATGCACTGGAGAGAGAGGTAGAGTGTTACTGTGGAGTGGAGTAAAACGGAATGACTTGCGTTAAAAAACACATACCAGACTTGGGCACCAATTGCACACATCTTGTCCACGCGCAATCACAAACACACATGCCTTTTTTTGCCACCCTACACATTCCTTATATTTTATTTCATACAGTATTACTCTGTGAGTGTAAGGGAGTGACACGGTGATTGTGACTGAGTACGTGTGTGAGTGACTGAGCGTAAGTTGGTGTGTGTGAGGGGAGTAGGAGAGTGTTAGTGAGCTGGCACGGAGAGGACAGGAGGCTGAGGGGATGGGGAGAGTGGCTACAGAGGAGGAAGGAGAGAAGGGAAACCCCGTAAGGGAAACAGAGGAAGGGGAAAAAGAAGGTGGAGAGGTACCCAAAAACATCCAGTTACACTACAGCCAGGGACTGAAATTGTAGTGGGATGCGGAGGGGATTTGGCCGAGGTACACAAAGGGCCTGAGATACAAACAGGCACACTGAGTGTTCATCTATCAGAGGCTTGAGTGGAAGAGGACAAACTCCGGGGCCCCATGTGCTCCTGCCAGGAGAAAATGGCTCTGCTGCATAAAATCCTTCAAAGTGAGTCCTTTCTGTTTACAATGGAGAATAGCAGGGGCAGGAGCGGACTGATAGGACCCGTGGCCTCTGGTCCAAAAAGAGGTTTGGGCCCTCTGCCCAATGACATCATTGGTCCCACCCCATGACATCACAAATCCCACCCTGTGACATCACAAGCCTCACCACCCACTACATCCTCAGCCCCACACACCTACTCCCCCCCACCACACACTCTCTCTCCTCCCCCCATCCACATTTCACATTACACAAATTACAATACTCCACACCATTTCAGAAGTAAACTGGATGGCCAGGAGAGGGTAGTTGGCTGGCCTGGGGATAGATGTTGGCTGGCCTGGGGAAGCACTGGCTGGCCTGGTGGGTAGTTGGCTGGCCTTGGGGTATTTGCTGGCTGGCCAGGGGAGGCACTGGCTGGCCTGGTGGGTAATTTCCTGACCTGGAGGGGTGCTTGGCTGCCCTGGGGGGGGGGTAGTTGGCTGGCCCAGGGGGTACCGGATGACATGGGGTTGTTGGCTGCCCTGGAGGGTAGTTGCGGGCCTGGGGGGTAGTTGCAAACCTGGGAGGGGTACTGGGAGGTACTGGATGTCCTAGGGTGGGTACTGGATGGCTGGGGTGGGGGAGGAGGGGGTAATTGGCTGACTGGGGGACCTGGCTGGCCTAGGGGGGTACTGGATGACCGGGGGGGAGGAGGGGGTAGTTGGCTGGCTGGCCTGGGGAAGTACTGGATAGCCAGGGGAGAGGAGGGGGTAGTTGGCTTGCTGGGGGGAGCTGGCTGGCCTGGAGGTAGTTGTTGGCTGGCCTGGGGGAGATGTTTGGCTGGCCTGGGGGGTTAGTTTCTGACCTGGAGGGGTGCTTGGCTGACCTGCCTAGGTGGCGTAGTTGGGTGCCCTGGGGGTGGGTAGTTGGCTGGCCTAGGGGGTACTGGATGGCATAGGGGGGTTGTTGGCTTCCCTGGAGGATAGCTGCGATCCTGGGGGGTAGTTGCAGACCTGAGGGGGGGGGGTTGCTGGCCTGAGAGGTATTAGATGGCCTGGGGGCTACTGGATGGCCTTGGGGGGGGGTAACGGAAGGCCTGGTGGGGGGATACTGGATAGCCTGAGTGGGGTTACTGGCTTACCTGTGCTGTTTGTGCGTGGGTCCTCCTGAGATGAGTAAAGAGTCTGCTCCAGCTCTGCTCCAGTCCTGATCCTGAGTTGATGAGGACCTGTCAGGTGATGCAACGCATGTCCTGCTTGGTGGGCTGCAGGCCGTGATGTCCCCTCCTACGACTGCCCTGGGCTGACTGAGTGACTCCATGACCCCGAGTCCCCTCGTGTCTCCCCACCGTCATCACGCACCTCTGCCCCGTCACGTGTCGACATGAGTAGAAGGGAAGCTTGCTGCCAGACAGTGGCGGACTGAGTCTGGCTGCTGGTAGCAAGACACTAGGCTGAGCTGTGCATGACGCTCGGCGCCTGTCACTGTGGATCATGTCTGTGGGGCATGTGCCATGGGTGGGCATGATAACAATGGCTGCTACTGGGCCTGGCTATAATGTGCTGGGCAGACTGCAAAAAAAAAAGAGAAGAACAAGTTGGGTGATCTGCCTCTGCATTTGAGAGCTTCCAGTGGTGGGCCACCTGCAAACAATACCTTCAGTGGCTTGCTGGAGATGTTCTGACAGAACCTTTCGGTGACAGCAGTTCAAGGGATTCAAGGAGACTGTGACACATTTGTGTCCACCTCATAAACACCATGTTAAGTAGTACCGCATATCACAGTATCATGCCAACAAATACCCATGAGTGATCCCTCTAAGGTGAGCAACCCAGCACTGAAAGAGTTTTACACTGGTAATGCTGGCAAGCAATGGAAAAACTGATGCACCATGCAGCCCTCAGTGCCGCATTGCTCAAGCATGCTTAACTGAAAGGGAACACTGATACCCATCTCTTAGTAACATAAACATAGATAATGATCTAAGTAAATGTCAGCCATGTTACTAGAGGCAATCATGTCAAAGGGATAGTAACATTCATGCTTGCATGAACAAAATAGAGCCTGGTTATCCTGCTTAGTAAAATAGGGCTTATTCCACCTCTAATAGATGCCCAATGCAAAAGTAATTGCATGTGCAACATACATGTGGGCACAGTACCCCCATGGCCTGGAATTTCATGATTTTGCTGCTGCCACAGCATCCCATTAAGATGTTTTGTTTAACCATCCAGCAACATCCGTAGTATTCAGACTATGACAGTACTGCACTCATCCATACCTGCGGCCCCAGAACATGTGGAGAGGCACATCACCACTGTGGCCAGATTATGACCCATTACCACTGGATTACCAACATATCAGGCTCATGGGTGAGGCACAGAGGCCACAATCACAGAACAGGTTTACACCACCAACAGAGACAGCATCATGTGAATAGGATGTTGCAGGCAGTTAGGATTGCATGGATGTGGTAGGGGCAGACCAGTCACTTTTACCTGCATCACATGATGGCCGTGTCTCCCCAGCAGCATCAGAAACACCTACAGATCAAGGAGCACCCACACATCAATCAGGAGATGCATCTGCAGCAACAGAATATGCAGCATACACATCAATTACTTCAGATAATAGAACCCCCAGTACAGATAGGGGGAATATATTGCAGTCCAAAGAGCTACTGAGGGAGACCAGAGTTGTCAGCAGGAGGTATCTGTACACCCTTGTGAACACTGCTTCCACCAACAGTGGCCTGAAATCAAAGTATGCCACTCTACACACAGAGATATACTTGGACATCTGCTCATGGATTTATCACATCCGAAGGCTAGCTGTGGAGAGACAACTGTTGACTGAGTCAACAAAAACCACATCCTTGTAAAATGTAGCACCCTCACAAACCCCAGTACATACAAGGGTTACCAGACGATAAGGGAGGGGATCCAATTGTGAACCTCATTCAAAGAAAAAAAATGATGAAATGTGTGGCAATAAAGATGTACTTCTACATTGTACTGTGTTTTCATCAGGTATTTAACAAGTTAAGTGCCAGAGGAGTCTCCAAAGCATTGCATGCCTTGAACACCACCCTGGCAGTGCGAGAAACATATCTCATCTGCTGTAGTTCAATTTTTGACTCAACAACAAAAAATATGGTGGCTGAGTATGATGTGAGATGGAGTTCAACTACAGCTGATGAGCAACATGTTCGCTAATCATTGTCTCAAGCAGGATCAGGTTTCCAAAACAGCACAACAACAACACAAAGGTGCACTTGATTGTGGATACCATCTGACACATAGATCAGATTCAGGAAAATGCCATGCTCACAATAAACACTGAGTGCGCAAAACACTAAGCCAGTGGTTAAAAACAAACACATATCGCCTAGCAGCCCCAGCAGTGCTTTCAGGATTTCTCCTATGGATAGCACAGGTGGATCATTTAAATATTTGAGTGTCAGAGGGGTACTCAATACATTGTATACCCCTCTGGCACTCAAACAGTTAGGGAATGCGAGTCCATGATTGAGCCACTTGTGACCATGACAGGAGATCCAGATAACCTTCACTGGTGGTGTGGCTTTGAGTAAGGTTTTTGAAACACCATGGTGCACCAAGGAGATGCATTTTGGAATTGGGCAAAATACAACACTGGGAACAAATGAGGATCTGCAGTGATTTCAGTTGATCTTTTAAACCCTTGGACGTCAGATGGATCTACCATACATTTCTTCTCATGGTGTTCTCTCTAACATTCATTGAGTTAGGAGCTGAATTCTATTCAATATGGTATGGGGGATTTGTCATATCTTTCCTTGTGTGCATTTGAGTAGCAAATGGCTCATATTATTTGCATAACATGACATGTTAGCACACGGAATGAACATCAATGACAAGGACTATGAAATGCATTTGAAGGGAATTGAGGGGATCATCTCATGCAGATAAACCTGTGCATCCATTGTATATATGGTTCTGTGCTCTGTCAGGCAATGGATATCTGTAGAATATCAGGTATCACAGTTTACTGGTTAATAGGTTGTCTTTTTACTGGCAAAGTAAAAAGGCAATTACAGTAATACACACGTCAGCAGAAGTTACAGTCATTTGGTACCGTCCTTGCATTAAATCGGTATCCTTAAAATACAAAGAGGGCTATGTAGCAGTGATGTTCCAACATGCATGTTACAGGAAGGTATGTGTGTGTGGTGGTTTCAACTCCACCAGGGGGTAGATGCACTTATCCTTCAGTCACATGCA
This sequence comes from Rhinophrynus dorsalis, assembly GCA_037306005.1. NCBI lineage: Eukaryota > Metazoa > Chordata > Amphibia > Anura > Rhinophrynidae > Rhinophrynus > Rhinophrynus dorsalis. Next base: position 271,657,569 of record CM074722.1, on the reverse strand, counting down.
GAGGGTAGCGGTCAAGCAGGCGCTCAGTATCCTGTGGAGTTAAATATATCAAAATGCACTGTACGATTGTGTTTACACACATTCCAGAATAGAGATCTCATGGTATTACATGGATTGTAGTGAAATCATGCATGGTACTTGCAGGCAAAGAATTCCTTGATGACTCTGCCCCATATCTCTGCCCCTTTCAGTGTCTCATAAGCTACTGCGTGTGGCACAGGAACCTCCACAAAGGGATCAGGATATATGTCCCCAAATAAACGTGTGTCCACTGTAGTGTAGCACATGAAAGGATGATTTCACACAGTTGGGGGGGGGTATAGTGTAGGACACCTAAATCTGGTTTTCAGAAGGCCAAAGGTGCACTCAGTCTCATTCCTCCCTGTACCGCTGTTTGGGGCTTAGCCATTTAAGTACCCACAGTCTGTTATACAAGGTGCACAGGAAAGGAATCCGGTTAGTGCATGTTATAGCTAGGACCTGATGCCCATAAAGGTTGTCAGTAGGCATCTCTAAGTTTTCATTTATTAATTGAAATGGACAGAGCCGGCCCTTACATGGGTTCTAGTAGGTCCATGGGACCCAAGCGGCACTTTGACAGGGTTGACAATTTGCCACCCCAAGGCATGATCTTTTGGATGTCAGTAAGCGTTCAGAGCTCTGTATGCACACTGAACGCTTGTTGATGACTGCACATGTATATGCGACCTTCAGGTTAGCGAACCATGCACAGTGATCTCATCACAGCCCACAGGGGAGTGTGATGATGACCAACCACATGGGGCACCACCAATAACTTTGCTCTTCGAGCACGCTCAACAAGCCAGTCCACCACTCAGCTGCCTCGCTATGAGGACAAAGGTCCATGTCTGTCTTTCTACTTTAAACCTCTCCATGTTTGTCCATCCTTCAATTCATTATATATCTACTGGCTGCTATTATTATAATGCCGTTTTCCTCAATGTTCTTACTGCTTATCTGCACTGCCCTCCTCCTTGTCTCTAACCTATGTCATCTGTCCCTAACTGAACTCATGGTCTACTTGTCATCCATCATATCCCTAATCTAGAATAATACTGGGTAACCTGTTGCAACTTGCATTTCAAAATGCTGGATATAGCTATAATGGATGTAGTTATATCCTGACGCATGGAGGAAAACCAGCAAAACAAACTTGTGGGAAGGGACCTCAAAAACATAAAGTTGCCTTCAGTAGAACACCCCTGAACAAATACACTCCTCATGGATTTAAAGGCATACTAACCTTTCCTAAGGTCAGAAAACACTAAGCCTCTATAATTTTTTTCCTCCTTTGCACCTTTTAAGTTTTTGACTATCAGTCTTGAATATCATGGATGCAGGCATGACAGCTGCTCGCAGAACCCCTAATGCAATCCACTGGAACACACACTCCCCACAATCTGAAGAAGGTAGAGTGCATGAGCCAGCAGAAAATTTGGTTTTGCAGTTGGTGAAATTTGAGGCTCAGGAGTCCTGCATTAAGCCATGCCCAGCTCCATACACATGATTTTTTTTTTTTTTGCAAAAAGACAGCATTCATAAGGTCATTAGGATTTTATGGCCACAGTGAATAAATGGGATATTGTTATAAAGCTGTATTAGTGTTCCTGAAAATGGGAATTTTAACACCGAATGGGGGTAGAAACGCTACCAACAGTTCATTCTTTTATTCTTATCTCTGGTTTTCACTCAGGACCACAGTGCTGGCTGCTGTTGCCTTCCTTGATGCCTTCCAGAAAGTGGCTGACATGGCGACCAACACACGAGGTAAGATTATTGTCGCTCAATGGTCCCCTAGAGGTAAAGTGTACCGGCTTCTGAGATATTTTCTTGTTTATACATGATTTGATGGCTGTTATCATAAGTGCTAAAATCGAAGAGAACCCAGTTGGGAGGATATACAAATGCACCACCTACAGTCTGGAATATGCAGTAGAACGTATATTTGCTTCAGTGTGTGCAAACACTATTGCTCTGCCATCCTTAAGATTTAGTGCCTGAATGTCACCCATATAGCGTGCTCTGCGAAATGGAGTTAAGTTATGGTAATTTCCTCTGAGACTTGTAAGTACATAGTGTTAAACAAAGTACAGAGAGAAAGAACACTCTGAAATGCCCATTCACTTCCCCACTGCTCTCCTGATGATGCAGGCAGCATTAAGAGGATAACTTGCTATGTAAATAGCTTAGTACATTTTATTTAGGAAGGTTTAGGACTAGAAAATGAATTCCAGTGACTTGTGTAGAGGGGGTATCATATTAGTACATGACCCAAAGATTGTATATTTATGTTACTAAAAGATGTGTTGGTACCGTGTTAGCTAGGCTGACCATATCTCACATTTAAAAAGGGGCACATAGGAAATAGGCATATTTCAGGAGTGCACCAAAATCAAAGCAACCCTGTAGTATGCATTTTAATGTGTGTCCCTTTTTAAAGGTGAGGTATGGTCAGCTTAGTGTTAGCTATAGAAATACAGGAGGCAATTCTAGTCAAGTTGATACCTTTATTGGCAAACTAAGCAGATTTAGGAGGCATGTTGACTATAATTGCCTTCTGTATATCTATGTTATTCATACCAAAGCTGTAATTCATCAATGTGAGAATGGCTCAATGTGCAAGGAGATCAGGGGATATCTTTGCGCATTAGCCATTCTCTAGGGTTGCCACCCAGCCGGTATTTTACCAGCAGGCCGGTAAAAAATTGAATTCTGTCCAATGTTAAGTCTATGGAGGGAATGCCATGGGCGGTATTTTTCTGAAGAAAAGATGGCAACCCTACCATTCGCCCATTCAGTAATGCCCAGATTGTATCTCATACCTCCCAAGTGTCCCTCTTTAGACTCATATCCCTTTGTCCCTCTTTCCCACCCTGATGTCCCTCGTTTTAGTAGATCAGATTTTGTGGTGTGTTAATAAATGTATCATGTTGCTCTACAGCAGTAAAACCCACATTATTGTTTGTTTAAACAGTATATGTGTTTATAAATTAATCTGTGTAAATAAAATACTTTGTTCTTGTTATAAGTCATTTATTAGGTTACACAAGGAGGGGTCAATAGGTCATGAAATAGCCTAAAAATTCTCGGTAATGACAAGCCCACCAACCACGCCCCCAGCAACACCCCCTAAAACACAGGTGTCCCTCTTTGTCAATTTGAAATGTTGGGAGGTATGGTATCTGGCCATCTCTTATTAATCAGTAAGCGATGGCCAGATAGATTTGTCAATTCACTGGCAGATCCCATTACATTCAGTGGGGCTAATACATGCCTACACACATATGCTATGTGTTTATGTGTGGGTGTATCACAGACTGGCACTATTTACTCCATTTTCCTGGCTTCGCGTGCACATTGCAGGGAAATTCGACAAATTATACCAGAAGATATCCAAGCATCTATCTCAATGTAGAACCCAGTCTTACATTGCACATATACTCTATAAAGTGAGAGAGAGATGAAGATGTCAGAAAGGCTTATGAACTAAGAAGAACTGGACTAATCCAACTGAACCCTAGGGAATACATGTCCATTTCTCAAATCCCCATTGATTTAAATGGGGGCTTTTAACAGTCTGGTTGTTAGTGAGACCTTCAATGTAATGAGAAGCAAGGTGTTAAAACACCTCTAGCATTCAAGGGGTTAATTGTCTCTTTTAAAATTGAACTTTCATGTCATTAATATTGAGCCCCAAAATATAAGGCCAATAGCGATATGTATAGACTTACTTGTAGTTTCAAGTATAATTGCGGCATTAGTGAAAAATAGACCTTTCTGAGCAGACAGGCAGCAGGGAACAGCGCACACATCTTGCAGAGCCGGCATCCCTGAGTCTGTGTTGTCCAGCCCCTTCAACGCTACGATTGGTGAGTTGAACTCCTTAGGCACCGGAAGGGACTGACAGCACAGGCACAGTGAGCGACTACTGCAAGATCCCAGCCGATGACTGTCTGCCTAGAAAGGTCTATTTCTCTCTAATGCTGCAATTATACTTGAAACTACAAGTAAGTCTATACATATCACTATTGTACTTATACTTTGGGGCTCAATATTAATGGCATGAAAGCTCCGCTTTAAATCAATGAACGTTTTTTAGTTATCCTCTAAATTCTAGTTGGTTTACTGCAGGATGCCTCATTTTCTAATTAGTTCATCAGCCTCCCAGAGGCAAGAGTGACAATGGGCGAAATGTATGAATCAGACCAACTGCTCATTTTCTGCATTGGGGTGCGGACTGCGTCAAAATGCGTTGGCTGCTTCTCTGGCACCTAAAGGGTTTAAACATAGCCCCAAGTAAAGGAACACTCTGAATTGCCCTTCTCTTCCCTAGAGAAAGCAACATACTTTTTTTTTATAATTCATGGCTTAACCCTTTGAATGCCAGAGGGGTAGGGAACACATTTCAAAGCACTCAAAGGGTTAATAAATTGGAGTTAGGCTGGTGTAGCACTAAAATGTATTCCAGGTCCTATACTAGTACATCCCCCCCTAATGAGGCTTCTGTGGTAAGAACAAGATCAATTCTGGGCAGATCAACTGCATATTATGGGACAAATAAAAATCACCCAAATTTGCTTTGATTTAAATGGGGCTTTTAAACCCTTGAATGTTTTGCAATGCGTTGGAGACCTTTCTAGCATTTAAGGGTTTAACACACTCATTTAAATGAATGAGAATTTGTCTTTGTCACCTGTGGTGCAGTTAGTTTACTCCAGAATGACTCCAGTTCCTGTTTGTATATCAGTCTCAATATCCCTAAGGGAGAGATGTCACAGATGCAAAGTGATGGTAGCTTAACCCTTTGATTGCCAGAGGGGTACGCAACACATTGCTTTGCAATATCATGCATACCCGTCGCTCTCAAACGGCTAAAAATATTTGGTAGAATTATGTACTGTGCAAGATCCTCGTTTTATCTGATGTTCACTTTTAACCCCTTATGTTGTCTTGCAGGAGCCACACGTGACATTGGATCAGCTCTAACCCGTATGTGTATGAGACACCGGAGCATTGAGAGCAAGCTGAGACATTTCACTAAGTGAGAGACCAACAGCTCTTGCCTCTTAGTGTTCTTCTTACAGTTTCTCAACCCAGATCTTTATGCCGAGCATGCCATCTCAGCAGATTATTGTCACAATGTCATCCTTCTCCACCAATGACCTGTCACAGACCTAACTACTGCATTAAAGATATATATTAGATTGATCTTTTTTTCAGCTAATGGCCTGTCATCATGTCAGCTGGGCCCAGCAATGACCAGTTACAGAACAATCTTACTCACAAATGACCTATCTCAGATTGGTCTTTTCCCACCATTGACCAGTCACAGAAATAGTTGCCTTAGCAATAAGCAGATAAAGAGCAAGACACCCAGCCATAGCCTTTCACAGACTGAATTTATTCCCAGAATGACACATATGACAGACTGGGCTGTCACAGCAGTGCCTTTTTATAGACTAAGCTTCCCCTCTGACCTGTCACCGTGAGAGCTTCCTCCAGCATTGATTGTGCTACTGTTTTCTTTCCACCAACATTAATTCCCAGTCAAAGGGCCCTATTTTCAACAGAAAAGTGAAGGAATTCTGAGGAAAACCAACTTCACAATAGGGGACAAATGCAAATTCCCAAGCACTCCCATTGATTTACATTTTTTCTGACTGACACAGTGCAGCTACTTTGTACATAGCAAATCCATATAAATACAGGTCCCTTAGCTTATGCTTGCTGCTTTCTCAATAATTATACATCTTACTTGACACTTTTCTTTCACTCTCTGCAGTGCTCTCATGGAGAGCTTAATAAATCCCCTCCAGGAGCGAATAGAGGACTGGAAAAAGACTGCAAATACACTGGATAAAGAGCACGCACGAGGTGAGAGAACCCCAAGAATGGTTTCTCCTGATCACCTCCGTCTGCTAATCTTAACAATACTAAGGCTCATGTACAAAGAAGTGGTATCTTTTAAAACTTTGCATTCATAATAGCGTATGGCTATATGCCGAATTCAGCAAATCGCTGTGATGAAAATGGCGAGAGAAAGAGAATCTCGCCCTGCATAAAAGTTCAAGATATTCATGTTGTGCCATGAAACGTCGCCTTCAATGTTTGAATGAATTAATTAAGTTATACGCAGAGGAGAGCAAAAGAGGAGAGAGAGAATATATTGACCAGGTTCTCTCGCTGGGCAGCTACACTGCACTGAAGTTACACTGCTGCTTGATGGAATCCCTTAATGTGTTGCACTACAGCTCTCATCATCCTTACCCATCTGGTGGGCACTGAGGATGATATGAGCTGAAGGTGCTGTGTCCTTTACAGGCCGTCTGGGAGCTGTGGTTGCTGGAAGACTCCAGTCTGACTGAGCTTCCATAACAAACTACACCTGCCAAATGGAAGCGTTCATCAGTACGGTAAGGCATTCCATCAAGCCGCAGTGTAACTTCAGTGCGGTGTAGCTGCCCAGTGACAGAACCTGATCAATGTATTCTCCCTCACTCTTGCGCTTCTCTGCTTATAACTTAATTAATTAATTCACTAAGAAGCACAAAGGTAAACTAATCAAAGCCACCACATTGGACATATAAACATGTCCAATTATTTAAATATGGCTTTAACTCCTTGAATGCTAAAGCAGTCCCCAACTAAGACTGCTCTAGCTTTCAAGTAGTTAAAAGCCCAATTTAAATTGAAAAGAATGTTGTTTTTTATTTCCCCCCTGCATTTGGATTGTCCTGGAATTGCAGCAGTTCTTTTTTAAGTACATTAGTCTCCCTGTGTGCCAACCCAGGGTCTCTCCAGTATAGCAGAGACTTATGTGTACCTACCCCTCCATGTGTGGTGAATACTTACCCAGATGCGTTATCAACCTCCTACAGACTGCCTTCCTCTTATCACTTCACATTATATTCTTACAGTGTCTCTGGTCCTTCTGTACTTCAAACATGGTCTCTCTCCCTACAGAATACAAACGTGCTCGTCATGAGATCAAGAAGAAATCCTCAGACACATTGAAGCTGCAGAAGAAAGCTCGTAAAGGTGCGTCCTTCACCCACCAACTGACCTCCTGTCACACAACAATCATAGCCAAACAGCTGTGGCACCATCAGACAGCAACTGTCTGTGGTACACCAATCCTGTATGTAATCAGCAGAACACAGGCCTTGTAGAGGGACAGCCCGCACTGCCTTTTACAAACCCACATATATAAATCACCTAGACACACAAGCACCTGGTTTATCTTGAGTAGCAAATTAATTATTTTCCTACTTAATGTTCCCAAGACAGTGTTTTTTGTTTATATTTTTTAACTGGTATTCGGGAATCAAATTCCCAGTCTGAATGACAATGTAATCAAATGCTGTAAACAAATCTGTCTTTGTACCAAAATAGTTTGTTTGTTACACAAGCTAACCAAAGTGGCAGTGAACAATTAAAATGAAAAACATACACTGTTGTTCCCATTGAGTAAAACAAGGGTACTTCTGCTGCTGGTAAGTGTGTTATGCTACAGTTATTACGGTATAAGTAGTTTTTGTTTTGTTTTTTACATTATCAATGCCCTCTCATGCCCAGAAAGTTCACCTGCAGCTCACCTCATCTATTGCATTCTATGGGAGAGGTGAGTCACCGACTGCAGTTCTGAATCAAATGGGATAACAACTGCTTCATCACTTCTGGGCAGTTTATAACTGTTAAATAACAAACTTCCAGCACTAACAGTAACCTTATTTTACTCAAAGACCTATAACCTTTTCAGGTATTCGGAAAAAAAAAATAATTTTAATGCTGCTTTTAAAATTAAAGTTTTAGTTTAAAAACATTACATTTAAACTAATGATAATGGAACACAATTTGTAGAATAGATTAATCTCATTTTCATTTTTAATAGTCTGAACTTACAAAATTCTGATTTTTTTTAATATTATGTAAACTTTTATTCAAACAAACAATTTGGTAACTTTAACTAATAAAGTCAGCTGGGTACATTGCTTTTTTCTTTGTATCAGAGCAAGTAGTCTTGTGCTGCCCATTTCTGTATGAGCAGTACATTATATATGTACTAGTTGAACAGCCCGTTACACGGGCCACAGTGCCTCTGGCAGCCGGTCACGGGGCAGTCACACGCAATCGAGACTGCCCACGCCTCGGCTGATACAGAGCCTCTGGCAGCCGGTCACGGGGCAGTCACACGCAGTGGAGACTGCCCGCGCCTCGGCTGATACAGAGCTGGACGCTCCTTCGGAGCGCCCAGCTCTGTATCAGCCCCGGTGCGGGCAGTCTCTACTGCGCACGACTGCCGCACGCGTAGCAGTGTCTACTCTGCATGTCGGGCGTTACACACAACTTGGCGAATTATTATATAGGATGTGTTTATATCACATAATCTATTCACTTCTAAACAGGTCAAGATACCAATCTATAGAAAGTAACTCTGCAAACCATATGCACCATAGGGAACAGATAAAAACTGTATTTAAATGGGGATTTTCATCTCTTGAGTACTAGAAAGGTCTCTGAAAGCATTGCTTTCCTTTTATTTAAAGCCGCCTTTAAATAAAAGGAAATTTTGAGAATTCGTATATGTTCTCTATGCTGGTAGTATTGGTTTGACCCAGAATCGGTCCACGATTTTAGTACATCAGCCCCACTGATGAATATATTCCTAACAACATAAATATTTTAATTGATTCATAGTCATAGACCATTACCTATTTAATAAGAGAGATACTCCCACAAATAATTTGCAAGAATGTGCAACTCATAGTCAAATTAGAAAAACATGATGATTTCTTTAGGTATATTGCATACAGCTCTCACTTTGTATGGCATGTATTTTACTGTATGCCCAGTACACTGGAATTTATATTAGGGCATATACTAAAAACATGTCCCTAAGTGTCTGAAATTCAGTCTCAGAGATCTATACACTAGAAATAAAACTGCCCATTGATTATTTTAACAGAAAATGACATGTACTGAGCTACAAGAAAATGGCAGCCAAATCCCAAGAAGCACATTATGCCCATGTATATGCACAGATAGACACAGAGATATAGAAATCCATCTGTACATAAAAAGAAAACCACAATACTGTAACTTTATTGCACTGACAATGAGTGTACTTCAGCCTTACACTATGAGTGAATAGCGCTGCAGCTCCTTTTTTTGTATAATAAGTAGGGCTCTGGTCTTCTCTATTGTTTAGAACTCATATGTCAGGCCATATGTATCAAATCAAACAGGAACAATTCTGGGGACAACAACTGCACCACAGGGGCACATACAGATTCCTAAAATTACCACTGATTGATTTGCAATGCATTGGAGACCACTCTAGCATTCAAGGGGTTAAAAGCCACTTTTAAATCCATGGAAAGCTTTATTTCTTCCCTACGGTTTGGTTTGACCCAGAGTTGCTCCAGTTTGCTTTGATACATAATGCCCTATAGAGAGAACATTTCACCAAAATGATCAATTCATTGAGCCAGTCAAAAACAGCAGTGTTCTAAGTGTCTGAGTGCTTAAAGGGATAGTAATGTTTCACAAAAACAGCAGCTCCAAATAACTTCATAGTATTTGAGCCATAGAGAGTGTTATTTCATTACTGTCTGAGTTGTAGTTCAGGAGTAATTGAATGATAAAGTATCCCCCTTCCGCCCCTTTTACGTAGTGTAAGCCCCCTCTCCTCAGATGTGGAATCTGGTCCATAGACCAGACAGCTCACAGCAAGGGTCAGTCTTCTTACTGTGAGAACAATGAAAACCCTGCCGCCCTCTCTGCAATCTACCTGGGCACCTCCCTTCTGATCTGGCTGAGCAGTGTTACATCAGTAGAAGGGGCGGGAGGGGGAGACTTTATCATTCAATTACCCTTGAACTACAACTCTGATAGAATTGAAATAACACTCTCCAAGGCCCAAATACTATGAATATTATTTGGAGCTGCTTTTATTATTAAACATTACTATCCCTTTAAAGCAAAACTTTCACCTTCTATAAAGTCGCCCTCCAGTACTTACGCTTATGATGACTAGCTTCATAATAGTTCTATTAGCTCTCAGAAGTACCCGATTCTGAAGTAGTCCTTAATCTTCGGAGACCAGAAGCCAGGCATCAGTGTAGACATCTTGTCTTAGAGACGTCTGTGTGATTGCGCTTTCACTCCCGATCTCCTCTAGGAGGCATTGTACTGTGCCAGAAGGCACCGGAAGGTACTGACAGTGCAGGCGAGCAGACAGCACTAACCTGGCCATCAGTCTCAGAAGATTAAGGATTACTTCAGAATCTGGTAATTTTGAGAACTAATAGAACTATTATGAAGCTAGTCGCCATATGCTTAATTATTGGAGGGCGACTTTATAGAAGGTGAAAGTTCCATTTTAAGAACTATGTGGATTTAGCTCAGTTCTCTATAGCTGGTGTCACCTACCTATTAGCAAACTATATTTATGTTAGCCACTTTTATTTAAAACAATAGTTTAACCCCTTAAGGATCTGTTATGTGCCAGGACTGTCACCAGTGTCTGTTCCTTTTTAAAATATATATAGCTTTATTTTATTTGTTAGTTAGCACAAATTCATCAGGCACGCCTGGAGGACTCAAACATTCCACGTAGCTCTGCATTACCAACTGTCACTTCCTACGAGGAAGTACTAGCTCACCTGCATAAACTGATAAACTAATAAAGCTAAATATTTTAAAAACTATTTTTTTAAATTAAAAATCACTGACATATTATGAGTGATTTGGGGCTTTCTTTTTATACTCACCTATTTGTTATAAAGTGGCAGTCCCCTTTAAGAAATCAATAGGATTATGAAGCTGGTGACAGTTTTTCACACATCATTTTTAAAATGTGGACTTTATTATAAGAGCAACTTGTTATCAATTATATTAAGCACAGTATCTTAAAATGCATGTCAACTCTGTATAGATTAAATGATGCTTCATACAATTCTGTGATATTAGGGGCAAATCACAGCTAGATAAAACTCCATCTTATATGGACAATTATTTTTACATCCCCTCCTGCTGTTGCCAGTTGGAACATATCACAAGCAGAGCTATAAATCCCCTCCAGGGAGATGACGGCCAAACAGAGATACAGAACACTGCTCATAGTGGCATGTAAACGGATTGTGTCTTACTATGATTTAACCCAATTACTGGGTTTGCTGTTTACATGATACATTGAATACACAGGTCTATTTCATTATATGGTGCAATTCTGGGCCAAACCACCTGGGTCATGGGGACAAATAAAAATTCCCATTGATTTAATGAGACTTGAATGCTAGAGAGTCCTCCAACTCATTGCTTTGCAATGCGTTGGAGGTCTCTCTAGCATTCAAGATGGGTAAATGTCCCATTTAAATCAATGGGGATTTTGGAAGTATTTGTTCCCTGTGGTGCAGTCGGTTTACCTCAGAACTGCACCACTTGACTTTGTACATATCTTAATGCTCTAGCCTGTCTTTAGCTCCTCCCCAAATTGTTTAACCATTTCCTGCTTGTGCCATGCAGTTCTGTTATTTAATCCTTCTTGCTCTCGCCCTTTTCCCCTGGGAATTTTAACCTTTTGAGTTCCAGAGATGCGTGCAAAATTGTACACACCCCTCTAACACTCAAAGGGTTAACCCCTCTGGCACTCAATTGGTTAATAACCTTTTAATCCCTTTATGCCAGAGGTGTTTGAATTGCATCGCTTAGCAATATTTTATGTACACCACTGGCATTGAAAGGTTTAATGACTTGAGGGGCTTGCAGAGCATTCCTTTGCAATGTTTTGAATATGCCGATCTTGCTGTTCCTATTGCCTTTCTTACTAATCACTAGGGGGGTTGTTTGGGTTTGGGTGGTGACTTGTGGTGAATGGGATTCTCTTCTTGCCTGTGCCAGCTCTCACTTGTGTCTCTTTTTCTCTCACACTGTCTCTTCTCTGATTTCCTGTAGAAGTCCTGGGTAAGTAACTGATTTACTCTCAATACCGTAGAGGAGAATATTAGTAACCAAACAGAGCATAGGCTTCAGGAAGGGGCAGGCCATGGCCCCACCAGCTTCACAACCCACTGAGAACTTCACTAATCTGTTGTTTGTTTGTTATTAACACATTTATGTATTTTGCACTAGTGTCAGCAACAAATATCAATATGTTGTTGGTGGGTTTTTTTACCCTTGTAATGCTATTGCTTTATTTATTAGGTATCGCTAGGAAGCACTTATTCTTCAGAGAGGCTGAGAAAATTCATCAGCCTGTGGAGAATGGGTACAAAATTAGTGAAACAGGGAAGTGAGAGGGCAGGGCCAAGCTAAACTCTCTGGGGTGAACAATGTCGATTCCATACTAAATCAAGCTCAGGAATTGATTATGAATCCCTATTTGATTGTACTATTTAATACCGCTGTATGTCTATTCCCTACTGTAAAGCGCTGTGGAATTTGTTGGCGCTATATAAAGATTAATAATCTTTATTTATATAGCGCCTATATGTCATGTTAACCAAAAGTCCAGCAGATGTATAGTTTATAAGATATTCACATTTTTATTTCTGGGAAGAGTTAAAGTGAACATTTCCTAATACCTCACAGAGCTTCATTAGCATATGACGTCATTGAAATCTTCATTGGCCTACAACATGTCACTGAAAATACTTAATTAGCATATGATAAGTCACTGACAAGCTTTATTAGCATATGAACATGTTACTGGTACTGCTCTGGTACTGTAAATTAGCATACATTAGCAAAAGAAACAAGGGCAAATAACTCCTGAACTGTACATTTGCTGGTCTTTTGGTCAACATGATTTTAGGCAGTTTTTAATGCAGTTTTGAAACTTGAATTAAGGTGAAAGTTCCACTTTAACACTGTTTTCACCAACGGGATGACAAGGGGAACGGTCTGTGGGTATTTTGGGGCGTTCCTTTCTCTACTCTTTGCTTAGGCCAATGTGCAAAGAGAGGCATAAAGGAAATGGAGTAAGTGTATGTAATTTCCTGTGCATGATATGGAGCTGGAGTGCAGGGCTTACTAGCATTAAATGACAACACTGTTGGCATGTGTCTGCCAGCAGGGGTGGCCGTATGCATTTTTCCAAGGGGGGGCAAAGCCATAATATGACCCCCAGGCCAGCCCATCCAGCCCCTTTGTTTATATGGAGGGGCCAAGTGCCCCCTTTGCCCCCCCTTCTGGACACCCATGTCTGCCCGTGTGCACTGCAATGCTCATATGCTATACTCTATACCCTTGGGCGCAGCCGCTGGTATAGAAGCTAACACCAGTGGGCCTGCAGATGTACATTCGTACATTCACCCCTTTAAGGCTTAGCCCATTAAAAACCTGAGTTTACAGGTAAAAGCCACTGTGTTCCCTGATCTACACCATTCACGCCTGGGGACACACAGCCCCTGTGTTCACATATGCATAGTGTTGATCAGGGTAATACATCACGAGTACCAGTAATCAAGGTAACCAAGAGCCCACCATTGTGGTACTACTGAGCTTTTTGGCAGACGATTTGCTGTGTATAGTAAAGCACAAGGATTTTCCCAGGAATATAGCTACAGTTTACTGAAAGCTGGACCCTTTGCCTAATTCCTCAATGACAATACAGTATGGTTGAACAGTTTCTTATATTCCAATTATCCACTTAGTAATCTGCTTTTCAAGATTTATAACCAGCAAAGACTGCCCTATTCAACCTCACTGACTGAGTGCACATTATTCCGATTGCCTTTGCTCAATTAGTCATAAAGCAGGGTTAATTTCTTCTAAGCAGTGCTATGCCGAAGAGTTTTAAAACAGCACCAAAAATGGTGCAGTCCATTTCATAACCTCATTTAACCCTTTGAGTGCCAGAGGGTTGCAATGTGTCCCGTACCCCTCTGGCACTTAAAGGGTTAACCCTTTGAGTGACAAAAGGATACACAACACAATGCTCTGCATAGCCCTCAGACACTCAAAGGGTTAATTGCACTTCTCATCCCTATTTAATATCACAGTATCACCCTAAGATCCAATGCACTGTTTGCCGCTGATCCTCGTGGGTTTATGTATTATTCTGCTGCTATACAATTTATGACTTTGGAGGAGGATTTTATTCAGAGTGTTAACTTTAACCCTTTGAGTGCCTGACACTCAAAGGGTTAAAGAGTAATTGGGTCATATTTATAAAATCAAACTGGTACAAATCTGGAGCAAGTCCACTGTACCATAGAAGGAAAAACAATCCTATTGAATTAACCCCCTGAATGCTAAAGAGGTCTCCACTCTAACATTCAAGGAGTTAGAAATCCCCATTTGAGGATTTGTTTTATTTGTCTCCTATGGTAACTTTGGTTTACTCCAGAACTACTCAATTTCTCCTTAGTACATAATCCTCCCCCTGTCACCTCAATGAAAACACAATTATTGCCTAAAATAAGTAGGGTTCATACCCTCTGAATTATCACGCATTCCCGCTTTTTCAAAATATTTTAGATTTTTTTTTATATTTTAGACCTTTGCTACCAATTAAAAGAAAAGCTGACAAGGCATTTGTTATACTATAATCCGTTGAGTGCCACAGGGGTATGCAGTGGATACAGAGCGATATGTTGCACATCCCCGTGGCACTTAAAGAGTTAATGAAGGTGAACCTGTTTAATTTTTTTAAGTTTAATGTCCCTGTAAACAGTGGTTTCCTGAAGGGGAAATAAACAATAACAAGATATAAATGCATACCTGTTGTAACTTTATTGCTCCATTATGACATCTCTATTTAAAATGCATCTGTCACATTGAATTTGTTTTAAATATTTGAAAAGTTAATTCAAACTGCCTATGTGTCATGTAAAGCAGAAGTCCTGCAGGTGTATACTTTAGGAAATATTAACGCTTTTATTTTTGGGAGAAAGTGAAAGTCTCCTGATGCATCACAACCCTTAATTAGCATATGAAACATCGCTGAACAGTTACATTAGCATAGGAAACATCACTGAAAAGTTTAACCCTTTGAGTGCCAGAGGGGTACGGAACGCATTGCAAAGCAATGCGTTCTGTACCCCTCTGGCACTCATAGGGTTAATTGACATACAAAACATCACTGATACCACACAGGTAGCACAGCTAGCATACATTAGCTTACAGTATCAAGTCTGAATAACTCCTTAACTGCATATTTACTCTTTAGGCTAACATGACAAAGAGGCAATTTTTAATGAAGTTTTCAAACAAACATTTCAAATGATTTAACCATTTGTGTGCCAGAGCGGTATCCATTGTATTACAATGCAATGTGTTGGATAACAATCTGGCACTCAAAAGGTTAAATATTTTAAACATCAATGCACTGGAGACAGCTCTAGCCTCCAGTGGGTTAATTTTCTAAGTACTGGATAGTTCTGCAGCAACATTTTTCGCTGTTGTCGTTTGACACATGCCTCCAAATGGCTGGGAGAAGGAGCTTACGTGGGGGCAATAAGCACGTAAGAAATCCTAGTAGAGCAGTTCTGTGGCAAATCATATGGGTGATAGGGGACAAATAAAAATTCCTAACATTCTCGTTGTTTTAAATGTGTCCTTTTAACCTCTTGAATGCTAGAGAGGCCTCCAATGTTTTGCAGAGTTAAAATCCCATTTAAACCAAAAGGAATTTTTATTTGTTCCCTATGATGAAGCTGATCTGCCACATAATTCCTCCACTTTGCTTTCATACATACTGCCTAATGTCTTCATTTCTACTTGACCCTTTAAATTTTATATGCCACAAATCCTATCTCTCAAATCTCTATGGTAAGCTATGGTTTGAGAGATATTCGCTTTCAAAGTCCCCCCCCTCCCCTTTTCCTGATGTCAGCTGTAAAGCTGACAGCAAGAGATTCAAGTCAGCCGACTTGAGGAGGCTCTTCAGCAGAGCCAAAATCGCGTTATTTAAAAATATTTATTTCACTGGAACGGTCTACAAAGTGTGCTTGCAAACCATGCACACTTTGTAGACCTTTCCCATGAAGTAATTATTTTCCTATAAAGTGATTTCGGCTCTGCTGCAGAGCTGCAGGCTGGTCCCTGGACCAGGATCTCCTGCTGTCAGCACAGCGCTGACGTCAGGAGAAAGGGAGGGGGGGAGTTTGAATGCATATATCTCTCAAACCATAGCGGTTTGGGAGATAGGATTTGTGGCATATAGTTTAATTTTTTAAGCTCTACAAAACTATAGCCATTTATTATGGGACATTATTGTCCCTTTAACCCCCTGGATGCTAAAGAGATTAAAAGCCCCATTTAAATTGTTGGGATGGATTTTTATTTGACCCCTGTTGTACAGTTGGTATGCTCCAGAATTGCACCTGTATAGCTTCCTGCCCATGATGCCATTTTAGTCAATGGGAGAAGGGCCAAGTAGAAATGAAGACATTAGGCAGTATGTATGAAAGCAAAGTGGAGGAATTATGTGACAGACCAGCTTCATCATAGGGAACAAATAAAAATTCCTTTTGGTTTAAATGGGATTTTAACTCTGCAAAACATTGGAGACCTCTCTAGCATTCAAGAGGTTAAAAGGACACATTTAAAACAAGGAGAATGTTAGGAATTTTTATTTGTCCCCTATCACCCATATGGTTTGCCACAGAACTGCTCTACTAGGATTTCTTACTGACCCCCTGACAAAACCCATTTAAATAACTGGGAACATTTATTTCCCTCCTTTATGGCAGTCTGGAGTACACCAACTGCACCATAGTGGACAAATAAAAATCCCTCTTAAATTAAATTGGGCTTTTAACCCATTGAATGCTACAGAAGTCTCCAGTGCATTGCATTGAAGATCTCTCTAGCAATCAGGGGGTTAAAAAGCTCTGTTCGAGTGCATGAGAATTTAGTACATTTGATTTGTTCCCTATAGTGCAGTTTGTTTACTCCAGAATAACTCCAGTGTTTTTATACATACACGCCTATGTTCTGACCCAAGACATGAGCAAAATGCATTCTGGTTATCAGCCTTAGGAAATACCTCAAAATAACTAATGTACCCCGAAGTTCTGGCTCACCTGTTCCACAAATAAAGGGACATCATGTTACTAGAAATCTCCCATGGTTGCACTAATACTGCATGTCCTCTTTATCACACATTAGTGCAGTGCTTCTCAAACTCTTTTTGCTCAAAACACCCTTAACACAAAATGTTTTTCAGGCACGCCTAATATATCAGTAGTCGTTTGTCAACGGTGAAATCAGAATAACAAAAACAACATATTGTATAACAATGTCCATAACTGTACTTATTTATCAAAGACTTAACATGGAAAAAAGGTACTAAGGATACTAAGTGTTGAGAACCACTGCATAGTACATACATAACCCTCTTCATCTTGGTACATCTACCTAATTATGAATTCTGGTCCCAGTTCGGTACAGTCCAATGCAATGTTAATGTGGTCTTCTCTCCCTGCAGGGAAGGGGGACCTGCAACCCCAACTGGATCACGCTCTGCAGGATGTCAATGACATGTACCTGCTGCTGGAAGAGACAGAGAAGCAGGCAGTGCGCAGAGCGCTGATAGAGGAGCGCGGGCGCTTCTGTACGTTCATTGCGCTGCTACAACCTGTGGTGGTAAGAGCACAGCAGCATTCCCTGGTTACTAATCATCATTTAGCCAGAGACACTGTGGTGTGATAGCCATTAGGTAGGATTAAAGGGCCTTACATTCAAAAGTAGAGTGGAATTATTCTGGAACAAATCAACTGCACTGGAGGAGATTGAAAAGGAGTTTTTAACCCCTTGAATGATATGCTATGCAAAGCTTTGATGCCCTCTCCAGCATGCATTGAATTAAAAGACAAATTTAATCCAATATGACTTTGGGAATTTGTATTTGTAGCCTGTGATGCAGTTGTTTTGTACCAGATTAACCCAAGTGTTCTATTGAACATGGGCCTTTAACTGTAAGACAGTGCAAGTGACTTTCATCAGGTACATATTTTTAATCCAGTTAGACTTTTTTTTTTTAAATAGTCTCCTTGCCATTAATAAGGAATCAAGGTGGTTGGCGGCAGACATTTTTCTTGTTTCAGCAGGTGACTTTCCTACTTGAATGTTTTCCTTTGTTCTACTCTGACCTTGATCTTGTCTGTTTGGTGAAATATGTTAGAGGGTCTCTGGTTCTAGTACCATTCAGCCTTATGTGACTCCCTGGTTTGTGTTCTTCATCATTAGAATATTCTGTGAAGGCATCTTGGAAATAGAATTACTTTTACAGCAGGCTAAGTGTCCTCCCTACTTCATACTTTTACATGGAGAGCTGCCAAGTGTGTCAGTGGCATTGCTGAATTCTCTCCCGGTAAAATCCTTAATGCCAGTAAGGGCAAGGAAATGTGTCCCAGTTACAAGATCTTCTTCGGTAAGGGACATGAATTTTTATTTAGATTCATATTTCTATTTTCAGTTTAATTTATCAGTGTTACTTAAAAGCTGACAAAGGGTAAAGATACTCATTTTACTTTAAATTTGCACAAGTAGATATATCATTCTGATATGCACAAAATAATAGCCAAACACAGAAACTGACATCTAGTGTTCACTAAGAATATTGCAGTCAATGAATATCCATTGATTCCAGAATTCATTCATTCTATCTATCTATCTATCTATCTATCTATCTATCTATCTATCTATATCTCTCTCAGTATGTGGGGAAGTTTGGAGATAAAATCAGTGAAAAAGTTATCACCCTAAATGCCAGCCATATATTATGAAATGTTTCTATATTATTTTGCATTTTTTCATTGATTTATTTTCTAACTCTAAGTCATTCCATAATTAATTTTATTTTTTTAGTTCTACACAAGCGGCCACTATATGCCAGTCTATTCATCGTTAGAATAGTTCTACAATCTAGTACAACCTGGCTGTTCAGCTGGCAGTCAAAAAGCACATTTTGCCAGCAAGTGCTCTGCTTGAGAAATCAACAGCTTTCATTTTATTATATCATATCGTTCCAGCCTACAAGCATCTGCTTCCAAAGCAAATATGGCCGGCCCTGTGTAATTGTTACATATCATTGTTATAAAACATCAAATGTTACCGTCACCCACACCAAATGTCACACAGAACCGTTCACTGTCATGCGTATAATTTGATTTACTGTATAAATGTATTAAGCCATTTTACATTATATATATCACACTAGCAGAATCTGGATTTGAGATGTGCATCTGATGCAGGATTCTCACCCCATGTTACAGAATGGAGAGATTCACATGCTGGGAGAGGTCACTCACCTTCAGGCAATCATTGATGATCTAGTAGTACTGACGGACGAGCCTCACAAGCTGCCTGCAGCCAGTGAACAGGTAAGAGGAGCAAATCGTGGGGTGGCAGTGTGTAGGTACTTTCACACATTGGTGTGTGTGTGTGTATGTGTACAAGTGTGTGTGCATATGTATATGTGTGTATATATACATGTGTGTGTGTGTGTATATGTGTACAAATGCGTGTGTGTGTGTGTATACATATGTATGAGTGTATATGTGTGTGTATATGCATGTGTAGTTATGTGTGTATGTATGTGTAAACGTATGTGTAAACATGGGTACATGTGTATGTATGTGTGTATATGTGTACATGTGTATGTGTTATATTTGTGTATGTGTATGTATACGTGTCTGTGTGTATATTTGTATGTGTACGTTTGTGTTTATATGTGTACGTGTGTGTGTTTTTGTATGTATATGTATACATGTATGTGTGTGTGTGTGTGTGTGTGATTATTGCGTAGGGGAAAGCTTTAGATATAGACCATAAGGCCTTAATCAGAAAACAATAGATGAACAATTCTAGTGCATATCAACTGCACCATAGGCCACAAATAAAAGTAGAAGCAATTGCCTAAAAGTAGGAGGTGATGGGGCAGGAAGGCAAATGAACACACTGAGGTAATGTGCAACAGATAACATTAACCCCTTAAGGACCAATGGGATGTTCCACACATTGAGCATGGGTCCTCAAGGGGTTAATCATTTGTATGGTAGTGACGTCACCAAACACATTGCTTTGTCTCCAGATTCCAAGGAGATACTCTCAGAAAAATCTGTCCAATCTCACAATTATTAGAATGCATCTGTGTATTATGTCTTGACTATTTCTTTTGCTAATGATAGGCCAGAGTAAAGTTATTTGGTTTAGTCCATATAATAAACCAGGATGATATGGACTAAGACCTGACAATCCCACTGGGGTTACCCCACAGCCTGCCTGAAGATCTGTATACACTTCTTGATATTACGCTTTTGACCTCTTGGATGCCAGAGAAATCACTAAAACATTGTGACTCAATACACCGGAGACATCCCTAGCAGCCAAGTGTATGGTACCTGAAGTAACAGCATGTGGTGAAATTAATTTGGTCCCACACCATGAAACCATTAGTAATCACTGCACTAAGGTGAGAGGAAAGGCTTTTAAATCTTACCTTAGTTTATGACCCTACTCTGACTTAATAAAGAGACTCCAAAGAACAACAGAGGTATTGGAGAGACTTTTCACAGTTTGGTGCCGGGGTAGTAAATTTTTGGACCTCCAGCTATTGGCTGGTTGGGGATGATGGGTACTGTAGTTCTCAACAGCTGGTGGTCCATTAATTGCTTACCCCTGGCTTCATGCATCCTTCCCTCAGTGAACAAATGCTAATTTAGAGAATAACGGTATAAAGAGAGAGAGACAATTAATACAGCTAGGAGGAAAAGGAGAGGAACAAGCCACAGAGAGGAAGAACATTTATAGGGCACATATACCCAAAGTATAACTGGTTTAACTGAAGGAATTACCTAGATATGTGTCCTTTATACAGCAGTCAGACACATCTACAGTATATACATACATCTCAGTAGAACTGTATTGCAGTCTATAGTTGGATGGAGTCATTTTGCTATTTGAAAAAGGGGTTCCTGGTTCTAAAGGGACATGGGGGGAGTTTAACTGTATCACTCCCCAATTCCCATTGTTGCAGTCTATCATAAGTTCATATGGAGCATTAACTAAAGCCAAATGAAATGGATTTTAGTAGGTACAGAAACTGGAGATACAGTACGGAAAATATAAAGAGATATACTGAACCTTTGTATGAAGCATACATTCCTATATAGATCCTTCTGTTACATGTAATAACCTTTAATTGCTAGGGTATACTTATTTTATAATTTTTTGGGTGTCAAAGTACTGTATAACTCAGATGCCTTACACGCCTCTTTATCATTTGGTAAGTAGGGCTAGACCTTCAGATATAAATAACCTTGTGATTGACACTTTCAGGTTATAAAGGACCTAAAGGGCTCTGATTACACTTGGTCCTATCAGACACCCCCATCTTCCCCAAGCAGCTCTGCGTCTCGCAAATCTAGCATGTGCAGGTGAGTGTGTGTTACTGAGAAAGGAGCCTTCCACTATGAGGTACTCATCCTGTCCAGTGTGGAAACTACGATTGAAACCGTATACACATTTCTACACTGTGAGGCTCATACATTAAGATGAACTGCAGTTATTCTGGTGTAAACCAAGTGCACGATAGGGGCATAATATAATATAATACTATAATGCCTTTAAATCAATTGGAATTTTGTCACCTGTGGTGCAGCTTGTTTACTCCAGGGCGAGATAACATGAAGATGTGAGGAAATGGAGATAAAGTCTCCAGTGTGATAAACTCACCAGTTCGTCTGTTATTTTGTGGAGTCTACCCACTAAGATTTCTCAAGATTTAGAGAGGTTTGTACATAGGCTCATACAATAATATCGGAACTGGGATACTGGAAAATGTATCTCCTCTTTATCACACTTTAACCATACTTTAATGCATAACCCTCCAGTTCATTTTGGTAAAAATAAAAGTAACATATTGTATAGTATGACCCATGGTTCATACTTTGCTTTCTGTAACTGATATACACCCTTTAATAATGACAGATTCCAGCTAGATGTCAATTACAACATTCTTACCCTGTGTGTGTGGGCACTGAGACACTGGCAGATCAATGCACATGATTTCCTAGTAATAATTGTTTGGGCTCAGTACATATTAACCTACTTTCTCAAATACACACATCAATCACTTATTGTGACTTTGGTGGGTAATCTGAACACTGAACTGCATTTCATTGCTGTTAAATTGTCGCTTCCTTCATTCACCTCCACCAAATCTTCCATCTGCAACCCTTTGTCCAAGACATGTGACTGTCAATACTTTACTTTCACTCCTACCTTTTTGCACTCTCCTCCAATCATCACAGTACGAAGACTGCCCCTTCTTGGCCAGCCGCATCGCACCCACACTCACCAGGTTCCTCGTGCCGTTATCGCAGCCTCCCGCAGACCACTGGGGGTCCGCAGCGCCTGATCAGTGTATCCTCTCATGATTCAGGATGCAGCTCTCATGAAGCCAGTTATTCAAAGCCACCATCACCAATGCCCTCGGATATCACCAGCCAGGTAAACAAGATGGTCTGTTTTCAAGTTGTTTAGTAGAATCTAACCATTTCAAAGTACAATATTAATTAAATGAGTATTCATTGAGCGTCAAGAAATGCTTAGGGAATATCATGTATCACGTGTAAATAACAGGATTTCCCTTTTTTGAGCGTTAGGGTTACTACAAATGAGATATTAGCAGCTTTTTTGATTCCAAAAATATATAAAAATTATATTTTTTAATCTAATTAAGTGTTTTTTGCACTAAATTAAAGCTGGACTGACTTGTTTGGGCTAAATTGGTGGGATTTGCACAGACATTGTAAAGCAGGGAGCTCCACTGACCTCTCACAGGCTCTAGTCATTGCCATGGTTTACCTTCTAGGAGCTCTTTGTTCAATGGGAATACTACTGAGTTCCCCCCCCCCCCAGTGACATCCCCACCTCATCAGTTCTACAAAGAGCTTGGTTTCAATAGCATGCCATATTGAGAGAGGAGAATGATATCAGAACTGCGGAAGTGTTGAAATAACACTTAATTTCTGTTAAACTAAGCATCTGCTAGAGTTTGGACTAACACAATGCAGAGATAATTTTGAATACAATTTACAAATATGGTGCATGTAAAGGGACTTATTTTCTCTGATGTCATATAGTCAGAGTGAAGAATTATCGCAGGCAGAGTTGCTCTTTTATGCTTCTCTTGTATTCGTTGTTTTTGGAGGGATTGGATCAGCATAAATCACAAAAATATTGCCCAGACTAGATGTGTTTGAGAAGTAAGAGGGCAACAGTGACCTCCCCCACAAGATGTTGTTCGACTACAACTACCATCATCCTTAGCTGGCAAATGGCCAGCAGCAAAACAGATTTTTGCTCACAATGATGCTCTAAGACAGGGTTGGGCATTTATTTTGGAGGCCCATTGTTATGCTGCATCTCCAAACACAACAAGGAGGCTAAAAATACCCCTTTTTGGCTGGTAACAGAGAGTGGGAGTTTGGGAGAGAGAGAGATAGAGAGTGGAATTTTGGGAGTGAAAATATCAAGGTTAATGTCTGGCTTCCCTTATACTTACATCTATTCTGATGCACAGAAACAGGTCTGTCTATCTTTACACTAGTAGAGTGATATACTCTATTGATGTCATGCTTTGTGATAAAATGTATCATTCTTCTTCTACGGAGGAAGATAGAAGTGTAGCACTGCTGTATATGTCCAGCCAGCCAGACCCAAGAGCCAGATCAAATTGATCCAGCCCATGGACTGAAATTTTCCCATCTCTTCTAAGAAATGCTTTCAGAATTACTGTTTTTTTTCCAATGAGAGCTGACAATTACTTGCTATTGAGATGATATTACCTTGAACTCTTTGAGTGCCAAAGAGGTATGGAATATATTGGAACACAATGGGGGAGATTCACTAAGGCTTGATAAAGAGGTGATAAAGTGGAGATGACTTCTCCAGTGATATCACTGCTTCACTTTTTTCTGCATTGCTTAATTTTATTTATCTCTCTTCCTTGCTCTCTTTCTCCTTCTCTTCTTAGAAGTCCTCTAGCTCTGCATCTTCAGAAGCTTCTGAGACATGTCAGTCAGTGAGCGAGTGTAGCTCCCCCACTTCGGTAAGTGTCTTTCAGGTCACGTAACTTGATATACACAGTATGGGGAATGTATGAATTTGCCAGTACAGTTTATTTTCTGCCCACAGATACTTAAAAACCATGTGCCTGCACATATGGGTATGTAACAATGCTATAGTTCATACCAGAGCACAAAATGCTCCAGAAATAAGATTTTAATCTATCAACCCTGAAACACTACCTCTGCAGCATGTGTGCATACCAGTTTTTATACCCCTATCAGATTATGTTAAGTTAAATACTAGGGGAATATCCTTGCCAGGAAATAGTGGATGATTCAAGGGGTTGGGTCATGTGGGAATGTGTCCATAGGGATGGTTAGTGAAACAAAACTGCCTTGTCTAGAGGAGCCTGAGATGTAAACCTGACCCTTCCTTTATCTTACTGTATTCCATGCTCTTATACTTGCAGACTATCTTTCTGGCATGTTTTGCTTTTCTGCAAATAAAATGTGTTTGTCACAGGACTGGTCCCGCTCTGGTCCCTATGAAACCCCACCTGCGACTTCCCTTCAGCGCAGGAAGGACCGTGTAGAACATCTGCGGGAGGCAGAGCTTGGACCAGGGTACCAGAGTATGGAGGACCCCTATAGGCCCCGTATGTCTCCAGCAGTTATTGCTGCCAAGGTAGGCACCATCTGCAAGATATTATCAACTCTCTCTCTGTCATCTGTTAGTACTAAAGTCCCTATCTCCCTCCAGTGTTTGACAAACCATATATTGAGTTATCATGTGTGTGTGTCTTAAACACCCTGAGATACTGATGGAATTCTATTCTGTTTATGTGCCATGTTGGTTCTCAGCTCTTCTGCATTACCAGGAAAGGATGTTTCAAAGGCTGTGATTATTACCTATGTTATTTCAGTTGGAGAGTTTCTGATTACCTAGGATGTTCTTGACAGATACTTTTAAAATGATATGCACTAATCCTTAAAAGGGTTAACAAAGTCATCAGCATTCATGTTTTATCAACACAGGATTTACTAATGCATCTCACTCTAATCTGTAATTTGTGATCTGAGACACATGCTGCATCATGTGACCAGAACTCGTAGAGGCGCCATACATGCCCTTCCTTCATGCAGCCCAAGCTCTATTTCACTACTCCCTCGTGGTCCTGCGGGCACACATAATGCAGAGTAAACCAATATGATATCTCTATACTCTGGCTTGTTATGCTGCATAAGGGTTGAAGGGGAGCAGCCTTAGAGAGGTCTGTGCCATAAAAGGCACAAACCTCAACTCCAGACAATAGACCCCAATTCCTGTGCCAAAGAAGGAAGGGAAGCAGACCGGGACCTCATAAAACACAGAGGAGACAGCAGGGGTTTGGAGGAGAAGAAGGGGGAATGAAGAAACATAAGTGGACAACTGGGGGAGAAAGAAGGCATAAACTCAGGGAAAGATGACAAAAAAACTGAAGGTGAGGGAAAAGGCTGGAGGAGGGGGAGACTGGACAATGGATTCAGGAGCCATGCTGGAGTCATATGGGGAAAGGACAGCAAGACAGAGGGTGTGGAAGACTGATGACACAAATGTATGTGTGTCAGGGAATGGGAGAGTAGGGGAAACAAAAGGGGACAACTGGGGAGAAAAGAGGAAAGAAAATCAGAGAAAGATGACAAGGACTAGGGGAGTGGGTAGACAGAGGGGGAAAGACTAGAGGAGGGGGGAGACAGGCAGGGGGAGACTGAAGGAGGGGTGATAGAGAGGGGAAAAGACTGGGGGAGGGGGGAGAGAAAGAGGGGTGAAGAGTGGAGAAGGGTGTGGCAGAGGGAAAAAGACTGGAGGATGGGAGAGACAGAGGGGGAAAAGACAGGAGGGGGGACAGATAGGAAACAGACTGGAGGAGGGGGAGACAGAGTGGCAAAGGCTGAAGGGGAGGGCAGGGGGGAGACAGAGAGAGGAAAGATTGAGGGGGGGGAGATAGAGGGGTAAACTGGAGGAGGGGGAGATAGAGGGGGAAACAACTGGAGGAGGAGCGAGATGGGTAAAGACTGGAGGAGGGAGGAGACAGAGGTGGGGAAGATTGGAGGAGGGGGGAGACAGAGGGGGAAGATTGGAGGAGGGGGGAGATAGAGTAGGGGAAGATTGGAGGAGGGGGAGACAGAGTAGGGGAAGATTGGAGGAGGGGGAGACAGAGGGGAACTAGATGAGGGGGGTGATAGAGGTGGAAAAAGACTGGATGAGGAGGGAGACAGTAAGGAAAAAGGTTGGAGGGGGAAACGGGGAAAAGATGAGGAGGGGGAGACAGAGGGGGAAAACTGGAAGAGGGGGGACAGAGGGGGAAAAGATTGGCAGGAGGGATACAGAGGGGGAGATGACTGGGGGAGGGGAGGGAGACAGAAGGGAGAAAAGAATGGAGGAGGTGGAAGACAGAGGGGGGAAAGACTGGAGCAGGGGTGATAGTGGGAGAAAAGACTGGAAGATGGGAGAGACAGAGGGGTGAAAGACTATAGGATGGGACAGACTTGACGGGGAAAAACACCGGAGTGAAAAATAATTAAGTTTGGCTACTTTTTTTAATGGTTTACAGTTTATCATTGTCTGTTTCTTCATTGTATGTTTGTATACTAAATGTTTAGTATATAAATAAACACTTATTTTTGCTGTTTATACACAATATACAAGTCCAGAGAGCGCTGAAAATGCTTACCTATATTAAATGTGCACCCTGGCATTTGCCTCTTTATCAACAGTGCATCCATTTTGCCTATATATAATATACGCAAAATAACAAAATCCAAATGTTTGGGCACTCTCTAAGTGAGACAGTCACTTGCCTGGATGCCAGTCAGAGGTAGAAGTTGTATAAATGTCTTTGAAGAAACGACAGCACTGACAGGACTTGGTTGATGGTCAAAACCTGTGCTCTTTAATGACCAACGTTTCAACCCTCACTGGGGTCTTTGTCAATGTTGACAACCTATATATATGCACAAGTGATGCCAGCACTCACAGTCACTTAGGCTATCATGCATCCTGGTGCATCCATAGCAAATGGTATAGAAGCAAAGGATTGGAGCACTCTCAGGATTTACAAAATAAGTCACAGTTTAGTTAACGGTCAAAGTTGACGTTTCAGCTGTCTTATGTAGCCTTTATCAAGACTCATATATATGGGTCTAGCCATCACTTCTTATGGCTCAAAAGCACCATGTAGACAGTTTAAGATATTAAAATGTCACTGTTCAGTTAAAGAAAAGAAAAAAAAGTACACCAATAAACTTGACTGCTGTATGCTGATAATTCCATAGGTAAGTTTGTCTGGTAAACAAATTAAGATATGCTTCTAAGGGCAAAATTCCATTTTATAAATAATTTAAAAATTGTTCAGTTTTGCAATCAATTTCATTCCTTTTTGGTAAAACATTTATAAAAGTGGTACGTTTCCCCTCTGAATCTTTGAGATTAGTTTGGTATTCCTTGCATAATCTCAGAAATATTAAAAACACATGTAACATCCCTGCTTGTGCTATGCTTTTCTCTGCAGCATGGAGAAGAGGTGTCTCCAGCAGCCAGTGACCTAGCCATGGTTTTGACCCGTGGTTTGAGTCTGGAACACCAGAAGAGCAGCCGAGATTCCTTGCAGTACTCCAGTGGTTACAGCACTCAGACCACAACCCCTTCCTGCTCAGAGGACACAATCCCTTCACAAGGTACTTATAGTGCAATGATAAGGAGAAGCTCCTACTTATCGGACATACAGACGATCATCTAATACACCGGCCATCTGATAGGAGAACAAATCACTGAAAAAAGAGAGTGCTTTGTCAACATCAAACGTGTACCTCAATTAACACCATAGACGTGTCCAGAACATAGCTAATCAACATCTTGCACAATCCGCTGGTCCTTAAAGGGTTATATATAATCTCCATACCAAGATTAATAATAAGCATTTTAACCCTTATCAGTGCCATAGACATAAGTAACATATTGTAAAGCAATGCATTGTTCCCCCTCTGGCACTGAAGCGGTTAAATTATTCTTTCAGCCCTTTTATAGATAAAGTTAGGACTACAAAATTATGTATATTTCATGAGTGAGAAATTTGAGACCCTCCAGCTGTCAGTGTACTACAACTCTTTACATCCTCAGCTGACCCTAGGCCAGACAAGAATGCTGAAGGTTGCAGTCCAACAACAGCTGGACACTTGCAAGTTGTCCATCCCTGGTCTATTGCATCTACCACCAGAGAGAGGAATCATGATAGGGCATGCAGATAAGGCTTCCTTTCATATCACTGTATCTTAAAGTGGACCTGTCATCTTGTGTAAGTAATTTTAAAGAGAGGTAAAAACTGCCCATATGTTGTATAAACCATTTGTTTGTAATATAAATAGTTTGTAAGAAATTAAACAGTTGTGGCTCTTTAGGCTAATTTGTTTCTATGCTTTACAAATATCACACACACATACTGTGCTATGAATGAATGTAGATAGATCCAACAAACTGGGGCCATTTCTAATATCATAGTGAGTACGTGCTGGGCCAGTGTTACCATATACTGTGTTATGAATAAATGTAGACAGAGCTCACACATTGTCATAATTTCTAATATCATATTGAGTATGTGCTGGGCTAATGTTACCACACATACTGTGCTATGAATGAATGTAGACAGAGCCCACACACTGGGACCATTGCTATTATGATAGTGAGTATGGCCTGGGTCAATGTTACCACATTCTGTGCTATGAATAAATGTAGGCTAGGACCATTTCCAATATCATAGTGAGTACATGCTGGGCTAATGTTACCACAAACTGTACTATGAATGAATGTAGACAGAGTCAATACACTGGGACCATTTCTAATATCATAGTGAATACGTGCTGGACTAATGTTACCACACATACTGTGCTATGAATGAATGCAGACAGAGCCCACACACTGGGACCATTGCTATTATGATAGTGAGTATGGGCTTGGTCAATGTTACCACATGCTATGCTATGAATAAATGTAGGCTAGGACCATTTCCAATATCATAGTTAGTATGTGCTGGGCCAATGTTACCACACACTGTACTATGAATGAATGTAGACAGAGTCAACACACTGGGACCATTTCTAATATCATAGTGAGTATGTGCTGGGCCAATGTTACCACACACTGTACTATGAATGAATGTAGACAGAGTCAACACACTGGGACCATTTCTAATATCATAGTGAGTATGTGCTGGGCCAATATTACCACATGCTGTGCTATAAATGAATGTAGACAGAGTCCATATGCTGGGGGCTATCTCTAATATCATAGTGAGATGTGCTGGGCCAATGTTACCACACACTGTACTATGAATGAATGTAGACAGAGGCAATACACTGGGACCATTTTAATATCATAGTGAATATGTGCTGGACTAATGTTACCACACATACTGTGCTATGAATGAATGTAGACAGAGCCCACACACTGGGACCATTTCTAATATGATAGTGAGTATGTGCTGGGTCAATGTTACCACACGCTGTGCTATGAATAAATGTAGGCTAGGACCATTTCCAATATCATAGCGAGTAAGTGCTGGGCCAATGTTACCACACACAGTACTATGTATGAATGTAGACAGAGTCCATACCCTGGGACCATTTCTAATATCATAGTGAGTATGTGCTGGGCCAGTATTACCACATGCTGGGCTATAAATTAATGTAGACAGAGTCCATATGCTGGGGGCTATATATCATAAGAGATGTGCTGGGCCAATGTTACCACACACTGTGCTATGAATGAATGTAGACAGAGTCCATACCCTGGGACCATTTCTAATATCATAGTGAGTATGTGCTGGGCCAGTATTACCACATGCTGTGCTTTAAATTCATGTAGACAGAGTCCATATGCTGGGGGCTATTTCTAATATCATAGTGAGATGTGCTGGGCCAATGTTACCACACACTGTGCTATGAGTGAATGCAGAAAGAGCCCATACACTGCAGACATTTAAAATATCATAGTGAGTATGTGTTGGACCAGATTTTGGCAGATTTAGGAATTTGGACGAATAAGGGTCATTCAGCGTCATTCAGGCCGTCCAAAAGGAAAAAGTCATTTGTTTTTTAAAAACTGAATCTGAACAGCCCTGGTCAGACTCTTGGGTGTAAATTTTGGAATTTGGCGACGGCTACCCACGCATGCGCAATACTTTCCCTCCATACTTTCCCTTCTTCTATAGTCTCTAGCTTCTTTGTTTCATGATGGGTGTTGGACTAATGACATATCAGACACCCAGAAAGCCTGCATTTCCTGTTAGTCCATTGTTGGAGCTGAGAGAGAGCAGAAGGAGAGAGAGAGTGTCCAGTTGTTGTATAGGCAGGCAGGTAGCATAGGCAGTCAGCCAGCCTTAGTACTTTATAGCCACTGCAAGGGAGATTAATCTTTGTTCCTGTGCAGAATATTAAAAATATTAGGAATTTGTTTTAATAGTTTTCAGAGTGACACAGCCAGTCTCACAGTTGTGTAGGCATGCAGGGAGGCCTAGCACCTTATTGCCACCACAAGGGAGAGTAATTTTTTAAAGATATGTTAAATTTGGCCGAATAATTTGGACTATTGTCAAATTTCGTCCGAGGTGACCAGGTCTGGGCCGAAATGCGGATCTTCTGAAACGACAAAAAAAAAATTGTCCCAAATCGAATTTTACCATTTTTGCCATGCACAAGCCTAATTCATTCATAGCACAGTGTAGACAAAATATATACCAGTGGTTCTCAATCTTTTTTTTGCTCAAAGCACCCCTGACCTGCAATTTGAATTTTCAGGGCACCCCTAGCATTTTTTAGGTAATTTTTCAAGGGCTTAATGAAGGGAACAATATATAAATATATAGTCATTCTTAGCTCTTACAGTGAGAATGTTAACCAGGAGTATATTGTGCATAATAATTTCTATAAGTATACACTAGAAACTTCCCTTTCACATTTTCTCAAAATCTTCATGGAAAATGTGGGGCACCCTAAACTGGGGTCTAAGGCACACCAAAGTGCCACGGCAACCTGGTTGAGAACCACTGGTACAAAACACTGGGACAATTTCTAATATCATAGTGAGTACGTGCTGGGCCAATGTTACCACATGCTGTGCTGTGAATGAATGTAGACAGAGTCCATACGCTGGGGGCCATTTCTAATATCATAGTGAGGCATTCTGGGCCATTGTTACCACATACTGTACTATGACAGAGTTCATACACCGGGACCATTTCTAATATAATAGTGAGACGTGCTAGGCCATTGTTACCAATGTGCCATAAATGAATGTAAACAGAGCCCATACAATGTGGGAATTTCTAATATCATAGTGAGTACGTGCTGGGCCAATGTTACCACATGCTGTGCTGTGAATGAATGTAGACAGAGTCCATACGCTGGGGGCCATTTCTAATATCATAGTGAGGCATTCTGGGCCATTGTTACCACATACTGTACTATGACAGAGTTCATACACTGGGACCATTTCTAATATAATAGTGAGACGTGCTAGGCCATTGTTACCAATGTGCCATAAATGAATGTAAACAGAGCCCATACAATGTGGGAATTTCTAATATCATAGTGAGTACGTGCTGGACAGTTGTTACCATGAATGAATATAGACAGAGTCCATACACTGTGGGCGTTTCAAATATCATAGTGAGTACTAGTAGAAGAGCCCGGGTACTTGGGCCACAGTGACGGGCGGACACGTTGCAGTCATGCCCAGAAGAGACTGCCCGCACCGCAGCTGATACAGAGCTGAACGCTTCAGAGCGCCCAGCTCTGTATCAACCTCATCACGGGCAGTCTCTACTGCGCATAACTGCAGCACACGCAGCAGTCTCTACTGCGCACGACTGCTTCGTTACAAACTTTGTAGCAAACTATTATATAGGATATGCTGAGCCATTGTTACCACACACTGCTCTATGAATGAATGAATGTAGACAGAGTCCATACACTGGGGCCATTTTTAATATCATAGTGAGTATGTGTTGGGTCAGTGTTACCACACACTATACTATGAATTAATATAGATAGAGTTCATACACAGGGGCCATTTCTAATATCATAGGGAGTAAGTGCTGGGCCATACCACGCACTGCTCTATGAATGATGCAGACAGAGTCCATACACTGTGGGCAATTCTAAAAGCATATTGAGCGTGGTGTCCTACAGAAACTTGGCGACATTCAAGAGCAAACCAAATTCACCACAGGGAACAAATGAAAATTACCTATATTCCCATTGATTTAAATGTGGCATCTAACCCCTTCAATATTAAAGACCTCCAATGCACTGTGATAAATCAAAGAGCTAAATCTATATTTAAAACAATGTTAATTTTTATTTGTCCCCTGTGGTGCAATTACCTAACTTCAGAATCAACCTGAACAGAACTAATTAGAATACCATGAAGAGAATTAGAATAAAGTGTCATCAGAATGTAAAGGGTAATTTATTGGAAACTATTTTTATTACCAAAAAAAATCTAGTACCACATGCAGGTAGACTGTAACCCTTTGAGTGTCGGAGAGATATCCAACTCAGTGCTTTGTATACCTTTTTGCCACTCAAAGGATTACTTCTCTAAAACAAATTAAACTAGTCTTAGCGTGACACAACCACTTTACTGATGTCTTATCTGCCAGATGTGTGCATCTCACTGACATACTGACAGGAACACAAGGGACTGACAGCCCATCACAGCTGGGACTTGCAATGTAACGTTACTGGTTTCTTACAGTACACCAGACCAGCTATTCACACTCCACTGGTGTAGACTCACAAGAACTAACAGCATTAATACTGTATGGCAGAACCATGGCCCAAAATAAGAGGACTGGAGTTTTATACCATAACAAGGTGAAATAATGAATGTGAAACTTAGAGCATCAGAGATGTGGTATTCAGACTTACAGTGAGGAGTACTCATACACTTAATCACTGACGTACCTGACGAATTAACATACAACTCTGAGTGCATTTCATATTTGCAAATTCTATTTCTTTTTTTCTAACAAAGATCTGACAGTCTGATAGAGGCTTTTCTAATATGCTTCTTCTATGTTTTCCCATTACTGTAGTCAGGCTGGAGGGAATATCATAACTGTTGCCTAGATTATATTAAATCATGAGCGTCCAACATGCAGCCCACCATTTTTGTAAAAAATATTTTATACCTAATTAACTAGCAAACATGAACTAGTAGGCCAGTTAGACCTAACCCCTGCCTGCCAGTACAGTATAATTTAAGAACAGATGTCTGTTACATATCAATATTATCATTGACTTTGATAATTAAACCATATTAAAATGTTGGACACCCCTGCATTAGAGACTAATCTAGCATTGTGGACAAAGGACCATATTCCTTAAGTTAAAACGGTGCAATTCTGGAGCAGAACAACTGTCCCATTGGAGACAATTTCCACAAATAGATTTAAATGGCCATTTTAACACATTGAATGCAATGCACTGGAGACGTCTCTAATGTTCAAGGGGTTAAAATCCCCATCTAAGTAACCTGAAATTTGAATTTTTTTCCTATGGCCCAGCTAGATTGCTCTAGAATTGGACCACTTAAGATTATTGAATAGGGCTCACAATTCTCTAAAAAAATAGAAAACACTATTTGGAAATGTATTTAAATTGAGCCATGACAATGCATTGTAATGTCTTTGGGATCACATCTTAGCTCTTGGCTCCCAATAAAACCGCCACAGAACAGCGCTAGGTTAAGGAAAAGCAGCTATTACACTGCAGTTAATCTGCATTTTGAATGACTCTTCAGCTCCCGAACTGATAATTTATGCTTTAGCAACTCAATTTTTATATATCTTGGGTCCCCTTTGATGGAATATTTGACACTTTACTGGAATGTGCCAGTGTACTGATCTTACAGCTCTAATGATAGTCCAGTGTAGAACTCAGAAATGACAGCTGCTGTGCTCATTTATGGGGTGGTCACTAAGGGCCCTGTGTTCAAAAGAAAAGTGGATTCTGCTGCAAAGTAACAGTATCATAATAGACAGATAAAAATTTGCATTGACTTAAATGAGACTTTTAAACCCTCAAATGTCTCCCAGTAGTTTGAAGACCTTTCTAGCATTAAAGGGGTTAAAGGGATAGTAATACTTCATTATTACTATTCCCCATGTTGTAGCCCTTAAAATTCTGAATTCAATGATACCAGCGGCAACTCTCAGACCTTCATGGTTATATAGATATCCACTTTCAAAGTTCCCTCTCCCCTGACGTCAGCATTCTATCTGACAGCAGGGGAATCCAGTCCCGGGACTGGCGGCGGCTCTGCAGGAGTCCTGAGATTGCGTTATAGAAACAGAAATCCTTCACTAAAATGGTCTTCTATGTGTGCTTGGTTTGAAGGTTTGAGAGATGCCGTTGGTATCATTGAATTAAGAATTTACGGGCTACAACATGGGGACAGTAATAATGAAGTATTACTATCCCTTTAAAAGCCATGTTCAATCAATTTGACTTTGTGATGTTGGATTGTGTCATTGGAGTTTCTATATCAACTGCCAAATTTTAAGGCCCAGGCTATTTATGGATTTTCTCTACGGGCGATACAGGAGTTCTTCTGGCACATGAGATGCTTTATCTAGATGTTCTGCCAAATATGTTTAAGTGGGGAAAGTAGTCATATTTGGGAGAAACTTCCAATGTGAGAATCAATGTAATGGCTCAAAGTTGCATTATGGACAGTTTCCAAAATCAATAATATACTACTCGAGACAAAATGTCAGCTCTAATGTAATCCAGGTCTATTGCAGATGTGCCTGAAAAGCAAATTAGGTTGGGATGTTGTGTCTGAAAAGCAAATTAGGTTGGGCCATTGTGTCTGAAAAAGAGATTAGGTTGGGACGTTGTTTCCTTCTAGCTGGGTAGCAAAACTGTTGTTATAGGCTCAGAATAATACCCAGTTAGAGTGGATCAATGAATAAATTTGATGTATATGGTACATCCAAAGCTAGCAATATTGATAACGATTAACCACTATCAATAATGACCCATTTCACTTGCCAACATTTATTATAACATGAAGAACTTTGGCTTACATGGGTTACCCCTTCGACTTCACTTACTGCACTGCTGTTACTACAAGCAGCAAGGGTTAAGTTTTGGAATCTGACTCTAGCTGCCTAAAGGTGCAGCATACACATCCTCTAACTTAGGAATCTAACTGTCTACAGTTCGGCTCCACCAGGACATCAACCAGACAGCCAGTGGGTCAGTTTCCAGACTCACAAATGAGATGTTATGCTGATAAGTCTGGGTTCTAAAAGCAGCTATATTAGCTGGTCTTCCTTTATAGGAGCAGACCTACTGAAATGGGATCTATTAGTTGCTTACCATTAAAGTGGAACTGTCAATTTGTAACAAAGTTCTCATTTATTTCAAACTAGTTTAAAAGCCCGTGTACACAAGCCACAGTGCCACCCAGCAGCCTCGGCTGGTGCCCGGAGCCTCTCTGCTCATTGCCCGCGCTGCAGTCATGCACAGTACAGACTGCCCAAATGCACCACAGCTGATATGGAGCTGGGCGCTCCGAATTTGGACTGGAGTCCTCTCTGCGCACCTTCCTGGGATCAGCAGTCACAGGAAGGTGCACAGAGAGGACTCCGGTCCGAATTCGGAGCGCCCCAGTCCATATCAGCCGCGGCGCGTTCGGGCACTCGGTACTGTGCATTACTACCGCATGGGCAGTCTCTACTGCCCATGACCTGAGCACGCACAGTCTCTACTGCGCATGACGGCTTCTGACAAACATCCTAGCGAATTCTTGTACAGGATCTGGCAGGCACTGCCACACTGGCCCCCATCCTAACTGCCACTTCCAACTAAGAAGTAGTAGCTTGGTTGCATAAACTGGCAAATAAATAAAGCAAAACATGACATTAACTATTTGACATAATAATGGGCAAAATAAATATAGGTGCTTTTGAAAGCTCTTTCAAACCCACCTATATGTTACAAAGTGACAGTTTCACTTTAAGGAAATGACGTATATATTTAATATAAATGTATATTGCTTATTTCACTTAATTTTGGATATATTAAGGATTAATAAGCCCCGTGAGCATGTGCTATTATCCTTAATTTGTGTAGTCAATTGTTAGACCTCAAGCTTTTGGGGACTGCAGCACCAATCATTCCCATCCAGCTAATATTTCAATTCTTAATACTGGGCAATTATTGGCTTTGGCTGCAACATATACAGTACATTATAATGCTTTTCACAATGTACAGTATTATTAAAATGATTCTGATCTCTCTTTCTCCAGGGTCTGATTATGACTGTTATTCAGTAAATGGTGATGCAGAGGCTGATGGATCTGGTGACTTTGATCGATCCTCCACTGTCCCTCGGAGCAGCAGCCTCGCACAGAATTACCGCCGAATGCTACAAACCAAGCGCCCAGCCTCTACAGCAGGACTGCCCAGTTCAACACCTCCTTCTGGTTCGGCCCCACCTCCACCACAAGCTGGTAGCACTCCTGGCGTGGCAACTATTAGACGTACTCCCTCAACCAAACCCACTGTCAGACGCACACTGTCTAATGCTGGACCCATTCCGTGCCGCCCCCCAATTGTGCCAGTGAGAACCCCCACAGTGCCAGATTCTCCAGGAGGGGGGTTGGGAGGACGTTCCCGTGTGGGGAGTGAAGAGTGCGTCTTCTACTTGGGAGGTGATGATGGAAGCCCCCTTGACTATGCCAAATCCTCCCCAAAAAGGCTCAGCTTGCCCAATGCTGCCTGGGGTGGTGCAGGAGAAATGTCTGTGTATGGAGGTGGTGGAGGAGAAGAGGAAGAAATGGGAGGTGGGCTCTTGGCTGCCAATAGGCACAGTCTGGTTGAGAAGATTGGGGAGCTAGTAGCAGGAGCTCATGCTTTGGGTGATGGCCAGTTCCCCTTCCCTTCAGCCCCAGACAAGAGTCAGGGCTCTGCCCCGACAGGTGGGGGGACTGGATCAGAACCCCCAGCAGGCGACATGCTGGCATCCATACGCCGAGGGGTACGGTTACGCCGGACCCTTACCAATGACCGCTCTGCACCCCGCATCTTGTGATTGGGGCGTGTGGGGCTGTTAACAGGATTGAGGATTGGTGCTCAGAGGGAGGAGAGGACAGCTGGGGGGATGACATATACTGTGATGGAGGGGATTGCACCAAGGGGTAATTAATGCTTTCTATGCAGGTATATCCAGCACTAGAAAAATTAAGACTGGTGACTAATCACAAAGCATGTAACCCATTCCTTGCTGGAAGAACGCAACATAGCAGGCTATATATAATTGGCAGAACCCTTACAGTGTGTTGGCTTGTCTTTAACTCATTCAGAGTCAGAGAGGTGTTAAGCAATGTGTTAAACACCCCTTTTGACACTGAAAGGGTTAGTAGGTTGTTAACATAGTATTGCTTAGTAAATGTGCCCCTTATGGCCCATTGAAGTGAATAGACTGTAAGGCAGGGTACTGCTTCATGCAATACAACTCATTTCTCCATAGCTGAGATTGTCAGGGATTTGGCTGCAATGAACAGTGGGGCTGTCATTGGAAAGCTGTGTTTCCCTTTGTAGTGTATACATTAGTACAGGAACAGTCATTTCCATTATTAATATTTTTATATACACTTTATATAGATTTCTTTTTATCCAGATGGAACCTTTGTATATTTAAACTTAAATACTAGGTGACATTATTCATCACGCTGAAGAGATTCAATTCTGGAGCAAACCAACAGCACCATAGGCAGGGCTTGATATACATGCCAGGTGTCCCTAGGCAAGGCACTCTAAGTTTCCTGAACCCTGCCACACCCCCATTCCTCACATGTCCCTGCCCCAGTCCTGTGAACCGTTTCCTGACACAGAGAAAATATTTGGACTTTAATAAACCAGGGGAAAAAAACGCCTTAACCTCTTGGTTGCTACATTGCTTGTCAATACATTCGAAATCTCTCTAGCATCTGAGGGGTTAAATAATAGCCTGTAAAGAGTTATATTAGAGACATTGATATTGCTTTGGCCTCACCCACCATCCAGAATGTGGGTGTGGCCATCAGAGCTGAGGCTGCCCTCAAAATGAGATCTATATATATAAAAGAGAAAGCCTCATTACATAATTTATGTCTCCTCAGGAGACACACACACATAGAAGAGAATGGCTCATTACATAATTTATGTCTCCTCAGGAGACACACACACACACACACCCAGGGGTGGCAATAAGGAGGAATTACTGCTCCCATTGGGTGATTCAATGGGGGCGTGGTTTTCACAGGACTCTCCAGCCTGTTCACCACTGAGGAAAAAACCAAAATGGCTGTCACTTGCTCTTACACCACAGACACACTCACACACCCCACTCACACAGCACGAAACAAACAAACACACACACACACACAGCTCCAAATACACACACAAAACCAGAAAGAAATATGGCTGACACACACACACACACACACACACACTCAGCAGGACCTGTAGTACACCTACTGAAGGGAAGCTGCAGCACCAGGGGAACAAAATGGCATAATTTGCCATACAAGACAGAGGACAGGCAGCCATCAGATTCACACTTAACCCACTGACTGTCACTGGGTTGTGTATCAAGTTTTACCCCTTAGGGAGTGTGTTCAAACCCCTCACACTGTAAACTTAGATTTCCCTCCCACTTCTTCTCCTTGCTTTGCAATGCGTTGCGCACCCCTCTGGCACTCAGAGGATTAAGGAAAATTGCAAAGGTTCAAAATTGTTCATTTTCCAGTTTTCATTTTCCTGCATAACAGATATGTGGAATGAGGGACTTGCCTCAGCCCTTGTTTCCTCATCCAACGAAATCTGCTAAGAGAGAGAGAGCAAGAATGATGCACTATGTTAAGA
Source organism: Rhinophrynus dorsalis (assembly GCA_037306005.1). Taxonomy (NCBI): domain Eukaryota; kingdom Metazoa; phylum Chordata; class Amphibia; order Anura; family Rhinophrynidae; genus Rhinophrynus; species Rhinophrynus dorsalis. The sequence continues at coordinate 271,618,573 of CM074722.1, read as the reverse complement.
AGAACTGGGGTGAAAATGCACTAAAGTGTGATAAAAAGGTGATAAAGTGGAGATGACTTCTCCATTGATATCATTTCTCCAATTCCTATGTTATTCTATGGAGCCTGTACACTAAGATCCCTAAAGTTGGAGACATCTTATCACCTTTTTATCACGTTTTAGTGAATAACCCCCTTGAAGCAATTCTGGGGGAAAACCATCTGCACCATAGAAGGCAAATACAAACTTTTCACTCCATTAATGTTAGTGACCTCCAATGCATTGCTTTGCAATTAGCTGGATACCACTCTAGCGTTTAATGGGCTAAAATCCTCATTTAAATAAATGGATTTTTGGGGAATGTATTATTTATCTCTTATGGTGTGGATAAATTACTCTTGGGGAGAGATGTACTAAAGAACACTAAGGTGTTGTAATAACGGTATGATATGAAGAGATTACTTCTTCAGTGTGATAAGCTCTCTGATCTCGGTACTGTTCTATGGAGCCTATGCACAAACATCTCTCTGTTTTGGAGACACCTTAGTGCATGGGTCCTGTAAATATAAATATAGGAATCAGAGAATTTATCGCATTGAAGAAATTATCTCCTCTTTATGTTTTCCTTAGCACACCTTAGTGCATAACCTCCAGTCTGTCTTAGTACATCAACCTCAGGGTTTTTCACATAAACTATTACAGACCCTTCTTTCATTGCAGCCATATTATGCAGAGATTAGATTAGCCTATGAACTACGTTCATAGTTTTTTCCTGGGAGAAATGACGGTATTCCTAAAGGTTGTGTCATGTTGACTTGTATTTCTTTCTTGCAATGAATGGGTTAAGGAACACTTTTTTTTACACTGTCGCAAGGATTAACTATATTATGAACACAAAAAGCTTATTTTATTGCACACACACTTCGCCACTGGTTCAGGGTCTATGGACAGAGACCACTTCATGGCTAAATTAGTGCAAGTTGATTTGGCAGAGTATATAACACTGACTGAGACAATGCAGGTTTTTGGGATATCCCTGACAGCACACAGTTATAATCAATAACTCAATTTTTTTGATTGCAACACCTGTGCAGAACTGGGAAAGCTGAAAAAGGCTGTAATGTCTCGGACCGATTTATAAAAACTGGATGCTATGTCAAGTAATCTTCACACATACAGCTTGGCTGCACTCCATTTTAGCATAGGGTAGGGAATACCTGTGCTTTCTTGCCTCCAATCTCCTAATTGTAAAGGGAGTGTGGTGGTGTATCACATGGATAGGTCGGCCATATATTACTGGACAAGTACATGAATAAACCTGTGTAAACACTATTACAGGGGTAGTTGGTTTCACTAGGGCGCCTTTAGATCTGTGTGAACAAGGCTTTGGGTGTAATTTTGCACAAAATGATTCTCAGACCTGCCCTTAACCCTTACAGAGTGCTGGTTTTATGGACATGAGCAAAACTGTCTATATCATTAACGTAGGCTGATTGGTAGATCTGTCAGACTACCTAATCTACTTATTGATCTCCAGCTATGATTACTTTAAGAGATGCTAAAAGCCTAAAATTTTGGTAAGGTTTGTTTGAAACTCTTTACGGTTGACATCCCTTTTTTATTAGTGATGGCAAAATCCAGTCCTCAAGTTACACTAGCAATTCTGTTTAAGGACCAGGGGCATGTGCAACACTTCGCTTTGAAATGTATTGCACACTCCTCTGGGTTTTCAAAGAGTTAAGCACCCATGACTCAAAATAGGATGATGATGGGAACTTAGTTCACTAACAACTGGAGAACCACATTGTGCTCACCCATGATGTGTATGCTATATATGCATCTTAATTTGTACTGATTCAAGCACCCTTGTATACTTGAGGTAATTATCAGTCATATTGCTGTATGTGTGAAAATCTGCCAAAAACTTTTCCTTAATTCAGCCATAATGTAGCAGTATCAAAAAAGTCTGTCAGACACATAGACCCTTGATATTATAAACTTGCCAGCCTGCAACACACCCAACACTGTGACCCGAATGCACTTAACTTTCACAGTATGAGACAGAGGCAAGAACCCAAACATCTGTAGTTGTCAGGTCTGTAGATACAACTGTGGTGGTCCATTGTCCTTCTCCAGTGCCTGTTGAAATTTCTCTTGAAGTTGGAGGGGATTAGTGCCTGGAATGGCAAATCACAGTTTAATGAATAACCTCCAAAGCTTGAAACAGAGAGCTAGATAAATCATGCCTTTAATCATCACTGAGGCCTCCCCCTCTTTTTATTGTGAATCCTGATGTCCTCGAGAACAAGCCCTAGTCATTCCCTGTATACCACCTGTACCTTTTTATTGCACCTCTCTTCCCACCATCCCTTCACTCATTGTAGTACTGAAGGGTTAGCGTCAATGGTTCGTTTTACCACACTAGGCAGCATGCGGCAAGCATAGTGCCCACTGAATTAGCTGCCGAGGGAAGCATAGGTCAACAGATTTGCAAATGATCTACTGTGATACTATACAGTACTAATGCAATAAGGCAGTGGTTCTCAGTTGTGTCCTCAGGGACCTTTAATAGGCTAGGACTTTAACATATACCTGCTTGATCTCAAGGGAACAAATGGTATAATGTCTGAACCTCTTTGTTCAAGCAGTGAAATCCTTAAGTCCTAGGTTTGGGAATTACTGCACTAAGGGACCTCAATTGCTATACTAGCCTACTGGAAAGGCACATAAGACACAAATAATTTACCTCTTAAATGAGGTTCATAGGAAGAAACCCACTAAGGTTCGCAGCTTGAAATAACTTTTTACAAAGATTTCATTGTTTTAAGGAACTCCAAGTAGATATATATAGTAACATAGTTGAGGCTGAAAAAAAAAACATGCGTCCATAAAGTTCAGCCCATGCCACATCACCCCTGTTGATCCAGAGATCCAGATATTGTGATAAGAGAGGCCCATCCATTCTTCAGACCGAAACACAAGATTAGGGGATATCTTCATAGAACCTCTGTCTGGTAAGATCATATGTGAGATCTGATGATTGTCTTCTGAACCTTTCACATTAGGAACGGAGGCAGGTATGGAAGAATCTCAATCCTAAAATTGGTCATATGCCAGGACTATGACCCAGAGGAAGGGCCCCACATGAAGATTTCTTAATCCCATGAGGAACAGAGGGGTGTGTAACACATTGCTCCTGAATGCGGCGTGATGCCCTCTGATCTACAAGGGGTTAAACTCTTGGAGTATCAGAGGGGCGAGCAATGCATTTCCTTCAAGTGCGGTGTTCTAAGACAAAGGTTCTCCCTATGTGAAAAAGCTTTGAGAGTGATACTCCCTTGGGACTGAAGGCATTATTGCAATTTATCCCAGGGAAAAGGGGGTTGATATTCAGTTATTAAGATATGTAAATTTTATAATTTGTAGAGTGGTAACATTTGTTTCAAAGGTGAACTGACAAAACTAATTTGTATGTACCTACATAGTTACTATGGACTGAAGTGGGGAGTTAGTTGTAAACACAGAGAGAATATTTTTACCTAGCTGCTGGCTGAGCCAATGACAGACATATGGAGAGGGGTATTAGGCACACAGAACCATGAGAGCTGTGTAGCTATGTTTTTAGCTCATCCCCTGCTGGTCAGGTGGAGAACTGCAATGTACTCTGCCATTTAAGATGGTAGCAGATCTAGCAGGTATAAATGAATATATTTCTTACTAACCCCATGGGTGATAGAGAAGTCTCCAGATTATGCACTGGAGACCCCTCTAGAACCCAGGAGTTAAAGAACCATAGGCCTTATTCAATACGCTACAAGGTTACAGTGCAGGAAAATGGAACTTTGTTTTTTTGGGTTTTTTTTTCAAATAAGGAAATGTACCATTTCCAGCACTGGGCAATCCTTTCACAGCATATTAATTAGGTTACACAAGGGAGTTGCTTAGTGCTGATGGTGACATGTTGTCTGCAATATTGGTGACATCACCACAACAAGCATCTGGCTACACTTGCTAAGCTGTTTTCTTACATGAATTGTATGGGAATAATTTCACTTTACAGTGTCTCCCAGCATCAGAAGATCAGGGCTTAGTAAACATTGGCCTTAGCATTTGTTCACAACACAGTGATGTGAACATCTCGATATATAAAACATAGAAACTCCTTAACACGTGGAAGATCCATGGGTAAGCTAATGTGCAATGAATAAGAGGTTTATCTACTGCTATAAGGATTTCTCATGGCTGTGTATTACAATGAGAACATTGCATTTGTGCCTGGATTGTCACAATGAGACAATGGTTTGGCTGTACAGTAGCAAACTGCTTGAGGAGCAGAGGTAGAAAATATCATGGATGGTCAATTGTGCTACTGAAGGATACAGGTATTTCTGTATTTGGGAACATTAATCCTCCTGATCAATTGATGATGTTGTTTTTAAATTGTGGACGTCTCTGTATTGTCCTAATTAGAATCTAAACTTATTTTGGGTCTTTAATATTGAATCTAATAACAGTGGGCCTTAGTCATCAAGATAAGGAGGTGCAATTTTGGACTAAAGCAACTGCAATAATTAATTTGAATGGGACTTTTAATCTCTTGAATGATAGAAAGGTCTTCTTCACATTGCTCCGCAATGTGTTGGAGACCTCTCTAGAATTAATACAAAGGAGTATGTACAGCTTTTTCATTTCTATCCTATGTTACATTTGGTTTGCTCCAGAACAGCAACTCTTTAGCTTAACTTGGTAGGTGATAGGTGCACAGTAGTTCTGAGCTAAATCCCGTTGGCTGTGTGTTATTTTGTGTGTATGCATGTGTGTATGCTTATGTGTGTGTGTATACATGTGCATGCGTGCATATGTGTATGTTTGTGTGTATATGTGTGAGATCTTACCCCAGAGCCTAATCAAAGGACATGTAAATGTCATGCTGTCTGTCATAAGTGCCAACCAGCACTATTTATAGCATAATTCATCAGCATATATGGACAATTGTGAAACAAACTACAAGCATTCCATCAAAGTTCTTTTAGGAATATTACAACAAGGTGTAATATAGGGTTACAAAGGGTAGCTGTATAATGGCAGAAGTGGAGCAATTATGTGCCCAAAATATTTTACTTCAAATACGAACACTTCCCCATGCAACCAGTAGGATTGTGTTTTTTTTTTTTGTTTTTTTTTTTTTTATATTTCAATGTTTTATTAGTTTTCAATGAACAAGGACTACAGAAAAAGAAAAAGGGGAAAGGGATACAAGAAGTGCCTGGTACAAAAACCGTCTGAGCAGCACAAGAAAAACAACATACGTATAGTATCCAAAAAACATCATGCACAATTTTACTATGTGTAGCTGTGGACTCCATTGTAAGGATAGCTTCACCTAGGCAGCGAAGAGGGGAGGAAACAGGAAAAGGAGAGAGAGAAAAAAAATTGGTGGGGGGATGGGGCATGCAGGGAGGGATGGGGACATGGAGGGGGGTGGGGGATAAAGAAACCAGCAATAAAAGTTTGCAAAACCAAGCCATCACCAAACCAAGAGGTCCAGATGAAAATCTGGTGGAGCCACCGCATCAATCCAAGGAGACCAGATCCGAAGGTATCCAGTAGAGGAATTGCGAATATACACAGTAAGCTTCTCCATCCGGATTAAACCTCAGATGCGGCCGTCCAGAGGGGCTCGGGAAGGAGGCAAGGACTTCCAATGCTGGGCAATGTGGCAGCAGGTCATAGCACACACCCTAACGATAAGTTTATTCGCCAGCCATGAAAGGGGTGGGGTACGGGACGATCTGTTCAACAGGGCTGTCCACGGATCCGGTTGTATCCTAACCCCCAAGGCCAAACTCAACAGTCTAAATACATAGTCCCAAACCTCGGCTACCGAGGGACAAGACCACCACATGTGAAGGTAAGTGCCCTCCATCCCACATCCACGGTAACAAAGCTAGAAGGTGGAGGGAAACATGGTGTGTAATCTGGCGGGGCTATAGTACCATCTAGCCATTACTTTAAATGTATTTTCCTTAACTGAGGTACACGGGGTCAAGCTATTGACATTAGCCACAATGTCATTCCATTCCTCGTGTTCCAAAATTTCCCCTAAATCCAACTCCCAGAGGGTTCGATAAGATGGAGGCAACGGGGTCAGAGAGGACATGAGGAGGGAATAGATTTTGGAAATGGCACCTTTACCAGAAGGGGAAGAGGAGCAGAGGTGTTCAAAAGGCGTACGACTTGGAAGAGGATCGTGACCCAAATAAGAACGGATAAAATGTTGTACCTGAAGAAAGCGATAAAATTCCCCTGTGGGCACAGCAAATTTGTCCTTGAAACGCTCCAAAGAGAGGGGGAAATTGACAAAGAACATATCCCCCACCTTAGTGACTCCCGCATCCCTCCACCAAACAAATTGCCGGAGGGTTAGAACAAGGAGCACATTCTAGTTTTGGATAGGATAAGTCAATCCCTTTTACCTTACTGACGCCAAGATAGACAATGTAAGAGAAAGTGTTGAGCTGTCAGAGACCATACCAGAAGATAGAGAGGGAATCCAAAACATGTCCCACACCGGTGGAGAAGTGCGCAAGGACGTCTCCAAGTCAACCCAACTTGGGACATTACTGGTAGAGTGCATCTGAAGCACCCTGGCTAGTTGTGCAGCTTTGTAATTGGACCAAATGTGAGGAACCGACAGATCCCCGCAACCCGAGGTTTATAGAGCATCGTCACCCCCAATCGAGGTCTCCTCGCATTCCAAATGAAAAGCAGAATGTGTCGCTGAAGCGATTCGATATCACGAGGGACAGGGAAGCTAGCAAAGGCCAGGAACAGGTACAGTAACTTGGGCAGCAAGGTCATCTTGACCGCATAGACCCTTCCAAACCAAGATGTATGGTAGTTATGCCATCTATCCAAATCTGCAAGGAAGGATTGCTTCTTTTGCTATAAAATTCCCCGTCTTTTTCCTCCATAATATGCCTCATTACAGGAGTTACCCTGGGGACACATTTTTGCATCTGATGGCTGACGCCTCTAAATCTGCCACTGGGGGTATTCCTTTTAAAATATGTTAACACTTTGTGGATTTAATGTGACACAAAGTTTGCCATGCTTGACACACACTGAAATGCACACACAAATACATTTACACACATATATACATGCATACGCAAATACACAGATACATACATATGCACACACACACTTATATACATACATATATGCATAGATATACAAATATAAGTACACACACACATACAAACATACATACACACACACACACACACAAAATGTAGCAGGGACTCTCACTTAAATAGTTCAAAAAAATGGTCTGGGTGCTGTGATGTGACTAATGTAGCATACACAAAGGGAGTATCAAGCCAAAACGTTGACCATATCAATAAAATATCTTTTTGATTTCAAATCTAGAAAGTTATATATATAATTCTAAGTGTTTCTCGTTTTCTGTCTGGGGGAGTGGCTGGAAACACTGATTGGCTGAGGCCCTGTCTCCTCAACCAAATGCACACACTAGTGTAGCCCTCTGCCTCCTAAACCAACCACTTAGCCAGTTACCTCAGAGGAGTCTACCTCCTCCCTATGGTGTATTTGGTTTCCTCCATGGTCACACCACATTCCTTATTGCCTGAGACCCACTCACACTGAAATGCTGATACCCAAAACTACTTCAGACATTTAGTGAAAAGAAAAAGAGATTTAAAGAAAAGAGCAACATTATCTCAATATGGTGTTTATACAAAAACAGATTGCAAAGCACCTGCACAGCACTTAGCTACACAATTCTAAATGTATTAATAATGTTTATTTTATTACATAGATATGGTGAATTTATATTAACGTAATTTTCTTTTATGTGTGCATGTTAGTACTCCTTAACCCCTCGGATCTTTGAGTGGTCTCTTTTATATTGGAAAGCAGTGTGTTGGAGACTGATAATGCATCAAAGGGGTTACAGGTGAGAGAAAGAATGTGTCATGTGTTAAAAGGGCAAGTATATGTCAGAGATATGGGTCAGGATTAAAGAGATGACAAAGAAATTCAGTCCCAGAGGGTGTCATTTTACTGCAAGCATCTTAATTTAAAGGGGCAGTAAACTTTTTAAAGAAACATATATTTTGGTACTTTCCTGTTATCCAGAACCATTTTCAAAACAACCGTTTTCAAAACATTTTTCAAACATATTTCAAACATTTTTAACACCTTAGCGACCCTTGACGTACCAGGACCGTCAAGGGTAAATTTGCTTTAAGGACCAGTGACGGTCCTGGTACGTCAAGTGTTAAATGGTAGCAGCGTGCCGCCGTGCACGCTGCTACCATTCATTCCGGGCTGAGACTCAGCGGTCCAGTACCGGACTGTTCAGTCTCAGCCTCTGTCGGTTGTGCCAGGTCATGTGATCGCTGCATCAGCGATCACATGTACTGGCATTCTAAATCAATGAATGAGGCAGTGCTACTTACTGCCTCTAGTGTCTCCTCTCTGCCAATGAGTCCCTTACATCAAAGTAAGGGACAGAGAAGCAGAAAGGAGACACCTAGTGGAAATAAAAAATACAGCAGCTGAGGGTGTTAACCCCTTCACTGCTGGTGCAGGAGGATGGCTAGATGCAGGTCAATTTCTGACCTGCTAAATACACTTTGGTTTTTTTTTGTTTTGTTTTTTTAATAAAAACAACACACTTTTTTTTTTTTTTACAAATAAAATATTTAATTTTTAAAAAAAAACATCTCAAGAAACAAAATTGTAAGTGTGATTGTTGTGGAGCCATGTAATACACTTACACACACGGCAAATGTAATGAACAAAAAAGTGGGAAAATAGGGTGGGAAAAAGGGATATGGGGATTTTCACCCGGGGGGACAGTGGCCACTTTAAACTGCGCATTTTGTAGGTATGACTGACTGGTCATACCTTTCATGCAGTCTCCATAAAAATTTAACCCTTTGCGCCCAATTGATCCCAAGAGAAAAAACAAAAATGGTGGGTTTTTTACATTTTTTTTTTACCTTTTTCTTTAATTTTAATAAAGTAAATGGTGGGTTATCCATATAAGTGGGGTATCAAAGGAAAGCCCTATTTGTTTGTAAAAAAAAACAGTATATCATTTATGGGGGTGGAATAAAAGCCTAAGAGGGAAAACACTGTTGAACAAAGACATAGTCAAAAGGGTCAGAATTGCTCCTGTCCTTAAGTCAAATCCACCTCTGATTTTCCCGGTCCTTAAGGGGTTAAACAAAATCTTTATTCTAATATTTTACCCCATGGTTCCACTGTTTTACGTGAACTTTATTCTGACAGGAAATAACAACAACAGATTCAGACAGGAATTGGTTTTGAAAATGGTTCCGGATGACAGGAAAGTACCTATATTTTATATTAAGAGGTTAGCACACAGAATAAAACTCCCTCTGGAGGACAGTTTAACCATCTGAGTGCCAAAGGAATACCCAGCACAATGTATTGGGCACAGCTGTGGCACTCAAAGGGTACATTTTGTTTTGAGGGTTACGCTAAGTTATTCCAGTTTTTATTATCTCAGATTGGGCTGGTGTATGTTCTGAGGCCTTAATAAGGGAAAGGTGAAGTGAAAAAGGATAATTAGGAAAAGTACTTAAAAGAAATGTGAGGAATGAAAGTGATAATCAGAATATGTAAGGTTCTCAATCTGTTTCCACTCAAGGCACAACTAACACGTATTCTGGAATTCCCAGGGTTCCTCTAACATTTTATAGGTTAGTTGTCAAGGACATATTGAAGGCAAAATGACAGATTTTGGCAGGAACTAAGCTGAGCTGTTCTTTAGCTATCTTGCAGTTAAATTACATACATTTGATGTCAGATTTACTGTGTGAAGCAATGTGTTGGACACCTCTCTAGCATTCAAGGGGTTAAAAGCCCCATTTAAATCAATGGTAATTTTAAGATGTTATATTTGTTCTCTATCATACAGCTGGTTTGCTCCAGAATGGCTCCTCTTTTCCTAGATGTATAAGGCCCAAATGGCAAGTAGCACTGGACTAAATTACTTGCATTCTGTGGGTCAAACGAAATTTGTAAGCACAGCTATGCATGTTGTATGTCACATGGAAGATGAACCTGCATTGCTAACTTTGGTCTGGATTCCATTGCAAGTGATAATTTTATCACTTGTTTTGTCTCCAAATCTCTCCAGAGACTTCAACAAGAATATGTGCAATAAAAAACACTGAAGACATGTATCACCTGCAGTGGAATACAGCATTTTGTTTCTGTAGTGCTGGTAGCAACTAAAGAGATTGTGGTTGTTGTGATTTCCCTCACAAATTCTAATGATTCCAGGCGGACCAAGACTTCAACCAGTAAACTAACATATGTCCTTTATGTAAATCACCCCCTTCATCTCCTTATTGCTGACACCAAAGGGAAGTTATACCTGCTACAAGACCTACAATTTATTGTTGTTATAGTTTGGACTGACTCTGGGATAAATTCCATTGCAGAGGATAAATAGTATCACTGGTTTTATCAATCATAGTCCTGTTGACGTTTTTGGGGGAAGTCTGAATCAAGTTGCCACGTTCATGGCCTTCTGCCATGTAGGTAAATTCGAAGTCAACTGATATTTCTCCTTGTTTGGAACAGGCATGATGACAAAGTATGTACTACTCTACAATCTTCTACATTAGTGGAGTTTCTCAACCACTGTCCTTGGCAAACACAAATAGGCCACACTTTATGGATCTGTCTGCCTGAGCATTGGTATATAAGTCACTATGACAGAGCCTTGGCTTACCCAAACTGTGCACAAATATGAATATCCTTATAGGAACACTAACACTTTTTAATAATAAACCCATACAATTATAGAGTTTTCCATGAATTTTGCACTTGCTCCTTGCTTTAAGATTTAACATCTTCAACTCATCCTGGTTTTCATGTCCATGAAGGTAGACATGACAGTTGCTAGCAAGACTACTGGACATCAAGTTACACCCATGGCATGAACCGTAGAAAATTACCCTGTGAACTGGGCAGAATTTGACATCTATCCTATCCGACTCTATGGAATTCCGGACAGACTGAAGATGTTATATCTTCAGCAAAGGCTCATGGGAAACATTCAGAGGGGCTTTTAAGATTTTCAGGCCATAATAAGGTAAGGAAGTATTAGTGTTCCTTTAAACCTAGGAGAGTGGGTGGGTTCTTAGGTCCAATACAGAGAAACTCTGCTTTAATTTACCAGTGATGCTTTAATTGAGAATGTTATAGACGTAATAATGACATACATGTCCAAAGTAGGTATATATGTGATAATGCTTTCAACTGATAATAAATCTACACTGCCAGATTTCTACTGAGGCATCCACTGACACTGAAAGGGTTACCACATTGCCTACATGTGACAAAGGATTGGTAGAAACCCTGTATGGAATGGACTTTACTGAATCTACTGTAATTGGTACAGGTGGGGCTGCTACTTCACCTTGTTTTAAAACAGGAGTGAACAGAGATGTATTAGAGAACAGTGTGTTGCACACAACCTAAGAAACGGAATCATTTATATTCAACAGGATTTAGAGGCCTCACAGTCTGGAAGTTTATTATGGGCTGGATTGATTGAGTGTCCTAGATAAACCCCTAGATAATACAGAACTTGAAATGGAAACTCAAGCACAATGCGCTCTCCTCCCTCACCCTACTACTGTATCTTCTTCGCACTTTTCCCTCTTTTATCCTACCCCCTCCATGGTTCTACTTTTCTAACAACTATTCTGTGGAGAGGGGTCTAACCTTGTCAGCTTCCCTTTATATAATCTCCTCCTGTGTGTGTCTATAACACGAAGCACTGTTGTCACTGTACAGAGAAGCCCCCCTTACACTGGATATGTGTGTCTGCGTACGTGTGTCACATCCCTGTAACTCTAACCTCTTTGACCCATACCAACAAAGACAGAAGTGGACGAATTCTGGGAGATATATAAAGATTTCACTGATTTAAATGGGGCCTTTAACCCCTTCAGTGTTAGAGATCTCCAACAAATTGTGAAGCAATTCACTTGGGACCTCTAAAGTTTTCATGGTGTTAAAGGCCCCATTTTTATCACAAAGGATTTGGGGAATATATATATACTAGTGTAAAAGCCCATGTAAACGGGCCAAGGTCTGGGTGATGTTAAGAGGCTGGTCCTGCTCTGCGTACTGCCGCTGCCTCACTGGCTCGCGCGATGCAGTCATGCGCTGTAAATACTGCCCAAATGCACAGAATGCTCCCAGTACAGAAATCCCAGCATTCTGTGTGTTCAGGCAGTCTCTACTGCGCATGACTGCATCGGACAAACATTCTAGCGTTTTATTATACAGGATGTCCCCATGATGGTTTATCTCTGGATCGTTTCACTTTGTGTCTGTGTCTGGTCCTTTGACTCTTAAACACAGGGCAGATTAAGCGGTTTGCTCTTTTTCCACGTTTTCATTTCATTTTGTACAGATATAATAGAAAAAAAATCCATAAATCGAACATTGGCGTCTTAATGTGTCTTTCAGCTGTGCTAAATTTTTCTGCTCTCGTTGTTAACTGTTTTTCTAAATTCTTTTTAAGTTATTTTGAGTTGCGCTCTTCCTTTCTTCCTCTGCTAATTCATGCCTTTTTTAATGATTTCTTTTGATATTCATCCCTCTTTTTCTCGCTCAAAGTAGCGCTGTTTGGTAACTCCACACTGTGACGATCCAGTATTAATAAAACCTGTACTGTAAGAATCATTACTGGCGTCTCTCTTTTTTAAAGTGTTTTTTGTTGATGTGTTATTGTGGCATGTTCCTCATCGTTTAACCCTTTGAGCTCCTGTAGCCAACATACTGCTCAATAGGTTAAAGGAGGTGATAAAACACCTCTGAGATTGTGGTGTACAGTCCAATAATAGTTCATATCCTGTTCATAGACACGTGTGTGTTTCTGAGAGTGTGCATGCCTGTGAGTGTTGTATATGTGTGTGTGTGTGTATATAACCCTCTTGCAGATTTGTCTTCTTCTGCTCAAAAAGGAATCAAAATATTTGCGTAGGTGCAACTGAAACTTATCTTTGTCTATCTGTCTATCATGTAAATGTGTATATATATATATATATATATATATATACACTCTATATACTAGAAAAAAGGATATGGCCTTACCCGTAACACAGTCACACATACAGCACAAACACACAGACCCATGAGAAAAGGGGCTCATGAGAGAGACATAGATAGTTATAGATACACACACACGCACACAAATAAAAATCAAATAGTCCTGACTTCACCTCTGAGGTATATGCAACTTTATGATAAAGGAAAAGTCAATATGGACAAACCCTGGATATAATGAGGAAGGCAGAGGAATAGACAGAAGTTTGTGAATAGTTGGGACGTGATGTACTTAAATCAAACAGAGGGCGGTGAATATGAGTCAAACGGGGAGGTGAATATGACTCAAACGGGAAGATGAATGTGAGTCGAACGGGGGGGGGGGGGGTGAACGAATGGGGGGAGGTGAACGTGAGCCAAATGGGGGGATTTAAGTCAACTGGGTGGGGTTTGAATGTGAGTTTAACAGGGGAAGGTGCAGAGGTGTGTGTTGTATTGGAGGCTGAATTCGTGCTCGACCTCCCTGCCCGCTCCTGTGAAAATCATGCCCTATGCTGTACAAATGGGGCAGGCAATATAGAGGAATTTTGCATAACTCCTCCTTACTGTGTATGTTTGTCTCCAGAGGGAAACATACATTAAGTCACATGATGCTATATATATATATATATATATATATATATATATGTGTGTGTGTGTATTTTATATATACAGTACTGTGAAAAAGTCTTAGGCAGGTTTAAAAAAATGCAGTAAAGTAAGAAAGCTTTCAAGAACAGACATGATTGTCAGCGCTACTGTTAACGCCGTTGGCGGCGTTCCTGAAGTACGTGAGAAAAATGGAAGTAATGTATGCTTACTGAACCGTGCCCTAAGGGAAAAGAATTACCCCAGAGAGGACCAGCAGAAAGCAAGATAATAGAGCAGAAGAGGGAAGCGGAACGTAGAAATGGAAGAAAAGGAACCCAGTTGCAGATAAGGCCAGAACCAAGGAAGAAACCAGAACAAACTGGAGCTTCCTAGGCTAACAGCTCGGAAGAACAAGTGGCCAGAGTCAAAGACTTGGAGACAGCTTCAGCAGAGAGAGAGAGGCCCAGAACAGATGAGGAGAAAGACCAGGAGCTGGAAGGCCAGCAGAGGAGATCCGGAGTGATGTGCGGCCAGCTGTGGAGCGTGGACACAGAATCAGCCAGCGAACAGAGAGAGATGGAGAACCAGGAGGGTAAGTCCAGAGAGCAGCCAGAGGTCAGGGCAGGCAGGGATCCAGGTAGGCTAGACTGAGGTAGATAGGCTAGTCGGGGGTTAAGTCAGAGGTAGGGCAGGCAAGGATCCAGGTAGGTTAGTCTGAGGTAGATGGGCTAGCCAGCGTTTTAGCCAGAGGTTAGGGCAGGCAGGGATCCAAAATAGGCTTAGACAGAGGAACAGAACCAGACTAGCAGAACAGGAGATCCTACTAGACAGGGAGCCTAAGTATAACTAAGCATCCACTGCTCCGTGATGCCTAGCTATATGGAGGAGGCCCCCTGTCGTCACGAGTGACGCGCCTACGTCTGACGTCACCACGCCCCGCCCTGAGAGGCCGCAGTGACGCCGAGTGCCGACAGAGCCCGGCGCGCCGCCGAACCGCTCCAGAAGGCCGCGGACGCACCGGACGCCGACAGAGCCCACCCCCGAGGAGCGGCCTCCGGACGCGCAGCGAACGGGGTCGAGACGGATGAGCCCGGTGAAAGGACCGTAGAAGGGCAGGAGCGTGTATATTCCCTGCTGGTTCCCAGGACCGATCCTCCGGTCCATATCCAGACCAGTGTACCAAGTATTCTAGCTTGCCTCTACGCACACGTGAATCCAGTATCTTCTGTACTTCGTATTCCTCATGGCCCTGGACAGACACAGGAGGGGGTCGAGTTGAATCACGTCCTGGGAACGTATTGGGTCTCCAGGGCTTTAATTGGGATACATGAAAAGTTGGATGTACTCGCAGAGTGGGCGGCAGGGTGAGCCGGACGGCCACCGGATTAACGATTCGGTTCACGACATATGGCCCAAGAAACCGGGGGCCCAACTTCCGAGTTGGGCAGGCAAGTCGTAGGTGGGAAGAGGACAGCCAGACCTTGTCCCCTATGGCGTAGGCAGGGTTCTGTACACGGTGGGCATCGGCCTGTAGTTTATAGGACCGTTGAGCTGTGGTCAATATGTTGCATAAAAGCTTTTGGCAGACCCGTAGGCGTTGCACACGAAGAGCAGAGTCTGGGACAGCATAGTCTATAGGAAGACCAGGGATTGCCCTGGGATGGTAGCCGTAGAGAGCATGGAATGGTGAAGTATGAATAGAACGGTGCATCTGGTGGTTATATGCAAACTCCGCTAACGGGAGGAAAGAACTCCAATCATCCTGGAGGTGTGTGGTGTAACAACGGAGGTATTGTTCTAATGTTTGGTTCGTCCGTTCCGTCTGACCATTGGTTTCCGGGTGGTAACCTGAGGACAGGTTACAGGCAACAGACAAGTTGGAGCAGAAAGACCGCCAGAACCTGGAGACGAACTGGGGTCCTCGATCCGAGGTAATAGACAGGGGAACTCCATGGAGTCGGAACACCCCTTTCAGAAACAGTGTGGCAGTCTGAGCAGCAGTGGGCAATCCCTTGGTGGGCAAAAAGTGAGCCATTTTGGTGAAGCGATCAACCACCACTAGAATCGTGTTCTGATGGTCGGATAGAGGCAGGTCAGAGATAAAGTCCAGCGTGACATCCTGCCAAGGGCCGGCTGGGACAGGTAGAGGATGTAGTAGGCCCGATGGTTTGCTGTGCCTATCTTTCATTCGGGCACAGGTATCGCAGGTGGCAACATAGTCCCGTACATCACCCCCGAGGTTGGGCCACCAGAAATAACGACGTATCCCTTCTAAAGTCTTGGCATGGCCTCCGTGGCCTGCTGTGGGGTGGTCATGAAACAGCTGCATCACCTCAGGACGGAAAGCTTCAGGAACAAACACACGGTGTTGGTGGAACAGTAAGCCCTCTGAGTGGATCAGGCCCTCTGATCCCACCGGACAGGGACGTTCACTGATGCTTTGGCGGATGCGATCCAAAAGAGCGTCTGCGAGTAATAAGAAATGGTCCGGTTGTAGGATGGTGTCGGGAGGTGTCCCATGCAGACAAGACGTGTCGGGAAACATCCGGGATAGGGCATCGGCCTTGCCATTTCTCGAACCTGCCCGGTAGGTGATATGTAATGAAAACCGGGAAAAGAACAGAGCCCATCTGGCCTGACGGGGGCAAAGGCGTCGGGCGGACCTCAAGTATTCTAGGTTCCGGTGGTCTGTGAATACTGTAATGGGATGCAAAGCCCCCTCCAGGAGGTGTCTCCATTCTTCCAGAGCGCATTTAATGGCCAGCAGTTCCTTATTGCTGACGTCATAATTGCGCTCTGCCTGTGTGAGTCTCCGGGAATAAAAGGCAATGGGATGAAGAAGATCCTTTGCTCCTGAACGTTGAGATAGGACTGCCCCTATTGCACTATCAGATGCATCCACCTCCACTGTGAAGGGTCTCTGTGCATCGGGCTGGCAGAGGATGGGTGCTTGTGTGAACATATTCTTTAGTTGGTCAAAAGCCCTCTGGGCCGCTTCGGTCCACAGGAAACGTGTATGGAACTTCGTGAGGGCTGTGATAGGAGCGATGACTCGTGAGAACCCTCGGATGAACCTCCTATAGAAGTTGGCAAAGCCCACGAATCTCTGCACTGCCTTCTTCGTCTCGGGGGTTGGCCACTGGAGGATGGTCGTCACTTTCTGGGGATCCATCGTAATACGACCAGAGGACACTATGAACCCAAGAAAGGACACTTCACGGACATCAAAAAGACATTTCTCCAGTTTGGCGAAAAGCCGGTGTTCCCGTAGACGTGTAAGCACGGTCTTGACGTGTTCCCGATGTTCGGCCAGTGAAGAGGAGTAAACCAGGATGTCATCCAGGTAGATGATGACGAAGACATCCAGGAGGTCCTTGAATATGTCGTTAATGAAATGTTGGAACGTGGCAGGAGCATTGCAGAGGCCAAATGGCATGACCCTATACTCAAAGTGTCCGTAGCGTGTACGGAACGCTGTTTTCCACTCATCACCAGGGCGGATCCGGACCAGGTTATAAGCTCCTCTTAAGTCGATCTTGGTGAATATATGGGCCGCAGACAAACGTTCCAACAGTTCAGGAATCAATGGCAGTGGATACCGGTTCTTGACAGTGATTTTGTTGAGGTCACGGTAGTCCACGCAAGGCCGGAGTCCACCATCCTTTTTCTCGACAAAGAATATGCCTGCCCCTGCAGGGGAAGTGGAAGACCGAATGAATCCTAAACGTAGACTCTCGTCTATGTATTCTTTGAGGTGTTTGAGCTCAGGACCGGAGAGAGGGTAGATCCGACCATACGGTATAGAGGCCCCGGGAAGAAGGTCTATGGGGCAATCATAGGGTCTATGTGGAGGCAACACCTGTGCTTCCTTGTGATCAAATACATCCCGGTATTCTAGGTATGATGTGGGTACGGAGATGGGTGTCCCGGAAGCCGGTTGGAGAGCCAAAAGATGCGGTGAGGTGAGACAGTGTCTCTTGCAGAAAGAGGAGGTGAAGGCCACAGTGCCGGTGGACCACTGGACCTGAGGATCATGCAGTTGGAGCCAGGGGAGCCCCAAGATCAAAGGGTGCGCAGGTGTGGAAATCACGTCAAAGACCAACAACTCGCTATGGCCTATGCCTATCTGAATCCGGAGGGGTATGGTCTCCCGGGAGACCGGGCCAGAGCGGAGACAACGGCCATCAGCTAACTGCAGATGTCTAGGAGTATGCTTCGGTTGAGTAGGGATGCCTAGGTATTCCGCGGTCCGTTGATCCAGAAAACAACCGCAGGCTCCAGAATCTAGAATAGCGGTAAGGTCACTTCGATGGGAGTCCCACTGTAACGAAACCGAAAAGGATAAATGAGAGACTGCAGCGACGACATTAAGAGACGGCTTGGAAGAAAAGAAAGGGTTACCTCTGGAGGAACGGGGTTTCTTAGGACAGGTACGCAGCATGTGCCCTCCTTTCCCACAATACAGGCAGAGGTTGAGACGACGGCGGTGCATGCGTTCGGCGTCAGTAAGCGGACCCCGGAGCAACCCGACCTGCATAGGTTCTTCAGAAGGGACCGACGGAAGAACCACAGGAGCGTCGAGAGAAGTAGGGGGAACAGCGCGGTACTGTGACGTCGAGGGTACCTGTCTTTCCCGACGACGTTCACGGAAACGACGATCTAACTGGATGACAAGAAGGATCAAGTCCTCCAGGGAGGAGGGGGTCCCTATACGAGCTAGTTCGTCTTTGAGTGTTTCAGACAGCCCAAGGCGGAACTGGTCCAGTAGTGCGGCCTCGTTCCACTGGGTCTCAATAGATAAGCGCCGGAATTCCGCAACGTAATCCTCAACCGGACGTTTACCTTGTGAAAGGGCTCTGATGGCGCTTTGGGCAGAGGAGGAGCGTAGGGGGTCTTCATACAAAGAGTCCAGGGATCTGCGGAAGGAAACCCATGAACGAAGGACGGGGCTTTCATCCCTGAGCAGGTGTAAAGCCCAGGCTTGTGGCTCCCCGGTGAGAAGTGTGATGACGGTCCGTACTTTGACGAAGTCCGTGGCATAGGACCTGGGGTTGATGGAAAATAGCAGCTCGCAGGAAGTGATGAAATCCCTGTAGACTCTTCGGTCACCTGAAAACTTCTCCGGCATGGGTACACGAGGCTCGCGACCCCCGGCAAGGAAGTCCGAAGCCACAGCAGCTTGACCCACCCCGGAGGGTGAGGGGGAAAGACCGTGTACAGCGGCTGGCTGCAATTCCTGCAGACGACGTTGCAATGTGGCTTGATTGGCCTGGAGGTCCTGCACAGAGCTGGTAAGGGTGGCTAACTGGTTGCTCAGAGTAGAGAGGGCATCGACCAGATCTGCGGGTTCCATCTTGGTTTTTGGCTTAGTTATTCTGTCAGCGCTACTGTTAACGCCGTTGGCGGCGTTCCTGAAGTACGTGAGAAAAATGGAAGTAATGTATGCTTACTGAACCGTGCCCTAAGGGAAAAGAATTACCCCAGAGAGGACCAGCAGAAAGCAAGATAATAGAGCAGAAGAGGGAAGCGGAACGTAGAAATGGAAGAAAAGGAACCCAGTTGCAGATAAGGCCAGAACCAAGGAAGAAACCAGAACAAACTGGAGCTTCCTAGGCTAACAGCTCGGAAGAACAAGTGGCCAGAGTCAAAGACTTGGAGACAGCTTCAGCAGAGAGAGAGAGGCCCAGAACAGATGAGGAGAAAGACCAGGAGCTGGAAGGCCAGCAGAGGAGATCCGGAGTGATGTGCGGCCAGCTGTGGAGCGTGGACACAGAATCAGCCAGCGAACAGAGAGAGATGGAGAACCAGGAGGGTAAGTCCAGAGAGCAGCCAGAGGTCAGGGCAGGCAGGGATCCAGGTAGGCTAGACTGAGGTAGATAGGCTAGTCGGGGGTTAAGTCAGAGGTAGGGCAGGCAAGGATCCAGGTAGGTTAGTCTGAGGTAGATGGGCTAGCCAGCGTTTTAGCCAGAGGTTAGGGCAGGCAGGGATCCAAAATAGGCTTAGACAGAGGAACAGAACCAGACTAGCAGAACAGGAGATCCTACTAGACAGGGAGCCTAAGTATAACTAAGCATCCACTGCTCCGTGATGCCTAGCTATATGGAGGAGGCCCCCTGTCGTCACGAGTGACGCGCCTACGTCTGACGTCACCACGCCCCGCCCTGAGAGGCCGCAGTGACGCCGAGTGCCGACAGAGCCCGGCGCGCCGCCGAACCGCTCCAGAAGGCCGCGGATGCACCGGACGCCGACAATGATAATAGTTTATTATGATAGTGAGTGAACAGAAGAAAAATCTAAATCAATATTTGATGTGACCACCCTTTGCATTTAAAACAACATAATTTCTTCTAGGTACGTTTGCCCAAAGTCAGCTATTTTGTAGGCATATAGCAGGTGTATGATGAAACAATTACACCAAACAGGTTCTAATGATCATCAATTTAATATGTGGGTTGAAACGCAATCAGAAACTCTGAAACAGCTGTGATGGAGGAATAAAACTGGTCGAGGAACAGCCAAACTCAGCTAACAAGGTGAGGTCAAAAGTCATACACCATGACAAAACAGCAGAGCAACAAGACACAAAGTAGTTACACTGCATCAGCAAGGTCTCCTCCAGGCAGAAATTTCAAGGCAGGCAGGGGTTTCCAGATGTGCTGTCCAAGCTCTTTTGAAGATGGGCAAAGAAACAGGTAAGTTGAAAAGTTGAAGTCCATAGACACAGTGATCGGAAAAGGATGAAAGACACATCATGTTTCCCTTTGCAATTGGAAGATGTCCATCAGTGCCATCAGTCCATAATTGGCAGAAAACAGTGGGATATATATCTATATATCTATCTATATATCTATCTATCTATCTATCTATCTATCTCTCCCTCTCTCTCTCTCTCTCTCTCTCTCTCTATATATATATATATATATATATATATATATATATACTAGCAGGCGTGTGGCATGGCTTTGACCTGTGAGAAGCCTTGTTTTTTTTTCAACCCTTTCAGATCCAGGGTGGGATGCAACACATTGCATTGCAATGCATTGGATACTCAAATGGTTAAATTTTATTAAAAGTTTGACCTTGTGGTGGGTCCTGTTGCCCCCCAGCTACTGATCTCTCAGCCAATTCAAGGGAAAAAAGACACAAGCTCATCAAGTTCAACTTTTGCCTCATGATCCAGGGAAATATTAAAGGGATAGTAAACTCGAGAAAAAAGTATAGGCGAATTGATAGGTACAATTAAAAAATACTTACTGCCCTCATTCCCATCTCTCAAACTGTTATGGTTTGAGAGATATAGGAAAATAAAGGTCTCCGTTCTCTCCTACTTTTCATGCGTTCATGAGTTCCTGCTTCCGGGACCAGACGGCGGCTCTTCAGGAGCGCTGCCATCGACATATATAACTATAATTACTTCATTGGTATGGTCTACAATGTGTGCCTGGCTTGCAAGCACACATTGTAGACCATTCCTATGAAGTAATTATAGTTAGATATCCCGATATCAGCACTCCTGAAGAGCCGCCTAAAGTTGGGCGACTGGATTCTGCCTCTGACAGCTTTACAGCTCGTCAGGCAGAAAGGGGAGGGAATGGAGACCTTTATTTATTATATCTCTCAAACCATAATGGTTTGAGAGATGGGAATGAGGGCAGTAAGTATTTTTTAATTGTTTCAATTTGCCTATACTTTTTTCTCGAATTTATTATCCCTTTAATTATATAAGCTTTCCTGCTGCCAAATAAGTTAGTCTTTATCTGAACTTCCTGTTTTGTCTACTAATACACAGTATAACCCTGTATGTTCCCTCTTGAAAGAAAAGTATCTAATCTTCTTGTAAAGGTTTGTTTGACTCACAGACACAAAGTTAAGATAAAAACACAGTTTTATTAAATACAATAATACATAAAGAACCCTCACAGGTCCTGTAATATATATCATATAGGCCCACACAGGTCCAGCATATGTATAGGAGACAAGCAGTTTATGCTGACACGGGTCAGGCAGATGATAAGGATTCCAGGTTACAGCAATGCAAGAGTTAACGTTCATCAAGAAAGGAAAACAGTCCCATGTGTTCTGGCAACCTGCTGCTTCTAGAAGACGTCACAGATAGAGTCCACAGTATACTAGTCTACTGAAGTAATCAGGAGTGCTACCGGTGCTGACATGGAGGCAACAATAGCAACCGGTAATGACAGAGTGGAGCGGAACCAATGGCACTGTTCCGGTGCTATAACGGAGGCAACACTTGCAACCGGTTTTGACAGAGTGGAGCGTAACCAATGGCAATGTACCGGTGCTATAATGGAGGCAGCACTTGCAACCGGTAATGAAAGTGTGGAGAGGAACCAATGGCACTGTACCGGTGCTATAACGGAGGCAACACTTGCAACCGGTTTTGACAGAGTGGAGCGTAACCAATGACAATGTACCGGTGCTATAACGGAGGCAGCACTTGCAACCGGTTTTGTCAGAGTGGAGCGTAACCAATGGCAATGTACCGGTGGTATAACGGAGGCAACACTTGCAACCGGTTTAGACAGAGTGGAGCGTAACCAATGGCTGTATGCCAGTGCAATCACGGAGGCAACACTTGCAACTGGATTTTACAGAGTGGAGAGAACCAGTGCAGTATACCGGTGCAATCACGGAGGCAACACTTGCAACCGGTTTTGACAGAGTGGAGCAAACCAATGGCAGTATACCAGTGCAATTACGGAAGCAACACTTGCAACCGGTTATGACAGAGTGGAGCGGGACCAATGGCAGTATACCGGTTCTATAACGGAGGCAACACTTGCAACCGGTAGGACAGAGTGGAGCGTACCCAAAGCAATATACCGGTGCAATTACGGAGGCAACACTTGCAACCGGTTACGGAAAGGAGGACTAGGCCAAAGTCGCTCTGAGCAAAATGGAAGACAGGCAAACCTGTGGGGCAGAGGTGCCAAACCCAGTAAGGCACCGGAAGTCAGAATGTCGCCGAGGCGACCAGGACCACAATGGGAGACTGCCGGGTTGGAATCCAGGAGCAGGAACGTCAGCCAATCCGGGTCGGTACACGGGAGCAGGAACGTCAGCCAGGCCGGGTCGGTACACAGGAACAATACTGGAGAGTAGTCAGGCAGTTTGGGTCAGTACACAGGCGCAGGAACAGGAGAGTAGTCAAGCAAGCCAAGTCGGTACACTGGAAACCTCAATACAAACGTACAACTGGCACAGGAACACCACGAAAGGGCAGTGGGAAGGTGCAGGAGCACAGTATATAAAGGCAATACTGGGCGGGCTAAACACAGGGCAACCAATGGGGACCTCACGTTGGATAACTGACAGAAAAATAAAAACAAGGAATCACGGGCACAGTGATACTTCTCTTAAATGTATCCATTGTATGTGCCATTACCACATCCTTGGGCAAGTAGTTCCACAATTTAACAGACCTTACTGTAAAAAAAACTTCCTCTACTCAAACTGAAAACTCCTTTCCTCTCAAGGGGTAGTCACTGGTTATTTGGTCAGGCCTTGGAATGAATAGTGTACCAGAGAGATCCTTGTATTGACCTCTCATTTACTTTTACATTGTGACAATATCTCCAAAACTGCACTGCATGTTTGAGATGAGGTCATACCAATGATTTGTGTGGCAGACTTATGTTACCCACTCTTGCTTCAATACCTTTTTTTATGAAAGACATGACTTTGTTTGATTTTGCTACTGCTATTTGACAACTGTCACTGCTTCCAAGTTTATAGTTTACAAGGATTTCCAGGATTCTAGGAACAATCCCCCTAAAATTATTTCACTAAGTTCATAAGTAGCATTCTGATTTTTTTCCTTCCCAAATGCATGGCTTTACACTTTCCTACATTAAAGGGATAGTATTGCTAGATTTTTACAAAAATTAATATTGTAGACATTAAAACCAGGAATAGAAAGAGCTATCTCCCATCTCTCAAACTTTTATAATTTGAGAGATTGAAGCATGTAAAGTTCTGGTTTCCCAGAAGCCTGCCATTGGTGTTATTAGTTCCCAGAAAGTATTACACTAGGAGCGCCTCCTGTTTTTTCTTCTTTTTCTACTTTTAAGCTTCATGTTCAATTTGTTTGCCCAATCTGCCATTTTATGTAAATCCCTATATAGAGAACAAATATCCTTTTCTGGATGTATACCATTAGGACACAATGCTTTGTCAGTCTTGATTTTGTTTAGTCTTCCCATGACCTCTTCTTGTCTTAACCTGATATCTGATAATGGTATGGTTTTATTTGTTAATTTTGAGGCTCTACTACCATCTCTTGTTCTCTGGTATATATATTGATGCAAAGAAAATGTTTTGAACATCAACCTTTTCCTTATCCTTTTTAATCAACTCACCCATCTCATTTTTGAAAGGGCCATTGCTCTCCCTCTTAATGTTTTTGCTATATAGATGTATTTGAAAAACTTTTTGGGACTTGTCTTGCTCTTCCTTGCAATTCGAGTTTCATTATCTATTTTTGCTAACCAAATTGCCTTTTTGCAATATTTGTTGCGCTCCTTGTATTTCAAGAAATCATTTTCTGTTCCTTCAGACTTCAATAGTATAAATACCTTCACCATCTCATCTGCTTCGTTCCCTCCTGTGACAAGCAGGCCCCCTCCCATATCACCCTCCCATGTCACCCTGCACCCCCTTCTCTTTACAAGTTGTCAGACAGTTTATGTGTATTCTCTGTGAATGATGGGACTAGACTGGTGAAGGAGACAATGTAATTGTTGTTGTGGGGCTACCTGTGGGACACTGGGGCTAGATTCAGTGTCACAAAGTTTATATGTGGTTCTTTGGACACTAATGGGACACAATAGGACAATGCTGGGGGTCATACATTGTATGTGTGGTTATATGCCTACCAGTGGTATAAGGTTGGGTGTCAGACAATGTATGTGTCCTTCTATCTGTACCAGAGGGACAACGCTGGGTATCAGTGTGTATGTAGTTCTGTCGCTATCAGGGGGACAGTGGTAAAAGACTGGTGGTGATGCAGTGCTTGTGTGGTTCTATGACTACCAGTGGAACAAGGCTGGGTGTCAGACAGTGTATGAGTGATTATGTGGTTACCAGTGGATAGTAGAAAAGGCTGGTATGTTACACTGTTCTGTACCTACCATTGTACATTGGAACAAGGCTGGGGCGGCAGACAGTGTATGTGTGGTTCTGCGTCTATCAGTGGGAGAGTGGAACAAGTCTGGGGAAGCAGACTGTGTATGTGTAGTTATTGGACTACCAGTGAGACAGTGGAACAAGGCTCAGGTGTCAGACAGTGTATGTGTGGTTCTGTAGCTACCTTTGGGACAGTAGCAGAAGTCTGGGGTGGAAGACAGTGTATGTGTGGTTTTGCTTCTATCAATGAGAAAGTGGAACAAGTCTGGGGAAGCAGACTGTGCATGTGTGGTTTTTGGACTACCAGTGGGACAGTGGAACAAGGCTCAGTTGTAAGACAGTGCATGTGTCATTCTGTAGCTACCGGTGGGACATTAGAACATGGCTGGGGAAACACACAGTGTATATGTGGTTCTGGGACTACCAACGGGACAGTGGAACAAGGTTGGTGTGTCAGAAAGTGTATGTCTGGACAGTGTGCTACAGTCTGCGAGACTGTGTATGAGATACTGACTTTGTGTATCTCTGTGACAGTAGGGCTGCTGTACTAACAAAAATTGGGGCAACCCAGCTGTACCTTAGGGAACAAAAAAAATGACATTGATTTCAAGAAGGCTAGATAGGTCTCAGTCTCATTGCAATGTACTGTATACCTATCTAACATACAAAGGGGTTAAAATCCTCATTTCAAGCAATGAAATTGTTGGCTATTTTATGTCTCTTTCCTATGGTGCAGTTGCTTTGCTCCAGAATAGCAAAACTTCAGGAGAAAGACGACAATGATGTAGTAAAAGAGACATTTTAATGAGAGAAAAAAATATATATAATTAGATATACATAATTGCATATAGTCGAGGAAGCTGAAAAAGACACTGATTCATAATGTTCAACCTTTGCCAGAATGGGCAAAAGAAAATAAAAAATATATTGCTCTTAGCTAAAAGGGTATTTAATATTTTATGAAAGTATCCAACTACAAAGTCTCCCAAGGCAAATAAGTCTGTATCTTTAATGGGCTTACATTAAAGTGGAACTACCACTGCATAACAAGTTTATCTAAAATAACGCCCTATCTGGCAACTAACTGCTCAGTAGCGCTAGTCACCAGAATTATTATCTTATTAAATAGATTTCTTTTTTCTTCCCTGGCTGACAGGCAGGACGGATTGTGGACATCTTGCCATAGTGACGTCCGTGCGCCTGCGCTGTCAGTCCCTTCCTGAACCGGATGGCTCCTAGCTCCTAGAGCAGGCTGGGATTGACAGAACAGGAGCGTGGACGTCACTATGGCAAGATGTCCACGATCCGTCCTGCCTGTCAGCCGGGGAAGAAAAGAGAAATCTATTTAATAAGGTAATAATTCTGGCGACTAGCACTACTAAGCATCTAGTCGCCAGATGGCAAGTTATTTAAGATAAACTTGTTATGCGGTGGTAGTTCTGCTTTAAAAAATGCTTGCTTTTCATTTAATCTGCCTCCTTGGTATTTATTAAGCTATGTGGGTAAAGAATTCACCCGATAGTTATTTGTCATTGACCTTTAAAGGAAATTTAAAACCTGAATATATACCCCACCAACACCATTCTAAACAGCATCTAGCCCTGATGCAAGTGTCTCACCTTCTAAAAATCAATACTCATCCCGTTAGCCACCCAATCCATTTTGATATAGACAAACCTCATGTTGTTCTCGACACTAGTACTTCTGGGGCACTTAGTTGAGCTCACCTCACTGCACCTGAAAGTACCAATGACATGGAGGACAGAAAGGGGCTTCACTAACACTACCTAGAGAAATGTGGTAAGGTGAAGGTGCATCATGGTATTTTGGATATCTGTGGTTACCAGTGGGCATGGGAACCAGGCTGGGTTGGGCTCAATGTATATAGGGATCTGTGGCTGTGGGTTAGCGCAAGTTACCGCAAGTGGGACTCTGAGCACCAGTGGGCAGTGAAACAGCCTGGGGGGTTAGACATTTTATGTTGGGTTCTATGACGACCAGTGGAAAATGGAATCAGGGTGGGGGGTGGGCAGACAGTGTATTTGGACATCTTTGACTATCAGTAGGCAGCCAGGCTGACAGGCCAGAAGGTGTATGTGGGATCTGAGACTCTCAATGGGCTGGGGAAGTAGACTGCAGGGGGGTGTCACACAATGTATCTCAGGATCTGTAGCTACCAGTGGGAGTGGAACCTGGCTGCAGGGGTCAAACAGTGTATGTGGTGATCTGTGAATACCAGTGGGCAGTGAAATCAGGATGGGGTGAGGGGTCAGACAGTGTAAGTTGAGTTCTCTGACTACCATTGGGTGTGCAGTGGAACCAGGATGGGAGCGGGTCACACAGTGTATTTGGGGATCTGTGACTACCAGTGGGCAGTGGTACATGGCTGACGAGTCATAAGGTGTATGTGGGGATATGAGATCTGGGGGGTCAGACAATGAATGTCGGGATCTGAGGCTACCAGATGTAAGTGTTACAAGGCTGGAGGTGGGGGTCAGACAGTGTATATGTGGATCTATGAACTATGAGTACAACCAGGCCACAGGGGTCAGACAGTGTATTTGAGAATTTGTGACTACCAGTGGCTAGTGGAATCAGGCCGTGGGTCAGAAAGTTAATTTGAGGATCTGAGACTCTCAGTTGTCAGTGGAATCAGGCTTGGGTGGGGTCAGACAGTGCAAATGGAGATCTGTGATTAAGAGTGGGAAGTGCTACCAGGCTGGGGAGTCTGACAGTGTATGTTGGGATCTGTGATTACCATTGGGCAGTGGAACCAGACTGATGCCTCTGATGAAGTAATAAATATATTCTAAAATGCATAGGGCTATGATAATGTATTGAGCATTTATTTCTGTTTTTAATCTTAATATAAAATATTATTTATACACTTTTATACTGGGTCTTACAGCAGTTATTGTAGCTCATAAGTGTGAGCTTTTTTCCTTATTCTCCATATAAGTGTAATGGTATTTACCCCCTTATGTATTTGAATCTGAAAAGAGGAATGACAGGAGGTAAGAAGATTTGGAGGTGAAGTTCAAAGAAGCAGTGGTGAGTGCCCTGGACTGGTATCTGATCCGGTCAAATTGTGAATCCAAGAGGCAGCAGAGACATGTGAGTACCCATCGAAAAGTGAAAGGATTACTGGATATCCAATGTGGAATCAATGACTACACTGTTTTATATGTATATTTCTGATTCAAGTCCATCTGACAGCTTGAAGAAAAAACAGCATACTCCCATTGGAATAACAACAACATACACTGGATTTTTAATAACATTGCCTTTCTCAAACACTTCTGTATATGGGCCTTAGGAATATATCCTTTTAAACATATGCAGGACTATATATATCACCTATAATGCAAATATATATGAGATTAATTAGATGGTGAGCACTGAAATATTGTGTTTAAGAACTATACTGAGGGGTTTGGCCAGTGTTTATGTGGATCCGTGGAACAAAGATGGTAGGTCAGATAGTGTATGTGGGGATGTGACTAATAGTGGGCAGTTGAACAAGCTGGGATGTCACGCAATAAATGTGGGGTTCTGAAACTGACAGTGGAACAAAGCTGGGGTATATGGTTGGCTCTGTGACTACCAGTGGAACAAGGGTGGATGTCAGGCAATGTATGTGCAGTTCTGCGACTACCAGTGGACAGTAGAACAAGTCTGGGGTGACAGACTGTGTATGTGTGATTCTGTGAATATTAGTGGGCCCTTTATGTCCCAGCAGAGGTGGACATTGACATCACTGCACCAGCAAAAGAGGCATTATCTACCATTTAAAGAAAAAATAACCCTGTCTCCTCTATTCCACATCATCGCCAACCACCCCATCCACACAAATGGCTAACCCCTCTGTTGTCATGGAGGTTATCCATCACATTAATAAAGTCTCCATTTCTGATCTGATTAGGATGGAGATATGGGAGGCTAATGTTAATTCCTTAAGTATATAAATAAGGCCATATATTTAATTCATGTTTATTTTTTCAATAATAAGCCTTCCATTGCCAGGGCAGCTAAAGTTCATCGATTGCAAAAAATTAAATGGAAAAACTGCCTCCACTTTCGCTGCCACTAGAAATGAATACGCACAGACAAGGCTGAATAAACATACAGGGGATTCTTACTGCCCCTGTTCGTTCTGCATCAGATTCCGCTCCTCCACACTCTGTTCCTGTTCTCCTCTCCTCCTATATTTCACGGGATCAATGTCAATCAGAATAGTAGGAGGAAACTCGTATGTATCCAAAAGGTGATGAAATATCAAAAATCAGCTGCTGCTCCAGAAGTTGTATTGTACCAAAAGTAGATTTATTCAAACAAATGATAAAAACCTATTAAAAAACGTTTCGCAGCGGTCCATGCTGCTTCTTCAGCTTATATAGGTAAAGTAATCTTTTTCGACATTGATTCTGTGGAATATAGAAAGAGAGGAGAACTGGAACAGAGCGTGGAGGAGTAGAATCTGATGCAGACCGAACAGGGGCAGTAAGAATCCCCTGTATGTTTATTCAGCTTTTTCTGTACATATGTACTGACATAGCAATACATAAATGTGAGTGCAACAGATACCATACTATACATTGTTTCAGTATTGTGTTGATAAGGCACTATTGGCGCCTCTTGTGTGTTCTGTTTATTGTTAAGTCACAATATGTGACCTCTTCCACTATCCATCAACAACCAGTTAAAGAGGTCACATATCACCAATGGA
Organism: Rhinophrynus dorsalis; assembly: GCA_037306005.1. Classification (NCBI taxonomy): domain Eukaryota; kingdom Metazoa; phylum Chordata; class Amphibia; order Anura; family Rhinophrynidae; genus Rhinophrynus; species Rhinophrynus dorsalis. The sequence continues at coordinate 271,588,968 of CM074722.1, read as the reverse complement.
AGCATGGGAAATATTTATGATTAGTTGTATAAAGACAATTCCTTTAATTTCATTTTTTTCACAGTAGTCTGGGAAACAGCCTAGGGAGATTAGGATGGGGGAGTATTTTTTATTTATTTATAAATATCCAGTGGCAGCAAAAGTTGTAGCAGGTTTTTATTTCATTTTATGTTTGTGGTCAGGGTTTATGGCAGGGAAAGGGGCAGTGAATGATAAGGTGTGGCAAAAACCAAGGTAATTGAAACCTAGATGCGGCAGGTAGCAGTAAGCCTGATTAGAGGGCAAAAAGGAAAAGGGCATGAAATGGCAAGTGTGAGTGACTATATTAGTGTGCTAAAGAGGAAAGAAATAATTGCATTTCATGCTTTGGATCAGGAATATACTTGGCAAAGCAGGAGGGGTCTAGTTCCTGAATGATGTGAGCAGGGATTGTATTCTTAGTTGTGGAGGATGATGCTCCTATTTTAAATGAGTGGCCTGAATATAAGTTGGGGCTGAGGTGCAGACTTGATAGGGTTCTAATGTATTTTATAAAGTAGGAAGTTCTCAGAGGACCAAATGCAAAAGAGAGCTAGAGTTGAGTTGTTTGGCCAAAAAGGAAAAGAACATGTTAAGTATGGTGACTGGGCTCCATTTATCTTGAGTTAGGTAGAAGGAAATGTCAATGCCATATGGAGTATTGTGCCAGATGAACGAAGAAAAATATATGCTGCTTGGTGGGTTTTTTTTTTTATAAGGGGTGTTGTTAGTGGAGACAGAATATTTACTGGGTCTGAGAAACTCAAAGAAGGCCAAGTGCACAGATGCTAGTAAGATGGTGTAGTGTGGTGCTTTGAGGGGTTGGAGACAAGAGGCCTGATGGTTCCTAAAATATTACAATCAAATGGAAAATATGAATGAGCTGGAAAGTGAATTCCCTGTGTTTCCTAAGGCCAATGTTCTCTGAACCATTCATTCCTGAAAATGGTTGCAAAACCAAGAGTGGAAGAGGAGTCTGATAATACTTGAGGGAAGGATGTTTTAAACAAAATGGTGTGGCCAAACCAGTGCTTGAAGAAATTTGCCCACATGGGTGTGAGAGAGAGTTTCTCTTGGGGTAAGAATTCTTCCATAGTAATGGAGATGAGATGTATGCCCAGGAAATCTATGGGGAGGAGGGCCCGTTTGGTTTTAACGTGCTATAGAATGTTGAGCTCTGCGAAGAGAGAGTGGAGTCTGGGGAGGCTGAAGGGGAAGGGGGTTTAGAAGCGGAGAAAGTTGTTGAGGTAATGGATTGCTGACTGGCACCAGGAGAGTTTCTTCAAATGTGTAAAAGATTGCCACTCATGGAACCAAAAGTGAGCCTGAGTGCAAAATAATAAGAGTACCTCCATTTGATATCATTCAGATGTCATAAGGATAGGTGGATTGGCAATAGTTTGAAAGTGCTGACAATGACAACTTTGGAGAACCAAGCACCTAGGCTGAAAATGATGAGTGATACACCCTAATCTATCTTGTTTGCAAGGAGCTGATCAATGGCTGAGAGGTCGCTGGAAGCAGATATGAGGTTGGGACATTTGAAAGTATCTGTGGGGCTGATGACAAGGCATATGTGGAAAAAGTAAGAATAAGAGACAGGAAGATTGATAGATGATAGTCATAATTTAGTTTTTTGGGGCAAATTTAACTAGAGTGAGCCTTACTGTAGAGGGCAGAAATGTATAAAAGACACTAAAATCCATAGAAACAACCTTTTGCCTTGAAGATGTAGCAATAAATAAATGGATGGGTCTACCTAATTTGTTCAAGAGGGGAGGGTTGTGAGTGGTAATGAGGGAGGTGAGGACAAAGGGAGAGTTAGGCTGAGAAATAATTACAGTAAAGCACTGTGGTGGGAGGTCAGAGGTAGGAAGAATTAGAGATGACTGACACTGTTGATTTACTGCCTATAGAATGTTTTCTATTCAGAATGCTCTAAACCATGATGAAAATAAATTGGGATAGGGCTGCTTCTTTCTGAGAAAAAATGTTGGTAGTCATAGAAGTTGGTATTCTCATAACATTATCCTAAGTTGACTACCAGGAAAGAGATGTTGGACTAGATTCTGCCTTCAGTGTGTGAGTGTGCAGAATAAAGAATGTACCTACAGGGCTAGGACAAATTACAGTATAGAGAGGGTGTGAATCAGGTTAGGTGTTAAGCTTTCAGGGTGACTGAGACGTCAGTGTAAGAAACTGTCTTGTTCTCTGTGATGTCTTGGGAGTCTAAGAGTAGATAGAAAAAGTTATCCTTGCCCTCTATGATGTCCCTGCTTATATGGTTATGGACTAGGTGGGCAGGTGCAGGTTTACAGTCATAAACCTGGGTTAACAGCAGATAGAGGAACCAAAGTGGCTGTAATCAATGGATGTGTATGGTTTTCCAGTTTGTACAGATGGGACTGACTATCAGAGACAGAAGAGGTGAATTTAGTAAAGGGTTGGTGAATCTGGAAAAGTTGAGATTGCTCAGGAAAGATGAGTGGTAGGTAATGGTGAGGTAGGGAAAGTGGTTGGGTGCATACCTGGGTAATGGGTGGGTGAAGGGTGAAGCAGAGGTGGTAACTTCCTTTAACAGCCAAATAAGCCTTTTCCCAAGGCTCAGTAGACCTGAAGCACAAATATCATCTTGCTACAATGTAATAGTTGTGCTTTTATTTATGTATGTATTGTATGTCGCAACAAATTCTGGATATATACTGTTCAAAATGGAATAGCAAGAGTAAGTAAAAAAAGTGTTTTACCCACTGGGGCTAAGATTCAATTCCAGCCATCAACATTTGCTGAATGTGTATATTTCTAGCTGTTTACTTTTGCAATTTCATTCTGACCAAAGGGTCAGTATTGAATTGCTGAATTTTTATTTAGCCCAAAAATCCTTTTGGAGAGTAGATGAACATTCCAAAATGACCCCAAAATGAGGCATGGGGAAGTCCAAGCAAATCAGCAGAAGATCAGTTGCTTTCCTTACGTAGACTCAGGTAAGGGAAACTGCTCCCCTGTCTGATATTCCATTTCCCAAGCATTTTTCCCAAATCCCTGCCACCCACGACTAATACCGCTGTTGTTGGATTGCAATAAAAAGCCCCTCTCCTCCTCCACCACACACACCATCTCATCCAGACATATGGTTAACCCAAAAATCCCTCTTTGGAATCCTTTCGGAGAGCTAAAGAAAAATCCAAAAAGACTCCAGAGTGAGGCTAGAAGGGAACATCAAGGAGATTATCTACTTGCCTTGGGCTGGATCAGGTAGGGGAAACTGGGGGGGGGGGGGCGTGATTCCCCCTAGTCCCCTTCCTGATGCCCGTTGTGCCTGAGCACCCTTCCCATTTCTCTGTCACCCACAGTTAACCCCTCAGTTTTTGGATTACAGCAATCTTGCTACTTCAGCAACAGAAGGGTTAAAACAAGTGCCTTCCCCACAGTCACATAAGTTCCCCTCAACCCCTCTAATGCTAGGAAGCTTGAACCACAATGTAATGCATTGAAAACTATCTCGCATCGTTGGGGTTAACTGCCCAAAAAAATAAAATAAATGGACACTACCCTGCAACCCCTACTAGCCAAACTGGACCCATCATTAACCACTCCATTGCTGTATTGGCTAGGAATACATTGCAATGAATTTGTTCCAGGCGGTACAGCAATGGAGGGTGTTTACCATAAGAAATCTAAGGCCAAAATGGCATTAAAGAAATGTTTTGGAGGATAATGTTATCCCCCAGTCTTTTCATACAGAGCAGATCAGTATGGAGAGTGTTCAAATAATAAAAGGGGTCTTGGGATTCCAAAGCAACTTTTTTTGTTGAAAATTAGGGCACTTTTGTTTCCTTCACCTAATTAAATGAAAAAAAGGAGCATATTCAACCCACTTGTTTAAGTTAAAGGGGAACTACCACCCCACACAATCTACATCTTCACTAGCTCCCCATCTGGCGACTAGCTGCTTAGTAGCGCTAGTCGCCAGAATTTTTACCTCATTTAATAGATTTCTACTCTCTTCCATGGACGACAGGCAGGATGTAGCGCGGACATCTTGTCATTGTGACATCCGAGCTCCTGCGCTGTCATTCCCAACCGGGTCTAGGAGGCATTGCTAGGAGCCATTTGGCTCCGACTGGGACTGACAGCGCAGGCGTCAATGGAAACATGTCCGCGCTCCGTCCTGCCTGTCGCCCATGGAAGAGAGGAGAAACCTATTAAATGAGGCGACTAGCCCTACTAAGCAGCTAGTCACCAGATGGGGACTTAGTGAAAGTAAAGATTGTGTGGGGTGGTAGTTGCCCTTTAAAATAATATGGGGTAAATATACTCCATATTAATGCATAAAAAACCCTAACAAAAAAAATCTCCAAATAAAAGCAACATGGACCTGTGGATCCCGTATTGAATCATGCACTGTCCAAGTAAAAAAAATTGATACTAGGTCTGGAGCCCCTACCTCTGTTTTTAAAAAAATGAATACGGATCCAGAGCCCAATATTAATTTAATGAAACACTATGAACAATAGATTGAAAAAAAAGGTGACATTTACTTACCAATATTAGTTTTCCCTCTGTGTCCTTCCACGGCATAGACTGTGGGTAATTGGCCCCGCCTTCCAGCAGATAGGACCAATGTAAAACTTTAAAAGTTGTCAGCTTCCTCCCCTGGTCAGTTGCACAGGTGTCCAAGCTGAAAGATACAGAACGTTAGAAATAGCCAGGATAATATAACAAGGCAAATAAGATGTCTTCAAGACAACTGGCAACTATACCATTACCAAATTAGTAACCAAATGAAGGGTTGTGTGGAAGGACAGAGGAAAAACAAATATCGGTGAGCAAATTTCACCTTTTCCTCTGTGTCCAATCCACGGCATAGACTGTAGTACTTACCAGAGCAGTACCTCAGCAATTCGGAGGGCTAGGTTAAGGTTTCAGATGGAAATGGCTGCTTCAAGCAGCTTCCTTCTGAATTTTGCATCCTCTGATGCCTGGAGATCCAGTCTGTAGTGTTTAATAAACATAGAGACTGACGATCAGGTGTCAGCTCTGCAAATATCTTCAGGTGATGCTAAGGCCTTCTGCGCCCATTAAGTCGCTATTGCTCTGGTTGAACGGGCCTTGATTCCTGGAGGAGGATCCAGGTTGGTGGAGTCATAGGCTAGCTTTATGCAGTCTCTAATCCATCGAGCGATGGAAGGTTTGGAAGCTGCCAAGCCTTTGAACTTTCCACAAAAGTGGACAAACAAGGTATCTGTCTTATGGAATAATTGAGTTCTAGTAATATACATCTGGAGGCAGTGAATAAAGTCCAGATTATGCAGCCTCTTCTCATTCTCATGAGAAGGATTTCGACAAGAGGATGGTAGCACAATCTCCTGATTAAGGTGAAATTGGGAGACTACCTTAGAGCGAAAGGAGAGTTTTGGTCGAAGAACAACCTTGTTGTGATGAAAAATCTGGAATAGAGGATCTGAGATCAGTGCCTGAAGTTCACTCACGTGTCTAGCCAAGGTTATGACCGTAAGAAACACTGTTTTAAGGGTGAGATGTTTCAGAGACACTTCTTCCAGAGGCTCAAAGTAAGGATGTGAGGCAAGCTGCTGAAACACAATATTCAGGTCCCAAGGAGGGATAATTTCCATGGATGGTGGGTTTGATCTTTGAAACAGACTGAATATATCTCTTTATGAGGTAATGATCGGCAAGTGGAGTGGCCAATACCACTGAGATTGTGGATAGTTGGACCTTTTGAAAGACGCAGGTTTTAACCCCTTCTGAAATCCAGACTGAGGAAAATCTAGAATTTTGGGGGCAGAGATGGATGTTCAATCCAAGTTCTGAGATGTGCACCATCTGCGAAAGGTGGACCATACCCTATAATAAATTTTAGAAGAGGATGGCTTCCTGCCTCACAAGATCTCTCGATGACCGCTTCCGATGTACCCTGTAGTCTTAGGGATTCCCATTCAGCCTCCAGGCCTTTAGCTGGAAGAAGCGTGGATCTGGATGGAGAAGAGGACCTTGCACTAGGAGGTCCAGAATGTCTGGTAGCGTGATGGGTTCCCTGATGGACATTTGTAGTACATCTGTGTACCACAGTTTCCTTGGCCAATTCGGTGCAATTAGAATTACCTCTGATCTGTCTTTTCTGATCTTGCGGACCACCTCCATCAGCAAGGGCAGAGGAGGAAATAGATATGCCAGCGGAAACGTCCATGGTACCCTTAGCGTGTTCTGAGCCATGAACTGAGGCTTGTGCCAATGGGATAGGTAAGTCTGACACTGTCTGTTTTCTGCTGTTTCCATCTGGTCTTCTACAGGTTCCTTCTCATTAATTGGAATACTTCTCTGGTGAAACTCCATTCTCCTGGATCCAACTTTTGTCAACTCAGGAAGTCTGCCTGTGTGTTTAGATTACCTGATAGGAAGATTGCAGTTAATGTCAGGAGGTTCTTTTCCACTCAGTACTGCACTGGAACACCACGAAAGGGCAACTGAAGTGGTGTCCAAGCAGTTTAAATACTGATTGCTCCACCTCTGAGAGGTGGAGCAATAATGTACTGTGCCATTAAGAAAGCCTGGTTGCAACGTCATCAGGGAATCCCTGTGACACACGCCCGACTCACAGATGCTGCAGGAGCCAACAGGGGGAGCAGTAAGGAGACCGGTCTCCCAGACATGTACGAGGGTGCACCGGTTCTCCTGATCATGCAGAGCGCGACAACCCCGCGAGGATGCTACTAGGGACCGGCTGCTCACTGGGTAACCGTGGCCGTCCTTAGAAAGGTAAGCGGAACGCTTACAAGGACCTAATCCATAAAACAGATGTAATAGACAATGATGATGCTTTTGCCAAAAGATGAATATTATCCAAAGACGCATCACAAGAGTAGCTGATTGCGTCTTTGATAATACCCAATTCCTTCAGGATGCGGCTTCTGTAAACCGAGGATTCCACTTGCACTTCAATTTCAGAAATCCATATGTGTATGGTGCAAAATATGGAGGCCATTGCTGCAGCAGTTTTTAAATTCTGTCCAATTGTGGCAAACTGCTTCTTTAAGACACAGTCTGCCCGCTTATTCATAGGGTCCCGGAGGGAAATGCCATCCTCCAGTAGGATAATTCTTCTTCTAGACATCTGGGTAATTGCAGTGTCTACCTTGGGAGGGGTATACCAAGCAGCGGTATCGTCTTCCCCAAACGGGTACATCTGCTGAAATCGTCTGAAAACCGAGCAGCTCTTTTCTCCTTGTTTCCACTCTGACCTGATGATATCCTGAATAGAGCTGTGGACTGGCGTTTGGGAGCTGGATTTTTTATACCCCACAAATGCTGTATCCACAATGTTAAGATCTTTTTGAACCTCTGACAAACCTAATGATTTTGTCATGGCTTTAACTAGGCCATCCATCTTCTCTAAGGAGAAACTGCCGCTATCATCTGTTATTTCTCTTTCTTCAGCCGAGGAGACTCCTGATTCCAGATCAATGAAGCTTTCATCCATCCCTAGGGGGTCCTTCTTCAGGGTCTGACTGTCTTGGATGTTTCCTTGCAGATTCCTGCATGCCCATGCTTCCTCTCTGCTAAGGGGTTCTGTCTGTCTTCTGAGGACCTTGTTCTGAACTCTCTCAGTGGATCAGCGATTAACCTGATTTGCTCTGCTGCAGCTGGGAAGCTTACTGGAGCCACTGAGTACCAGATTAGTGCAGTGCAACATTGTTCCCTCTCTACTCACCCCTTTCACTCTTACCATCAGGCTACTGAAGGGTTGTCATGGGCCCTGGGCCTAGCCGTCATCACATGGCTGCCAGGCACATCCTTACCCTGTAAATAGCCCTTTCCCCTTTTACTTTACTGAGTGAGTCTTAGTTCTGTCCCTCATCCCATTAATCTTTTATGTTTTATTTTCATTGCTCCCCTCATACACCTTCCCTTTAGCCTCTGGGACCTAGGGCCAGCCTCTACTACTCTATCTTTTGCCCATGCCAGGGCTGGAGCCCTGTTTGGTGTTCTCTAATCTGTCCCTGTGGGGCAACATTCTGTGTACACCAACCTACCTATAACTGGCCATCGTGGTTCTTGGCAACTGCAGTATTGTGGAGTGGTTTGGGCCTTACCTGGGGCCGATTTCAAGCGTGCACCTATCATCACCTCGATACCTCCCCAGGTCCTTGGAAATACGCTAAATCCACAGGCCTCCCAACACCATATCATTGGGCATTGGAGCTGTTCATCCCATCTTCCTCACCTCCAGGACTTGACACCTGTTCCCGCCCTGAGTAGATAAGTGGGCGCAGAGGCAGTATTGCATATCACGTGTCTGATCTTGTTGGAGGATCCTCTTCCTAGCTGACAAGTGAAGGCTGATACCAGTCACAACTTCATAAAGAAGTGCCAACTAGCTGGAACCTGTCCTTGCTCTCCCACGCTAAGGGCTCCCATTTGGCTGGAAGGAGAGGTCACTGTGTTTTTTTCTTTAACAGCTTTGTTTACTCACGCTAGATCTCTGAGTCCAATGATTACTAATAGCCACTGGTCCCTATTGCACTATACGTATCCTCACTTTCTTATTATCCTTAGTCGACTCACTCTCCCATCTTTTGATAGTTGTTATTTTTGAATGCCACTCACAGTTTCACTCACTACCCTCCATTCTCAGGGATTAGTTGACCATATTAATGGGGGGCTTGTCCATAGAATCCTGCCTGCATTTGAGCCTCTTTGTATCATTTTTCAGTACATGTCCTCATCAGCTAGAATGATCATGAGCAGACAAAATCCCACTGCAAAACACCTAGGGATTTGGATGATTTCTTTGCAAGAGCTGAGGCTCCATCTCTGAGACCTCAAGTTCTTGAGCCTTCTTCTTCTCCAAAGATGTTGGGAAAGGTGGACAGAGCTAAGTGCTTATTACATTTCAGTTACTGTATTTTACATTTTTAGTGGTTGGGTTGTATGTTATTTTACTTCACCAGTTATATATATGGTATTATGATGTTCTGATATGTTTGAATACACTATTAATATTTCACTGTATTTTAATTAGTGTGGGCGTGTGGGTACTACACATTTTATTGATATACATAGTATTTATGTTGTTATTATCTTGCATCTGAATTCAGTCTGTGGCATTTTCACCAATCCTCTTCCACAATACCTTGAGCTCTATTTTGGTGTGGGTTTTTGGTATATAAAATCTCAGATCTTGACTGTTCACATTCCAGCCCTGGCCAAGAAAACTTTTAGCTCTCAATTTCGATTTTCACTGGCCTCGAGAACAGTTTAAGTACCTTGGTATCCAGCTCACAGTGTCTTATTCAAACTTATAGTCGACCAATTACCTCCCATCATTTTCAAGCCCTTAGGCAAGATCTAGCAAAATGGCGCACTTACAACATTTTGTTAGAGGGCTCCATTAACTCAATAAAGATGATCTTCTGCTTCGACTGCTCTACTTCTTCAGAGTTCTTTCCTTACTGATATCTTTAGGTGAGCTTCACACCCTTCAATCCCACATCACGAGATTCATCTGGTAGAGGGTTTGCCAAGGGTATCCTATCAAAGCCCAAAGCCCATGGAGGACTGGATCTTCCCCACCTCTATTCTTACTTTGTGGCAAAGCTTGGTGAGCTCCTCCACTGTCACGACACCCGGAAGGACTTCATCTATCGAAAGAATATCTACTGATCACTTCTATCACATCGATACTTGCCACTCCCAAGCCATGATGGTTCCTTTTGGGCCTTCACCCTTTGGACCTACCTGGCTCCGGATCTTGGTTAGCATCCCATGTCCTCCTAGCTGCCAGAAATGCCTTGGCCTCAAATTGGAGGCAGCCATACCTCCTGGATCAACAGGCTGTAGTCCGAGGCATTTGGAAGATTTACACTATGGAGAGGTTGACTTCCCTTCTCTCGGGCTCCCAGGCTCAGTTCTTCCAAGTCTGGGAATCATGGCTTCCCTTTAATGCTGCTTTACAGTCTCCGGACTGAGCCTCCAGTGGGCTCTTCATAGTCCCCCATCTCACTGGCCTGTTGGGCCCTCCTGGACTAAACAATCACTTTGCCCTTCAAGTTTCCTCTCCTCAGTCCCCTGTTCTCCCCTTTCTTACCTGCCTTACTTATTACTTTTTTTCTTCATAGTGCCACCACAACCACCGCACTTGATTGCTATCTAGATTTTCTTAACCATTCTCCTACCCTCTCAGGTTTGCTCGCAGACATAACACATACAAATCCTGCCATGTTATTTTTATTCCATGAGCTAAAAACAGTTCCTATTTGTATTGTGCATCTTGTGAACCTTACTGTAACTCGATTTACATTTGTATGCTACCATTGCCTACTTAACATTAACATTTGTATGTTGATATTGCCTAATTTATTACACTGCACTGCTCTACTCTCATGTCTGAGATTTGTTGTCACTGACATACGCTTGTTACCCCTGAAGTCTTCCTTTTCCCTCCCTTCCACCTATCTCTTCTGTATCCCACACCCCTGTTATTGGAAAACTTCAATAAAATGTAAGTAATATAAAAATATACCCTTCTGCTGTTAGGGATCTGTGCAGGTCATGCATGCAGGTAAAACTATACATTTTTGGCATTTTTGTACACAGAGTTCAGGGCTTTTACAAATGATTGAAACTTTCATGACCAACTTAAACATTTTTGATATATTACTGTGCAATATTAGAAAACGAAGTAATGTTTTACTTTTTTTGCATTTATTACAATACCTGGGAACTCTCTGGATCTGCTCCGGAGACTCTGGTTTTCAAACTGAATTACTGATTCTCCTCCCCCTTCCCTCCCTCCTCTTCTCCTTTGTTCCCTGTTCTCCCACTTTCCACCCACTTCCTGACCATTTTATAACACGTGAAAAGTAAGCCCCATCCACCTGATTAAGTCCCACTCCTTTTATGACTTGATTCACATCATAGACATCCCCTGCCAGAGTCGGCCCTTAAATGGGTCCTGGTGGGTCCATGAGACCCAGACAGAACTATAACAGAGGCAGCAATTTGACGCCCCAAGGCATGTTCTTTTGGGTACCAGTAAGAGTTTGGTGTGCTGAATGCACTCCGGACACTGTCAGGAGTTATAATCTAACTGCTGCAGCTGGACAGCCACGTGTTACCCACCCTTGTCCCACACACAGCAGCAAGGGGAAGCATGTAAGTTGTGATCCCGCAACACAAGAAAGAGGGAGGAAAAACACAAGGACATGCCCAAGTGCAGATCAATGTGATTCTCAAAACCACCACCTCGTTTAACACCCCATGAATGGATACTCACTAAATGCATAGACTGTCAGACACATATATGTATTCCTGACCCAGAAACAGTACACATTTGAATTCCACAATGAAAGATCAGGGCTACATCTCCTCAATACTTGTCCTCCCCAGATGGACAAAGAATACCAATATACAAAAGAAAAAGAGGGGGCACCCAGTAGTATAACTGTATTCAACTGAATAATCTCAGATGTACTCACATATAGCTGTGGTCAGCAAAGAGATATCCCAAGCTGACAAACTGGCATGTGAAGAATTCTCACCATCTCCACTCTGTGTATCCACAGGATAAACAGCTGCTGTTCTTGTTCCACAAATGAACAAGGTGAGGTTTATTTGTCAGCTTGGGATATCTCTTTGCTGACTACAGCTATATGCAAGTACATTTAAGGTTATTTAATTGAATACAGTTTCATGGCAGCATTACACGATTGGGCGCCCCCCCCCACACCTTTTTCTTTTGTATATTGGTATAAGTTGTGATCACTCTCCATTCCCAGCAATAACAAGCAGTGTTTTGGTGTAGACTCGTGTGTGCTGTGCTGTCATGAGACAATCCTGCAGCTTGCACTGATCCCAGACCACATGCCAGGGGTGCTGGGCAGCGCCATTGATAATCCGAGGCCATGGTAAGCAAAGCCTCTCGTAGGTTTTATCATGGGCAGAGAAGGACAATAACACTGAAATATGTTTTTATCAATATCACAATATCCGCAGCATATACTAGCATAAATTATCAACTCGGGGGCAACAAAAACTAAGGGACGAAGTTCCAAGGTATGTTTATGACATCATAGTTTGACATGCAAAGCAAAATTTAATTCAGGTGAGACACCATGCAAAAGCTCAATTTGTTCTGAAAAAACAGTAAATAGTATTTCATATCTAACTACAAATGTACCTATTGGAATCATAACTAAACAGATGGAAAGCAAAAATACTTAAAATGTGTCTAGCCTACAGTGTCTAAGAAATAGCCCAAAACCCTGGAATTCAAAGGGTTAAACTCTTCCTCCACAGGGGTTCATGGTTGGTTTGGAAGACTCAGGAGCAGCCGTAGACTGCCGGAGTAGGTAAACGAAGGTGATGTAAAGCCATTGCTCTTGCAATATTAACTGCTGCTGGAAACAAAAACTCTACTTCTAAAGAGTAAGGGCTTGCTTTGGTCAATAAATGAGCATGTAAAACGTTTCCTATTTAAATCTACTTCCTTACGTGAACCATGAGACATCTGGGATTACTCCAATGCTCACTAAGCTTTTTAAATGAAATAACAGTTGACTTCTGTTCCCCATAACCTAGATTCAGTATCATGTCTTCAGGGCCGGATTTCCCATAAGGCAGAGTAGGCATCTAACCTACAGGCGCACCCCACAGAGGGGCGCCTGTCATTGAAATAAAAAAAAAAAGAATTATATATTTTTGTTCACATCGCTGCGCGCTGTGCACAGTAACAACCAGCCCACCGCATGGTAAGGTCCGTGCCTTCTTTGGCTCAGACAGAAGGCATAGACCTGTAGCTGCTGTTGCTCCCTCGTCGGCTCTAATGCAGAGCGGTGGGAGATGACATCGTCTCCTAGCTCTCTGCATCCCTAAAGAGACCGCACGGGAGCAACAGCAGCTACAGAAAGAGGCACAGACATCTGCTGCTGGACCACCAGGGAAGTAGGAAACGTATGCGGGAGGCAAAGTGGGGGAAATGTGAAGATGATGTGGGCAATGTGGAGCTGATGGCAATGTGAGAGCAAGCTGGAGCTGATATAGTGGCAATGTGGAGATGATGGGGGTAATGTGAGGGCAAGCTGGAGCTGATGGGGCAATGTGGAGATGATGGGGGCAAGTTGGAGCTAATGGGGGCAATGTGATGGCAATATGGAGCTGATGGGGGGATAAGTTGGAGCTGATGGCAATATGGAGCTGATGGGGGCAATGTGAGGGCTATATGGATATGGGGGGTAATGTGGAGATTTGGAGCCTTGTGGAGGTGTCCAGTGGAGATGGCAAATGGGGGGGGGGGCGCTCCAGATTTCTGTGCATACAGGCTGCTGAGATGTAAATCCGGCCCTGCATGTCTTTCTGTCCAGTCATTAATGCATTTCTAGATTTGTTTATACAAAAAGAATAAGAGCAAATATGTGAACTGCAATACTGAAGAAGCCCACCAGGGGTCACGCTCATGTAAGAAATGCAGGAATAAATAAAACATTTAGTTGAATGAGCCAGGAACAAAACAAATAGTGAAAACAAGAAAATTTAAAACTATACAACCTGGAGTTATACATGTGTCTGCACTTGAGAAAAACTAGCTTGATGCTAAAGGGGAAATTTAATCTAGGAATAAGTGACTCTTAATTTGTTTAACAGAAGGACTTACCTAAGCAGGTGTCCTCCCAAAAGCAATCAGGTATCACTACATACTGTTTTTTTTAGCTGTTTTAGATCTCTTGTAGTTCCCTGCAAATACCTTGTTTAAAAACTGATAACAATGTATATCCCTTATGATCCATTATTGTCTGCTGTAGCCTGTTGTTTTCTTTTAGTACCTTGAACAATAGAAATCATTATATATAGGAGACTGAAGATATAATGCAACAATAAATAGAGATACTAGTAGTGTGGGACGTTGTTGCCCATCTCTACATTTGTTTTTTATCCTTGAATTCAGTTATATAAACTGGAATTCCAGTAAAAGTGGCATGCCAATGCCCATGCAAGAAGATGCAGGGTGAAAGGAGAGATATTGCACTGTGGAGAGAGGAAGCACGCAATGCATTATGTTAGCCCAGTGCTCATCTATTGCTTTCAGAAAATGACCCATTGTGTTGGCCGGACTCTTAAAGTGATAGTAATGTTTCACAAAAACAGCAGCTCCAATTAATCTTCATAGTATTTGAGCCATAGAGAGTGTTATTTCAATACTGTCAGAGTTGTAGTTCAAGAGTAATTGAATGATAAAGTTTCCCCCTCCCGCCCCTTTTACCTAGTGTAAGCTGCCTCTCCTCAGATGTGGAATCCAGTCCATAGACCAGACAACTCACATCAAGGGTCAATATTCTACTGTGAGAAAAATGAAAACCCTGCCCCCTTGACAGGTTTTTCAGCTTTTTCCCTTATCTTAATCGAAGATTATGCCTCTCTGCAATCTACCTGGACACACCCTGCTGCCCTGACCTGAGCAGTGTTACATCAGTAAAAGGGGTGTGAGGGGGATACTTTATCATTCAATTACTCTGGAACTACAACTCTGGCAGAATTGAAATAACACTCTCCAAGGCCCAAATACTATGATGATTAATTAGAGCTGCTTTTATTATGAAACATTACTATCCCTTTAAGGACCAAAGTCGTGTGCAACACATTGATAGGCATTGTCGTACACCCCTCTGGTCCATTGCAGGTTAACCCCTTAGTGACAGCTGTGTGCGTACGCGGTTGTCACCTTAACGCCCGGCTAACATTTTTTTATTTTTTTATAAAAGATTCCGGAGTCTCTGAATGGCGGGCAGCCGCACAGAGACCCGGACTTCTGGGACTTACCAGGTACGTCCTCTGTCACTCTGCTGAGCAGTGTTACATCAGTAAAGGGGGCGGGAGGAGGATACTTTATCATTCAATTACTCTTGAACTACAACTCTGACAGATTTGAAATAACACTCTCCAATACCCAAATACTATGATGATTAATTAGAGCTGCTTTTATTATGAAACATTACTATCCCTTTAAGTGCATGCAAGAGCAGGACAGGCTAAAGGAAAGCAAGAGAAGGCTCCATCAGTGATCGAGAACACAGGGCCAGACTGGCCTACCGGGATACCGGGAAAATTCCAGGTAGGCCGCCTGCACTGGGCTTCCCTGGTGCCTTCAATGACAACACTGTTGTGATGTGCCAATTCCGCGGTCGCAAGGTGGCAGGACCATGAGAAGATAGATCATTTGAAGAAGGACGGCTGGGCCACTGGATCCAGGCCGTGTCTACTATAGTGGACTGTGTCAGACTGTCAGTGCAGTGGAGGCAGGCCAAGGCCAGATCTAGACCCAGTGACGTGAGTGTGTGACATCAGACGCAGGATACACAGCGTTGTGATGAAGATCACTGCGTGACTGCGTCTGCGCACCAGGCCACCCGTACCTAAGTTAAGCATTGTCTGCAGAGACAGACAGTGACACCATCCTGACCAAGATAGAGCTTGCTGAGCGGTAGCGGAGGCTGGAGGCAGAAGAGCGAGACAGTGTCAGCAGACTCAGACTGTTTGCAGACACGACAGGCAAGAGGGGGAAAGGAATTGGGGAAACTGTAACAGCATGCAGCCTACCAGGCAAAAAGGGGAGAGAATGATGAGATCATCAAGAGGGGGAGAATTAGGCAAAGGGCATTGGGGATCAAGAGAGGCATGAGGGGGCATCAAGAATGGGTGAAATAGGCAGAGGGTGGTCAAGAGGGAGAAAAAGAGAGAGGGGGAATTGCCTTGGAGAGAAACTGTAACAGGCAAAAAGGGGAGATCATTCAAGAGGGGGAGAAAGGCAGCCGCAAAGGGGCATCAAGAGAGGCAAGAGGAGGCATCAAGAGAGGGTGAAAGAGGCAGAAGGGGGTCAAGAGGGAGAAAAAGACAAAGGGGGAATTGGGGAAACTGTAACAGGCAAAAAGGGGAGATCATTCAAGGGGAAAGAAAGGCAAATGGGCATCACCAAGAGTGGGTGAAAGAGGCAGAGGGGGTTCAAGAGGGAGAAAAAGAGGCAAAAGGGAGAAAAAAAGAGGCAAAAGGAGGAAGGATCCGGAGGCATAGGAAGGGGGGGTCAGGAGGGGGAGAAAGAGGCAAAGGGTGGGCTCAAGAGTCAAGAAGGGGAGAGAGAGGCAAAATTAAGGGGGGATCTAGAGTCGATGAGGGTCCAGGGAGGAGAAGAAAGAGGCAAAAGGGCCTCAAGAGAGGGGAAAATGGGGGAGGGGAGAAAAAGGCAAAAGGAGGGGGATCAAGAGGGGGAGAAAGAAGCAAATGGGGGGGAATCAGGAAGGGGAGAGAGCGAGGCAAGAGGGGGAGAAAGAGGTAAAAGGGGTGAATCAAGATTCAAGAGGTGGTGTGTATATATATATATATATATATATATATATATATAAATCCAATAAAAAAACAGCAGCACCCACAGGTCTTCAATATCATGTGTGTCACATAGTGAATATTTTATTGATCAACGTCAGGTCCTGACGAAGGCTGCTGTAATGCACCCGAAACGTTGATCAATAAAATATTCACTATGTGACACACATGATATTGAAGACCTGTGAGTGCTGCTGTTTTTTTATTGGATTTATAATACGGCTTCCTACATGAGCACCCAGGCACTAGCAAAACATTAACGTGAGTGCCTCTGTTTGGGAACGTATATATATATATATATATATATATATATATATATATTTATTTATATATATACAAAACTCTTTATTGCTCTGGTGTTGGTATATAAGTTTGAGAAGGACATAAGCACTCTCAGGACTTCATTGAAGATAGAATGTGAAATAAAACTGATTTTATTTGATCAATGTTTTGGCTGTATCTTGTCAGCCTTCCTCATCCTGAGGAAGGCTGACAAGAAGATACATACGAAACGTTGATCAAATAAAATCAGTTTTATTTCACATTCTTCAATGAAGGCCTGAGAGTGCTTATGTCCTTCTGAAACTTGAATACTTTTTGCAAATTTCATCAGCACCCAGGCAATTGTCAAACAGTAAGCGAGAGTGCTTCCTTGAAACTCAGATCTCAAATATATATACTCTTTATTGCTCTGGTGGTGGCATATAACTCTGTATTGTTTTATGGTGACATCTAACTGTATTGCTTTGGTGGTGGCATATAACTCTTTTTATTGCTCTGGTGGTGACATATAAATCTTTATTGCTTTGGTGTAGCATATAACTGTTTTGCTCTGGTGGTGGCATTCAAATGTTTTAAAATGCATGGTTTCCCCTTTTATGAACAAGAAAAAAATTCCATTATGCTATGGGGCTGGTATAATGACGCAATGCTATGGGGCTGGTAATCAATGTTTTCCAGAGCTGGTTTTTAATCCCAGTTGGGCCCTGCTCTCTCCAGGGGGTTGCAGAATGCATCAATTTCCAATAAGATGCATAACCTGTGTCAGTTAAAGAGTTAAACTTAGTAAAAGAGTTAACACAGTGTAGGGAAAAGTTCATCAGCCCTTGTAAGAGGTGCAGCAATTGAAGGAAGTAGACCTGTTGTGACCAGGACTTCTCCACCAGAGGTAGCACTGGCATGCTTGAACTGCTGCCCGCTTCTTCCACTGCTGTGCCTCTTCTTTGTAGAACCTCTTCCACTGAAGTTTGATTTGTACCCTGTGAACACCTGGCAAGGCACTACCATCATTTCAGTGCTCAAAGGTGTGCACGCTGAAACTATGGTAGTGTCCTGTCAGCTGATCACAGGGCACAAATCTATCTTGAGTGCAAGAGGTCCTACAAGGAAGGAATCTATCTTCATTAGAAGAGATTGTACAAGGAAGGAATCTATCTTCAGTGGAAGAGGTTGTACAGGTTGGAAGCACAGCAGCAGAGGATGCCGGTGGCAATTCAAGTGTGGCGGCTGTTGTATCAGAAGGAATGGTTGTGGCGATAAGAGGTATACTTCCTTCAAGAGCTGCACTTTTCATAAAGATTTTTTTTTTTTTAACTTACATTGCTTTCACTCTTTGTTACAGTTTAAAGGGATAGTAATGTTTCAAAATAAAGGCAGCTTCAATTAATCTTCATAGTATTTGGACAGTGGAGAGTGTTATTTCAATACTGTCAGGGTTGTAGTTCAAGAGTAATTGAATGATAAAGTATCCCCATCCCACCCCTTTTACTGATGTAACACTGCTCACCTCAGAGCAGTGGAACTGTTTGGATGGATTGCAGAGAGGGACACATTTCAGTGAGCATAAGGAAAAACCTGAAAAAAACTGTCACTGGGGGCAGGGTTTTCCTTATGTTCACAGTAAGAAGATGTCCCTTGCTGAGAGCTGTCTGGTCCCAGGACCAGATTCCACATCTGAAGGGAGGTGGCTTTCACAAGGTAAAAGAGGCGAAAGGGGGATACTTTATCATTCAATTACTCTTGAGCTACAACTCTGACAGTATTGAAATAACAGTGTTGATGGCCCAAATACCATGAAGATTAATTGGAGCTGCATTTTTTGTGAAACATTACTATCCTTTTAACTCTTTTGAGAGACAGAGAAGTTGGATGCTTCTGTGGAAGTAAAAGGTGAAGCATGTAATGTTTGTAGAGGGGTGGAATGTAAAGGACATGATAGTCCTTATAGATATTTTGGCAGGTATGGGTAGAGGGGCCTCATGCCTAGCCGATTCCCCCAGTGTCTTCCTACAGTACAACCCACCACACACACTACCTAGGACAGTAACCTCTGTTATATGAACTTGAAACCATCAATATGGTATACTGATAGGTTCAATTAGCAACAAAAGCTAAAGCATGAAGATGGCACAGGGGTAAAGTTGGCTCCTATGTGATATTTTACCAGCATAGCAGTAAATTAAAATCAGTATTTTATTAGTAACTCCTTCAGTGTTACTGTGAATACCAGCCAAGGAAATAACATGTTGTGTGTGTATTATATTTCATTATATTACATTATATATAAAATTGTCCCTATAAGAGGATATCTGGAAACACTCACTCACAGTATGGAGGAGACAAAGTATGAAAAGGGTGAAATTGTTGGGGGTGCAAGCTAGTGTAGGCACATGATTGTTTTTTTTTCTCAGTGAAGGTGCATGGCGCAGATTAGTGACTCCGTGCACTGTGCTTGATTTGCAGGCAATAACATGAAAGAGGTGCAAGTCCTGTAATACAGCAGACCTGTAAGATGGTCACTATGACTTGGGTCACACACATGCCATAGTCAAGTTGTTTGTGGTTTAGGTTGTTGACCAGCAACATGCAAGGCAGTAGCACAGTCCAAACAGAGTAGTCAAATAGAAAAGACAGCGGCATCCAACAGTGCAAGTAAAGGATAAGGTGGGTAGCCATCCACTAGAATTAATTTTTTAAAAACAGTGCTAATAAAGAACATTTCCATGGCCAATGTAGTGGTTTCCTTGTTAATGCACACAATGTGCCTAACAGTGAAGTGTTTACTTGGGTTTACAGAACTGAGTATGTGAACACAATTGAAACATCACCTAACAGGTTGAAGAGATACACTGAGGTGTTATTTCAAGGGGCTCCTTGCAAAATGGAACTGGATTCAGGATGTGGAGATATTCTTTACTTTCTAAGGAGACTTTTAAGCATTTATGGCACACAGCAGTATACCAGTAGTACCATATAATTTCAGACCTGTTGACTACAATAAACAGATTGTTGAAGTAAAAAGGTGCCTGTTTTGTCCAAGTCCACTGTGGAAAAACTGGGGTCTTATAATTACTATAGAACAGAGAGCAAGTTTTCTAGGGGGAGAGTGGTTTGAACCTTTGGACATCAAGTTTACTGAACTGCAATTTGACACTACACACTGTACAAAATGTAACTAATAACTTTAATAAGGTTTTTGAGGAAGACCTTGGCATGTACAAGGACCAATAATACTTTTACATTATATCCAAAAGTAGCCCCAATTCATGTGAAGCCATGACGTGTTGCATATGCTCTCGGCCCCAAGAAACTAATGCTGAGATTGATTGCTTTGTAGCATGAAGTATACTAGAAGCAGTGGCACATCCTAAGAGGTCAGCTAATATTGTCCCTGTAATGAAGTCAAATGGCAATAGCAATGTGTAAGTATGTGCTAAATGTATAATCAATAAGGTTTACAGGATCACCATACAAATTCTATTGGTCAATTAGATACTTGTCCATTTGTCAAAGGGAAAATTGCCGCAAAACTGGATATAACTCCAGCTTATCAATAATTGCTTTTAGATGAAGAAGCTGCAGATGCACAAATTATAATTACATACAAACAGGGGAATTCATAGCTATCTGGTTGCAAATTGCTGTTTGCATTGCACCAGGGGTTGTCCATAAATTGATGGAACATCTCTTTGAAGGTCTTCCTGGGAATGTTGTTATGTTTAGTTGATGTCCTTATTTGAGCAGATTCCATGCCAGCATTATTGGCTGGACTAAACCTACAAATAAAGAAATGTGTGCTGGGAATAACCAGTGTGGAGTTCTTGGTCCAGAAACATACAAAAGTAAAACCCTCAATGGAAAAGTATTGTGTAGACATCAGATGAGAGATCAAGATAATTCCATTGTGTTTTTTACCAGACCACAATGAAACAGTGTAGGAAGACTCGGCTGAGTCTGATGCCATTTCAAATTAAAGCTGGATTTTCACCTTCCTAGC
Organism: Rhinophrynus dorsalis; assembly: GCA_037306005.1. Classification (NCBI taxonomy): domain Eukaryota; kingdom Metazoa; phylum Chordata; class Amphibia; order Anura; family Rhinophrynidae; genus Rhinophrynus; species Rhinophrynus dorsalis. The sequence continues at coordinate 271,568,282 of CM074722.1, read as the reverse complement.
TATCTTAAACCCTATAACTTTGGCTTTTTTAGTTTTTACAAACAGGTCTATGGTTTAAGGTATTTGATTTTATTGTTGAGGAATCTAATATCAGCAGTGTTTTGTTATTTGGCATGGTCAGATAAAGAATACAGGATTACCCACATGTCCTAAAAATTCACCTCTCCACCTTCTTAGACTGTTAGAAAATATCAGTTTCCACCAAAGAGTTGGAATACATGAATGGGAAGGAATAATTATGCAGCTCATTTTATGATGGAAGCTCTCACTGATAGGAGCATCTGGAAAGATGATAGGTAATGGTTAAGCATTGAATGCCATGCTGTATAGACACCTGCCTATAGATGTCTCTGTTGAGTAGCTATCTAAAAGAAAATCGCTGTTCTTCTTTGTGCATTTTGATGTTTTAAAGGGATAGTAACACTTAATATGTAACAAAATGTATAAATATGTATATATATATATATATATATATATATATATATATATATATATATACTAGCAATATGTGACGGCGTTGCCCGTCATTGTAGTAGGGTATGTGTTATGTAGCATTTTTTGTTTGAAATGTTGTAGGTGGCATGTTGAAGGTATTTTGTAAGAATTTTTTGTGTTTGTTTGTATTGTACATTTCATTTAGCTGTATTGACTGATGATGTTTTTTGTGTACTGTGTGAAGCAGAAAGAATCATATTGCACACATACATAGACACACACAGATACAGTGACATATACAGACATTGATCATACATATACACGTACATAAATGCGTACACATACACACACACATACAGATATTATTACGGTCCTGTAAGTGCCAGAGGGGTAGGCAAGGCATTGCTCGTTGTGTTGCTTAATCCTCTGGCAATGAAAGGTTAACCAGCTGTCCCAGTATGTAGCGGGAGTCATGGAGTCCACAGTCCCTGAAGTGGACTCTGTACATGCACACTCAGAGGCTGCCAGACAACCGTCTGCCCGGTTCCCTGGCCAGGAAGACACCTCCTGCCCCAGGCCTCGTCCAAGAGCGTTACTAGGGATGCAGCCTGGGCACTGAGAGCGGGAACTGAGGAGGGATGGTGTGTGTGGTTGGAGCAGGGATGGTGTGTGTTGTTGGAGCAGCTATAGTGCGGCATGTATATTTTTTGTGCCAGGGTACTTACACAATGCAGGTGTGTGACATCGGGCAGAGAGTGGCGATGAAGAAACTTGTGTGTAAGAGTGTGTACTACAGAATGGCCCCAGCATGGTCTGTCTCCAGCCCCTCAGCCACGGGTAGCCATCGCATCCAGCTGCTGCTTGTAGAGAGCTCCTTGAAGGGCCACATGACCGGGCTGTTGCAGGGTGGAGTGTTGTGCTTCATGAAGGGGGAACATGAAGGATCTGGTACTGGGCCTGCCTGCCTCCAAGCTACATGAAGCAGCTGGACTTTGTGCAGCAGAAGCACATTGTGCAACAGGAGCCGAAAGCATTGTTGTTTTGCGGATACCAGAAATGAAGGTACACTGGAGCCGATCCCGTCCTTTCTTTGTTGGATCAGCTCATTGTGTGCCTCAGGTTGGTGGAGGGACCCCTGGGAACTCTGTGTGTGTGTGTGGCTTGTATGTGTGTGTGTGTGGCTTGTGTGTGTGTGTGTGTGTGGCTTGTGTGTGAGTCTGTGGTGAAGGAGTGAGTGGCAGCCATTTTGTTTTTTCAGTCACTTGGACAGTGGTGGGCGGGCTGGATAGTGGGGGCAGGCCAACTCCATGAATGATTTAAATCACTCCACCATTGAATCACACAATGGGAACAGTAACTCCTTACTTAAGCTGAGGTAACATAGCAATATAACACACAGTGGCTCTTCAGTTGAGGCAACGTAGCAATATGCTGAGGTATCAAATAGAAAGTGGTGTTTGAGGCTTGCCCTCTGTAACATACAGCAAAGCATCTCTCTCCCTTTAAGGAGAAAGGGCGGGAATCAGGAAGCAGGAAGTGGAGGAGTGACAGTTGAAAACAGACAGTTAGTGAGGTGACTGAAGAGATGAAAAGAGTTATATAAAAGAGTTGCTATTAAAGGGATAGTAATACTTCGTTTTATCTTTATTTTATTTTGTAGGCATTAAAAAAAATGAAGAACGATGTAAGTCTTATCTCTCAAACCTTTATGGTTTAAGAGATATTCACAAGCAAAGTTTCCCCCTCCCGCCCCTTTTTCCTAGTGTAAGCCATCTCTTCTTGAATCTGGTTGTAAGACCAGACAGATAACAGCAGGGGACACTCTTCTTTGTATGAAAACAATGAAAGCCCTTCCCCCCCTTGACAAGTTTTTCAACTTTTTCCCTTATCTTAATTGAAGATTGTCCCTCTCTGCAGTCTACCTGGGCACCTCCCTTCTGATCTGGCTGAACGTGGGGGGGATACTTTGCTTGTGAATATCTCTTAAACCATAAAGGTTTGAGAGATAAGACTTATATCGTTCTTCATGTTTTTTTAATGCCTACAAAATAAAATAAAGATAAAACAAAGTACTACTATCCCTTTAAGTTTATCCCTGAGTTTGTATTTTATGGAAACATTACACCCTCGTTCTGAAACAGAGAGTATGGAGGGTTACAATTATCTGTCTGAGGTGACACAGAGTGTATGGAGGGTTACAGTTATCTGTGGGAGGTGAAACAGAGTGTATGGAGGGTTACAGTTATCTGTGGGAGGTGAAACAGTGAGTTTGTGGGGTCATGATCCTGAGTGAGAGTGTGAGTGGACCAGGAGAAGTTATTGATATCCCCTACTTCAGGAGTGAGTGGCAGCTATATTTTTTTGTCAGTTGGATAGTGACGGGGGGCTGGAGGGGGCGGGCCAACTCCCTGTATGATAAACACGCCCCCATTGAATCACCCAATGGGAGCAGTAATGTCCCCACTGAATCACCCAATGGGAGTTGTGTCTCCTAATGAGACATAAATTATGTAATGAGGCATTTTGTGCAACGTGTTTTTGTTTTCTGAGGAGACATAAATTATGTTCTGTGTGTGTGAGGTACCATAAATTATGCAATAAGGCTTATTCTTTTATATATATAGATATATAATATATATATACACACTGTGTGCACAGTTATTAGGCAAGTTGTATTTCTGAGGATTCATTTTATTATTGAACAACTACAGTGCTCTCCGTCAATCTAAAATGTTAAGAAACCATAAACCTGAATATTTAAGAAAGCAAAAGTGAGGTTTTGGCTTCCTTATGAGAATATCTATGTGTGCATAATTATTGGGCAACTGTTAGTGTGCAGAATTATTATGCAACTAAATGAAAAATGATAATTTTCCCATTTGACGTTTATTTTCATCTATTAAAGTGAGAATACTAAACAAACAACTCAAAATTTACAAATAAACATTTGTGACGTTTCCAAAAAAAAAAATCAGTGACCAATATAGCCACCCTTCTTTTCAGTAAAAGTCATAAGCCTTCCATTCATGGAGTCTGTCAGTTTCTTGATCTGTTGACAAACTTTTTGTGCAGCAGAAACCACAGCCTCCCAGAGAGGTGTACTGTTTTCCTTCAGCATAAATCTGCAGTTTAAGAAGGGCTCAGACGTTCTCAATAGGGTTTAGGTCAGGTGAGTAAGGGGGCCATGTCATTATTTTATCATCTTTAAGGCCTTTACTGGCTTGCCACGCAGTGGAGTGCTGCATCCCTCTGAAAGACTTTTTACAATTTTTGACTTTCAGAGTCAGTTATGTTTCTTTTTCTGCCCATTTTTCCTGAGGAAATGAAGCTGCCTAGTAATTATGCACACCTTGACTTAGGGTGTTCATCTCCTTAGGCCACTCCCTCTTTCATTACACAAATACACATCACCTGATATGCTTAAATCCAATAAGCATTCAAGTTTTATACAGCTTGGAGTTGGAAAACATGCATAAATATTCTATGGTCAAAATACTCACTTGCCTAATAATTGTGTACACAGTGTGTGTGTGTGTATATCACTTATTAAGTGTTACTATGCCTTTAACCTTTCTATCATGTGTATATAGGATTCAGTGTAGCAAAAAAAAAAAAAAAAGAGTGGTATAAAGGTGATACCTTTTAATGGCTAACTGAGGACATAAAAAGTGCAAGCTTTCAGGACACTAAGGCCCCTTCTTCACGCATGGGTAACAAACAAAGCTAGAATAACACTGCATTTATATTTACAGAGTATGACATACATTTGAAACAAAATATATGAGTACACAGTGGGGGTCAATTAACTAGTAAACATACAGTCTGCAAAGATATGAATTGATATGCACAGGGTTAGATCAGAGTCCTGGAAACAAGGAAATGTTCATTAACACAGAGCTGTGTATTTGTGTATTTCAGCCATGTGTTTTGCTATAAATCTGCTCATTTACAAGAAACCGAAACTTAACTGGGACAAAGCATTCCTTTTCCAAGACATTTCTGATTTGTAACAGCCAAGTGGGATCTGGGGGGAAAACACTTCCTGCCCCCCCCCCCACACACACACACACACATAGACTTTAAAGCACAGCTGGGGACAAACTGATCAGTACTGCTTACAAATAAGCATTATTATACGTCTAAGACTAGCTATCCTGTTAGAATTCTTTCTATCACTGAAGGAATTAAAATGAAATGCTATGGTAGGCTGACCAGACCTCTCCTTCTGAATACATTTTTCATGTGTGTCCCTGGTTAAAGTGAGATCTGTTCAACCTACGCATAAAGCAACATCAGATAGGTGCAATTCTGGCGCAAACAACTACGCTATCAAGAAATAGAAAACTTGAAATTTTCCCTGTTTAAATGTGACTTGTAACCCCTTGGATGAAAGCAGCAGCATGATGCAGGAAGGCCCGTGGGGAGGGGGCAGGCACCCCCTACCCAGCTACCCAAATGCCTGGCCTGACCATGTGCCCCCCACCCAGAAAGGAGTCTCTGGTGCTCAAGGGGTTAATGAAGCAGAGTGAGATGTGCTATATTAATGTGGCCACACTGACTCACTCATCCAAATAAATACCGACAGCTCTCCCTAGGGGGTGGCAGAACGGTGTATCACTGGATAAATGGCTTCCACCGGCAAAGGAAGTGCAGCTTTGTTGTGTGCTTGGCTGGGTCTGAGGAGCTGATCCTGGCTGTGCACATGTGTAAAGATTAGCTGCCTGTTGCTGCTTAGTTCACTCAACTTAGGTCTGGTAAGACAAATTATTCTTAATAACATTTGCAAATCTGGTGCAAATATACACATTCATGCTATAAAAGCATATCTCCCAACATTTTAAATTGACAAAGAGGGACACCTGTGTTTTAGGGGGTGTTGCTGGGGGAGTGACTGGTGGGCGGGGCATTACAAAGAAATTTTAGGCTATTTCGTGACCTATTGACACCTCCTTGTGTAAACTAATAAATTAATTATAACAAGACCAAAGTATTTTATTTACACAGACCAATTTATAAGTACATATACTGGCATTTAACCCCTTAACGACCCTTGACGGTCATAGTATGTCAAGGGTCGATTTGACTGAACAACTGATGACGTACTATGACCGTCATCGAATTCCGGGCTCCCCCCCCATGGCTGCACGCCGTTCGGGGAGTCCGGAATGCAACGGAGCAATAAAAAAAAATGCTCCGTGGTCAGTTGTGTCCGCGCGTCGATTCCCCGGTCGTTAAGGGGTTAAACAAAGAATAATGTGAGTTTTATTGCTGTAGATCAATATGATACACTTGTATACATACCACACAATCTGATTTCATAAAAAGAGGGACATCGGAGTGGGAAAGAGGGACAGAGGGATTTGGTTCCAAAAGGAGGACTGTCCCTCCTAAAGAGGCACACTTGGGAGGCATGTAAAAGGTACCCCTCTGAGCTGTTATGCACCTCTTTGGCATAGATTGTAAGTTAGAATGCTTTTGTGGGATACAGAACACAGCACATTAAGTTTAATGCCACTATTTCAATCAGTGGCATTAAAGTAAATGACTGCAGTGCCCCATTGCTTAACAATATATTTTAAATTACTCTGGTCCTCAATGAGTTAATGTGTAGGAGGGACATATTCCTCTTATGTTTGGTTTTAAACTGCAACATTGCAATGCTTTGGGTATCTCTCAGGCATCCAAAGGGTTAATAGGATGTTTTCCTATTGCAGTAGTTGTTTTTTGTGCCTCCCCCTTCCCAAATAAAAAGTAAGAAACAAGGATGAAATGTTCTAAGATCAAAAACTATAGCGCAATGAGCCTAGTTGAGCATCTCTGATCTTTTTATCTACATATGCAAATTGCTCTTGGGATTAGTCACCCTAAGAGTAATGGGGGGAATCCAGACGTGGACCCCTTGCTCACAGTGCCTAGAGGGATCAGCTGCACCTCATTGATGAGGCCCAATAATTCCGAAACATACGTCTGGGGTTCGCTGTTTCTCTTGTTCAGAGAAAAATTGTCTGGCATTTTGTGGCTGGACTGTCATTTGACAGGACCAGTATGATATGCTTCAGAAGATTTCTTCTCTGTGTATGGCACTGGTGAGAGAAAAGAGATTGCACCCTGGGCGTGAGGACACAGTCCCAGTGAGCTTCTTGCAAGTATTTGCTGGCTCGTGAGCCTAGTTGAGCATCTCTGACCTTTCTTCCTTCCCTATTGGGTTTGGGCCTGGGGTAGTGGAGGCTTGGATGGCTGAGCACCAGGCATTGGTGGGATCCCCTCTCACCACTGACAGGGGCAAATTTTGCCCCTGTGGCCTGTTCAGCGGAGGAAAGGATGCCCCAGTCCTTTTCCTTCACTGGCGTGTGTAGTCTGCCAAAACCGTAAGTCGTGTCATTCGTGACTTCCGGTTCAGAGGTCCCTAGGCATGCCGCTAATGCGCAGCCATGGGGATACATCCGGTCACAGCCTGCCAAGTCTGTATGGGGCAAGTGGTACGCTGGCAAGTGCCCAGCCCTTCCCCAGGCTGGTGGGCAAGGGGGTAAGAGGTGTAGTGGGGAGGAGTGGTGTGCTGGGGTAGGCAACCAGTGTAGTAGGGGGGATGGGAGTAGCTGGATGGGGTGGGATGGTCCCCAGGGAGCTGGGGGCAGCCAGTAGGGTAAGGTGGGGGGCCTGGTCCATGGCATGGGTGGCCACAGGCAGCAGGGATGGGGTGTTAGAGTTTTGACCCATTCCAGGGTCCATGGGGGGCCACGGTGGGGCAGGGTTTGGAGGATGGGGATTTGGGGGACCTGGGTTTGGTGGTAGTAGCCCATGGGGGGCTCGGGGGGGAGGGGCCCTTCCCGGCTTATCCGGGGGGGCAGGGGCAGTTAGGTGGGGGTAGCGAGGGTGGGGGTGTTCCTGGGATTAGTCAGAATTTGGGCCCTAGGGTGAATCCAGGTGCGGGGCATGTGATTAATGATGTGCGTTGTCACCCTGGTAGTGTGGCAGTGGATCAAAGGGGATCTAAAGAAGCTGCTGACACACAAGGAAACAGTGGAGCCTGCCACATAAGGGAGCATCATATTCATTTACCATTCATATTCTGGGGGAAATATGTACTGTACTATATAGGTATATATGATATATATTCAATCTATTATAACTTAATCGAATTCAGTGTCACATATTGGGGATATTTCTACTGATCAAAAACAAAATACAAAACACCCACAGGAACAATTCTCAAAATACATTTAAAGGGACCCACACCTTGAGATTAAGTCCCCAAACCCTCATTTATACAGTTCCATCGATATCTCAAGACAGACATGTCCTTACATTCTTATTCCAAGAAACCATATAATTCCATGTCTGTGTTGAGACTCCAAGGGCAACTGCTTTTCATTTAAAAAATCCATTCTGATGAAATATTGCAATGGGGAGTTTGTGGATGGTGAATGCTCTACCCCAGTGTAATGTAGTGTAGTGTAGGCTTCTGCAGAGTTCTGTCTCCACCAGTTGCTTTGCGGGAGGAAAGATAGATTTGGGCAGTCAGGACTTTCAACACGCACCAAAAGTGTGGAGTGAACAGGAGGCATAATAGAAGACCATATGGTTGGTCTAGCCTATGGGGATATTATTTGTGCCCCAATGTCATGATGTGAGTTGGACCTGTGCTGTCCCTTTACAACTTTTAAGTCCCATCTTAACATGTAATTATTGTGGGACAGTGTAGGCTTGGAACTCCTCAAAACTAACAGAAAATAATTTTCTATAATTTCATATGACAGCACTACATTACAAAGAGCATGTTTCCACTTTGGTAAAATGCATTCTGTATCTTTAAATTTAGTTTTTGTGTCAGTGTGCACGATTTAAATCTGCTCTGTGGCAGACAAAGCCAAAAAACATATTTAAATCACTTGGGCTACAAAAAACAGAATTTAAAGATAGCGGATGCTTTATAGCACAGTGGAGGCACATGCTCTTAGTAATGCTGTGTCTAGGGTTGCCACCTTTTATTCCAAAAAATACTGGCCATGGCATTCCGTCCATAGACTTAACATTGGACAGAAGCCAATTTTTTACCGGCCAGCCGGTAATATACCAGCTGGGTGGTAACCCTAGCTGTGTCATATGGAAACCCAGAGAAATTATCTAGAGCTGGGATGATGCCAGACTAGCAGGTTGTGAATAAATCTTTTGCAGTTTGGGGAATGGCAAAGTGTGGCTCTTCATTTTACCTTTATTTACCTTTTAAGTTTTATAGTTCAGCTACAGCTGGAGAGCCACAAGACTATGCATTTAATGTGATTAATAAGACTGCATACAAAATTTCTGCCATAAGAATCATACATACCCTAGCACAAACGAACACAGCAATTTCTATTGCATACATTTACACACACCCATTCTGTCACACACACATACACCCGTTCTGTCACACACACACACACACTGTGAGGCTGATGTGCTTATAAAATGGAGCAATTTTGGAGCAAAGCAACTGCTCCCCAGGTGAAAAATAAAAATCCCCTAAAATTATGTTAAATTTATATTAAGGCTCTTAATCCCTTGAATGCTAGCAAGGTCTGTTCAGCACATTGCTTCAGAATACAAAGGAGATCTCTATAGCATCCAAGGGGCTGAAAGTCCATCTTAGATCAATGGGAATTTGCATTTGTTCCCTACAGGGGAGTTGGTTTGCCTCAGAGTACATGGGAGTGTGTGAGACTATGGCTCCTCCGCACAGTGTAAAACTGGAAACATTCTGGGGCAAACCAGCAGCACAATAGGAACAATCATATCATCCCCAAACTCCCTTTGGTTTGATATTGGGTTTTTAAACTCTTGAATGCTACTGTGGATTGCAGATATCTCTAGCATTCAACAGGTTAAAGGGATAGTAATAATTAAAATGTAAAAAAAAAATATGTTGTAGGGTTTATACCCCTGTGTAAAATAAGGGTACTCCCACTGTTGAAAGGTGTTTTATTCAAAAGTTATTACAGCTGCAGGTGCAATATCACAGTGACCTGAAATTGTACAGTGGCGCTGTTGCTACACTATCCTATGGAGATTTATGGTCCTGGGAAAAAAGCTGTCCATAGGATGGTGTAACAGCGCCAGTGTACAATTTCAGGCCACTGTGATATTGCACCTAAAAAATTCAACTTTGAGCTCTAATATCTTTTGGGTAAAACACTTTTCAGCAGTGCTTTGCGTGCTGCCTCTGTCTCTCACTATGCCGGTACATGTGATCGCTGCTACGGCGATCACTTGAACCGGCACAAGCAAGAAGGGCTGAGACTGAACTCCCCGGTCTCGGAGTGCTCAGTCTCAGCCTGGAATTAATGATAGCAGCGTGCACGGAGGCACGCTGCTATCATTTAAGCCATGATGGTCCTGGACCGTCATGGGTCCTTAAGGGGATAACAACCCATGACGGTCCAGGACCGTCATGGGTCCTTAAGGGGTTAAAATAGCTAAGCACTCTGTTTATTTAAAAGGAAAAAACAGTGACTGAGGATAAACCCTTTCTCAATGCAATTATTAAGAACAAAACCAGTATTGTGGGGTACAGAAGAAACACATAATCATGCTTAATTGCAATATGTTGCCAGTTATGCTCTTTTAATCACAAAAATGGCATTGGTATGGTTACAGATCTTACTAAATATCGAGCTCATGTATTCTAACCCAGACTACTACCCTGATCCAGGTAATAACTAGTAAGTAGTAAATTGTCATAGTTCAAGTTTTATGAGAGTGTAGATATCTATGTGCTTCTCTTATACATTGCTCTATTTGCAAATATAGTGAAAAACATCAAAAACAAAAACAAGAGAGCACCCAATGGTATAGTACGTAACACATATAGTGTAAGGTATATATTAAAATATTGCACTCACGTGACTCTGTGGTCAGAAAGATGTTATCAGTCAATATGCGCTTGTGGAGAAATTACTTCCGTCTCCACTCGGAGTCCTGATAATCGGCAACGAACAAACACAGCTCCAGACAAACGGCTGGATCTAAGATATTGAATATTGAACTAAAAACAATAATAAATCGATAATACACTGTAATGCTAACATGTTTTGCAGCAAGGAAAACTGCTTTATCAAAGCTAAAAACAAAAGTGGACACCAACAAGGACTAGCTGGTGTCCACATTTGTTTTTAGCTTTGATAAAGCAGCTACCAACTACCATGTGAGTGCAATATTTTAATATGCTATATGTGTTACGTACTACACCATTGGGCGCTCCCTTGTTTTTTATGTTTTTCACTACAAGTCTTCAGCCGCGCAGGGGGAGCGTGTTTTTGAGTGCAGCCCACCTTTACAAGATTGCTGTTGGAGTCACTGTGTCTGGGGGCAGTACCTTATCCCTTGCTCAGGGATTATAATTTTAAGTCCTTGGCTACTAGCCAGACCTGAAAAGTTACTCGCCACTGCAAGCCATAGCATACCAACCAGGGCTGAATTTCTACTCGCCAGGGCTAAATTTTCACTCACCATTGGCTAGTGGCGAGTGAAAATTTTGAGCCCTGCCTTGCTGTTTGATTGCCGGGCTTGGTATATACCATCATCCGATACTAATAAAAAAAAGGACAGAATCCTTCCCTATATTTCAAGGCGGAGGATCTGTAAAGTCATCACTTATTGCACACCCTATGCGTCCCAGTTATACAGTGTACAAATTACACTAATCAAAGAGGTGGTGTATGAGTAATAGAAACAAAAAACTAAAATATAACCTTTATTAATTAATTTAAGAAACTGATATCACTCTTTTAACATCTCAGACTTGTATACTATATATACCATCATCCGGCCACATAGTTTGTACCCACCTTGGGTGTCGGCGGTGGAACTATCACTTAAATCAGTTCATGCAAAGGCATGAGTTGGCCCTTGCAGGGCCCTGGTATGTATAATTTGTTTATTTTGTGTATTTTATTGTACATTTTTAAAGGGGATCTCTCACATAGATTTAAGTAATGCTCATTAGTTAGAGCATTTAGTGAAAATATTTAAAAAGTTGTTTATTAAAAAAAAAAAAAAAAGTTATCTGCGCAAAATTTAATGTTTAAAAAGTGCCTGGCAGCCTACTTCCGTCTTGCAGTACTCCCTCTGCTCCCATCCCACTACCCAGCATCCTCCAATGACGGATGCTTTCTTTCTCTAAGCTGGAGCGATCTCATTGGCAGAGATCGATTTCTAGCCAATGAGATCGCTCCAGCTTGGAGACAGACAGCCTCCGTCACTGGAGGAGGGAGGGGAGCAGAGGAAGTTCAGCAAGCTTTGTCAAGCCGGAAGTAGGCTGCCGGGTACTTTTTAAACATTAATTTTTGCACAGATAAAGTTTTTTTTTTTAAATGAACGTTTTAAATGTTTTCCCTAAATGCTCTAACTAATGCTCTCTATGTGAGAGATCCACTTTAAAGAGTTAGCTAAATTAGCTGAGTAGATAACATCTCCAGAGCAGGATGTAGGGCTACTATAAAACGTATTGGAAGATCTGCTCTGATGGAGGTCATCCAGGGGACACCCAAATAACCTGAAATAGGAGAAGATGTATATATAGTGTAAAAAGGTTCAGTACAAATATATATTCATAATGCCAGGGGGAGGTGTTCTTGCTATGAGTTACAAAAATAGCCACTTTGCAACCAGTTAGACCCAGCATGTTTGGTGTCCAGATATTCACACAGATATGAGGAATATGATTATTATAACATTGTAGAGGTGTGCTGTGGGTTGTATGTTTTGGGAAGCCTTATGATTTTTCAGGTAGAACTCTGCAGTAAGATCCCTGACAGGTCTGATTGAGTGGGCTGTAAACAGTCAGGCCAGACCCCTGACCCTCCCAGGTAACACCCAGGGGGGTTGGCCTCTTCGAAGAAACTGTGGACTCCTATTTAATATGGGTTTTTGGATGAAAACAGTGAATTTCTTTGTAACAACTGAAGGGAGAAATACCATATGAAGTTCCCAAGGGCTCTTAAAATATCGATTATTGCATTTAAGGATTTCTTGTGTTTCTCCCATTTTATTTTATGGACTATTTTGCCAATGTGTAATCTTCATTTGTGTATGTCCTTTATTTCTGTATTTTTATAATAAGAACTGTGATTAAATGATCAATTAATCAGCTCTTGTCTCTGTTCTCTAATATGAAAGCACTTCTCTGAAGGAAGCTCAGCTAAAACACGCTATTAAAGAGTTAAATATATTTGTCTGATTATTAAGGTGATTTTTTACTGTATTATGTTGTGTTTGGGGTAACCTAAGACGCCCAGATATAAAGTCTTGGTGGTGGCAGCAAATTGTAGTACTGGGGTGATAGTGCAGGAGGAATTTAGGGGTTAATTTGGTGGTTGCTAGGAATAGTAACAGATAACTAGGGGTCTGGTATTGTTAACCCATTACCTCCCACACTTTCCCCACTGTCTCAGCAGGGCCTATAGCCTTTGCTTGTGACAAACTGGTTGGCAGAGTCAGGATATAATTAGAGATTTTTAGTGCTTGCTGGATTTTACCTGTAATGGGATCTTAGCACTAAAAGAAATTGCATACATTTTTGTGTAAAATCCAAAGACAGAGCTCAGTGCTGATTTAAAAGACATACATAGTGCAAAACAGTTCTCCCCTCCCCATTCTTGTTTTTTTCTTTCTCTATCTCATTTCTGAATATGGAGGCTTATCGCAAACAGCCCAAAGAGACCCTGGAATTGATGTGCCAAGCAAGGGATTTACCAGCTTTTGGCAAAAGCAAGGAACCTTGTGGAAGCTGAAAGACACACTGTGGCCAAGCTGCAGTTCACAGTTCTGTCCTCATCAAACAACACTGCATCAGATACCAGCACATCTAGGCTCCACAAGGAGGATTTTCCCTCCCTGGAAGAGGGGACTGATTTGGATGTATTCCTGAAAAGTTTTGAAAAGGTGTGCAGGCAGCTTCATCCACCCTTAGACCAGTGGGGGAGATATTTAACTCCACAGTTGAAAGGAAAAGCTTTGGATGTGTTTGTGTCCCTTCCGCCAGAGACTGATAATGATTATGAGGCAATTAAATCTGCATTGCTAACAACTTTTTAATCTAACCAGGCCTATAAGAAAAAGTTTAGGAGCATGCAGCATACAAGCAATGGATTACAGGGTTACAAGCTACCATCTATGAAGCAGTTATGACTTAATGGTCCTGGAACAGTTCTTACATACACAGAGTCCTGATGTAAGAGGGTGGATTCTAGAAAGAAAGCCAAAAACCGCTAGGGATGCTGCAGAACTGGCAGATGACTATGCAGACATCCATGCACCAGCATCTAGGCGTGGAGTTATGTCAACTGGTACTCCAACCTGGAGAGGAGATACAGTTCAGTCACCATCTACAAGATCTGCAGTGAGGGCCTCACCACCAGCTGCCAATAGCGCAGGGGCTATGTCTGGTGGGCTTATACCCGCCGTTGTTTTCAGTGCAACCAGATTGGGCATGCAAGGGCTTCTTGCCTCACTAGGAATCCACCACCACCTGCTCGTGGAGGTGGGATTGCCACTGGGGGGCCACCATCAGTTTTGCTTGTGGGTGGGCCTGTGGGGAAAAGAGAGGATAACCTGCAGAGTGTAACTGTGGGTGACCATGGGACTGAGAGATTCTAGAGCTTCATTCACCTTCGTGCGCCCTGAAGTGATGAATACAAAGGACATGATCCCTGGAAGAACCACGTCCATCAAAGGAATTGGGGGTGTGCACCCTGCTGTGCCCAAGGCATGCGTGTACCTTGATTGGGGGGCAGGCAAAGGTTTGCAGGAATTGGGAGTTTCTGAGGATATCCCTGTTAATGTTCTGCTGGGGAATGATTTGGGCCGGATGCTCTGTCACTATGCTCCAGAGGACACTGATTGCAAGTTGGAAGGGATAACTGAAAGTCCTGCTCAGTCTAAGGTACTGTGTGAAACTTTGAGGGATGTTGTGAAATGCGATCGCTAAGAGGGAGTGCAGGGGATGGATAAATGCCTACCTGTAACTGAACCAGTGATGCCTTCCAAAGGATGAGGGAACAGGAGTGAGGGTTGATTTAAGGATGAGGGACCAGGAGTGAGGGTTGATTTGCCTGTGTCTAATTAAGGATGAGGGACCAGGAGTGAGGGTTGATTTGCCTGTGTCTAAATCCTGAGAGACGGTGATGTCTGGGAGTAAGGGGGAGGAGGAATGGGATTTTCCTTCTGTAAAATGTTCCCTGGATGGGGAATGTAGAGAACAGAGGTTGTGCTCCCAGGAGGAAAATGGGAGACAGGGAGGTATGCCAATGGTAGAAGGGGTAACATGTCAGCAGTATGCCAGGGCTGAAGCTCTAGAACATGTGGAGGATGGTAATGACAGGGTCAGGTTGTCTGACCAGCAGGCAGAGAAAGGGATAGACCTCGTCCCACCCCCCAATGCTCTGCCAGAGGGAGCTGAACTCTCTGGTGCAGCCAGGTGGGGAGACGGCAATACGAATTTCCTGGATGCTCTGCTTGGTGTCCCCTCCCTTGAAGGGCTGAGACACTGCACTGGGAAGCTAGGTGCTGACATGGATAGGCACTGGTTAAATTGGGATAACCATATTTTGTACTGGGATTCCCTTCCCATTGACATGCTTGGGCTCAGGGAGGGAGAAAGGCAGATTACATGGGAATGCAGATGGCTCACCTTGTCAGGTGGGAATGGAGGTTAATGGTGAACAAATGGATCAGCCTGTGGCTTGATCCCTCTGTCCACCATCTTAAGGGGGAGGTGTCATGCCAAGGCTTGAATTGGCCCTTGCAGGGCCCTGGTATGTATAATTTGTTTATTTTGTGTATTTTAGTGTACCTTTTAAAGTGTTAGCTAAATTAGCTGAGTAGATAACATATCCAGAGCAGGATGTAGGGGTACTATAAAATGTATTGGAAGATCTGCTCTGATGGAGGTCATCCAGGGGACACCCAAATAACCTGAAATAGGGATAACATGTATATATAGTGTAAAAAGGTTCAACACAAATATATATTCAGAATGTCCAGGTTTTACCCTTTTGGTGGGTACCAAACATGCCAGGGGGAGGTGTTTCTGCTATGAGTTACAAAAATAGCCATTTTGCAACCGGTTAGACCCAGCATGTTTGGTGTCTAGATATTCACACAGATTTGAGGAATATGATTATTATAACATTATAGAGGTGTGCTGTTATCACGGTGCCCGTGCTCCTGGCTGCGGGCGGAGACATTCTCATTTCCTGGTTTTGACTGCCTCATTCTTATTGGTCCTTGATCTTGACTCCACCCAGGGTCAGCCTATTTATACCTTTTCATGTCAGTACTCGGGTGCCCTTTCGTGGTGTACCTGCATCTAGCGCTAGTTCCTGTTGCTGCTCTGTTTTGTATGACCTGGCCTGCCTGACGACGTTCCTGCATATCCTGATTTGTTTGTTTCTCTGTTGCTGACTGGCCTCGCTGAGAACCCGCTACGTTGCTGACTGATCTGGCTGAGAACGCTCTCCGTTGCTGACTGGCCTGGCTGAGTACCCGATACGTTGCCTACTGACTGGCTGAGTTTCCGCTGACATTGCACTGGGCTGGCGCTACTGATTAAGTTGTCGACCTTGGGCTGAGCACTCGCTGCTTCAGCCACTCAAACTGGTATAACTGCCCCTGGTTTCTGCGATCCTGTCTTGGGATCCAGTTTCACTTCTGAAGCTGTCCTTCCTGGTGGGGTAGTTCCCCTCTACAGTGGAGGCGGTTCCCTTTGCTATGCCTCATATCAGGAAGCTACAGGGATTGTCATCCAGATGGGAGGGTGTCTGCCTCTACATCAGACGAAGCTGGTGTTCCTTCCTTTTCATGTGACCTGAGCCTATCTTGGTGGCTCGACCTATCCAGTCTGCTGAAGGGCAGGTGCTTCCTGATTCCCTTTTGGACCGAGGTGACCATGGACGCCAGCCTGGGTCGCCTGAGTGCTCAGGGTCGATGGTCTCCGGGGAATCCTTTTTCCGATCAATGTCTTGGAGCTACAGGCGATCTTCCATGCCCTTTGCCATTGGACAGCCCAGTTAGAGGACTGCCCGGTCCGAGTGGAGTCCAACTACACCACGGCTGTGGCTTACATCAACAAGCAAGGCGGTACAAGACGTCTCGCTGCTTGGTTAGAGGTCAAGGCTGTTTTGCCTTGGGCAGATAGGCACGTTCTTGCCATATCCACAGTTTGCTTTCTAGGAGTAGACAACATCATGGCGGACTTCCTCATTCGGCACACTGTGGACAGCGGGGAGTGGCAGTTGCATCCGGAGGTGTTTCAACTCCTTGTTTAGAGATGGGGATCTCCTTGCATCGATCTGAGGGCAACGAGACACAACAGGAAGGTTCCTGTGTTCTGCTCTCGATGGAGGGATCCTCTAGCTCTAGCAGTGGACGCTCTGTCCATCACTTGGATGTTTCCACTGGCTTATATTTTATCTCCTCTACCCTTGTTGATCAGGGTCATTCGGGAGCTTCGGCTGGAATCTTGTCCAGTCATTCTCATTGCTCCATTTTGGCTTCGACATTCTTGGTTTTCGGAGCTTCTGGCTCTGTTTGTTGTGGAGCCGTTTCGGCTCCCTTCTCAACCGGATCTTCTTCTGCAGGGATACCTGTGGAAGGAGGATGTCCACTGTCTGGCTTTGATGGCTTGGAGGTTGACTCTACGATTCTACGGAAGACAGGATTCTCCTTGGGGGTGGTGGCTGCCATGCTTAGCTCTTGTAAGCCGGTTTCCTCTAGGATCTACCACCGTGTTTGGTCTACCTTTACCTCTTGGTGTGCTGACAGGGATCTATCACTTGAGTTTACCTTCCCAACATCCTGGCATTCTTGCAGGACAGGTTGGATAAGGGACTCAGTTTGAGTTCCTTAAAGGTGCAGACCTCTGTACCTTCTGTTTTCTTTCATCAGCGCATTGCGGTTTTGTCTGATATCAAGGTTTTCTTCCAGGGTGTTGCTTATGTCCGTCCTGTCTTCCGGAGTCCTGCTCCTCAGTGGGACCTCAATTTAGTTCTGGGGGTTCTTCAATTTCCCCCCTTTGAGTCTTTGGCAACTTTCCTTTACGTCTCTTGATGTGGAGGATGGCCTTCCTTTTGGCGATTGTGTCTGTTCACCGTGTTGCGGAGTTACGGGTCTTGTCCTGTAAGCCGCCTTATCTGGTGTTTCACAAAGATTCGGCGGTGCTCCGTACCTCCAGGGAGTTCCTTCCTGAGGTGGTCTCCGAGTTTCACATCAATCAGGAGATTGTGGTGCCCTCTTTCTGCCCTAACCCCTCCTTTGACAAGGAGGGAGATCTTCACTTGTTGGGTGTGGTGCGCTGCCTCCTGTTTTATGTACATTGCACTGACTCTGTCAGGAAGTCTGATGCGCTGTTCGTCATTCTTGAGGGGCCTAGAGCAGGAAGACCTGCATCTACGGTGTCTATCGCTTCCTGGATTAAGTCCACAATTCGTGAGGCATACAAGTTGAGGAATCAGCATGTTCCGTTCAGGGTTACTGCTCATTCCACCTGGTCCATTGGGGACTCCTGGGCCACTGGTGATCAGCTGTGCAGGGCGGCCACTTGGTCCTCCGTGCACACCTTTTCCAAGCACTACCATGTGGTTGTGCTGGCTTCAGTTGACGCCAGCTTTGGGTGGAAGGTCCTAGAGGCAGTCTTGCCTGTCTAGGATCTCCTTCTTGGTTCTTAGTGCTTCTTTAACTGTTGAGCCCTGTTGGCTCTTGTTATGTGTGTTGTGTGATATTTCCGGGGTCGTTTACCCCAGTTTGTGTCGGTTGACACTTAAGTTTGTTGTGCTATCTCTGACCAGTTGGTCCGTAGATGTACTGGTGACTTTGGGGGCCTTGCACCTGGTCCTTGCCTCCTTCCCACCTCAGGGAAACTCAATGGTTGGACATCCCAGAGTTACCAGTAACCTGTATTGGACGACAGTGAAAAGAGGATTTTAGTCTTACCTGTTAAATCCTTTTCACTTAGTCCAAACAGGTTACTGGTCTCCAACCCTGTCAAGTGACCATGCTTGGCTCTCCTGTGGCAGGCCGTGGGAGTCCTTCGGGGCATGCTCACATGAGTCTTCTTCCTTCCCTTAACTAGTCATGGTTAGTGGTACGGCCAGGAGGGAAGGGAAGGCTCCACCCCCTGCATATACTTTGTGAATCGTTCCTGCCTACCACTAGAGGGCTTTGCCTCCCAGAGTTACCAGTAACCTGTATGGACTAAGTGAAAAGGATTTAACAGGTAAGGCTAAAATCCTATTTTAACCTTACAAGTCTTGTCTGAGTGTTCATCGAAAACCGTGACAGCTGTGGGTTGCATGGTTTGGGAAGCCTTATGATTTTTCAGGTACAACTCTGCAGTAAGATCCCTGACAGGTCTGACTGAGTGGGCTGTAAACGGTCAGGCCAGACCCCTGACCCCTCCAGGTAACACCCAGGGGGGTTGGCCTCTTAGAAGCAACTGTGGACTCCTATTTAATATGGGGTTTTGGATGTAAACAGTGAATTTCTTTGTAACAACTGAAGGAAGAAATACCATCTGAAGTTCCCAGGGACTCTTAAAATACTGGTTATTGTATTTAAGGATTTCTTGTGTTTCTACCATTTTATTTTATGGACTGTTTTGCCAATGTGTAATCTTTATTTGTGTATGTCCTTTATTTCTGTATTTTTATAACAAACACTGTATCACGGTGCCCGTGCTACGCTGGCGACATTTTGTCAGTCTTTGTTTACTGCTGACGCTTATTGGCTGAAGTGACTTTGTCCCGCCCAGTATTTGTCCTTAAATACTGGGCCTTGTCACTTCTCCGGTGCCCATTCGTGGTGTTTCCATTACCAGCGCTTGTTCCAGTTCTCGTGTGATCTCTGTGTACTGACCCAGCCTGCCTGACTACTCTGCTGTATCCGTTCCTTCTCTGTGTACCGACCCGGCCCGGCTGACGTTCCTGCTCTGTGTACCGACTCGGATTGGCTGACGTTCCTGCTCTGCATACCAACCTGGCCTGGCTGACGTTCCTGCTCTGTGTACCGACTCGAATTGGCTGACGTTTCTACACTGTGTACCGACCCAGCCTGGCTGATGTTCCTGCTCTGTGTACCGACTCGGATTGGCTGACGTTCCTGCCTGTGTACCAGCCCGGTAGGGCTACATCTCCTGTGTATCTCTGCTGCCTGCGGTCCCATTCCGGTCCTCGGTTTGGTGTTCTCCTCCGGGCTTCTGTCTCCGGAGAGTACCATTGTGCCTTAGTGCCACTCCTGCAGTCTAGTGTTGGTTCAGTCTGTGTCGCGAGGGCGACATTCTGGTGTCTATTTCCCATCAGTGCACCACGGTACGCTTGACCCTCCTTCCTTCCAATACGCTGAGGTTGGTCTTACATTGGGCGCCTCAGGCTGTGCTTATGATCGGGCAGTCGATATTGGTCTTACCATTCGTTAACCCCTTCAGGGAAGTTGCTATTATTCACCAGCTATTCTACCGTGCAGTCTCCATTGGGTGCCCTCCCGGGCATACTGTCTCAGTCCTCCATTACTCTACAGCAGTCCTTAAGCTTATCCTGGGCCTCAGTTGTCTACTGGGCGTTTCTCGCTATTTAAAGGGATAGTAATACTTCGTTTTAACTTTATTTTATTTTGTAGGCATTAAAAAAACATGAAGAATGATATAAGTCTTATCTCTGAAACCTTTATGGTTTAAGAGATATTCACAAACAAAATATCCCTTCCCTGTTCAATCAGATCAGAAGAGAGAGAGAAGAGATGGCTTACACTAGGTAAAAGGGGCGGGGAGGGGAACTTTGCTTGTGAATATCTCATAAACCATAAAGGTTTGAGAGATAAGACTTATATCATTCTTCATGTTTTTTTAATGCCTACAAAATAAAATAAAGTTAAAACGAAGTATTACAATCCCTTTAAGCACTCTCTGCAGAGTGAGAGTCTTAAGGGCCTTGCACTGTTAGGGCCTGTCAGCATTCCTGGCCTAATAGTAACCCGTTCATTGCTGCCTCGGTTGAGTTGCACATGAACTTTGCCTGACCAGTGTCAGTATAGTGTAAATTCTGTATTGTACATACACTGGACCCGTGTGGGTATATATTGCTGTAACCTGTCCTGTGTCAGTACTATATTGTGTGTGTGTGTGTGTGTGTGTGTGTGTGTGTGTGTGTGTGTGTGAGTGTGTATGTATATGTATATATATATATATATATATATATATATATATATATATATATATATATATTATATATACTACAGGACCCGTGAGGGTTATCATTTCTGAGTCTGTTCAATAAAACTGTGTTTTATCTCACCTACTGTGTCTGAGTAACATAACACACTGTGAAGCCTTTTTTCAGATTAAATGTTCAA
This sequence comes from Rhinophrynus dorsalis, assembly GCA_037306005.1. Lineage (NCBI taxonomy): Eukaryota > Metazoa > Chordata > Amphibia > Anura > Rhinophrynidae > Rhinophrynus > Rhinophrynus dorsalis. The sequence continues at coordinate 271,547,471 of CM074722.1, read as the reverse complement.
TTAATCAGCTCTTGTCTCTGTTCTCTAATATGAACGCACTACTCTGAAAGAAGCTCAGCTAGAACACGATACGTTTAAATTTATATGTCTGATTATTAAGGTGATTTTGTACTGTATTCTGCTGTGTATGGGGTAACCTAAGACACCCAGATATAAAGTATTGGTGGTGACAGCAAATTGTAGTACTGGGGTGATAGTGCAGGAGAGATTTCAGGGGTTAATTTGGTGGTTGCTAGGAATAGTAACAGGTAACCAGGGGTCTGGTATTGTTAACCCATTCCCTCCCACACTCTCCCCACTGTCTCAGCAGGGCCTATATCCTACGCTTGTGACAGGGGCGCTTTGTCTTTTTTTCCCCCTCTCCCTTCTGTCGTTACATTGCTCTATTTGGTAGAGTACAGAATAGCCATTCTGCTGCACTAACTGGCATTATTTTTTCAGAACATCACAATGTATCAAATATAATTCAGTTATAAGCAAAAGGATAGCAAAGCACCCTATAACCTGTTTTATGATCCGGGTAATAGTTTACCTCCCAGATAGTTCTGTTATCCCTCTCCATGAAACAAGAAGAGTGACAGTGTGAAGGAGAGGTAAGTTACATATATATGTGACAAAAGTACTCTTTAATGTTTGTACCTTCTGTCTTGGGATCAGACTTCTAGGTTGCAGAGACACTTCACACACAGGAGATGGATAATTCAAGTCTTTGCCTGTTTATTTGTCTCCAAGTGGTGAGGCAGCAGCATCACAAACACATCAAACAAAACAAAATCCTTGCTCTACTGAGCACTAACTAAACACATCAGCATCTGACTGTATGTGGACTACTAGTCAGTTTACCAGCTTGAGAAATAAACATACAGCAATACAGCCCAGCAGACACAAGTAAACTTCACAAGTTGCAGGCTTTCAGAGGTTAATTCCTTCCTCTCTGGTAACTCAAACAAAAGAGAGCATGTCTCAGTACAGGGGGAATTATTTAACTGCTGTCTGCATTAATTACTAGATGCAGGTGAGTAAAAGTAGGGAGTGATAGAACTTGTGGTGTGGATTCCTCACCTGGCACATGTTAGTTACTATGAAACTGTGGACTGGAGCACTGGACCAAAATCCACAGATTTGCAATGTACCTATTGCCTATACATTATATTTCCCTGGGGCTAATCAGGGTAGATACCCTGCAGGATTTAGAGATATATGTACACCCTCCATCACTATTCCTGGGACTCTGTCACACAACCTCCCCCCCAGCTCAGTCCCTGTGGGTTGAGCGACCATGAACAGTAGGGAATGCATTCTTGAAAGCCCATCAGCATTTGCCTGTTTACAGTCTGCCCTATGTTCAACTTAAAAATTATAGGGCTGAATCTAAGAAACCAGCAGGTCACTCTACTGTTTTCTCCCTGTTTTGACTCATCCATGTTAGTGGTGCATGGCCTGTCACAAGTCTGAACTTCCTGCCTAACAGGTAGTACTTGAGGGCATCTACAGGCCATTTGATAGCAAGACACTCCTTCTCAATAATAGAGTAGTTTCTTTCATTTGGATTCAGTTTTCTGCTTAGGTATAAAATGGGGTGCTCGTTGCCCTGATTCTCTTGGGAGAGAACAGCCCCAAGTCCCACATCTGATGCATCAGCCTATAAAATAATGCCCCTAGAGAAATCCGGGGTCACCAGCACCGGTTGACTACATCATTTTCCGAATGCTAGTTCAACTTCAGGGGACCATTTAACCATCACAGGAGCTTTTGCTTTTGTAAGGTAGGTCAAGGGACCTGCAGTGGTAGCAAAGTTGGGGATAAATTTCCGGTAATATCCAACTAAGCCCAAAAAAGTTCTCACCTATTTCTTAGTGAGTTTTGTTCCGCTTTAATTTTTGCAAGTTGTGGTTTCACTAATCCCCTACCAATCGAATCGAATAGCTAAATATTTGGCTTCCTCTAGACCAATAGTACACTTACTGGGATGAGCTGTTAAGCCAGCAGATCAGATCAAGTTTAGCACAGCTTGTACTTTTGGAAGGTGAGACTCCCAATCTGTACTATGTATTACAACGTCATCGAGGTATGTGACAGCATAATGCGTACGTGGCTTTAATATTCTGTCCCTCATTCTTTGGAATGTGGCAGGAGCCCTGTGTAGACCAAAAGGAAGTACTTCGTATTGAAAAAGACCATCAGGAGTAGAAAAGGCAGTGTTTTCTATTGCCTGCACTGTAAGTGGGACCTGCCAATATCCCTTGGTTAGATCTAATGTGGTAAGATACTGGGATTTCCCAAGCCTTTCAACTAGCTCATCAACTCTTGGCATGGGATACGAAAAAAAATTTTGAAATGGCATTCAACTTACAATAACCATCTCAAAACCTGATTGTACCATTGGGCTTTGGCACAACTACAATAGGGCTACTCCAGTCACTTTGGGATTCTTCAATTGCCCCAAGGTCCGACATTTTCTTAACCTCTTCTCAAATAGCCTGTCTACGGGCTTCAGGTATTCTATAAGACTCAAGGTTAACCCTTTACCCTGCCTCTGTTATAATGTCATGGTTGTTCATGTGAGTTCTCCCTGGAGTCGTGGAGAACACATCTTTCTTTATTCTTACAAAGTCTGATTTCCCATGTCTGGTGTATAGACAGGGTTTCTGATATTTCACTTTTATATGTAATAGGAAGGGCAGTGGCTTCAATTGCAATTAGAGCTACCCAATCTTTCCATGGCTTAAGCAAGTTTACATGGTAAATTTGCTCTTCCTTACGTCTACCTGGCTGTCTGACTTTGTACTTCAACTCTCCAACCCTTTCAATAATCTTGTATGGTCCATGCCATGTTGCCAGGAATTTGTTTTCTATTGTGGGGACCAAAATTAGCACTCTGTCTCCAGGGTGAAATACCCAGACCCTGGCATTCCTATTGTAATTATTTTCCTGAGTTTGCTGGGCCTTCTCCATATGTTCCCGTACGATGGGCATAATAGCAGCCATACGTTCCTGCATTTGGGTTATATGTTCAATTACATTACGATGTAGGGTAACCTCTTGTTCCCATGTTTCCTTAGCTATGTCAAGCAGTCCCCTGGGATATCTACCATACAATAGTTCAAAAGGAGAGAGCCCAGTGGCGGCTTGAGGTACTTCCCTAATAGCAATCATTAAGTATGACAGTAGACAGTCCCAACTTTCCCATCCTTGTCAATCGTCTTCCGTAGCATAGACTTCAGAGTTTTATTGAACCGTTCCACCAAACAATCAGTTTGTGGGTGATACACAGAGGTTTTTAGATGCTTTATGCGAATAAACTTACATAATTCCACTGTAACCCGAGACATGAACAGAGTACCATGATCTGTTTGGATTTCCTTGGAGATCCCAAACCTGCTGAACAGCAGCATTAATTCCTTGGCAACTGTTTTGCCTGAAGTAGTGCACAGAGGGATTGCCTCTAGGTAACGAGAAGTGTAGTCTGATATTACCAATATGTACTGATGCCCCCTAGCGGACTTTACTGGAGGTCCCATAAAGTCCATTGCTGTATGTTCAAATGGGATTTCAATTACAGGTAAGGGTACTAACTGGCTACGATATACCGTAAAAAGGTGTTGTAAGCTGACATTCTGGACATGAAGAGCAATACTGTATTATTGCTGCAATTACCCCTGGCCAATAAAATCTCCTATGAATATGCTCTTTTGTCTTGTCTATCCCTAGGTGACCCCCTAGAACCTGGCTATGTGCAAGATATAATACAGTGCATCAATACTCTCTTGGCACTAACAACTGTTTTGTTATAACAGACTCCTTATTCTCAACCTGATACAACAGATCATTGTCTGCTTCAAAATAGGGATAAGTAAGGGGTCTTTCCGGATTAGTAAGGGAAACATCTTTTACTGAAATGGCATTTCTGGCTGCTAATAGAGTGGGGTCAGACCACTGTGCACTCCTGATGTTACTTGGGTTAACCTCCAGGTTAATGAGCCCAATTTCTTCTTCAGAACTACCAGATGGCCCTGTACCACTCCTTTCTGGATTGTCACCAACCACTGTTTTCAGAGGGGACAACATTTTACTCTCAGATCCATCCCTGCTATCTAGTTCATCTACCACAGTGTCAGAAAAAGGAAAATCATCTTTATATTCACCTGGTAGGTAGTCACGTGGCTTTCAGCAGAAGCCCAGAGTCCTAAAAAATGGGAAAATTCTCTACCAATTATCGTATCATAAGTTAACTTTGGTACCAGGCCAACTTGACAATTTACAGAACTCAATTGTGTTTCAACACATATTTCAGTAGTAGGATACCTATGTATCACCATGTATACATGCAATATCAATCATTTGGGAGTAATCTATGTGAGCGCCATTTGCCAAAGCTTTGTTTATAAGGATATCCATACTGCCTGAATCAGGTAATGCCTGTATTGGGAGTCATCTATGTGAGCGCCATTTGCCAAAGCTTGGTTTATAAGGATATCCATACTGCCTGAATCAGGTAATGCCTGTATTGTTTTCCCTTCCGGATTCACAGAACACCAGGGGTGGCTATTTAGACAGCCACTTTGCTTGCAGACCCAGGATGAGAATACAGTGAATAACCATCTCTGTTGTTACCCAAAATACATTCCGTCAGTTCAACATTTTCAGGACAGTTTTTTGCAATATGTCCATATTCTCAGCATTTAAAACCCAACCCGTTCACCTAAAGCCCCCTTTTTTCCCTGGAACAGTCTTACCAGTTTTGCTGGGGCTCTGGGTTTTCAGTTTCTGAAGCCGCTCTGTGACAGGAGGTTGAAGCATCTCTGCAGCTGCAACATACCGTTCTACCAATGTGACTAATTGGTTCGCTGTTTTGTGGTCACTCTGACCCACCATCAAAGAGCAGTAGGCAATCCTCTTAGGAATCTGTCCATCACTAGCTGCTCCACAGTGTAGCTGGAGGAGTTGATTTCTGGTTGTAACCATTTCCTGGCAAGATGTATTAAATCAAACATCTGAGATCGAACAGTTTTGTCTGGGTGGTAAATCCAGGAATGGAACCTCTGGGACCGGACCGCAGTTGTTACTTCCAGATGGGCCAGGATCTCTGCTTTCAGCTAGCTATAATAGCTGGCTTGAGCTGGTTCCAGATCATAATATGCCTTTTGGGGCTCTTCACTCAGAAATGAGCCAATAGACTTTCCAGTTCAGACATAGGCCGCCCTTCTCTTTCTGTAATTCGCTCAAATGCCATCAGGTATGCCTCCACATCATCTGTATCCACCATCTTTTGCAGATAGTTACTCCTTGGGACCTTGATGAGGTTCTGAAGCAGCTCTGGTCAGCCTTTCAGTCCCTGGATCTCCTGTAGAATGGCATGTTGCCATTCCTCCCGAAGCAGTCCATGAGCTTCAGCCTGGGTTAATGCAGCCTGCTGGATCAAAGCATCTGTGTTTTCTTTTGTGCTATAACCAGTTGCTGCAGTGCTGCACTGGGCTCAGCAGCCTCTCTCTTAGTTTCCTGCTGTACTGCATTGGCCTCAGCAGCTTTTCTGTTCGTTTCCTGCTGCACCGTTGAGGACTGTATCAGGGCTTTAATAATGTCCTCCATTTCTCCAGCAGTCTGTTTGCAACTCACTGACTTCAGTGTGCTGCCAACATTCTCCACCATATGTGACAAAAGTATTCTTTAATGTTTTGTACCTTCTGTCTTGGGATCAGCCTTCTAGGTCGCAGAGACACTTCACACACAGGAGGAGGATAATTCAAGTCTTTGTCTGTTTATTTGTCTCCAAGTGATGAGACAGCAGCATCACAAACAAAACAAAATCCTTGCTCTACTGATCACTAACTAAACACACATCAGCTCCTAACTGTATTTGGACTACTAGTCAGTTTACCAGCTTGAGAAATAAACATACAGCAATACAGTCCAGCAGGAACACGTAAACTTCGCAAGTTGCAGGCTTTCAGAGGCTAATTCCTTCCTCTTCTGGAACTGGGAAACAAAAGAGAGCATGTCTCAGTGCAGGGGGAAGTATTTGACTGTTGGCTGCATTAATTACCAGATGCAGGTGAGTGAAAGTAGGGAGTGATAGAACTCGTGGTGTGGATTAGGATAGGAGTCCATTGTAGAGCTTACAATCTAAATACCTTTGGATACCATACAGACAGATATGGTGTACAGGAAATGAAAAGTACAACTCCCTTGCAGATAAAAACAGGATGATGGGTAACTTAAGGGTGCAGCTGCTGGAAACTGCTTGAGAGCGAAGCTAGGGAATGAAGCTGGGAGCAGTGTCAACAGCAAGTAGCTCACACAGGTAATTACAACACTAGGAGCTCAGAAACAAACTAGGTTACAGAATCCAAATCCGCAAACAGAATCAGATCTGGAGCAAAGCAGAGGTCTGGATAGGAGGGAAACAAGCGTGGTCAGAATTCAAATACGCAAGTCATACACATGAAACAGAAATCTCAACACTGGATATCTAGTCAGTAAGACACTATACATGTGCACTGAAGTGTCTATGAAGTGGTTTGATATAGGTCTCAGAGGGTGGGTCCTGGAAGGCAATAACAGAGCTGGAGTGAATGGAGCGGGTGTGTTCAGGTAAATAGGCAGAGCTGCAGATAAGAGCAGGACTTTCTGAACTGGATTCTTACAGCAGTGCAACATTGTTTAGGCTATGTCGATTATTACAGGTGATTTATCAGAAATTTGTCAAAACTTGCAGTCCTTGCACTTGCCTTGAACCATAATGAGGCTGATCCTCAGAAGTGGAACCCTGAAATGAAAGCCGCTTTCGATCAGTTAAAAAAAGCCTTTATGACTGCTCCTGTCCTGCAATATCCTAATCCTTATAGACCACTTGTTATTGAGTTAGGCACCTCCTCTTTTAAGGGAATGAAACAAGGTACTTTGAGAGAATATTCAAACATCCTTAATCCCATGTGCCCTGGAGAACAGAGAGACAAAAACTAACATTATTTCTAGTTTTTTTTTTCTTAACTTTTTTATTTTGCAATTTTCAAAATATATACAAACAGTAAAGAAGAAAAGACAATAAAAATAGTGTGTGTGTGGGGGGGAATATTATTCCAATGAAGGAGAGTTGTCCAGTAGGAAAGGGTTGCACAGTTACCCAGGACTTAGAAAGTGTGAAGACAAACAAAGAATCTGAAACATATTGGTCTGAGGATGCATTTGTTGTTGGAAGAGTAGTCCCATCCTCCCATACTGTATCGAACTTTTGCGGTCACCCCTATGCAGATATGTTAATTTATAAACTGATTGAATATCATTAACCAAGAGGAGCCACCGGGTGACAGTGGGTCACTGAGGAAGTTTCCATTTGAGGACAAGCACACCTTTTTTTTTTGCTTAGCAATACATGCCACTTCTGTTGAAAGCCAGACTGCTTTTTGTTTACCTTTGTTAGCATGCCTAATGCAGAGTTCTGTTGATAATATGTAATGTTTTAATTGTACCCACTGTTCCTGCACACCATGTAACAATCTCCTCTCTACTAAGGGATGACTTACATGGTCCCCCACCATAAGAGAAATATCAGCCTTTCTAAAATCTAAGACATTTGGTTTTATGTGATGACTAGCAATAGTGACACGGCGTAGCCCATGCGGTATAACTCTGAGTGCCAGACGGGCATCCAATGCATTGCTTCATAATGCATTAGTTACCCTTTTGGCACCGAAAGGGTTAACCATTTGAGTGCCAGAGAGCTATCCTGGCATACAGATGTTTTAAGTATGTTCTGAATAAAGTTTGAGTTTTTAAGATCTTGTATATATCTTCTAGATATATAAAAGCACTGAACTAGTCCCCTCACAATTACTGAGGACCCCTGTCTGACAGGATATTGCAATTATTTCTAGTCTTTCAAAGCGGGATCTCAGTGAAAGCTATCCTATCTTCTTTTCTTCCTATATTTGATATGTTCTTCTGGGACCTGCAGTACGACTCTAAACAAATATGCACATTTACAATTTATAACCCCTAGAATTCCTTGCAGAGATTTTGACAGTACTGGCCAGGGGTTGGGGCTTTTGCCCCATGGCCACTCATGTCAAAATCAATCCCCCATTACAGGACCTATAGGAGAGACAGTATGGAGGATGTTTGCATAACTCTGCCATGGATGGATGGATGCCCCTACGGTCTCAACCACAGATACATCTGACTCTTTATCACAATTAGCAAGTATCAAATCTTGTAGTGTTTACTTGTGAATTGCCATCTTCTCCAGTTGTATAATGGATTCCTCTTGCAATACATACCTATCTGGCACTCAAATAGTTAATTCACCCAAGACAGCTCAAGGCAATAAATACAAACAAATGAATGAATGGAAGGTTTAAAATATAAAAACCTTTAATCAGTTACAAAATTATAAGACACTCTTAAAAGGAACCAAACATAATATTAAAAAAAATATTTCCACAAAGGTATTGTGAGTAATTTCTAACAAAATAGAATTAATAGAACTTCTGTCACATTCTAAAGTCAAGAACACATTGTTTCTTATAACCCTGTACTCGAAAGTTTTAATAATAACTCTGTAAGTGCCAGGGGTATGTAATGTATTGCTCTGAAATTCAATGCGTACCCCTCTGGCACTGAAAGGGTTAAGCCATTCAATAGAAAGTGGTTAATCACATAATGCAAGGATACATTTTCTCACATTCATGCAACGAAAGATTCAGGAGCTTTGTGGATAAGCCCATAAAACATAATGGCCCGTACACACATATATACGTACAAAGAAAATGTAGCAGTTCTGGGGTAAACTAAATGCAATGTAGGAAAAATGTATTTATATAAATGAGATTTTTAAACCCTTGATTGCTCAAGAAGTCTCCAAAATATTGTGAATAAATTAATTGGAGACCTCTAGCATTCAGTTTGTTAAAATCCCATGAAACCCTTTGAGTGCCAGAAGGTAAAGCAATGCGTTGGATACCTCCTGGCAATTAAAGGATTACATAATTGGACATTTTATATGTATCCTATGGTGCCCTTTGTCTTCCCCAGAACTGTTTCACATTTGCCTCTGTACTTACATGGCACAGTTGCTTGACGGAGAAGTCATACCGCCTAATAACCTACAGTTACCTTACCTTATGGACGGAAAAGCCTAATGACCCTTATGAACTTTGGCCTGTTGCCTTTGTTAAGTCCTATACGTCTTGGCAGATGTGACAGCTCTTGGGAAATTAAGCAACCAGAGAGCACTAATCTCTTTACCCTTTAAGGGCCAGAGGTGTGAATGAAATGCATTCCACACTGCCTCTGGTCCACAAAGGGTTAAGATGACCATGTGCTGTGGGTGAAGCTTGTGTCCTATCTTCCTGCTACCAACTGTCATGTCTGCCTCCATGGACATGACATCCAGGACCAATGAAGATATTTTCTCTTGAACAAAGGCACAAAAGCAAAATTCATTGGGCCATTAGGATTTTATAGAAATATTAAGGTAAGAGGGGGTTATTATTAGAAGGTGTTACATCTCCCTTAAAGTGATGGTAATGTTTCATAATAAAAGCAACCCCAATTAATCTTCATAGTATTTGGGCCATGGAGAGTGTTATTTCAATACTGTCAGAGTTATAGTTCAAGAGTAATTGAATGATAAAGTAACCCCCTCCTGCCCTTTTACTGATGTAACACTGCTCAGTTCAGATGTGGAATCTGGTCCCTAGGCCAGACAGATCACAGCAATGAACAATCTTCTTACTGTGAGAACAATGAAAACCCTTCCCCCTTGACAGGTTTTCCCTTATGCTCACTGACGATTGTCCCTCTCTGAGATCCATCCGGACAGGCTTTCTGTTCTGAGTTGAGCAGTGTTATATCAGTAAAAGGGATGGGAGGGGGATACTTTATCATTCAGTTACTTTTGAACTACAACTCTGACAGTATTGAAATAACGCTTTCTATGGCTCAAATAGTATAAAGAGTAATTGGAGCTGCTTTTTTGCTTTTTACTATCCCTTTAAATCAATTGTGGCAGTTACTTATTTAATGGAAAAATGATGCTAATGTAAAACTGTAAACGTTGAAGCATTCAAAGATATTCATTTTAAATAATTTGCATACTCTGGAGTATATAATGTGAGTGCATGTGTGGGGGTTTTGTTATCATGCTGTGTCAAACAATTTTTCTGGCACCCCTCACTTCTTGTTATGTTTTATACAACAGAATACACACACCTGACTGTGGTGTGAACATTTTTTTTAGGAAATTGCTAATGTGCATCTTCAAATATTTTAAGCTTAATCAACATATGGAAACTTTAGCACATATATCTGAATTGAACAACATGGTCTTTCATCTTTCATGTAAGGGTAATGTGACCAAATCACAATTTTAATGTAGAATGCATGTGAAAATGCACAACGCAGGGCTGAGCTGCTTCCTGTAACAACTATAGAATTTAAACTTTCCCAAGTATCCCACATTAAACAAGATCTGGTCACCATATATAAGAGCAATTTACTTGAGTTGTAATGCTCCTTTAACCCTTTGAGGACCAGATGTCATCAAGGGGGTTACAATGTTTTATTATAAATAGATAACTACAAACAGCTTAAATGGATAGTAATGTCAGAAAAAGGTATTAACTATGTGGTAGATACAATTAAAGAGAGTACTTGCACTTATTCATATCTCTCAAACCTTTATGGTTTGAGAGATATACGAAAATAAAGTTCTCTGCTTGACGAGCTGTACAGCTGTCAGAAGAAGATTCTGGTCGATTGACCAGACGCGGCTCTTCGGCAGCGCTGATAACGATATCTAAAGATAAATACTTCATTGGAATGGTCTACAAAGTGTGCTTGCACACCAGGCACACATTGTAGACCATTCAGATGAAGTATTATTTTTTATATTGCTATGTCAGCGCTGCTGAAGAGCCGCTGTCTACTCCAGGAACCAGAGTCTGCTTCTGACAGCTTTACAGCTCATCAAGCAGAAAGGGGATGGAGCGGAGAACTTTATTTTCCTATATCTCTCAAACCGTAATGGTTTGAGAGATATGAATATGTGCTAGTACTCTCTTTTAATGTTATCTACCATATCATTAATACTTTTTTTCTGACATTACTATCCCTTTAAGTAATTCCGTGTTAATTATACCTTTGAGTGTCACTACGGTACGCAGCACATTGTGGAGCAGTGTTATGCACCCCTCTGGCACACAAAGTGTTAAAATTGCACATATTGCATTTAGATTCACTCCAGGGAAAACAGTGTATTCATTATACATCTTTGAAGTGAGGCTTACTGGTGAAAAAGAAATTGGAAATTGTTAACTTGTATTCCTAATAGTCATAATAGACATAAAAGAAACAGTCATATTATAGGATTCATATGATTTCAGTGCAGTCCCGAAATATGTATATTTGTATGTGTCCCCAGTGCTTTAGGACATCTGATCAAACTAGGGGCTAGATTCTATTGCAGGTGCTAAATGTTAACACCCATTTTATCAAATATTTTCCCATTGAAGTCTATGGGGAAAACCAGAGATAAAAGCAGTGATAAAATTAGCACCTGTAATAGAATCTAGCCCTTTATGGGCCGAATGGTTCTTACCTGCAGGCAAATTCTATGATCAATAAATGTTATAGCATTAATTAGAATCCAAAACACAGCTGTAGAATAAGTAACAGTTTTATACATTTCTATTAAACTTGTTATAATGCAAGCAAGGTAGAGTTTAAGATTTTTTTGTGAGGAGTATGTTCAACCCCATATTTTATTTGCCTGTCCTTAACCCTTTGAGTGCCAGAATTGCTTTGCAATGCTTTCCGTACCCCTCTGGCACTCAAAGGGTTAAAGGGTTAATAGGCTATGAGTTTTGCAGGATTTATTGTAGAATTAAGATGTGTATCATGCCTATTCTGCTGTAAAAGTGCAGTTTAACCCTATAAAGGGATAGTAATGTTTCACAAAAACAGCAGCTCCAATTAATCTTCATAGTATTTGAGCCATAGAGAGTGTTATTTCAATACTGTCAGACTTGTAGTTAAAGAGTAATTGAATGATAAAGTATCCCCCTCCTGCCACTTTTACCTAGTGTAAGCCCCCTCTCCTCAGATGTGGAATCTGGTCCATAGACCAGACAGCTCACATCAAAGGTCAAAATTCTTACTGTGAGAACAATGAAATCCCTGCCCCCCTTGACAGTTTTTCAGCTTTTCCCCTTATCTTATTTGAAGATTGTCCCTCTCTGCAATTTACCTGGACACTTCGTGCTGCCCTGACCTGAGCAGTGTTACATCAGTAAAAGGGGTGGGAGGGGGATACTTTATCATTCAATTACTCTGGAACTACAATTCTGGAAGAATTGAAATAACACTCTCCAAGGCCCAAATACTATGATGATTAATTAGAGCTGCTTTTATTATGAAACATTACTATCCCTTTAAAGGACCAAAGTCGTGTGCAACACATTGATAGGCATTGTCATACACCCCTCTGGTCCATTGTGCATTAACCCCTTAGTGACAGCCGCGTGTGTACGTGGGTGTCACCTTAACGCCCGGCTAACATTTTTTAAATTTTTTTTCTAAAAGATTACGGAGTCTCCCAATGGCGTGCAGCCACACGGAGACCCGGACTTCTGGTACTTACCAGATACGTCCTCTGTCACTAAGTGACAGTTTTTGCGGGACATACCTGGTAAGTAAATTGTCGGGAAGGGGTTAAGTCTGTTGTGCAAGGTTTTCCTCTGGAGGTGTGCTACCCCAGTAGTGACATGCTGTAATATGACTGACTGCCCAAAGGAATTGTCCATGAAAATTGTTTGAAAATGTTCTCAAGTATGCAGCAGTTGTTGGATTACAGCTTCCATTATTGTCATCTAATATCCATCTGAGTATGATGGGAATTGTAGTCCAAAACAACTGGAGGACCAAAGGTTGCTCACACCTACTGTGACCATATGGCCATTTTAACATTGCACTAATTGCACTGCTCTGTCTTGCGGAATGGAAATGTAACATGCATCCTGCCCTAACCCTTTTAGTGCCAGAAGGGGCTTCTGGCACTGAAAGGATTAAAAGTGTGACATGGTCACATTATCCACACCACTTTATAGAGTAGCAGTTAAGTTCTGTGAAAACCATTCTGACCCTTTAAACTTACGAGTACCAGAGAGGGAAAGTGTATCAACTGCTTCCATAACCACTATCACCAAGAACCATCCCTTCCCCAGACCATTGTACTGAACAGCACTTCTCTCTCCCACCTACTGACCGGCAGTTCATGTGGGAGGAGGCACTTATACCCAATATCACTTACACCTTCTGTGTCCAACCTTCCTTCCTTCCAAGACTGTCATGAGCAGGGCCCTCTGATCCTTTTGTTTTCCACATTCAATTTGTATTATTTAATATCGCTGTACGTCTATTCCCTATTGTACAGTGCTGTGGAATAAGTTGACGCTAAATAAATAAAGAATAATAATAATGAGAGGTATCCAACACATTGAGTTGCAATGCGTTGGATACATCTCTGGCGCTCAAAGGGTTAAAGTGTCACAGAGACCTATTGTTAACAAGATATAAATAGAGACACTATTTTTTTTATGTCAAATATTGCACTTTTTACAATAAAACAAGGATGAGCTTACTGGTGGGAGACTTTTCATTCAAAGATTATTACAACTCAAACTGTTTAGTCATGATGTCAAGTGTCAAATGGGGTCCAAAAGGACATTTTTCTTATAAAGCACTCTGTGCATACCTGGGAACTTCTAAGTCTGTGTGGTGTGGATAAGGTGAGAGAAATGACGCAATTCACTTCTTAAAAGGACCAAACTTAATCGCGAGTTGGGGGGGACTTAAAAAAAAAAATAGCTAGACTAGCTTTCAGAAGGAGGAGAAGAGGATGGGGAGTAGGAGGAACTCAATGGAAGGAGCAAATGTGGGCAGAGTTTCATCAGAAACTCCCCACATCTGGTTAATCAGAATCTGCCCTGGAGACCCAGTAATTCAGAGTCAAAACCAGAGTCTCCAGGGCAAATCTGGAGAGTTCCCCCCTATGACTCTATGGCAAAGCTGGAGTTATTGACAATTAAAACAATTCTCAGCTCCAGTACTTGAGGAACATCAACTAGTCTGGTTTTAAGAATATCTGTAGTTAAGCACAGGCAGATTCATTTTAATGATACTGATTGTCCACCAGCGATGAAGCATGGTTATCCTGAAGACCTGCACTGTGTGAAAAACACTGGAATATGGCTCATATGCAATTTGCCTGCAAATATCATGAATTTCTCAATGTATGCTGAATTGCATAATTCACTACTTTTTCATCTAGAATGCTTTCTTTAGTTTTAGCCTCTTCACTTTAACATCTCACTGTAATCAACTTTCTATGCAATTATTCGGTGAGATAACATTGAAATCAATCCAAATCCCATGAAGCTGCAACTGTGCATTGTCAGATTAAAATCTGCAGAAAAATTCTATACTGTGTAACATGCGCTGTGTTTTACTGCAGTGTGAGCAGTCCCATACAACACAATGCTACCAGTTTCATACATTTGTATCTTGCTTTTCAATGGTTGCTCTTCAGTTGCCATTGTCATTGAGGCCTAATAAGTGGTGTAAACTACACCGCCTGGTGAACACAATAAACCATTGTAGTTTAAGTTTTAAAAATCGAGTTGTAGTAACTTTTGAATACAAAAATCAGTGGGCTTTCCCTAGTTTTACTTTGCAGGAAAATATTTCAGTTGATATTTTTCAAAAAGTTTGTTGCTCCTGTAATGCAAGGCTGGTTCCATATCCTGCCTTTCTCCTTCACTGTCAAAGATTCTCTGATTATATCTTATAGTAAGGGGAAATCTTTTGGCTGAGCCAGAGAGAGAAGATTAAAAGAAGAAACTTTTATTTAAATGTATGTTTATTTAACCTGGAGGCTTCCTTTTTTTTGTTTTTAATTATGTGCAATTGAAGCAGCTATTTTAGTTCATCTTTCACTTCTGTTTTCAGCGATGTGAGCTACATCTACCTTCAGTCTATAAATTGCAAGCATGACTCAAATGTATCTGCAAAGGATTATAAGAGTTCTGCCTGTGTTTGTGTCAGTTTATTCTCTTTATCTAAACATCGTGTGTGTTCAGATAGACATTGACAACACACACAGATCTTTTGAGCCTTTGGCTGCTACAGTTCAGTCATTGACTGTTTCTACAGATTGGAGGTGGAGGGTGCTCACAATACAGAAAGCATAAGGAAGAGAAGAAGTGAAATAGCTGATATGAGCTAAGTACTTGGGTTAAAAAGAAAACCAGTAGGTCAAATATATTATTTCAGTAGTATAGATTAAAGTAAAAATAAAACATCACTGTTCCTTTAATAGAATCAAGAATGCAGCAGTCAAAACATATTTATATATGCTACTCCTATTTTTAAGGTGTTTAACTCCTTGTGGGCCAGAGGGCTGTGCATATCCCTCTGGTCCTCAACTCGTTAAGTATAAATATATAAAATATATTTACAATTCCCTTTTGCCTTAGACACAGGAATCTGTGTGTATATATTCTTTAAAGACCAACACCTCTTAATGTACCCTTTTACCTTAATTTGCAGACACTAAGGGCCATATTCACAAAATATGCGTGGAGACTAAACATATCTCATTCATTGGGGTTTTCTTTCTCTCTTTTTTTTTTTTTTTTTATTTGAGGCAGGTTAAAAACCTCTTCTGTATCCAAAGTAATACTGTAGGAAGTATTTATCTGTTATAGGAGGTGTGATTTGCATCAGGATCCTTGCACCTTATATCTGGAATTTCCTGAATCACAAATGGCTAAAGAGGACAGCATGCAGAAAGTTGTTCCCTTACCTCACATATTGTATTACACAGTGAGGCTGCTGTATTAATTAGAAGTGGAACAATCTTAGGGCATACCAACATTTTGCAATGTGTAGGAGATCTCTCTTGCATCCAAGAGGATAAATAATAGCCTGTAAAGGGGTATAAAACTGGTACAGAGCCACTGAGATTGCTCTGCCCACATCCTAATTCAGAATGCGGGTGTGGCCAGTGCAGCCGAGGTACCCCCAGAATTTGGACCATTAGGCATTCCTACTCTGCATGCAGGGTAATTTGGCCCTACTTTTAGTTACTATACCTCATCATTAGTGTTGCCAATGTCACAAGTCAGTTCTCACATGCAGCATAAGATTACACCTATGAGAACCACAGGGCTGTGCAAAGTATTGCCTTGAAATGCACTGTATACCACTCTGTTCCTCAAGGATTTAAAGTTGATTGAACAAAGGGAGCACATTGAAGCTTCTTTTAAAAATGGCAGACTTGGCGAGAGAAGACATTCTTCTCAATTTCTATAGTTCTTGTCACCTTTTACTTGGAAATGAACTGCTCCTTTAAATGCATCCGCAATCCAGAAAAAACGAGCCAGTTTTCCATCCTTTGCTGTTCAAATGAGATACAGTTCATTAGAAAAATAAAATCTATCCGCTGCTCTGATGCAGTGTGGTTGGTTGGTCTGTGGCTTACATTACCATGGTAGCACTGAGTTGATAAATAAGTGGACAGTGATATCGGATAGCTCTGTTCATGCTTTTGCTGACATGCAGCTTTCATCATGCTCCTGAGATGAGCTCAAATTTCCATTATAAAGCTGGGATTGAAATAAAAGAAATAAAGAAAAAAACATGTAAGCATTGTATGCATGCATGGCATGGAACGATAGCTGAAGACCTGTAGCAGATGTCAAAGAAGCAGTCTTCAACGAAAAAGAAGACAGGAGACAGCAAGAAGTGGAACAAAAGAGGCCTTATGTTTAAAGGCAAACCAGCGGAGCATGCCAACTATTCGGCCAACTGTACCACTGGAAGGCTATAAAATTTTGCATTAATATAAATGCAATGCTTTGGAGGTCTCTCTCTAGCATTCAAGGGATTAGAATGCCCCATTTCAGTCAGTGGGACTTATGAGAATTTGTATTTGTCCTCTATGGTGAATTTGGAGAGCCTCAGAATTGTTCTGCTTTGCTTGTATACATATGGGCCAAGTTTGTAGAGCTAAAGTATTAGGCAAAGAAAGCATGAATGCAGTAGGTAAGTACGTTTCTTGTAGAATTGAATAATGCAGTCTGTAGAGTATATCAAGATATAGGCACAAGTACAACAAGGGGGAGATTCACTAAGCGATGATAAAGAGGTGATAATAAGGTGATAAAGTGGAGATGACTTCTCCAGTTTATCACTTCTCCAGTTCCTATGTTATTCTTAGTGCATAGGCACCATAGGTTTCTTCAACTTTGGAGATCTTAGTACATATGCTGTATAGAATAACATAGGAACTGAAGAAGTGATAAACTGTAGAAGTCATCTCCACGATATCAACCTCTTTATCACCGCTTAGTGAATCTCCCCCCAGATCTCTAGAAAGCTCTCCAACTCCTATGTTATTCTATGGAAACTCCTATATAAAGGAGAACTGACACTATAGATATCCCTCGCACACTTACCTTACTAGAATGGGTCCAAGAGATAATCTTTGCAATCAATTCTGGATTTCATGTACACTGAGGTGGATAGGACAGTTGCTAGTACAGTCACCAAAGCTCTTCTCAGTGCACATCATAACCCTTTAATGGGATAGTAATGTTTCACAAACACAGCAGCTCCAATTAATCTTCATAGTATTTGGGCCATGAAGAGTGTTATTTCATTACTGTCAGAGTTGTAGTTCAAGAGTAATTGAATGATAAAGTGTCCCCCTCCTGCCCCTTTTACCTCGTGTAAGTCCCCTCTCCTCAGATGTGGAATCTGGTCCTGGGACCAGACAGCTCACAGCAAGGGACAATGTTCTGACTGTGAGCATAAGGAAAACGCTGCTCCCCCCTTAACAGGTTTTTCCTTATGCTCACTGAAGATTGTCCCTCTCTGTAATCAATCCAGACAATCTTTCCTCTCTGAGGTGAGCAGTGTTACATCAGTAAAAGGGGCGGGAGGGGGATACTTTATCATTCAATTACTCTTGAACTACAACTCTGTCAGTAAATAACACTCTCCATGGCCCAAATACTATGAAGATTAATTGGAGCTGCTTTTATTGTGAAACATATCTATCCCTTTAAGAACCAGAGAAGTGTGCAAAACATTGCAAAGCAATGTTTTGCGTATGCCTCTGGTCCTTAAAAGGTTAAGTAGGCTCATGTATTCGGTCTACTTCAGTCTAAATAAACTGACAGCAATGGGCACGTGTACCTCCATGGACTTAACACCAGGTACAGATTAAAGATGTTTGCTTTTGAAGAAAGGCACAAGGACAAAATTTATAGTGGCTATTAGGATTTCCTGGCCATAGTAAGGTAAGTGGGGAAGTTGGACATTATTATTAGAAGGTATTAGGGCTCTTTAACCCTTTGAGTGCCAGAGAGGTATTCAACGCATTGGGGGTTATGTACTAAGGTGTGATAAAGAGATGATAAATTGGAGAGGACTTCTCCAGTGATATCCTCTCTCCAGTTCCTATGTTATTCTGTGGAGCCTATGCACCAAGATGTCTCCAGCTTTGGATCTCTTAGTGCATAGGGTCTATAGAATAACATAGGAACTGGAAAAGTGATATCACTGGAGACGTCATCACCACTTTATCACCTCTTTATCACACTTTAGTGCATAACCCCTTTTGTTGCTATGCATTGGATACCTCTCTGGCACTCAAAGGGTTAAGTGAAACATTTTTTCCTATAATTTTAGATAAAGAGACTCCAAAGAAAACAGAGCAGTTGGATAGCCCTCACTCTGGAGGACAGCACAACAACAACAGAGATAAATTCCAGCTTTTTTGTCAGCGAGATTCAGAAGTAATAGAAGAAGATGTGCTGTGCCATAGCAGCTCATGAAAGCATTTTTCCAGGGAAGGAGACACAATCTAAAAAAAGTAAGTAAGAAAAATAGACTGGGCATCTATTTATCCTTATTTAACTCTTTCAGTGCCAGAAGGTTTACCAATGTATTTATTTGCCTCTCTGGTACGGAAAGGATTAATATACTGATTTTTCCGATTTTACTCAAGGGTCTGATTTGCTGCTTCTGTTAATTCAGTACTACTGCACATCCTTTAACACTCTGCAATAGATATTGCACTGTACAGACCACCATTTTGGTTGGAGGCTGGACCTCTTCTGTGTTCTATCAAATCATTACAAGTCATCCCTGAAGCAACAGGGGACATTAAGGTGACTTCTTGGTGTGCAGCTTATTAAATATGATCTTGTTTCTCCAAAATTTGCAAAATCACAAGCTAAAGCAACTATGAACTTTCAAAGGAGGAACTTTCATAATCGATGACAGTTGTTGCTGCAAGTGGAGGACACAATATCTCTTCCTGGGGCTCTGACCTGGGATTACAAAGACTACACTGTTCCTCATACAGAGCGTACAGGACTTTGAAACAGTTATCCAGCAGGGCCTTGGGTTTAACTGGCTTCCTGGCGTCTGGTCCCTTGGTCTTCATCAGTCTGCCCAATATATCATGGACAATCTCACTTTCTGCCTCCTATTGGTAAAAGAAGAAAACAGTGAGGTAAAACATATGCTGCTTCACTCTGCTTGCATTCATCGTAATATTTCTACTACAGTGAGCGTTATGAAGTTATTCAAACACTTTATTTTTATATTTCATATTGTACAATTAATATACTGCTTTATGGTATATTAGGAGTGATTAACAATTATAGAAAAAAAACTTAGACAAGGACATACAATGGAATATTTTATTAAAGGAAGAATGCCCTTTATTTGATTTTAGAATGTTTAGATTAGTAGCAGAGGGTTCTTAATAGTTACGTTTTCATATACAAATTAAACAATTACAACTGCAATCCTTAAAAAGAATGATCAAAGAATAGGCCAGAAAGTATTCAGTTAATTAACTGTTTGAGTGCCAGAGAGGTATCAGATACATTTGATACTTTTCTAGCACTCAAAGGGTTTTTAAAGGGATAGTAATACTTAATTATTACTATCCCCCATATTGTAGATATTTGTAAAATAATTTAATAGCCCCCAGGTTCCTCTCTCAAACCTTTAGAGTTTGAGAGATAACCGAAGGCAAAGTTCCCCCCTCCCTCCCCCTTCCCTGAAGTCAGTGTTGTACTGACTGCAGGGGAAGTCTGTCATACGACAGGCTTGCGGCTCTGCAGCTGAGCCGAGATCCCGTTAGTGAAAAAGAATTATTTAACTGAAACGGTCTTCTACATGTGCTTGGTTTGCAAGCACACTTAGAAGACTGTTTCAGTGAAATAATTATTTTTCTCTAAAGCGATTGCGGCTCTGCTGCAGAGCCACCTGATGAAAGTCAGACCGGATATTCCTGCAGTCAGTACAACGCTGACTTCAGGGAAGTGGGGGGAGGGAGGAACTTTGCCTTCGGTTATCTCTCAAACCATAAAGGTTTGAGAGATGAACCTGGGGGCTATTAAATTATTTTGCAAATATATATATGGGGGATAGTAATAATAAAGTATTACTATCCCTTTAAGCCTTACAAACTTTTTTTTTTTTTTATTATTTCTCTCTTTAAATGCTGTATGTCAAATGTAAAAGCATCCTGGTGATATTGAATTGAATACTGAATTTTCAATTAAAAATGTCTTGCTTTGTGGACAATAATTTTTTACAACTCTATTTAATTATTGCTGAACTAGTTGAAGAGCCCGTGTACATACACAGGCCACAGTGCCACCCAGCAATGGCAGCGGTGCAGTCATGCACAGTAGAGACTGCCCACTCCGCGGCTGATATGGAGAGGGGCTCTCCGAATTCAGACAGTAGTCGAGGACTACAGTCTGAATTCGGAGCCCCGCTCCGTTATCAGCCACGGCGCAAGCAGTCTGTAGTGCGCATGACTGCAGAGCGCGCAGCCATCTCTACTACGCATGACAGCTTCTGACAAACAGTTTAGTGAATTATTATATAGGATGGCTCATTAAGAGCATTGCTAGCCTTTTCTTAATATTTATTTATTTTTTTTTAACTTCAGAGACATCAGGACCTTGCAAAATGCAGCATAAAACTCCATTATAAATGGACTTTTTAATGATTGCATTTTAGCGGATTGTGACTTTGTCAGACGGGAGATAAAAATAAAGCCATTTCACATGTGTAAAATAAACTTGCCATTACAGAGCCTAGAAATGAAGAAGTAAAATTGTGTGCGTAGGGAACAATTAGGCTTTTAAAATTGATCAACCCCTTCTGTCTAATATTTAAGTGATACAGTACTGTGGAAATGTGATCACAAAACTGCATTGTTTAAAACCTCGATTAAGATTGGTTTTTTTTTCTTTTTTAATTTCAACTATATATATATGTGTGTTTAAGATACATTAAAGGGGAGCTATACTTCTAAGAATAATTGGCTTTTAATGTGTTTAACAAAAAAACACTTTGATAGGAGTACTTTATATAGCAGTTAGATCTATTTATTGCATAATATCATGCAGGTACCTGTATTTGGTGTGCGCCAATATAGGCCAGTGTTTAGTTCATAGTTCTAAACAATAAAAAAATGGATATTTTCAGTCTAAATTAGATTAGCCATATATAGATAGAGAGAGGGAGCGCCACCTGTGATTCTAATGAGACATAATAACATTCTTAAGGTAGTAATATCCATTCAGTTCTAGGCTACAGCAGAATTCAGACAGGAAAAACAGCAATAGCTATAAATGGCTACCAAATTAAGGACAAATTGCTACGCAAGTCCTTTTATAAATAAACTAAGAGCCACGTATTTGGTTAGCAGACCAGTCTTCCATGACGTCCTTGGTCTCTCTCCCATTATAGGGTAGGCATTTGTTTGGTCCAGAAATGGAGAAGGTTGTTAGCCATGTTACTGGGGGTATGGGCGTACTATTATCGTCCAAATGTTCCTTTTTTTCTATGGTAGACATGGTTTTTCATTAATCTCAGCAGTATGGGGATCCACACAGGGTGTCTTCTGCTTCAGTGAACCAAGCATGCCCTACCCCGAAACTCAAACAAGTTTGGGCAGGCAAGATGCCTAACTAAAAGCCCCCTGCTCTCACGACTACCTTTGAGGATTTTCTCCATGGCGGACCAGTGGTTTTCGAGGGTGATCTTGGAAGGGTATTTTATAGGTTTCAAATCCCTTCATGGGATCCTATTCCAACCTTTATGCAGTTCCCAAGATAGGCAGCAGATGCCAACCTATTCTGGACTTGAAGTGTATTGACCATTTTATTCTTATGTCCTGGTTCAAAAGGTAGTCTCTGTGCCCTGTCATCACTGCTATTTGTCACTAGTCGTAAGGATGTGTATAAGCACATTCTTACCCATGCATATCATCAAGTCTTCCTTCAGTTTGACTTTCAGACCATCATTTTCAGTTCATTGTCCTTCTGGGCTTTAGTATGCTACTTGAGATTTTTTTTTTACACAGGACTTGGCTGCTCATATTTGTTTTCTAAGGCTTCTCTCATACTCCCTCTCTGGATAACCTTTTGCAAATCTGTTACTAAGACTGTACTGAATTTAATTACCGCTGATTCTAGTTATTGTGTTTTATTGTATTATTAGCTCAATCAATTTATTATTGTTGTGTTATTTCTATAATTAGTATATTATAAATGTTTATATTTTATTTACCATGTGTGTTATCACTGATATAATTTAATGATACGTTTATATTATCGCCTTGTACATACTACTTGGGGGGGGAATGATTTTATGAATGGTTTTTGGTCATCTTTAGTGACATCTAGTCATTCATAATTCAGCAACCCTGACATTAATATTTTTGCAATGTTATAGCGCCATTTTCTGAGCATTCTCATAGCTATACCATTACCCTTTTTATAAATGGGTTGAATGTAAACCCCTCATTTATGACTTTTGGTGTTTTAGTGCCTAATCTGTATATCTGTTTGACTTCTGAACAGTTTGAATTGCCTTTTAGCTTTCCAACATGCTTTTGACATAGCTGCATTTGATGAGATACAGCACACCTACAGTTTTACAGTTGATAATTCTAGATGCTATAAAATTTTGCAATTTATCTTGGCTTGCAAAGAACTCTCTATTGATGAACCCACAGGCTGTACAAGAACCACATGCATATGTCCCTTTTAAAGTGGTCGTTAGCCTCTTAGCTTTAGTTTAGACTAAATTGCTGCGAACCTGTATATCTTTTAGATTTTTGCCCCGTCTATATGTAATTTTTGGATTGGGAGAAATCATATCTGTCAAACCATTAACTAATTTAAGTATTTTACTATGGTTTTTCAATATATTGTTAATCTCCCTGTGTTAGGAGTCATTACATTTAGAAAAAAGATTGAATAGTTCTTTATTAGCCTGCAGTGCCCTTTTGTTTGCTCTTTTAGTTATTTTCCAATGTATCCTCTTGATAGAAATCTAAATAGATTGGCTGGAATGTTCAGCTCCCAACAGAGTGAGATAAAATGCATTTAAAAAAAAAACATTGGTATACACTAAATTAGATGAGAATTTGACAGATTTTGTTTCTCCCAATCCAAAAATTACATACCAATGGGCTACAAATCTAAAAGATATATTGGTTCACAGCCATTTCAATAAACCAACTAAAGCTACGAGACTAACAAACACTTTAAAAGGAACATATCCATGTGGTTCTTGTATATCAATAAAGAGATGTTCTTCACAAACCAAGATAATTCTAGAAGCAATACAATTTTGCAGTTTATCAACTGTAAAATTGTAGGTGTCCTGTATCTAATCCAGTGCAGCTGTGGCAAAATGTATGCTGGAAAAACTAAAAGGTAATCCAAACTTCGGATATTGGAACTTCTAGGAGTTGTAAGAAATCTGAGAGATAAAAAAAGTAGCTAGACATATCAGAGAATGTCACAATGGAGATACCAGTGTAACAACATAACATCTTAAGCCTTTATCATGTAAAGGTGACAGTCAGGGCGAGATTTACATCTCAGGAGCTTGTAGGCACAGATATCTGAAGCACCCCCCCCGGCCATCTCCACAGTGCTCCAAATCTCCACATTTCCCTCACATTGCCCCCCAACACCTTCACATTGCACTCCATCAGCTCCACATTGCCCTCATATTGCCCCATTCAACTCCATATTGCCCTCACATTGCCTCCCATCAGCTCCACATTGACCCCATCAGCTCCATATTGCCCTCATATTGCCACATCTCAACATTGCCCTCACATTGCCCCCCATCAGCTCCACATTGACCCTATCAGCTCCACATTGCCCTCATATTGCCCCCCATCAGCTCCACATTGACCCCATCAGCTCCACATTGCCCTCATATTGCCCCATCAGCTCCACATTGCCCCATTCAACTCCATATTGCCCCCATCAGCTCCACATTGACCCCATCAGCTCCACATTGACCCCATCAGCTCCACATTGCCCTCACAATGCCCCCCTTCGGCTCCAACTTGCCCCCACCATCTCCATGTTGCCCTCACATTGCCTCCCTCCCATTGTCCGTTTCCTACCTCCCTAGCAGATCTGTCGTCTGTGCCTCCTTTGGCACAGTCCTGTAGTTACTGAAGCTCCCGCACGGTCTCCTATTCAGGAATGCAGAGCGCTGGGAGATGATGTCATCTCCCAGCACTCTGCATTCCTACAGAGCCGACGAAGGAGCTCAGCACTTACAGGACTGTGCCAAAGGAGGCACAGACAACAGATCTGCTAGGGAGGTAGGAAATAGACAATGGGGGGGGGGTGCAATGTGAGGGCAGCATGGAGTGGGCCCTGGCGCAGCCAGTGAGGTGGCAATTTTTTTTAATTTAAAGAAAAAAAAAAATCCCATTGGCAGACACACCTCGGTGGTGTGCGCCTATAGGCAGGTGCCTACTTTGCCTTATGGCAAATCCGGCCCTGGTGACAGTGATAGTAAATTACTCTGTTTAGAAGCAAAATGGATGTACAAATTAGGCACTAAAACACCAAAAGGCCTAAATGAGGGGTGTATGTTCAACCCATTTATAAAGGAGTAATGGTAGAGCTATGAGAGTGCTCATAAAATAGTGTAATAACATAGCAACAATATATAATATATTGAAGCCTTAATCAATGATAGCCTTAATAAATGTTGATATCTAATTTTGCATGGAAGGATTGTAAAATATATATAGTATTACAGGTTTGTTCATTTTATTTTATATTTTTTATTAGGGGTGCTATATCACTAATATGAATAACCTTCATTTTGGTATTTATGGATACTGGTGGGTGTTACCCTATATATATGCAAAATCTAATATACTTTATTCATTAATCTAGCAATAACATTGATATCACTGAAATAGGATCCTACATATATTTTAAATATATCTTAAATTGATCCCTCAGTATAGAGACCCCATTGCAACTTAAATGCAGAAGAAAAAATACCAACAAACCATATATAAGCAGTCTTGACTCCAAGATGTGTGAAATCTAGTTCACTAATCTCAAGATATACTCATTATATAGATAATAAATACATATAAAAAGTCACCCCTATACATACCACTATTAGAGCCATAAATAGTACTGTGCAAAAGTCTTAGGCAGGTAGGAAAAAATGCTGTAAAGTAAGATTGCTTTCAAAAATAGACATGTTAATAGTTTATATTCATCAATTAACAAAATACATAGTGAATGAACAGAAGAAAATCTAAATCAAATCAATATTTGGCGGCACCACCCTTTTCTTTCAAAACAGCATCAATTCTTCTAGCTACACTTGCACACAATTTTGTTAAAGAGCTCGGTAGGTAGGTTGTTCTAAACATGTTGGAGAACTAAGCACAGTTCTTCTGTGGATTTAGGCAGCTTCTCTCGCCTCTCTCTCTCTTCATATAAG